>JANAVB010020797.1:3630296-4292796 GCA_029216955.1 Iris pallida
GGAACGCCATTACTGGCCAAAAGTGCATCCAAATGGCCGCTACGGATTTCTACTCCAAATTATTCTCCAAAGGGACGGTTCACAAAGACAACACCTTCCTGGATCAAATACCCCTTCTCATTAACGACAACGACAATGCCCAGTTGGAGCGCCAACCCACCGTCCAGGAAGTGAATGATACGGTGTGGGCTCTGAACGAGCACAGTGCTCCTGGTCCGGACAGCTTTTCGGGAGTATTTTTTTGCACATGCTGGGACATTATCAAGCAGGATATCTCTGAAGCCACTATTGCTTTCTTCGAAGGAGCCACATACCCCAAAGCCATCTCTAGCGCCAAGCTGATCCTCATCCCAAAAAAAGATAACCCAGAGTCTTTTTGCGACTTTCGTCCTATCAGTCTATGCACTTTCAGCACCAAGATTATCTCCAAAATCATAGCAACCAGAATGGCAGGGATCCTCCCCAAGTTCATCTCTGAGGAGCAAAACGGATTTGTTCGAGGGAGGTACATCCAGGACAATATTATGCTGGCCCAAGAGTTAATCACCTACATGAAGTTTCCAGTGAGAGGGGGCAATGTCGCTGTCAAAATCGACATGGAGAAAGCTTATGACAGATTGGACTGGCAATTTATGATCTGGGTCTTCAGGGCTTTTGGTTTCTCCGAAACTTGGACCAACACGGTGTGGAGATCCATCAGCAACTCATGGTTCTCCACAGTCATCAACGGTCAAGCCGAGGGATTTTTCTAATCCACTCGCAGGATTAGACAAGGCGACCCTCTATCATTCACTGTCTTTATCATCGCGACAGATGCTCTGAGCAGGAACCTTAACAACATGACCAGCACTCTGAACTTTCAGCACTATCATACATCCAGCGGATGTCCTATCATTATCCACCTGGCCTTTGCCGATAATTTACTCATTTTCTCCTTCGGAGACGAAGGAGCGGTGGCGGTGGTCCACAACACCCTACAGAGGTACTCCACATGCTCCGGCCAGAAGATCAACCCTTCTGAGAGCGTCGTCTATGCCCACCACAACATCAATAGAGAGCACGTAATCAGGCTCTCCAACTTAACCTCCTTCTCCGTAGATCATCCTCCGTTCAACTATCTCGGTACCCTCTGGTGTACGGAAAATCTAATGCTGGTATCTTTGAGAGATTGATTATATGGATCAGGAATAAACTTAGCGGGTGGCATAACACTACCTTATCTCCAGGCGGTAAGATGATCCTCATCAATCACGTGCTCACCTCCATACCCATTCATACCCTGGCCGCATGCTCCCCGCCTCTGAAGGTTCTCTCTTCGATCGAGCAGATCTTTTGTAACTTCTTCTGGGGTCATTGCAACGGCCTAATTAAGCATCACTGGGCCAGCTGGGAATCTATGGCTCATTCTATCGAGGTAGGGGGTCTGGGATTTACCAAAATGATTCACATCGTTAAAGTGTTCTCGATGAAATTATGGTAGAATCTTCGTACGAGCAAGAATTTATGGAACAGGTTCATGAAGAACAGGTACTTCAAGCACATCCATCCTTCTGTAGCCATATCCAATAGTAGATCCTCCGCAGCTTGGCGTCGTATCATTATTGGGCGAGACCTAGCTGAGCCTGCAATTAGACTCCAATTGGGCACCGGCGAGTCGGCCCCATTCCTGGAGCGATGGGCTGGGGATAGCTTGATCCCGAACCTCAAGGAGACCCCGAGAAACAGTCGGATCAGAGACTTGTAGAACCCCATTACCGATGACTGGAACTGGGACAAGATCCGTGAATGGGCCGGTATCGAAACGACGGAGAGCATTCGATTGAGCGGTTTAAGAATCGGCAGCGAGGCCGATGCACTGATATGGACGCTCGAGGCCTCGGGGGCATTTTCGGTGAGGTCGGCAAGAATTGCTGTCCAGGGTTTGGGGCAGCCGCATCACGTCACGACGCACTATTGGCACACCTGCATCCCCAAGAAGTGGTCCTTCCTCATGTGGAGAGTTATTAAGAACATAGTGCCTACCGATGATATCCTCAACACCATCGGAATTAGCTTAGCATCAGCCTGCAACTGCTGTGCTGACCGCCAGAGGGAGACTATCGACCACATCTTCTGCCAAGGGAGCCTGTCGGGCAGTATCTGGAGAACCCTTAACCAGCTCTACAGTATTGGGCCAGAGGGCGGTCGCTTCCACGATCTTGCAGTATCTTGGGGTTCAGCTTTCCATGGCCACCAGATCGTCGTAGCGGCCGCTACGTGGGCGATCTGAAAGAATCGTAACAAGGCCAGATACGAGGGTCACCAATACTCGGCCGATCAGCTCTCTTGGGAAATCTTCCGCCAATGCCGTAAGCGGAGCACCCTTTGCTCCCATAGTTCGAGGGCATTCTGGTCCTCGCTCCAACCCTAACCCGGGCAGTCGAGTAGTCTCCTCCTTTTTTTTGTGGTATACCTGTATAGGCGCCTTTTGGCCTTGTATACGTTTCAGGCTTCGGCATTTTGAGCCTTGTTTCTTATAAAAGGGGGGGTTTTCGTTATATATATATAGGGGGTTTTCGTTATATATATATATATATATATATATATATATATATATATATATATATATATATACAATACCTTATGAATGAATGTTTATATGTATCTGTATGTAATGTTTGGTTGTGATGTAACCATAGAGAGTATTGGGACAGATTAGGATCGACCCAATGTGCCTAGTTTAGTCGAGTTGACTGGTGTTTGCCATTAAAATCTTTTTATTGTAATTTTAATTACAAACAGAACAGTGTTACAATATAGGACTTAGATGTAGTCCTAGGAGAACACTTTTGTTTATCTGGGTCCCTGTGTCGATGGAGCGAGTGGTAATGCATTGACTCCGTTGACGATCTGACGATGGTTCTCGGTTCTCTGAAGATCTGGGTTGCTCTGGGTGCTGGAGCTTGCAGAGAGGAAGAAGACGTTGAGTGTCTGTATCTGTCTCTCTCACTGTGTATGTAGGCCTCTATCCGTAGGTGTGCCTCTGTGTGTCTTTCTGTGTGTGTGAAAGAAGGAAATGATCCCCCTATTTACAGCTTGCAGGCTGGCTGCTCATGCGTGCATATGTAGGATGCACCTGTACGTGGGGACGCCACGTAGTTGACGCCGCGGAAGGCGCATGGATGATGCACCATCATTTGTGGGTTGAATCCTTCATACTGCTTTTGTGGTCTGACACGTAGCAGGGGAGAGGATCTTTCTGTTGCTGAGATCTTGGGTGATTAGCACCCCTTCATTGGCTGAATTGAGTCAAAGGACAC
This sequence comes from Iris pallida, assembly GCA_029216955.1. Classification (NCBI taxonomy): domain Eukaryota; kingdom Viridiplantae; phylum Streptophyta; class Magnoliopsida; order Asparagales; family Iridaceae; genus Iris; species Iris pallida. The sequence goes on from JANAVB010020797.1 coordinate 3,633,596, forward strand.
GTGGCGCACGTCCATGGCTCAAAGATCTCGGATTTGGTGGAGAATGATCTGATAGGATGTGCCTGGGATCGGGCATATGAGATTTGGCTCACAACCTTCAGGAGTCATGAACCAGTCTGGGTGTACGGCTTTTGAGGCGCATGCGAGTCTTCAGGCGCATGGCCGCTGAGGCGCATACGAGTGGTTGGTCGGCCACGTGGGTCGTAGCCGTCGGGGGAAAGTAATGATGATGCTGATGTCAGCGACGCTTCATCTTCTGAAAAAGCTGCTAACTGTCGAGTCCTCGGGGGACGTACTGCCAACTCTGTCACTTGAGCATTAATTAGTTGATGGATGACGAGCCAAAATGGGCGCATGGGTCCATGCTGATTAGGACGCATAGGTTTGTGCTCTGTTGGGCGCATCCATACGGGACGCTTTGGAACCGATGGACGCGTCTGTACGATGTGCGGTGTCTGACCGACGCATCCTTTTTTATGGCGTGCTTTTATTGGTCCGACTTTTGTTTTTTTAAGTGCTTTAAATAGCCGTTTTGACTTGGCTGAATTCGAAGCGTCAGGTTCATCACCATAAATACAAATTCATTGCACGAGATTCGGAGAGCCCGCCACTTGGCGCATGGGTTTGATTTGCCCGACCTATAAAAAGTGGCAAGGAGAGAGTTTGCCTCTTGTTCTCTCACGTCTTCTCGAATGAACTTGTTTGCTCGAGCACATTCTGTTGACGAGATGCTCCCGAGGGTGAAGATGCGATGCATTGTCTTCATTCATGCACTCGTGAAGGTGACTGTTACATCCAAAAGTCGGGGTCGAGGGCTTCTGAGGCAGGCGAAAGGTGCCTGTTGCATCCAAAGATCGGGATGCTCGAGCCCTGTCTCCGTTATGCTGGAAGAGCCGCAGATCGGAATTGCGGTGCTCTCATCTTCCTTGGGCTTTGGAGAGCTCTTCCTCCTGCAAGAGTGGGTATTGCCCATTCTGGTTATGTTAAAAGCTGCTCCTTTAGCCTCGGAGAAGAGCTCTTTCTCCCGCTAGGGTGGGGTTGATCGCCCACCCAGGTTATGCTCAATAAATGCTTCATTAGTCGAAGCATTTGATCAGGTCGAAGTAAGGCGCATATGCTGAGACTTCATGATGCGCATAACTGAGACGCTGAAGAGATGCGCCTGACTGAAATGCTGAAGGCTGCGCCTGACTGAGACGCTGAAGAGACACGCCTGACTGAGATGCTGAAGTGATGTGTCTGCCTGATGATGCGCCTGGTGGGGGGCGCATGGCAGTTTGCTGCGCCTGGCTGTAGTCTTAGGATGTTTCTTTTTGTAGAAATTTTCCTATGCAAAGCCTTTCCTTTAGACATGTAATAGACTTTTATATGAAATAAAAATATTCTTTTGATTGTCTATACTTTTGCTGTCTTGCTGTGCCAAGTACTTCGTTTGAGCTCCCTTGCGTATGTTCTGAGTAGTATTTGAGTGCATAGGAATTCTGGCACATAGATTCGCCCTGAAATTCCATGCTTCTATAAGACCCCCTTCAAAGTTTTCAAAACTTTTTGTCAAGTTTTGGAATACTTTGAATAAGAAGCATGTTGGTGTCTTCAACGGGGCGCATGACTGTTCCGGCGCATGATTACTCCACGCATCAGTTAAGGAGGGCATGCTCCTCTCAGTTAATGCAAATGATAACGCTTCGAAGTAATCAACAAAAGATTAATGATGATCTTTTTGGATTATTTGCAGTTATCATTTTGCAGAAACCCAAGCGGTGGCTGACGTCACTCCTCATCGGTTTCCGCGTATGCCCAAGCCTATAAATAGCCGTCTGATGGAGAGAGGTGGTTCTTCTGCTCTTTGTTTTCCTATAGAGTTCTTCTTTCGAAAAACCCTACCTTCTTCTTTCACGAAATGTCCCCCAAAACTCCTCGCGGTGGTGCTGGCAAGGGAAAGGAGCCTGCGGAGCTCGTCGAGGAGGACGCTCCTGTCACCATTATGACTCTGGCCGACGTTCGGCCTGCGGTAACGGGTGGATGTGATCTTCTAACTTTTTTTGGAGCACATGGATGAGTCACGTTATGTTGTTGTGCCCTAACTCTTTGTCGCTGACGCGCATAGATTTCTGTCCTGATGATGCGCTGAGGCCAATCTGCCGACGCGCATGGGTTTAGGCCTTAATTATGCGCCAAGGTTTTACTGCTGAAGCGTATGGGTTTAAACTATGATGATGCGCCGAAGCTTCACTGCTGACGCGCGTGGGTTTAAACCCTGATGATGTGCCGAAGCTTCACTACTGATGCGCAGGGGTTTAAACCCTGATGATATGCCGAAGCTTTACTGCTGATGCACATGGGTTTAAACCTTGATGATACGTCGAAGCTTCACTGCTGACGCACATGGGTTTAGACCCTGATGATGCGCCAGGCTGCTTCACTGCTGACGTGCATGGGTTTAGACCCTGATGATGCGCCAGGCTGCTTGACACACCCAATACTTTGTCTTCTCAATGTTGCCTGACTTTTATCTTTGCTGTGTCAGTGTCGATGACTATCCCTTTGTTGAATGAAGTCCTTCTGGATGCTTTTCTCTGCCAAATGGGGGTTGATTTCGACGAGGAAGTTATTAATCCCACAAAGGCTGCTATCCTACTGAATCAGCCTTCCGAGAGAATGTTGTAAATCCTGGATCAATCGTCTGTTTTTCTCCAGAGTATGATGGAGAGCGGCAAACTAAAATTCGCTGAATCCAAGGATGCGACTTTCTTGAAACCTGCCTTTCTGTTTGGTGACCGCTTGACTTCCACCGAGACGAAGGTACTGAAGATCAAGGAGGACTGGTTCTTTTCTGCGAAGGGCATAGTTCTGTACATGCGGCAGCTTGAACATCAATTGTCGTTGACGACCTTCTACCGTTTGGCTTCCAAGAGAAGGATGCCATGGAAACTTACTCCTTCTCAAGGAGGGGCAGTGGGGGGTACCCTTTCGATTGATGTTACTTCAAATCAAAGGGATACCTTGGCCGCCTCGTAAGATGAGACCTCGTTCAGTTGTCAAAATTTGTGCCCTGGGAGCCTTTACAGTGATGTCCCTAATAACACTTTTGCCTTTGGTGCTTCAACCTTTGCAAATCGGATGCTAACATCGAAGGTTATGTATCCGAAAGGTGGTTTTAGGGTTGAAGGTTAGTGTCACCACGTGCCAAGGTGGGACGAGCTGACCCTTTAGGTTTTGTCGAAGTTCAAGGCTGAGCTTAAAGAGATTGGGCTGGCTGCCGCTATCCGGGCCACATAGGCAGGCGTGGACTTCAACAAGCATATGTTCCTTGCACTCCTGGAAATGTTCAATACCCAGATTGGCACTTTCTTTACTCTGGTGGGGGAGTTGGGATTGGCTCTCCATGAGATGTATGAGGTGTCCAAGCTTCCCTGGGGCTCGGAATCGTACGAGGAATATTTTCCAACAAATGAAGAGATTCTTGTTCTGGAGGGGAAGGACCCGGAGATGATGGCTGTTTTCAAGGAGGTGGCGAGCCATCATTATCTGATGCAACGAAAGGACAAAGGCAAGTCACAGCCTCATGTGACTACTTGAAGGGATTACGTCTTCAAGCAGGACCTGGCGGACTCTACGAAGATTCGGTTTACGACTCCGCAGGGACTGAAACCCGCGGAAGTAACCTTCGAAATGAGCCGACTAGGCGAGAAGGCCCCTCGTTCAAATGAGAGTGGCGAAGATGTATACAGCTGTTTATGGCATTGCGTGCACCGGATGTCATCCAAGGCAGTGTTGACTGCCTACTTGATGATATGGCTCCGGGACTGTATGTTCTTAGGTGGGTCAGCCTCTGTGGAGAGGGTGACCCGGAACCTCATTTTGCCAGCAGTGAAACTAGTTTCTGGTCGCCCTTTGGCTCTCCTTCCCACGATGGTGTGTAACCTGCTGCGGGGTTTGAGAGATTTTGCTGACGATGTGGCCCATGAGAGGGACAGAAAAGACAACTTTCCCCGAGCTGAGCTACCATTCCATTATCTGATGGGATGGTTAATTCTGTATCACCCGAACGTGATGAGTCCAGGTCCTGAAGACGATCACATTGAAGGTGACGCCTTTATCCGCCGCTTCTATAAGAGGAAGTGGCTGCACACCGGCGTCCCCGTCTATAGGAGAGTTTTGTCTTATCTTCAGGGGTGGAAGATCGTCAAGGTCAGTCCCATCTTCAAAAATTTCGTGGTTGACCAAGATTTGGAAGACTCGGGTGAGGATGCTATCACTCTGCCGAAATAGGGTTTTGTTGGTTGCAGAGTATTCGGCCTTCCCACTTGGTCTACCGCAACCAGAATAAGTGTTATCTGGAGCCGTATTTGTCGAGCCGGTTTGCTCGGCAGTTTGGTTACACCCAGCTAATGTTACGGAACCCCAGTAACAGTCTGAGGTTTGCTGGAAGTTTACTAGATGGAGCCCGGGATTGGCAATATTACAATGCCAGGTGCAATGGGGTTAGTTTCAATACACCAGTTCATAACCCTCAGCCGCAGATCCTATATTCGGCTGTTAAGCTATATTGCGCCATGAATATCGTGTCTCCTGAATATGACAGGGAGACAAGTTTTATCATTGGAACTCAGCTAAAGGATACGAAAAACATGTTGGCGGTGGCCCGATCATATCGTCCACAAGAGTTGGCGGGATATCGGGCTGCTACTACAGCGTCAACGGGAGGCATTCGGGAAGAACCCCCAGCTGGGAAGCGGCAGGCTGACACAGAAGCCTGTTCATTTGTACCAAAAAGGCCGAGAAAAGTGACGACTCCAAAGGTGGGGGTTAAGGGAGTGTTGCCTGTAATGCCAATAGAATCAGTTTCTGCTGAGGTAAAGACGTCCCCCATAATCTACTACCAAAATATGGCAAAATTACGATGAATTTAGCGACTCCATGAGAGGACGTTGCTAATTTTTGGGAATTTAGCGACGTGTAAATGTGTCGTCGCTATCCGTCGCTGGTGGCGACTACTAGCGATGAATAGCGATATTAGTATATTAAATAAAAATCTGCGTCACAATTTTGTCGCTCTACGTCGCTAATTATTTTAATATAGTGACGCGTAGCGACGACTGTTATATTACGTCTCTGTATATTAATAATCAGCGACGTTTAGCGATGTCGTATGCGGACGTCGCTAAATGTTTCATATAGGGTGCAGGAGGGTTTCTTTTCTATTATTCCCGACCGAAATTTTTTTTCTTCCAAATTTCCTGCTCTTCCTCCTCCGGCGCTCGTACCCTCCTCCGGCGCTCGTACCCTCCTCCACCTCCGGCCTCCTCCTCCTCGCACCCTCCTCCGGCCTTCTCCTCAGGTAGCCCCCCCACTCTCTCTCCCTCTTTCTCTCTCTAGGGTACTACTTTGGGACTATTTTGGGTAGCCCCTCTCTCTCTCCTCCTCCTCGCACCATCCTCAGGTAGCCTCCCTTCTCCTCCGGTAGCTCTTTTTACTTCCAAATTTGTTTTTCAGTATCGAAAAAAACCATCCCTGGGAATTAAAACTGCAAATGTAGCAAAGACCATCTTTGGCCAGTGAGATCTGGTTGCTTTAATGGCACTTGCTTTCATCCTCAGTTATGGTGAGCCCGAGGCTAGTGTGCTCCATTAGAGGATGAGTAGTCCCTGTCAAGAGGGAGATTTGTTTCTATGGGGTTACCCAAGGCACTGACTTGGAGTTATTTGGGTGTGTGGGAGAATAGGCAATCAATCATCTAGCTTGAATGTATCAGATATTTTATTTTATATATTTTGTTGTTTGAAGCTTGATATCAAATGTATGGGTCCCCATGTAATATCTATAGTGAAGGCTTTGAGAGCATGAGAGTTTGTAAGGGTTTACATGTATCAGTCCTTGTTTAGTTTGGTATAAGTTTTAGATCCAGAGCAGTCCCTTTGAACTATAGTCCATATCCTCCCTTAAGTATCAGTCTTCATTACATTAGGTATCATATATGTCAGTACCTGTTTCAGCCATGACCATTACAAGGACATGTTTTATAATTCTAAAATTGTGGCAAGGATGAGAGTTCAAGAACAGATATGCAAACTAAGTAAGGCATAAACTTATTTGGAACTAAATATCACGAACTTGCACGATTTCAAAACTAAATATTATGAACTGTTTTTTTATAACAGCTAAATACCATGAACTATTGAGCCGTTAGTAAGTGTTAAATATGGCTATAAAATGACATGGACCTTGGACGTGTTCTCTAGAGAGAACGAGTACTTCTTTGTTAAGTTCTCCCTAGTCGAGGACTTGGAAAATGTCCTTTGTGGTGACCCCTGGATGTTCGATGGAAAGCTGGTAGTCTTGAAACGCTACGAGACCTCCTAGCGAGCGATTGCTCCTACTTTGGGTACAACTCCCGAAGTTGTCCCTCATGCAGTTGTGGAAAAAGGCGGCCGCTCTCCGTAAAACTGTGGCTCTTCACAAAATAACAAGTGTAGTCAGGATCCCCTTAGAGATGGAGATCAAAACTATCCACACCCAACCAAAACATGTCCCTGCTTAATTTGGTTCAGTCCTAAGGGAGGGCTTAGCAACCACATTATTCAGTTGGGTTAGGCTCGAGTTGTAGGCTACCTTGGTTCATCCTTTCATTTTGGTATCAATAAAGGAGATGTTTGTATTTATTATGCAGTCCTCTATGCCCCATGTATCAACCTTTTGATTAAATCATTATCAATTAGAAGGGATGAAGAGATTACCTTAGACTATTGTTCAGTCCATAGCCTATAGTATCAGTGATATAGCGGTATGAGCTCGAGGTAAGTGGGTCATATGGCAGTTGGTTGAAGGAGAGCGAGGGCTAGAAGAAAAAGGGGAATAAGCATTGGTTAACTGATTAGAGGGAAGGGATGGCCAACTGATGAGGGAGAAATCATGAGGGAGGCATGTCATATCCTGCCTTGGAAGACCACAGTAGTGTACAGGTCAGGCCAATTGGTCCTGCAGGTCCAGGACTGTTTAGGGGTCCAGTTTGGACCTTAGAAATAGGGAACTTCCCTGCATATGCATAGTTGGCCCTTGGCAGCAGTGTGACTGCCATGTTTGAGGTATCAATGGACAGAGGTATTGGGGTTAGCAGTTAGCCCATTGTTCAGTCCTTAGTTGCACTATTTGTCCAGTCCACTAGTAATGTATCAGTCGCTACATTCATTACATGTCTAGTCTTGTTATCCTTTGTGTCAGTCCCTGTTTTATATGTTCGAACCTTAATATTAATGTTCAGCCTCAAATTTATATCTTATACAGTCCAAAACTTTTTCTTCAGTTCCCAGGTAGTATAGGATCCAGTCCTACTTTAAATGTTCAGTGACCAGTCCCCTGTTTTAGTTTAGTTTCATCTATGTTCAACCTTGTCAGTCCCATACTTGGTTAGTTCAAGTTCCCTCTACTTTGCAATGAATTAAGTTATAGCTGGAGAGGTAGGGCCCCAACTCCATGGTATTATATCAGTTAGTATATATATGGGGAGAGGAATTAACTGTCCTATTAATCTGATTTTGAATTACATATACCAGCTAGACACTGTCCCTACAGCCATTCGACTGGAGAGGCAGAAATCTATGTACGACATTTGCTATAAGGAATTTGCATTAATCTACGGTACGACATCGTGATCAAGACATAGTCCCTGCAGCCATTCGACTGGCGAGGCAGAAACTATGTAGCCGTAGATAAAGTTGACTGTCCTCCGACCCCCATCCCTCGGCAATGATGATACGACAAACTAGCACTACATCTATTAGTATTTTCCATTAATTATAAAAGTACAGAACAATTATATAGGAGGACCGAACTTAGACTCACAATACAAACTCGCTCGTACAAAGAAAGCCTAGGGACGAAAACCTAGGTACATCAATCTAAGTACGATTATTTATTTTTGATTCTGGGGGGTGACGGTAGAGGCTCGGGAAAGCGACGACGCTCTGCCTTACTCCTTGAATGATCGGACATAGCCTTGGCTCTGGTGAAGAAATGCTCTCGGGATGCGTGGGAAGAATCCTCTGTTCTCCGGGTCTCCAGTTTTCCGATCTATTTGCAAGGGAATGGCACCTTGCTATTTATAGAAGTGGGGGTGTGATCATTAGGGTTTGCGATGATTTTCTCCTTGAAACGTCGGCGGCCAATCATCTGGACCATTAATCTTGATTGTAACGAATCTGGACAATTAATATGGATTGCACCAAATCCTATGGGCAATTAATGTTGATTGCCATAAATTTTCATAATTTGTGATGATAGGCACGGATCTCCTGCCACGTGTTCAATTTGTCTGATCTGATTTGATTTGGGTAATTATGATGATTGTAACAAATCTGAGTTTGTTATGATTTGCTAGCAGCCATAACTCCGAGGGGGATAAGAACGTCACGTGTCTCAACTGTTACGAGGACCGCCACGTGTTTCATCTGGCAGAGCCGCATGAGTGCGATCTCTAAGTGAGCCGCATACGGATGGCCCCTCCACAATCCTAGCCGTATGAAGGTAGCAACGGCATGAAGGTGATAGCCATGTAAGGATGGACAACCGTATAAAAATGGCAGCCGCATGAAGGAGGCGGCCGCATAAAGATGGCAGCCGCATGAAGGTGGCGGCCGCATGAAGGTGGCGGCCGTATGAAGATGGCAGCCGCATGAAGGTGGCGACCGCATGAAGATGGCAGCCGCATGAAGGTGGCGGCCGTATGAAGGAGGCGACCGTATGAAGATGGCAGCCGCATGAAGGTGGCGGCCGCATGAGCATAGCAGCCGCATATTCGTGGCAGCCGTATAGGAAGCTTCGAGGTCGGTGGATCGTGCCAGCTGTAAAAGAGATTTTCTTCGTTTCCCTAGGAACACACCATCCTGTCAGCGTCATTATTTCGTCTTTATGTCAGAGCCGTCACTTGTCAGGGCTGTCATTGTCAGAGCTGCCGTCAGGACATTTAATGCGGCACTTGCTTTATGGCCAGCTGTAGAGGAGAACCACTTAGGGCCACGTGGCTCTTTTCTGAGCCGCATGGAGCTATCCGAGCCGCATGAGGCTCTAAAGGACCTTGAGTCGCATGCGTTTCCTAATAGATTTTTGAGCCGTATAAGGCTCCTTCTGTCTGAGCCGCATGAGCCTTTTCTTGTCATTTTTTATGCTTCTACAAGACCCCCTTCAATGTTTTCAATTTGCAAAATTGAAATACTTTGAATAAGAAGCATGGCTATGTAAACTCTTCTGGCCGCATAGGGTGTTCCGACCGCATGGACTTCTTAGCCGTATGGACTTCTCAGCCGCATGGACCTCTTAGCCGCATTAACTGTTTGGCCGCATAGGCTCCCCGCCACATTTTTCTGCCACATATGCGCTTTATTTATTGCCCTTGATTTGCTTTGATCTAAAGTCGTCTTTTGGGAGAGGATTCCAAGGGTCAGTTTTAATCATCCGAATTTTCCTCGATGACCGAGGAGTCGATTCTGTTCTTTATGCAGCACGTGGATTGAAGCGTCTGTCGGTTCATGAACCTCCCCTTTTGTCTGCCTATAAATAGGGGGGTTTGTGGAACGGAAAGACTTCTTTACTTTCTCTCGTCTTCAACTCTTCTTGTCCTAAGTTGCTGTCTTCGTCTTCCTTCTCCGCTCATCAATTAATCAATGGCCCCCAAGTCTTCCAAAGCTGCCTCTGCTGCGGTGAAGGGCAAGAAAGCAGCTTCCTCGTCGGCCACGGTGCCTGAAGTGCACCCTGACGTCCACCCCACCATTGCTAGTAAGGATGAACTCAGAACTATGGCTATGTCGCATATTTTATGCGCGGGCCTTCTTTGTCTTCGTATACTGTACTGCATGTGCCTCCCGAGCCGCATGGGGGTCTACCCTATGTCCGAGCCGCATGAGGGTTGCGTAAGCACTTTATGAACCGAACCGCATAAGGACTTTCTGAATCGAACCGCATGAAGCCCTCCTTAAACAGGACCGCATAAGCTCGTCTGGATTGGGCCGCATAAGGATGTGCTGAACCGAGCCGTATAAGCTCGTCTGGATTGAGCCGCATGAAGCTCTGGCCATCTTCTAACTTTATTTCTTTTTAATCTTTGATTCTTGCAGCATCCCTGCCGAAGACCGAGATCATTGTGAAGGAAGAGCTGATGCCTCCTTTCAAACAAGAGTCATCGCTCGTTAAGAAGGAGGTAATGCCAAAAACGGAGGAACAAAAAGGAGGGCTAGCGCCTATTGAAGTTACTGTAAAGGAGGAGCCCCAGTCTGACGGCGGTAGTATTGGGAGTTCTGACCCTCCTACTCCGGACGATGATCTTGCTCAAGTAGATCCTTCATATAAAAAAGGGTTGAGGGACTGGTATATGCGCCCCCGCAATTAGGATTCGTAGGCTCTCATAAATGTCTGTCTTTTGTCTTGATATTTCTGTCTGTCTTTAGCTGCAGTTTGTGTTTTGCTTCTTTTGGACATCAATGTAATCTTCTTCCTTCTTGTCTGAATGAAATGATAGAGAACTTTTCTGGCTTGCTTATGAGATGTAGTCATGTGAATGTAACTGATTTTGAATGAACAGAATACATTCGCTCTATTCTTTGCTTGTAGTAGTTGCCCCAATGGAAGACTTTTTGTGAACCTGTTATCCTGGGCATACCTTGGTTTTAGGTACGGATAACAAGTTTGAGAAGGATACCTAGAACAACTTTGCGATGAGGGCGTTGTGGAAGTTCTTGGTATTGAAAGAATGCCAGGGAGCAGCTGGGCTCCCAAGACATGATAAGAAAAGAGTAGCATGTACTAGAAAACTTAGTACAACATTTGTGGTCGACTGCGGACATTTGTGGTCAACAGAGGACATTTGCGGTCAACATAGGACATTTGTGGTCGTCGAAAGATATTTGTGGACCTATTATCCTTGGCGTACTCCGGTTGTGGGTACAGATAATAAGTCGAAAGATAAACCAACATACTTACTCAGAGGTAATGAGGACGTGGTAAATATGAGGGTTTCTTCGATGGAGCCTTTCCACTCAGAGGTAATGAGGACATGGCAGGAGTGGGCTCCATGAAGCGGTACATAGAACAACTCAGAGGTAATGAGGACATGGAAGTTCTATGTGAGGGGGCAGTTTGTTTTTGATGGAAGTGAAACAACTCAGAGGTAGCATCGACATGGTTGTCTTAGGAAATTTGTGGATCTGTTACCCTTTTTGTGTACTGGAAGTGCGGGTAGTGGATCATGAGAAAGGAGCTCCTTTTAGGAAGAAAGTTCAGAGGTATGATCATACGTGACTTACTACCCAAAAGATGCGATATAGATTGACCAGGATGGGAGTTCAGCGGTACCTGCGGGTACATAACTCGACAATCTGGAAGATTTGGAGGCAGAATATGAGTTCAGCGGTACCAGAGGGTACATAACTCTACAATCTAGAATATTTGGAAGCAGAATATAAGTTCGGTGGTACCAGAGGGTACATAACTCTACAATCTGGGATATTTTAAGGATGAATGTAGGTGAGTTCAGTGGTACCAAGGGGTATATGACTCGATAATCTAAGATGTTTGGAGGCCGAATGTGAGTTCAGCGGTACCAGGGGGTACATAACTCAACAATCTGAGATATTTGGAGGCAGACTGTGGGTTCAGCGGTACCGAAGGGTACATAACTCAATAGTCTGAGATATTTGCGGTATGTCATTTAAGACATAATACTTCTTTAGGAACTTGCCGTTGATGGGCAACATGAGCAAGTCTCCGTTTTGTGTTACAAGGCGGTAAGCTCCATTGGAGAATACAGCATCGATGATGAACGGGCCTTCCCACTTTGGCTGGAACTTGCCGACGGTCTTATGAGTCATGTCCATCGGCCTCCGAACTGCCAAAACAAGATCGCCTACTTGAAACGTTCTGATTTTGACCTTCTTGTTGAAAGCTCCGGAGATTCGGGCTTGATACAGCTCAATTCGTTATTGAGCCAACATGCGCCTCTCGTCTAGGGCTTCCAACTCTTACAGCCGGCGATGGTGATTATCGTCTGTCGTTAATTGATAGGTGAGGGCGACACGGAGTGAGGGGATTTGGGTCTCCAAGGGGAGAACTGCCTCACTCCCGTATACCAAGGAGAATGGTGTGTTCCCGGTGGCCGTTCGTACTGTAGTACGGTACGCCCATAAGCATTTGCCGAGCTTTTCATTCCAGTCGCGTTTGTTTGATGAGAAGAACTTCTTGAGAAGCTTGATGATTATTTTGTTGAATGCTTCAGCCAGACCATTAGCCGCTGGGTTGTATGGTGTTAAAGCAATATTCTGGATTCGGTGTTTGTCGCAGAACCGATAGAAGGCGTGGCTAGCGAACTGTGGACCGTTGTCATGGATGATCCTTCGGGGAAGTCCAAAGCGATAGATGACGTGATGCTTGAGGAAGCTGATCATGTTTGAAGTCTTCACTTCTGTGAGCGGAACAGCTTCCGCCCATTTGGAGAAGTAATCTGTGATTACGAGTATGAAGCGATGTCCTCTGGACGAAGGTGAAGTGATCGGACCAATGATGTCCATTCTCCATGCTTCGAATGGCCAGGATGCGACCATCGGATGTAGAAACTCGGATGGCTGGTGGATGAAATCTGCGTGGATTTGACAGACTTTGCATTTTCGTGCATAGTCTATTGTATCTGCAACCATCGTAGGCCAGTAGTAGCCTATTCGACGAAGGCGATCTTGCAACTTTGGGCCAGGCTGATGGGCCCTGCAGACACCGTCATGCGCTTCACGTACGGCTTCTTTGGCTTCTGTATTTGACAGACACCGAAGCAGTAATCTATCGTATGATTGCCGATATAGCATTTTCGTCTCTGTATCGTAGAGGAATCTGAGGGAACGTCATCTGATAGCAGTGGCTTCCTTCGGATTCTCTGACAGGATATCGTAGACTACGAAGTCAATGAATAATTGTCTCCAGTCTGGTGCTTCGTCGACTGCCAGCATGGAGTAACTCTCAACACATTGAATATTATTCCTGGGACAGACCAACTCACGGCCTATTATGTCAACCAGATGATGAACATGATTCGGGACTGCTAAAGAAGCGGCGAGACCTGCTAGGTCATCGACTTCAATGTTCTGGAGCCTGGGAACATGTTCTATGAAGAACCCTTCCAAGGATGAGATAATGTCAATCGCTATTTGGTGATAGGGGATCATGTCTTCATGGCGAACCTCGTATGAACCCCGAATCTGATTGACGATTAGCTGTGAATCGCCATATGCTTTGAGGTATTCTACCTCCAGCTCCTTTACAAGTCGGAGGCCAATGACCGGAGCATTGTATTCGGCCACATTGTTTGAGCAGGACTCCGTGAGGGAGTAAGGTCGATTGATCACCAGCCCGGAGGGAGAAATCAGCACCACTCCGACTCCAGCGATGATGTTGCCCTTGGGCCCTGTTCTGGAAGCACCGTCGAAGAACATTCGCCATACGGTTTTATGAGAGGCCACATTTGAATTGGCGACCTCATCTGGAATCTTTTCGTCTATTCTGGTTGACTCCGAACCTGGATGAGCTGCTAAAAAGTCTGCCAGAGCTTGACCTTCGACCGCTTTCAGTGGAACGAAGATCATATGGTAGGGGGACAGTAATATCGCCCAGGTAGCGAGGCGAGAGCTGAGTGCACCTGGCTTAGTCATGAGGACCCTGAGGGGGTTGACTCTTGATACGACATGGATGGTTTGTCCCGTGACGTAGTGTCGCGTCTTCTGAATGGTGAACACTAGAGCAAGACACTCTTTTTCTACGGTAGTGTATCGGTGTTTCGACCCCATCATCATTCGGCTGAGGTAATATATAGCTTGCTCATGGCCTGCATCATTGTTTTGTGCTAGTAGAGCACCGAGAGAATGCTCTATAGCTCGCACATAGAACAGAAATGGTTTTCCCGCAACCAGGGCAACCAGGACTGGAGGGTTCGTCAGGTATTCCTTGATGCTGTCGAATACACGCTGGCATTCTTCATTCCATATGAAGGAGACGCCTTTTTTCATGAGGTGGGTGAATGGCTGACATCGTCCGGAAAGGTTAGATATGAACCTCCTGATGTAGGCCAGCCTCCCTTGAAGGCCTCGGAGTTCACAAAGATTTCTCGGGAGACCCATCTCCATGATTGCCTTCGTCTTCTTAGGGTCTATGTGGATACCCTGGAAAGTAATAATGAAACCCAAGAATTTCCCGTTGGATATGCCCAAGAAAGATTTTGTGGGATTCATCTTCAAATTGTGCGCTCGCATCAGGTCGAACACTATCCTCAGATCCTGTAGATAATCTTCCTTAGAGTGGCTCTTGACGGCGATGTCGTCGACGTAACATTCCACTGTCTTGCACAAGTGGTCTCTAAAGATGATGCTCATAGCTCTTTGATAGGTGGCGCCAGCATTCTTTAAACTGAAAGGCATGACTGTGTAGCAGTATGTGCCAATTGGTGTTCGGAATGATGTATGCTTTTCGTCATCAGGAAATATCTTGATTTGATTGTACCCCAAAAAACCATCCATAAATGACATACGCTCGAAGCCGCAGGTGTTGTCAATCATGATGTCTGTGATAGGAAGGGGGAACTCATCCTTAGGACATGTCTCATTCAGATTCCGAAAGTCGATACAGATTCAAATCTTTTCGTTCTTCTTGAGGACTGGTACTATGTTGGCGACCCAGTCCGGATGTTGTTCCTCGCGGATGAAGTCGCTAGCTATCAGTTTGTTGACCTCAGCTTCAATGGCATTCATGATGTCGGAGCAGAACCGTCGTTGCTGTTGTTTTACCGGTTTTGCATCTTGACGAATATTGAGTTTGTAAAGTGCAACCTCTGGGTTCAGTCCTGGCATGTCTTCATAGCTCCAGGCGAACATGTCGATGTATTCTCTGACGAGCTGCAGTAGCGATTCCCGCTCTTCGTCTGTCAGATTATTGCTGACGAAGATGGGCTTTAGAGAGGACTCATCACCGAGATCAACCTGCACAACCTCATCTTCGGTGGAAGGCTCTCTTTGTTCGAATCGCTTTTTCCATTGCGCATCTAGCTGTTGTGCCTACGCCTCTAACTCAAGAAGTTCAGGAATGTCTTCATCTTCTTCATAGGCGTCGACAAATGCCATATTGACGGACCAGACTTGCCTGAGCATGTCCCCAATGCTGATGTCTAAATCAGAAGTTGGTGATCCGGCTGAGTGTGAATGCCAGTCGCATTCCTCATCTGAGCTTTCAGGGGTCGTTGCAGGTGTAACATAACCTAGCCCACATCTGGTTTTGTTGTAATAATCTCGTGGTTTCCTAGCTGGGACCGGCAATTGTAAGGGTAATCACCGTCCAGTCCCGTAGTTTAAACCTGGTGTAGTTTCCAGATTATACCCCTATTTTTGCATGAGGTACTTGGATCGGGAACTATACAGATAAAGGGACAGTCTCCCGGTATCGGCTTCGAGCTCAATTTCTTCTATCCTGAAGGATTGCAGATCATTCTTCCGGCCGAAGATGATTGGGTGATCCTCTCCCTCGATTATGTGGTAAGCGTCTTCCACTGGAGTAAGTTGGTTTGCGGTGTAGACATTTGTCACCTGTGTGTGTAGGTGGGTGCCTATACCGTATTCCATAGCATACATTGTACAAAGCTTATTTAGCTCAAGGTAGTTCAAAGATAGTCCTTTATTGATGAAGTAAGGTATCTTTTCCAGTAGGATTACATCATCTGCGGATGGAATACCAGTGTGAGCAGCCACATACTTGGCCAGCTTTGACTCTTCTTCAGCCACCTCCTGTGTCAATGAAGACTGAGAGGATGGCTTGGGCAGCTTAATCATCAGGGGCTCCATAGATGGAGCAGAACTTGGAGTCGTTGGCATACTAGCGACCCCCAGTTTGGTGCTCGGTGCTGGGCGGGGGATTGTTGGCTGGCTAGCAGTCTTCGACTTAGTACTCGACTGCTGATTAATTCTGGGAAGAAGGATCATCATCGGCTTGACAGAGGGATTGCGCTCCTCTATTTGTTGCTGACTTACTCTAGGCAGCCTGATTGCCAGTTGCTCTATCGTGGGTCTTTGCGCTTGGCCAGACCTTGGCAGTCGGATTATCATCTGCTCCTCCTGTACAGAGAGGTTGATTGCGTCCTTACGCAGAGTGGCCGTAAGGGGTGCAGTTCTGCCAGGTTTACGGGCTTGGAGGTGGATTGTTAGAGGTCCTTCCGATCTAGTTGCTACCTCAGTTTGAGTTTGAGTATCTTCTTCGACAAGGTACCTTTTTGACTTCTCGTATAAGCATGAGTCGGAGTAGTAAGATTCAACCCCTTTAAAGGGGTCGATGTCAGCAAATTCTATCTTCACGAAACTATGCTTATCGACGTACTTGAAGCATTGGTGCTGTGTGGAAGGCACGATCATTTAATCGTGTATCCAAGTTTGCCCCAGGAGAATATTATAGGAAGTATCCGCATCTATGACATAACAGGTCACTTCTGATTGAAGATCGCCGATTTGGCATTTCAGACAAATCTTTTCGATCGGATAGCTTCTACCTGAATTGAAACTGCTAATGGCGGTGCTTGTCGGCTTCAGGCGATGCATTGGGATGCGCAGATGGTGTAGCAGGCTCTTTGGGATAATGCTTATGGAAGAACCAGGGTTAATGTGCATCTGATCCACCTTGATATCGCCAATGTACCCAGTATAATACAGAGGACGATCATGCAGGTTGGTCTTGATAAGCATATCCTGCGGAGTGAAGACAATGTTGGGCATTGCACCCGTGCAAGCGCTGTCTTGAAGATCTACAGCCGACAAATTCTTCCTAGTGAGATTGGACTGAGCCAGATATGCGTCGGCATTCTGGAGTGCCTCGCTCAATGCGACGCGAACGTCTTTGGAGAGTCTCAGGAGCTCGTATAGTGACAATTTGGCTGGTGTGTTGGCCAATTGTGCCAATATGTCAAAGTTGTAAGGCCTCTCCAGCCCATGAGGCATCTCTCTTCAGAGTGGTTTGTCAAAGCGAGTCTCCTTCGGCCTAGGCTTATCGGTCGTCGAAGGTTGAGAAGGTCATGGGGCATCAGCAGCTATCGGCTGATGATCTTCAGTCGAGTTACCCGATGGAGGTTGGGTTTGTACGCCAGATCGGGTAACAACAGCAGTAGCTTCTTCGGCCTCTGTCGAGATTGTGCGGCATGATTTGACTTTCCCACTCTTCTTCTTGTTGGAAGCAGGTGGTGCGGACTGAGTTACATCCGGTACCAGGTCCGGGTGGAGCCACATGACCTTCCATCGTGACGTGGTAAGGGGCACTAGACCAGCAGCCTGGTCTCGGGGAGGTGGAAGGTTAGCGACTTCCATTCTTGCCCTGGGGACGAGCACTAATCCATCTTGAGTCTTTGTCGGAGGAAAGCTGCCAAATTGTACTGACACCAAGTTGGCTGCTACGGTCACCTCTTCAAAATCAATGGCCAAAGCCTTAGAATCGATGAGATGCTGGATGTATCGCTTCAGTTGGTAGCAGTCTTGTGTAGCATGATGGACATAGCGATAATAGTGGCAATACTTGGGGCCTTCCATCTCTGCAGGACGGGATTCACGTCTTGGGGGAGGGAGCTGGATTCGACCTCCTTGTATGAGCATGTCCAAGATGGGCTTAACATGGCCGTCTTCGAAGGAATAGGTCATCTGAGGCCACTGCTTCTCAGCCGGCTTCGGTTCAGGCTTCAGAGCTGTGTCGGCTACCATAACCTGTTTCCCCTTGTTGTCTCGATCGTTGGAGGGGTTACCACCATTACTGCTATTAGTGTTAGGGCGTTTGCCCTTATCCTCTCCTTCCGAGACGTGTAATCCCAGTTGGCGGACTTTCTTCAATTTATCTTCTGCGCTAGTGGCACTGATAATGAAAGTCTTCCAATCCTTAAACTGACTTTCGCCCATCCAGAGGCTAATTATGGGAAGTAGCCTCTTTTGGCAAATTTCAATCAAGGAGGAATCGGGGTTACCGGAAGGCAACTTCATCGCGGTTTGACGAAACCTCTCGATATAGTTCATTGTCAGCTCCTTTTCTCCCTGGACAACGTCCATAAGGGTGGACATCGTCACGTCTTGTCCTACTTCGTAGAACCTTTCCAAGAACATATGTTTGAAGCCGGCGAAGGAATGGATGCAATTGTCTGGCAAGTTGCAGTACCAGTCGAAGGAGACCCCTTCTAACGCTCCAATAAACAACCGCGTAAGGATGGCATCGTCATGAGGCAGATGGTCGGTTGTGACTTCAAAGTAGGTGATGTACCTGCTCGCAGATGTCTTCCCATCATATAGATTGATGTTGAATGGTTTATATCATGGTGGGAAGGGCACATCTCTCCATACAACATGATACGGTAGTCGTATCCTGAGGTCCTGGCAGTTTTCTCGGGCGTAGAACATGGCCCGAAGCTCCTGAACCTCTCTTCTTGCCTCCCTGACCTTGTCTGTAGCAGTGGAAGCCGTTGTTGTTGGAGGATTGTCGCCCGAGTTTGGCGCAGCCGAATTTGAGTCCGTATTCGCCGCGGGACCCAAGCTTGTCTGGTCAGGCATCCTTCCTTGCAGAGTTGGAAGGGCCGCTTTAATCAATTCCACAGATTTGACCAAGGCATGTAGTATGGCCTCCATGAGAGATGGAAAGAACGGTGGAGGACGTACGCTCTGAGTCATACCCTTGTACAGAGAAGTCGTCAGGGTATGTGGGAATGTTCTCCTCTGGTTCGGACTCAGAAGGAGTGGTACCCCCAGCTACAGAGCTTGCCTCGTCTTGAGAGTCGCGGACGTCCTCGGGGACGTCGGAACCTGCTGCGTCTGTTGGGGAAACCGTTTCCCCTGGATCATCTTCTTGGAACACCGGGTTATCGCAGATGTTTGGAGGAGTGCTACCTCCAGCTCCAGCGCTTCCCAGAGATGTGGACGACGATTCTCCAAGCGTGGCAGATTTCGTCTTTGAGCGAGTACCTTGGAAAAC
Organism: Iris pallida; assembly: GCA_029216955.1. NCBI lineage: Eukaryota > Viridiplantae > Streptophyta > Magnoliopsida > Asparagales > Iridaceae > Iris > Iris pallida. The sequence continues at coordinate 3,652,598 of JANAVB010020797.1, forward strand.
TCCTCCTGTGGCAGTCGTGGACAATCGCTTAGAAGAGAGTTTCTTGGTTGAGATTTTAGGGCTGGAGACGTTTATTTTCTTTTCTCTCCCGCTACCAGGGATCCTCTGAGCAGAATTGCAGGAGGCGACGAGAAGTGCCTCATCTTCTGAGCTTGGGTGTTGCAGTCGTCGGAAGACAAATTGCCGGTCCTCTTGTGTGGCCGCCTTGCTACAGCAGCAGTTGACAATGACTTGAGTGCAGTGATGTCCAGGGAAGGACTCTCTGCATACCGAGGCTTCTTCTCTTTCTTTGCGCTTGTGAAGGATCACGTCACGCAAGTCAGGTGCGTCTCGAGCAACCTTTATACCCGATTTGTGGGCCCGGGAAACCCGAGCATTCGAGTGTATTGGCACCATATTTGCTTCCTGATCGTTGGGAGACTTTTGGGAACCACTCTGTCCGTTTGCCACCGGGGGCTGGACTCGAGTGGTTCGGTACAACTTTCCATCGGAGGCCCGCATAACAGTGAGCAGAGCGCTCGGATGGTCAGAGGTTGGGACAGCTGACTGAGCTCGCCGAGCCCGTACTGTCCTAGACTTCCTCGCTCTAACACCCGAGGGTGCATAGTAAGAGGAGTCCAAATGGTGCCGTACAGAGTCTGGCGCATTCTCTTGGGAGCATCTCGAGTCAGAACCGCATGAGAGGCGATCAAAGACTGACCGTGAGCCGCATGGAGCAGATGGTATGCGGCTGGGATTGGTGGCCGTGCAGGCTGTCTGCATGCAGCTAGCATGTGTGGCCGCATGACCCTTCTGTATGCGGCTAGGAGCGGTGGGCGCATAAGGAGTTTGCATGCGGCTGGCAGTCGTGGCCACATGAGCTTCCTTCATGCGGTTGATAGTTTTGGCCGCATGAGCCTTCTGTATGCGGCTGGCTTCTGTAGCCGCATGAGTCATCATATGGCTGGCGTCTCTATGCGGTTTCTTTTTAGACTGCACAGAGTTCCTCTTTGCCCCTGCAAGTCCAGCATCTTAGTGTTTTCCTCTGTCGGACTTGGGGACAGCAGAGTCCTCTATGGTCTGAAGTGGGGCCACAAGAGGGTCTTTTTCGCCGTCTTGGGAAACAGAGAGTACTCCTTCGAGAGCTTGGGGAGGAGCGAATGATTTGGGCCTCCACTCCCTGTGGACCTTCTTCGTGCAGGCTCGCCGCTGGACCGGGCCAGCGCTCCCGTCGGAGAGCATTTCTTCAAATGCCTGCTGGTTGAACCGGAAGACCAATATTTGTTGAGTGGAGCCAAGTTTGGCTGCGTCCGATTGCGTCACCAACTCCTCAGCCGTGGAGAAGTTAGTCCTCAGCAGAGTCGCCATTGTGTTTGCCATTGATTGTAAAAGTACAGAATAATTATATAGGAGGACTGAACTTAGACTCACAATACAAACTCGCTCGTACAAAGAAAGCCTAGGTACGAAAACCTAGGTATAGCAATCTAAGTACGATTGTTTATTTTTTATTCTGGGGGTTGACGGTAGAGGCTCGGAAAAGCGACGACAGCTCTGCCTTACTCCTTGGACGATCGGATGTAGCCTTGGCTCTGGTGAAGAAATGCTCTCGGGATGCGTAGGAAGAATCCTCTGTTTTCTGGGTCTCCAGTTCTCCGGTCTGTTTGCAAGGGAATGGCACCTTACTATTTATAGAAGTGGGGGTGTGATCATTAGGGTTTACGATGATTTCCCCCTTGAAAAGTCGGCGGCCAATCATCTGGACCATTAATCTTGATTGCAACGAATCTGGGCAATTAATGTGGATTGTACCAAATCCTATGGGCAATTAATGTTGATTGCCATGAATTTTCATAATTTGTGATGATAGGCTCGGATCTCCTGCCACGTGTTCGATTTGTCTGATCTGGTTTGATTTGGGTAATTATGATGATTGTAACAAATCTGAGTTTGTTATGATTTGCTAGCAGCCATAACTTCGAGGGGGCTAAGAACACCACGTGTCTTAACTATTGCGAGGACCGCCACGTGTTTCATCTGGCAGAGCCGTATGAGTGCGGTCTCTAAGAGAGCCGCATACGGATGACCCCTCCACAATCCTAGCCGCATGAATGTAGCAACCGCATGAAGGTGATGGCCACGTAAGGATGGGCAACCATATGAAGATGGCAGCCGCATGAAGGAGGCGGTCGCATGAAGATGGCAGCCGCATAAAGGTGGCGGCCACATGAAGATGGCAGCCGCATGAAGGTGGCGGCCGTATGATGATGGCAGCCGCATGAAGGTGGCGGCCGCGTGAAGGAGACGGCCGCATGAAGATGGCAGCCGTATGAAGGTGGCGGCCGCATGAGCATAGCAGCCGCATATTCGTGGCAGCCGTATAGGGAGCTTCGGGGTCGGTGGATTGTGCCAGCTGTAAAAGAGATTTTCTTCATTTTTTTAGGAACACGCCATCCTGTCAGCATCATTATTTCGTCTTTATGTCAGAGCTGTCACTTGTCAGGGCTGTCATTGTCAAAGCTGCCGTCAGGGCATTTAATGCGGCACTTGCTTTATGGCCAGCTGTAGAGGAGAACCACTTAGGGCCACGTGGCTCTTTTCTGAGCCGCATTGAGCTATCCGAGCCGTATGAGGCTCTAAAGGACCTTGAGCCGCATGTGTTTTTTAATAGATTTCTGAGCCACATAAGGCTCCTTCTGTCTGAGCCGCATGAGCCTTTTCTTGTCATTTTCCATGCTTCTACAATTAGTAGTAGATAATGTCTTAGTATTACATTTTGTGGGTTCATCTTATTAATTCTGTTACATCCTTCAGATACTATATTCGATAAGAACATATACTATACCATATGTACAGAACATAGATGATTCACACTAATGTATGCTAGAATGAATTTTGGGTTGTGTTCTGAGCCATTCGTCCCTACACTAGGCAATTAAGCATGTGAAATATATCGCTGAAGAACATAAAACTTGTGGTCATACAATCGTCACTTTCGTGCGTCAGTTCATATCAGTCTTCACTTTCTGCAGTAATTATCTTAAAATGGATATGAATTACTATCTGCAGAACCGTTTGTGGATGTACAATCGTCATCCTGATGAATTATTATCTTTGTCAATCTTTGCATAATTATCTTAAAATGGATATGAATTACTATCTGCAGAACCATTTGTGGATGTACAATCGTCATCCTGATGACATGTGCGGTGTGCGGGATGAATTTATACAGGGTGTGCAACAGTTCCTGCAGTTTGCCAAGGCGTTCCCTCAGTATATGGACCGTACAAGAATTAAGTGTCCATGTGTTAGATGTCGCAACTTGAAATATCATTCGGAAGTGGATGTGACATATCATTTGTATTCGAGGCGTTTCATGCCAAATTATTATCAGTGGACCGCACACGGAGAACTTGTGCCTTTAGCCTCCGAGCCGGAGCCTTATGTGGAGCCTTATGTAGATGTTCACAAGTATGCTGATTACGACCAAGGGTGGACGAACATGGTTTTCGATGCTGCGGGACCTAGTTTCGATCCGAACAATCAATATGCAGCTGAGGAGGCACCGAATGCCGATGCTGCAAAGTTCATGGAGTTGCTGGAGAATGCAAGGACTCCTTTATATCATGGTTGTGATGACCATTCACCGTTGGAGGTGATTACAAGATTGTTGAGCATAAAATTAGATTTTAACATGTCTCAAGAATGCTACAACCGAATCCTGGAGTTAATTAAAGATATATTGCCGGAGGGTGGCAAGTTACCTAAAGACTTCTACTGATCCAAGAGAATGGTGAGATCGCTCTGGATGGGGTATAAAAAAATTGATGCATGTCGCAACGGATACATGTTGTACTATAAGGACGACAAGGATGAAGATACCTGTAGATTTTGTGGTGCCGATCGCTTCAAGACAACTAGTACAACAAGGACTTCTGGTGCACACAAGCCAACAGATTCGATGCACTATTTGCCTTTGACGTCACGGTTGAAGAGGTTGTTTATGGCAAAGGAGACAGCTGATAATATGAGTTGGCACAAGCGAAAACAAATAGATGGAGTACTGGATCATCCATCCGACAGGGAAGCATAGAAGCACTTTGATCGAGTGTATCCCGATTTTGTTTCGGAGCCGCGTAATGTCAGATTGGGGCTTTCCTCCGACGGTTTTACCCCATTTGGACTTTCGGGCTCACAATATTCTTGTTGGCCTGTGATTGTTACTCCGTACAACTTGCCGCCTTGGATGTGTATGAAGACTCCTTACATGTTCCTAACTTTTATTATTCCAGGTCCGAAGAACCCGAAGAGGAACATCGATGTTTACTTACAGCCCTTGGTAGATGAGCTGAATCAGTTGTGGGAAGTAGGTGCAACCACATATGATGTTTCCAGAAAGTAGAACTTTCAGATGAGGGCCGCACTAATATGGACCATCAACGATTTCCCGGCCTATGGAATGTTATCGGGTTGGAGCACCCATGGTCGTCTCGCATGTCCGTATTGCATGGATCGCACTAAGGCTTTCCGTTTGAAACACGGAGGAAAACCGTGGTTCTTTGATTGTCATCGACAGTTCCTGCCAAAGGATCATCCGTGCCGGAGGAACAGGAATGCTTTTCGTGCTGGCGTGGTAGAGAAGTCCAGTCTACCGCCACGGTGGTCCGGGGATACGATATGGGAAGAAGTTAAAGAATTTTCAAGTGCGAGCCTACAGCGGGGTACAAGTGTGATGGATTTGGCCGCACTCATAACTGGACGAAGAGGAGTATATTCTGGGACCTACCATATTGGAGTGACCATCTGCTCAGACATAACCTGGATGTCATGCATATCGAAAAGAATGTATTTGACAATATAATAAATACTGTGATGGACGTAAAGGGAAAGACGAAAGACAATTCCAAGGCCAGGTTGGACTTAGAAGAAATATGCAGACGTCCAGAGTTGGATTTGATAAAGGAAGGCAGTGGGAAGTATAAGCAGCCCAGGGCCATTTTCTCACTGGACAAGGAGGACAAAGGTAAACTTTGTAGATGGATCCAGTGCCTAAAATTTCCAGACGGGTACGTATCGAATTTGAGAAGATGTGTTGACCCGAAGGAGAACAAACTACAGGGTATGAAGAGCCACGACTGTCATATTTTTATGGAAAGGTTAATCCCGATTGCATTTCGGGAATTCTTACCTCAGGTCGTTTGGGATCCACTGACAGAGCTTAGCATATTCTTCAGAGATCTTTATTCTACTAAGTTGCTCGTCGATCGGCTTGAAAAGCAGGAGAAAGACATTGCAGTAACAATGTGTAAGCTTGAGAGGGTGTTCCCTCCTGGATTCTTCGACTCTATGGAGCATTTGCCAATTCATCTTTCATATGAGGCACGTATTGGTGGACCCGTCGGTTATCGGTGGATGTACCCGTTCGAGCGCCATCTAAACCACCTGAAGAGGATGGTGAAAAATAAGGCACGGGTCGAGGGTTCTATTTATGAAGCCTATGTCCTTGAGGAGATTACAAACTTTTGTTCAATATATTTCAAGCCTCATATTGCTACAAATAGAACAAGAGCTCCGAGGAACGACGATGGAGATATAGATTATAATGATCATTATTGAAAGTCTTCAATGCTCTTGGAAAGCCTTCTGGAAAACTGAAAAAGAGATATTTGAATGATGAGGAACTAAAGGCTGCCCAGTTATACATATTACTCAACTGCGAGGAGGATGAAGTGGAAAAGCTAGAGTGGTAAGTAAAAATCTTCAATGTTCAAGTCATCTATTTGTTGATTACGTTATTATAATTTAACGAGTATATCCCGATATTTATTGGTTTTCAGCAAATTTAATGATGAGATGAGGTCAAGTAGACCATACATTGCAGATAAAGAAGTAGAAGAAGAAATGAGACTTTATTTTCCGTCTTGGTTGACTGCATATGTACGTAAGAAGCTAGTTAGAATCTTCCTCCATTCACAAGTGCACAAGAAATAACTTAACATTAAACTTAATTTTGTATCTTCTCGTGTTTAGGTCGATCGTCCGAACGTCATCCTTGAGAATGAATCTATTAGAACTCTTGCCAAGGGACCAATTTATGCCGTCAAAATATGGCCAAGTTATTGCGTGAATGGGTTTAAGTTCAAGTCAACAAATGCTCTCATCAGAGATAGCTTCCTGGATCTTGATTCCACAAAAAATAGTTGCTTGTGTATCAAATCTACAAACTACAAAGATGTCACTCCAGGCAATGATTTCTATGGCGTCTTACGGGAGATCGTAGAATTGACGTACAACTATGGCATAGAGCCTGCCAAGATCGTGTTGTTCAAAGTTGATTAGTTCGATCCCATATAATATCAAGGATGGAAAATTGACAAGCATGGTCTTGTGGATATTAACTACCGTCGTCGATACCAAGGATACGAACCATTTATCCTAGCAAGTCAAGCTCAACTCGTATATTTTACAACATATCCTAGACAGGGAACAACGAGGTACGACTGGTGGGCAGTATGCAAGACTAAAGCCAGAAATACCTACGACGTCGACGAAGTGGCTTATCAGGAGGACGAGCTGCCTCTTGTACCAAATACAGTTGATGTCGACTCAGCAGAAGTTTTCCATTCAATATCTACTTGTGTAGAAGAGGTACAAGTATCCGAAGGGGAAGACGAAGGAGAAGCTAGTGACGATGAGGAGGAAGAGGAAGAGGAAGAGGATGAGGAGGAGGAGGAGGAGGAGGCAAATGAAGAAGATAAATTTTTAGAGGATGATTGAGAAACTGTGATTTTGATGTATTAATATTTCTGTAATCTTAAATTATGAACTATGATCATCTCTATTAGTATTCAGATTTTTGAAAACTTAAATTATGAACTCAATGTATGCAGATATTTCTAAACTGTCATTGTATTTATTTATAATTTCAATCATATATTATTATCAGTATGGCAGGACGACGCGGAGGCACCTCAGGACGACGCGGAGATAGGTCAGGACGAGCCGTGTCCTTAGGTGGGCAGAGAGCTCCATTACCAGAGGATGGCTCCGGACCATCGTCTGACCCGAGCACTCCATTGTACCGTACGGTCGCAGGTCCGGGTGGCAGTACACCTGCGACGAGCAGTTCCAGGCTTGCTGATCTTATTACTTTCCCTAGCCTTCCTACCGCTGACAGCAGCATGGCGGGTGGGGAGCAGGTGGAGGAGGTAGTCCCTACTCCCGCCAGGACCGATCCATACTAGAGCGACCCTCCATGCGCACCTCAGGACGAGACGAGGATAAAGATTTGGGCCGATGGTCCTACGAATTATGTTAAATGAATATATATATATATATATATATATATATATATATATATATATATATATATATTATGCATGTCTGTATATCTATATATTCTTTAATACGTCGGTTATCGTTGTATACAGATATCGTCCATCGTCGGTACAGAGAGCGTTGGGCTCCTTTCTAAGGTCCAACTATGGGGGTCCGTGGATCAACTACTCGGATGCCTCGGAAGAGAGGAAGGCATTCTGGTTTGCCCACTTCAAGGTAACTAAAGATAGTTAATTTAGTATGATTAATATAATTTTAAGCATTTTTTAGAACTTATTATTTTAATTTGTAATTCTTGTAGAGGACTTATTTTTATCCACACACCGGGCCGAGCAGATTGAGAGACAGTTTCCTGCCGTCGTCGCCAAGTTGATCCGTGATGCAATTGACGATCAGAAAGCTCGTCAGCGCTCCGGAAAATCGATTGCTGGTTGGATCATACCTGACCAGTGGACCACGATGAGGGCTCGATTTGAGGAGCCTCGATACAGAGAGCGGTCGGAGAAGGCGAAGGCGGCTAGGACGAGGGCCAAAAAGTGGTATGGTGGATCGATTCCTATGACGGAGCATTTCCGTCGTCTGGTATGTAATTTATTGCAAAATATAAGATTTTATTTATAGTAGGAGTATATAATTTTCTATTTTACTAAAGAATAAAATATAACAAACACGCAGGTAAAGAGGAGTGAGGACGCAAACATGGTGACCGTCTTCCTGGCCACCCATCGGAAGGACGGAAAGCTCATCGACGACCGGGCTACTCAGAGCTATGTAAGTACTAATTTAGATTTCGTTAATTTTTAACACAACTTGAAGAATATACAGATAACCATATAGTTAATAATAATTAAATACTTTAGACGTTTATTAGGCTAATTTAGATACGTACTGATTTATAGAGATGCACAATGATTTCTAGGAAGAGTTTGTTAGGCTATGTGATGAGCGTGTGAGTGCAAGTGTACCGGCAGAGGGAGGGGTTCGTACATCGTAGCCCTCTCCACCTCAGTCGGAGGACGAGCTCTGGAAGACCGCTGTTGGTGGTCTTCAGAGGGGTACGTACTACGGTACGGGGTCCTACGGCGCATTTGTTGCGACGTAGGCATCCAGGGCTCCATCTACCAGTGCACATTCACAGCTGTCACAGGCCGAGTCGTCCCAAGTCGAGGGTACCATTGCCCGCCAGATTGCTGAGTTGCACGACGATATGCTGAGGAGGATTTCTGAGCAGCTAGGGTCTCAGGTGCAAGGGGACGCTGCATCGGTCACCGTACGCTTTGACGAGCTCAAGCGCACCGTGCGGCACGTACAGGGGACGCAGCAGTCCATTCACGACACCGTTACTAGGATAGCGGCTTGCATGAAGCAATGCAGCGCCAGACTGCTAGCCCTAGAGGAGACGCGGACGCACCCATCTCCAGCAGTTACACTGCCTTCTTCTCCAGCGGTTACACTGCCTCCTTCTCCAGGGGTTAATTGCCTCCTCCTTCATCGTCGTCGGTGGTTCTTACACCGGAGCAGTATGCTTACCTTCTTTCCAGAAGCAGTGATGCTTCTCCTGATCAGTCGTAGTCTACATATATATATATTGTTGTGTGATGGCCTATTGTTGGGTCTTTTATGTGGTTATACATACATTATTCTTATGTGGAGCATTATGTTTGACAATGTTGTTACAATTTTTCATATATCTGTGTTGATTGATAAGATTGTGTTTCAAACGTGTTCGTGATTGTGTGTATCTGTGTTGTTTGATACTGTGTTCGTGATACACACCGTCACTGTTGTAACAAATGTTGTAGGGGATGCTGCAAATGCTGTAAATGCTGCAAATGTTGTAGGAGATGCTGCAAATGCTATATATTTTTATTTTTTTCAACATTAGCGACGTTCAGCGACGTTCAGCGACGTCCAACGACGAAAGATTACGTCGCTAAGTAAGTATCAAAATGTCGCTAACTGTGATGAATACCGTCGCTGATCGTCACTAAACGTCGCTATGTACCACGTCGCTAAACGTCGCTATATGTCGGTACTATAGCGACGTAACAAAAGTCGCAGAACGTCGCCTTTTGGCTCTCAAGCCAAATCAGCATCGATGCATGTCAAGTCAATCAACGTCGCTAGGTTACGTCGGTAACTGCTGTCGTTTTACATCGCTGGTAGTCGCTGAATTAGCAACGTGTATGCGTCGCTAAGTGTCGTCGCAATAGCGACGTATTACGACGTCGCGTTGTTTAGCGACTAGGTTAATCACGACAACGTCCAAACGTCGCTAAAGACGTCGCTAATTTCAATTAGCGACGTATTTTCCCTATTTAGCGACGTCCTGAGGCGTCGCTGATTTGACAGATTTTAGTAGTGATCTGGCTCATCCTGTCATTTTTGTGACATATGCTTTCCTTTTGTAGGAACCGCTGAAGAAGAAAACCCGGGTTTCGAAATCAGGTGTCAGTAAACCGAAGGAGGTGGCGAGCTCTTCTAACGAGTGCATTCCTCCGATTGTAGCGTCTCCCGTAGAGGAGAATCCTAACAATGTCGTTCTTGCGGAGATTTTAGTATCTCCAGATTATGTTGGAAGGGAAACTGAGGATGCAGCGTGTCACGACCCGCACCCTAGAGTTAGGGCACGAGAAGTGGGTACGTCCAGCCTACGCCGTAGTGTCGGCGGTAGAACGCTGTCCTAGGTCTCATGCATCTAACAGTATAAGGCTAAACAGTTTATACTTCCCGAATGGGGGTGACATAGCAGGTACAGACTCAATCACATCTAAGGTAGAGCATGATAAGGATAGATAAAAAATAAAATCCAAAAGAGGTACAACAGAGAGAAATCTAAGTGTCTAAGATACACAAATCCAGAAATACATCTCAAATCTCCAAACTCAGATACAATAATCCATAAAGTAAATACAACTCCATACAATTGAAATAACTATCTAAACAACCTCTAATGTGTCTCCTCTAGGCTAGCAGGCAACCTCCAAGCTATCTGTAAAATTTATCAACAGGTCCAGTCAGGACGAAAACGAGCACATATCTCTAAAACAGTTCATAGCAGGTTAGGAGTATAAATTATGCAATAGAGTAAAATACAGGAAGTGCTGAATAGGAAGTACGAGTAAACATGAGATATTTTATAACTGAAAGTAAATACATGATAGTAGAGACTGTAAGTGGCTACGTGATTTAGAGCACAATGGTTATGTAAACGGCTTGGGGGCGCATGAATAAAAATAAGGAGGCACATGAATACAGCTACTGGGGATATTGATCACATAACCAATTCTACTCACCCCGCCCCAATCAATACACAAGGATCCGTTCAAGTTATGTCATAAGCACATGAATACAGCTAAGATATGTGAACTCATGTAATGAGTAGTACATGAGGCACATGATAAGCACATGAAAGCACATGAAGCACATGAGAACATGTAAAAACATGAACTAGTACGAGTACAAGGAGTACCTGATGCACATGATAAAGTACATGAACATGAAATACCCGGTGCACCCGTAGAGGGATAACATCTCAGGAAAGGATCCATATAGTACTAATCCGTGAAGATACGTGTCAGCATCAAGTAGAGTAACCTAGAGCAAGAATATAATCCAGACAGGTATAAAAAGATCAGAGAATGTACTCGCCTGATATCTGAATGTCCAAGGTAAAGATACTGTCCGAGGAGAGGTGTCTGGCTCCTAATTAGAACAGCACAAGTCACAACATGTCCAGAAGGGTAATATAAAACACTACAATGCATTCTACATGAATCTAGGTCAAACTAGGCCAAAGTCAACCCTTGGTCAACTCTGGTCAACTGTACTAGTCAAACTAGGTCAAACTAGGTCATGTCTTAACCCAGCAAGTCTTACTAGGCCTAACCAAGACTATCCTAACAAGCACACATCAATACAAGGCTATACAAGCCAACATACACCAAACTCTATATAGCATGCAATTATTCAATACTCAAATAGGCGAGAATTTACATTGGATATACACTAGGTAATCTATTACTTAAGCTATATATGTCTACACATATATATACATGCATATATTGGTATTCAACATTACGTCTATAATCATGGCATTTCAAATGGTTATATAAACTTATATATTACAACACAATATGCTAACATATATATAATATACATACATAGCTAAGTTAACTATATTCATAAATACTTATTTAAGAGGCTATGTGTGTGTATGTGAACATGGCAAAGGGGCAAGTGAGAGTTAAATGGGCATACATAGTGTATACATATCAAAGAGTGTCAAAGTGTAAGTGAACAAAGTGTCAAGTGTGATAGTGTCAACATAGTGTAAGGGGGTACATGAGGTAATATAGGATTTGTGTTAACATAGGACATTACATCTCATTAACTTGTATATTGCATACATTACATCTATTATTATATTACATTCATGCTTGCATTCATTCATCATTCATTTATTCTCTTGCACTACTATATGCACCATACATTACATACTATGGAACCTACATATTCATTACAGGCCATACTTATACATGCTTACATTAGATAGGATACTTACACCTCATACATCATTTATTTAACCATTTACTCATGCTTGCATTCTCTATTTAATTACATAATGTATATACATTAACATGGGTTAAAATTAAATAGAATATTATATTACACACAAGGGTGCACAAAATGCATATGCCGAATAGTAACTCCTATTAATAATCAATACTGTATCAACTCAGCAAGAATTAAAATCTAGGATTAAAGTATGTTATAGATCTATGTGTTAGCTTTCCGAAACTTCAAACGGATCGCGTTTTCGTTTCCGGAAACTCCCGAAATCGCGAAAACACCGAGAACGCGTTTGTCTTTCGTACAGCTGACACTCAAATAATTCTCCAGAAAGTTACAGAATGAATTAGGCCTATTAATACATGTTTTTGGAAATCTAACTTCAATACGCTTCTTTTAAAAAAATGGAGATTAAACCGAGCTTTGAGCTAGAAGTTATGACATTTCTAAGTTAGGGCTGAAATTAAAAACGTGGATAAAAATCATGACGGATTTAGATAGTTTGAGCCAAAAGAATACACAATATATATCCTAATTATCCACAACAATAATGAAAATAATAATATGAGGAACCACACTCACAAACTTGATTATATAATCATCATGAACCATTTATTACATATATAAATATAGATATACTCTCATTATAATATATATATATATATATATATATATATATATATATATATATATATATATATATATATATATATATATATATATATATATACATACACAAATCTATATATGTAACATGAACACATCTATAAGAGATACATGAATGAAATCTAAAGTACTCAAGAACACATCTCTACATATTGAAATCTGAGATTTAATATGAATTAATTCATTTAATTAATATTTTAAATATAAAGTGTGTCCAAGTTTGGGGGTTTTCCCCATGAACACAAGACACAACAATAATACAATAGAAATTCCTAAAGGACACATAATGGACACAAGAGGACACAAAATAGGGACACAACAATGGGGGTCATTCCTATGGTTAAAACTTTTCTAAATGCAAAATGGAGAAATAAAAGAGAAGGAAATATTACCTAAATGAGAGAAAATTCAAGGAGAAAGGCTTCTTCCTTGGGAGAGCTTGAGAGCACTTGGGGAAGAAGACTTCTCAAAGAAAGGAAATGAGATGGGAGTCCTATTAGGGCTGGCCACAATGGTTATATCCCTCCTTCATTGAATATTACAAGTTTGTCCCTCCCTTAGTTACAAGTGTTTAAAACAATTTTGGTTAGGGTTTGGGGGTAAAAGGGTCAAAATAAAAACTCTAAATGGTTAACCTAATAATTAGGATTATGAATAATCTTTCTAACATGACTAATTAAAATGTGGGCCATGGCTAACTAATGCATGGGTCCAACTAGAGTCTAAGTTACCCTGGGTCCCCGTTACAAGTCGGATTGAGATAAAATTCGAACCCGACTCAAATAATCCCAAAACAATATCATAAATAATAAAATAATATTAAAATAATTCAAAGAGGTCAAATGCAAAATATCCTTAGGCCAGAAATGACATTAAAATATCATAATCACATGGTTAGGCTCTAGGTCAAACAGCCTCTAGGGTTTCACTATCAAAACGTCAAAACCACAAGTCATTGATTTAAATAATTTTAAAATGATTTAAAATCACCAAAAATCATATCATGAATTAAATATCATTATTAAAATAATTATAAACACGAAATTTTGAAATTACCCTTATTTGGAAAATTGGGTGCTACAACTCTATCCACCTTAGAAAAATTTTGTCCTCGAAATTTAAGATCGATAGTACTCCTTCTAGAGCCTCTAACCTACCCAATATCTAAGGTAATACTTCCTAACACTGGAATAATAAACGGACACTAAATAGTGTCAATCTAGGAATACCTCCAACACTGCTCTGCTGTACGGCGGTAATGGAACTTCAATAAAATATGGACTGGAACCTATATCCAAGGGACTGGACCTATTTTAAAGTGGTCTTAGCTAAGGATGGAAAGGAACTGATCATAGGCTATAGGTATGCTCAAACTATTATCTTCCTATTAACCATCTATTAATACATTCTATTACCATAGGACGATGCATTACTAAGACATATTGGCCCCTATCTCTCATAACACATTTATACTCACCAAAAGACTAGTACATCCTATCAAGGCTGATGCTATAATCTCTCATAAATCTTATAAGCTACATGTTTATAGACATACATTCCCACATCAAGGACTAACCTATATATATCTACAACTGATACTAATGGGGTGACGTCCCTATTTTCCAATAATCAAGGTCTAAATTTTTTTATCTAAATCATACAATTTGAAGGAATAGTATACAGGGTCAGGGCATACCGTAGTAGTTGGAAGTCTCACCTAGGTACACTAATTATTCTAGGTCAAAACAGTACTATGGTATCAACACACAAACAATCTAGGGTGTCCTAATTGGAAAGGTAAGGGAACAACAATCATCAAGGTTGTAGGGCTGTCTACCATCCTATATAAAAATTGGTCATTAACAAGCAACTAAGAAATTAATAAAAGGTTACTATTCCATAAAATGGCAAAAATTGAAAATTTAGGCACAACAAATCACAAATAGATTTTTGTCTTGACACGATCTAAGTTGATCAATTTCAGAATAAAACAAGATTTGGGCAAGAAGGGAAATCAATGAAATCAAAGTATGAGCACGAGCATCCAATGATGGAGGTTCAGGTCATGATTAAATTTAATTCGATTGAGTACGAATACGACGTTCATAGGCGATGAAAAGATTTCAAGGAGAATTGTCAAGGCTGTCGCGAATGAGACTCTAGGGTCAAGTTTAACTATGTCTCCATTCTCGTAAATTGATACATGAAAAAGCGAACCAAAGTGCAATAGGTTGATCAGACCATCATGTACCGGTTCTGATTAGACAATATGTTAGTGGGTGGCCACCCAATAAAATATGTCATGACCAAGCTCGAAAATAGATAAGCTTGCAAAACTAAAGCTAATTTAGCAGCACAAGATATAAGGGTGGTAATGATGAAAGGAATTACATAGTCCAAGTTTCTTAAACAACGGGTCAAGTAATCAGATAAGGTACAAGGTTAAGCATTTAAGGAAACAAGCAGAACACCATCACATGTCGGGTCGAAAGAATTGAGTCAAGGCTGGATTTCTAATTGAAATAAGAAGAAATTTAGTATAATGGTAGAGGTTATAGTTTAGCCAGTTGACCAAAAAATCATATCAAGAAAATAGAGTACAAGAAGACGGGTTTTAGTGGGACATGATATACCTACACGAAGGTGAGCTCGTCTAGGTCTTGCATATAAGATTTGTTGGAGGATAACAGCTAGTATTACATTCCGAATATCAAAGTCACGATAAGGAATGTCAAAGGATCTCAATTAGAAAGTGGGTGTTCAAGAGGTGGTAATTAATGCACAAAAATAATGAAGATCGAGTTAGTCATGTGCTTCTGATACTCTTAAGTTCATCTGGTCATAACTTGCCAATCATATCTTTACCTCACCAGTCTCCATATAAAAATTTAACCTTTACTTAAACCCTTACCATGACTACCGTAGGCAATTCCCAATTTCCAAACATCACTCTTGAAGCACAGCCCTCACATTTAGGAATCAACATTAACCATTTATTTAAATTTCCAAGTTCTTTCACCTTGTCTTAAATTTGACCCAAAACCTCTAAATCCCGTTTACGAATTCCTTGAACTTGTTCAAATTATTCTCCTCGTATTATTTAATTTAAATCTCTAGGCCTTACAAAACTTATCTTCCATCAAAAAATCAACTTCCGTATTTTCTTCGACATACACCCTTGAATATTATTCTCCTAAAATATTTCACAACAATCTCTAAACTTCCATAACTTTGTGTTCTCTCTATCCCTAGTCATTTCCTCGCAACATCTTGTTTAATATCCTTATTAAACAAAATTAACTTCTCTTTTCTATTACTAACCTTCTACATAGCCTTAGGGTAAAACCTCCCAAGAATCAATAACCAGAATTTTATGGTTCTCCAATCTAGGTTGACCTTGAATATCCTTATCAGTTTTGAATACACCTATAAACTATCTCATAACCCTAAAATTTCTCTAAATGTAATTGTTTCCAGATTGGCAGTATACATCTCTTTATTCTATTCGAGACCTTTACCACATTTATATCTCAAGTTTCCATATGGAACACTCCACATTTGATTTCCTTTAGATCGTCATAAAATAACCAGTTACGTCTTCTCTGAGCTACATAATTTACGTCACTTCCTTAGCCTTCCCCATGCAAAAGATACGAAGATTCAAGGGTTTCGAAGTACATTTGGTAGGGACGACAAGATATGGGTAATTAATGTAATGAGACAGAGTTTAAGATAAGAGGTAAATAAGAATGCAAGAGAATAATGGCGAGAAAGAATAATGAAGATATGTTCCTTCTCATCGGTTCAAACGAGAGGAACCCATCAAGCTTAAATTCAATAGCAAGGAATGAGGGTGAATCCAAACAAGAGGAAAAGAAATTCCAATTGAAGTTCAAAATGAGTTTCTCAGGGGTCGTCCCAGAAATCTCTCAAAGAATCCTAAGTGTGATTGAGTACCTTGGATTTGAAAATATTAATCTAAATACAAAATTAAATCAACAACTATAAAATTTTATCAAAATCATCAACTAATACCATGATTCAAAGTTCTACAATGAATCCACAAAATCAAATTCAAATCAAGGAAAAAGGTGAATCAAAACAAGAAAAAGGAGTTTAAATCGGAATTCAAAATGAGATTCTCAAGGGTCATCCCAGGAATCTCTCAAGGAATCCTAGCAGTGATTGAGTATCCTCTCATCCTAACATCTTAATTTATATAACCTATAGCAGGCTCGTAGTAGTACAACTAAGTCGTTGCGCTACTACGAAATTGTACTAATGCGAATCTCGACCTGCATGGGCCACCACTAAAAATATGTCACGACCCACACCCTAGAGTTAGGGCACGAGAAGTGGGTACGTCCAGCCTACGTCGCAGTGTCGGCGGTAGAACGCTGTCCTAGGTCTCATGTATCTAACAGTATAAGGCTAAACAGTTTATACTCCCCGAATGGGGGTGACATAGCAGGTACAGACTCAATCACATCTAAGGTGGAGCATGATAAGGATAGATAAAACATGAAATCCAAAAGAGGTACAACAGAGAGAAATCTAAGTGTCTAAGATACACAAATCCAAAAATATATCTCAAATCTCCAAACTCAGATACAGTAATCCATAAAGTAAATACAACTCCAGACAATTGAAATAACTATCTAAACAACCTCTAATGTGTCTCCTCTAGGCTAGCAGGCAACCTCCAAGCTATCTGTAAAATTTATCAACAAGTCCAGTCAGGACGGGAACGAGCACATATCTCTAAAACAGTTCATAGCAGGTTAGGAGTATAAATCATGCAATAGAGTAAAATACAGGAAGTGCTGAATAGGAAGTACGAGTAAACATGAGATATTTTATAACTGAAAGTAAATACATGATAGTAGAGACTGTAAGTGGCTACGTAATTTAGAGCACAATGGTTATGTAAACGGCTTGGGGGCACATGAATACAAATAAGAAGGCACATGAATACAGCTACTGGGGATAGTGATCACATAACCAATTCTACTCACCCCGCCCCAATCAATACACAAGGATCCGTTCAAGTTATGTCATAAGCACATGAATACAGCTAAGATACGTGAACTCATGTAATGAGTAGTACATGAGGCACATGATAAGCACATGAAAGCACATGAAGCACATGAGAACATGTAAAAACATGAACTAGTACGAGTACAAGGAGTACCTGATGCACATGATAAAGTACATGAACATGAAATACCCGATGCACCCGTAGAGGGATAACATCTCAGGAAAGGATCCATATAGTACTAATCCGTGAAGATACGTGTCCGCATCAAGTAGAGTAACCTAGAGCAAAAATATAATCCAGACAGGTATGAAAAGATCAGAGAATGTACTCGCCTGATATCTGAATGTCCAAGGTAAAGATACTGTCCGAGGAGAGGTGTCTGGCTCCTAATTAGAACAGCACAAGTCACAACATGTCCAGAAGGGTAATATAAAGTACTACAATATATTCTACATGAATCTAGGTCAAACTAGGCCAAAGTCAACCCTTGGTCAACTATGGTCAACTGCACTAGTCAAACTAGGTCAAACTAGGTCATGTCTTAACCCAGCAAGTCTTACTAGGCCTAACCAAGACTATTCTAACAAGCACACATCAATACAAGGCTATACAAGCCAATATACACCCAACTCTATATAGCATGCAATTATTCAATACTCAAATAGGCAAGAATTCACATTGGATATACACTAGGTAATCTATTACTTAAGCTATATATGTCTACACATATATACACATGCATATATTGGTATTCAACATTAGGTCTATAATCATGGCATTTCAAATGATTATATAAACTTATATATTACAACACAATATGCTAACATATATATAATATACATACATAGCTAAGTTAACTATATTCATAAATACTTATTTAAGAGGCTATGTGTGTGTATATGAACATGGCAAAGGGGCAAGTGAGGGTTAAATGGACATACATAGTCTATACATATCAAAGAGTGTCAAAGTGTAAGTGAACAAAGTGTCAAGTGTGATAGTGTCAACATAGTGTAAGGGGGTACATGAGGTAATATAGGATTTGTGTTAACATAGAACATTACATCTCATTAACTTGTATATTGCATACATTACATCTATTATTACATTACATTCATTCTTGCATTCATTCATCATTCATTTATTCTCTTGCACTACTATATGCACCATACATTACATACTATGGAACCTACATATTCATTACAAGCCATACTTATACATGCTTACATTAGATAGGATACTTACACCTCATACATCATTTATTTAACCATTTACTCATGCTTGCATTCTCTATTTAATTACATAATGTATATATATTAACATGGGTTAAAATTAAATAGAACATTATATTACACACAAGGGTGCACAAAATGCATATGCCGAATAGTAACTCCTACTAATAATCAATACTGTACCAACTCAGTAAGAATTAAATTCTAGGATTAAAGTATGTTATAGATCTATGTGTTAGCTTTCCGAAACTTCAAACGGATCGTATTTTCGTTTCCGGAAACTCCCGGAATCGCAAAAACACCGAGAACGCGTTTGTCTTTCGTACCGCTGACACTCAAATAATTCTCCAGAAAGTTACAGAATGAATTAGGCCTATTAATACATGTTTTTGGAAATCTAACTTTAATACGCTTCTTTTAAAAAAATGGAAGATTAAACCGAGCTTTGAGCTAGAAGTTATGACATTTCTAAGTTAGGGCTGCAATTAAAAACGTGGATAAAAATTATGACGGATTTAGATAGTTTGAGCCAAAAGAATACACAATATATATCCTAATTATCCACAACAATAATGAAAATAATAATATGAGGAACCACACTCACAAACTTGATTATATAATCATCATGAACCATTTATTACATATATAAATATAGATATACTCTCATTACAATATATATATATATATATATATATATATATATATATATATATATATATATATATATATATATATATATATATATATATATATACATACACAAATCTATATATGTAACATGAACACATCTATAAGAGATACATGAATGAAATCTAAAGTACTCAAGAACACATCTCTACATATTCAAATCTGAGATTTAATATGAATTAATTTATTTAATCAATATTTTAAATATAAAGTGTGTCCAAGTTTGGAGGTTTTCCCCATGAACACAAGACACAACAATAATACAATAGAAATCCCTAAGGACACATAATGGACACAAGAGGACACAAAATAGGGACACAACAATGGGGGTCATTCCTATGGTTAAAACTTTCCTAAATGCAAAATAGAAAAATAAAAGAGAAGGAAATATTACCTAAAGGAGAGAAAATCCAAGGAGAAAGGCTTCTTCCTTGGGAGAGCTTGAGAGCACTTGGGGAAGAAGACTTTTCAAAGAAAGGAAATGAGATGGGAGTCCTATTAGGGCCGGCCACAATGGTTATATCCCCCCTTCATTGAATATTACAAGTTTGCCCCTCCCTTAGTTACAAGTGTTTAAAACAATTTTGGTTAGGGTTTGGGGGTAAAAGGGTCAAAATAAAAACTCTAAATGGTTAACCTAATAATTAGGATTATGACTAATCTTTCTAACATGACTAATTAAAATATGGGCCATGGCTAACTAATGCATGGGTCCAACTAGAGTCTAAGTTACCCCGGGTCCCCGTTACAAGTCGGATTGAGATGAAATTCGAACCACGATCTCTTCTATTAGTTTGATACGTTTGCACCGTGGCCACGATCACATGGCTGTAATTCTGGAGGAGTCGGTGGTTGAGCTCGACCAGCGTCTTTCTGAACTGCAGAGTATCCAGCAGAATGACTTTTCTGCTCTGATAGAAGCAGAACAGAGGAAGTTGATTGGTGAGGTTGAGTCGTCTTATCAGGCCACGGTGGCCATCTGGGACGGCGAGGTGGCCGCTGCTGAGGCTGCAGTAGAGAGACTGTCTCAATCCACACAGGAGCAGGTGGAGCTGCGGGCCTCATTGGAGGCAAGTATAGCGGAGGTTACTGCCAGGATTCGCCTCCTAAAAGATCGGAGGGCCCAACTTATGTTAGATCTTGAGCGGGACCAGGCTGAGCATATCTCGTCCAAGGAGGAAGAGGCAGTTGTTACTCGCCATATTCTCTCTTTGACTCACCAACGGCAGGAGTTGGACGCCAAGCACGAGAACGATACTGCTCCCAAGGTTGTGGAGATGATGGGGCAGGAAGCTGAACGCTGGGTCCTGGCGACTGCAGAGACTCGGGCTGCAGACTTGAGGCGTCAGATCGAAGAGCTGTCCGCCAATCCCAATGATGCCTAGGGATTTGTAGTCTTCTCATTTCTTCTTTTTTTTGTTATATGCTGGGGGTGTAATCCTTTACTTTTTAGATGAAAAATAAAGAATTTTGTGGTGTGTTCATCTTTTGTTGTCATGAACTTGTGATTTGTGTGGACCTATTATCTTTTACGCACCTTAGTTGTTAGGTACAGATAATAAGTTTGAGAGAACCGACATGTTTACTCAGAGGTAATGTGGACGTAGCAAATATGGGGATCGAATGATGGAATCTTCCTACTCAGAGGTGTTATGGACGTGGTAGAAATGACTTTGGGGAGATACGCGGAACTACTCAGAGGAAATATGGACATGGAAGTTCTGCGATCAATGTACGGCAACGCAGGGGTTGTCTGTACGGGATTTTTACTCAGAGGTAATGTGGACATGGTAAACATGATGGGTAGCATAGTCTTACGGAGCGTAAGATTCTGCTTTGTAGGGCGTAGAGGAGCAACTCAGAGGTAATGTGGACATGGTTGTCCTTCTACTGGAGATAGAATGCAATAGAGCAACTGGGTTCCGAAAGCATAGGATTTTTGTGAAAGGGAGGTGTATGTGAGCTCTGATGATCAGATCCACTGATTCCCTTGCCAGGTAGAGGTGGAAGTATATATATGAAAGATGTCAAGAGTAGTACTTCTTTAGGAACTTGCCGTTGATGGGCATCATGAACAAGTCCCCGTTTGATCGGACGAGGCGGTAAGTACCGTTTGAGTATACCGTTTCTATGATGAAAGGTCCCTCCTATTTGGGTTCGAACTTTTCTGATGTTTTGTGAGTCAACACCATCGGCCTTCTGACTGCCAGAACCAGGTCGTCTACTTGAAAAGTCCTCTGCTTGACGTTCTTGTTGAAAGCCTGTGATATACGGGCTTGATAGAGTTTGATGCGCTGTTGAGCTAGGAGACGTTTTTCGTCAAGTGCCTCCAATTCTCGCAGACGGCGACGTTGATTGTCTTCTTCTGTTAGTTGATTTGTGATCGCTACGCGAAGTGAGGGTATCTGGATCTCGAGAGACAGTACCGCTTCGCTCCCGTAGACTAAGGAGAATGGGGTGTCGCCCGTCGGAGTCCGTACCGTTGTACGGTAGGCCCAAAGGCATTCGCCGAGCTTTTCGTCCCAGTCGTGTTTGTTAGATGACACGACTTTTTTGAGTAGTCTGACGATAGTCTTGTTAAAAGCTTCGACCAATCCGTTTGCTGCCGGATTGTAGGCGGTTGATGCCACGTTCTGAATGCGGTTCTTGTCACAGAATCTGCTGAAAACATGGCTGATGAACTGAGGACCGTTATCGTGGATAATCCTCCGAGGTACCCCGAAATGGTAGATGACATGATACTTGATGAAGCTGATCACCCTAGAGCTTTTCACTTCCGCCAGTATAACTGCTTCTGCCCATTTGGAGAAGTAGTCAGTGATAGCTAGGATGAAGCGGTGTCCCCTCGATGAAGGAGGGGTGATAGGTCCCATAATATCCATGCCCCAAGCTTCAAAGGGCCAGGAGGCGACCGTAGGATGTAGTAGTTCCGACGGTGTATGGATGAAGTCGGCATGGAGCTGGCACGTATGGCACTTTTTAGCATAGTCGACGGCGTCGGCTGCCATGGTCGGCCAATAGTAACCCATGCGTCGCAGTCGATCTTGCAACTTAGGCCCAGGTTGATGAGCCCGTAAGTTCCGTCATGAGCTTCTCGAAGGGCTTCGGCTGCTTCTTCGTTGGACAGGCATCGAAGGAGAAGTCCATCGTAGGAGCGTCGGTACAGCATTTTAGTAGCTGTATCGTAATAGAATCGAAGGGAACACCTCCTAACTGAGACGGCTTCTTTCGGGTCTTCTGGAAGAATTCTGTAGACAGCGAAGTCGATGAACGGAAACCTCCAGTCTCGGACATTAACACCAGCACTTGTTGACATGGCATGGGCCATTTATGAGCATAGGTTATTTTTGGGATAGACCAAGTCTCGACCAACTACCGTGACGTAGTGTTGAGTCCCGAGGGGTGCTGCCAATGAGGCTGCGAGACCAGCCAGAGCGTCAGCCTCCAGGTTTTGTAACCGAGATACGTGTTCTATGAAGAACTTGGTGAAGGTTGAAATAATGTTCGATGCAACTTCATGGTAAGGAACCAGATCTTCATGGTGAACTTCGTGTTGCCCTCTGATCTGGTTAACGACGAGTTTTGAGTCGCCGTAGGCTTCCAGATGATCCACCCCCAGATGTTGCGCCAGTTGGAGTCCCATGATGAGAGCGTTGTACTCGACAACATTATTGGAGCACGGCTTCAAAAGGGAGTAAGCACGCTGGATGACTAGCTGATCGGGGGAGACCAAGACCACCCCTACTCCGACGATGATTTGGCCTTTGGGGCCTGTTCTTGAAGCGCCATCGAAAAACATCCGCCAGACGGAGCTTTCTTCGATGACGTTTGTCACGACCCGCACCCTAGAGTAAGGGCACGAGAAGTGAATACGCCCAGCCTATGCCGCAGTGTCGGCGGTAGAACGCTGTCCTAGGTCACAACATCTAACAGTAAAGGTAATAAACAGTTATACTCCCCGAATGGGGGTGACATAACATGATATATCTCAATCACATCTAAGGTAGAATACGATAAGATAGTATGATATGAAAGATAAGAATCTCAATCCACAAGAAATACAAATAGAGAGATAAAGCTAAGTGTCTAAGATAAATTCAACAACATCTAGAATAATATAAACTCCAAATACAACTCAAGGTAAAGAATATACAATTCAACTCAAAGACAAGAAAATAATATAAGCCTATCTAGGGTGCATCAGCCTCTACAGCTAAGGGATCCGACTGGCAGTCCGAATCACAAGTGTCCTCTAGAGCTGTCCCATAGAAGGTATCTAAGCAGGCCTCCTCCTCGTCCTCTGTAATATTTTCAACAGGTCCAGCCAAGACAGGAGCGAGCACAATACATCTCAACAGATCATAGCAGGTTAGAAAATATAATCATGTAGTAAAGTAAGATACATGAACTAAAGAAATACAGTATGTAAACAGAGCGAGAGAACTGTAATAGAAATATCTACTATAAGTAGAGAACTAACAGTGGCTAGTGAGTCAGAGTACAATATAGACATGTAAATGGCATAGAAGATTCTGATGCTACACTACGGAAAGATTCTGATGCTACACTACTTGGATATTATTCATATGTCTACTTCTACTCCTCCGTACCCCCAATCAATACACAAGGATCCAGCCAGGTTATGTTATGATTCCATGCAATGGCCCACAAGGGGTGATCCATGGTATACCCATAAATGGGTGATTCTAGGAATGTCCATAAATAGGAGATTCAAGGAGACTCTGTGATCATGAGAGTACATGTCACAAGTGATCAATGAACCATAAAGCATAGTGATACACAATATAAGTGAAACGCACAGAATATGTAATATCCGATGCTCCTGAAGGATAACATCTCAAGAAGGGATCCATATAGTACCAATCCGTGTGACCAACGTGACAGTATCAAGTAAAGTAATTTAATGCAGGAAAATAATTCTAAACAGGATATGAAATGATCAGAGAATGTACTCGTCTGGTATCTGAGTGTCCGGATGAAATGTACTGTCCGAGGAGAGGTGTCTGGCTCCTAATCAGAACAGCACAAGTCACAACAAGTCTAAAATGATAACAAGATGCAATTCAATGCATTCTAAATGAATCTAGGTCAATCTAGGCCAAAGTCAACTCTTGGTCAACTCTTGTCAACCCTAGAAGTCAAACTAGGTCAACTATGGTCAAACTAGGTCTAACAAGTCTAAATTGGTCTAACTAGTCTACATTAGTCTAACCAAGGCTAATCTAGCCTATACTAGTCTATCAAGTCCATACAACCTATACAAACTTTCCAAGTCATTGCACATTACCTATAGGCACACATTACTTAGCTTATATATATCCACATGTATATTAGCATACATTTACATACTTAATAGGCCTATACATTAGACATAAATACTCATATACAAATACCTATATTTAGGCTTAATACATATATACATATAGATATACATACACTATACATTACACATAGGTCATGGTACATATACATTAGGAAATCATCACCCATATATATATAACAACTTGTATTCCTATACATTACCTATATTATCCATAACACATTATATATATATATATATATATATATATATATATATATATATATATATATATATATATATATATATATATTTTATATACATCACATTATAGGTTATAGTACACTCATTAACATAGGATACATGAACATATGAATCTCACATACATATATATATACATAGAAAACAAGGAAAGAAAATGTGATTGTGTACATGTGTGTGTGTGTGAAGTGACATGAGAGTGTCACTTGAGGGTGTAATATAACATGTGTGTGTAGGCAATGAGGGAAAACAGTGTGGGTGTCATGTGCATGTGGGTGAGTGTGTGGGTGACTATGAAGGGTGTACAGTTTAGTTTCTGGACTGAGGAAAGGATTTGTGTTCAGTCACAGGAAGGGAAAGGAAACCAATTTATTCATTCCAGTTTTTCAGTTCAAAACTTCAAGTCCCCAATCAATACACAATACTCAATGAAAATCACCCAAAATTGACATACAAGTAGATTTCATATAGGAGGACCATATTAGGGACTTAAACAGTGATTAACAACAATCAAATGGGCTAAATAATCAATTCAAATTCGTTTTTCAAATCTGAAAATACTAAAATAGGGACTGGGTATCAGAGTTTTAAGGTAAATGCAAAAATGTAAATCAAAACATGTTAATCCTGCTAATCATTGGTTGGTAAATATAATATAGGGTGTGCACGTGTCATTTAGTGTCAAAGTGTCACACCACGACGACACAAACGTGTCCAAATTCAATTAAACCCAAAACAGTACAAACTGGACACTGCACAGCAGTACAGCCTCGTGCACAGGTGCACGCGTGTCGTGCACCCGACACAGACCAAACCAGGACACGAGCTCACAACCCTAGGTTCACCACATATAGGGTTACCTACGTGTCACCCTGCACCGCCGTGTCAAGTCGCACGAACGTGTCCAAACACGCGTATCAGAACGCGATGGGGACTGAACCAAACTCAGTACAAAATTAGTACAGTGTCTCATGTTCCCTCGACACGACACGAGAGGTCGTGCCACTTGGGGAGTGTCGTGTCAGACACTGCCCCAATGTGTCCTCGAAGTATCACGTGTCCTCATGCTGTGTCCAAAGTGAAAACGCCCCCGAGTAGCAGGGGAATACTGTAGCCGCGTGCGGGGACTGTGTCCACGAGTCCAGTACGACTCGAACACGGCTCGAAATCACCTCAGTCGTGTAGAAACACACAAGCAACATGAAAACATAATTTTCTATTCAAATACTTCCCTAAAATCAACTCGAAATGCCCTTTGGGGCATTTCGACAAACACCTATGCCTACAGTCGGATACGTGTCCGATATGGACACGAAATGGGTCCACCTTGACACGAAACCAATTCCTATAGCTAGGGGACACCTAGGGCTAGGTCTTCATGCAAATAAATCCAGAATTCAATGGAGTTTAGGGTGATTTACCTAGTGGTGAAATCCTCAAGAAAAAGCCTCCTTCTAGATCCTCCTCCTTGTTAGCAAATTTCCCCAAATTGATCCCAAGCTGGAATAATTCTCCATGAACAGCAAGAATACTAAAATTAGGATCTAATGCAATTTGTTTAAGGAAAAAAGGAAATAAAATGGAATTTCTATGAATTAAAGAAGTTGAGAAAATACCTCTTCCTAAACTTGTTCTTTCCTAAAGAGGCTAGCCCTAAATGGAGGAGAGTATTTATAGGGGAAATACCAATGTGGGCTGGCCGGCCATGCTAGGTTAGGGTTAGGGTTAGCTAATGGGTTGGGCTTGGGCCTCTATGGGCTAAGTTGCTAACTAATGGTTTCAAACCATAAGTCATGGCTTATGACTAAAAGCCTTTCTATTCTAACTTGAGTTTAATGACTAACCATGGGTTAACTCTAGTCTAACTAGGGTTACATGACCTAACCAAGTCCAAACACCACTAGGGTTAGCTTCTAGGTTAGTCTACCAAGTCAACACTAGTCAAAGTCAACCTAGTCAACCATCATTCAAATAATTCCAGAATAAATCCTAAAAATTCCCATAAATTCAAATAAATTATAATAAATTCAAATAACCTTAAAAATGGCAAAAATACCCTCAAGCTAAAAATGATAAATAAAATATCCTAATCACATGGCTAGGCTCTAGGTCACTTATCTCTAGGTTACACTAGCAAAACACCAAATCACAAGTCATGATTTTAAATAGTTTAAAAATGATTAAAAATCACCAAAAATCATAATATGAAGTAAATATCAATAAATTATAATTATAATTATAAAATTTTAAAATTACCCTCAACTGGAAAACTGGGTGTTACAATCCTATCCACCTTAGAAAAATTTCGTCCTCGAAATTAAAGGCGAAACTACACAGATGAGAAGGATAGATAATCATACCCCACGGTGCAAACAGATATGGGTATCGCTCGCGCATCTCATCCTCCCGCTCCCAGGTAGACTCTCCTGGAGAATGATGCCTCCATGCGACGCGAACCAAGGGTATCACCTAGTTTCTCAGCACCTTCTCTCGGTGATCCAGAATCTCCACAGGCTGTTCTGGATAACTGAGAGTAGGTCCAACCTCAATCTCCGAATGATCCAGCACATGCCTAGGGTCAGCCACGTACCGTCTCAACTGTGATACATGGAATACGTTGTGGACGCCCACTAGTGTAGGTGGCAAGTCTAGCCTATAAGCCACATCACCGTCCCTCCCGCTAATCACGAAAGGTCCGATGAAGTGCGGGCTAAGCTTTCCACCTTCACCAAAACGTATAGTACCACGAGTCGGAGATATCCGCAGAGAAACCATGTCTCCGATCTAAACACAACAGGGTCTCATGTTACTAAATAATCAGACATGATCAAACAACAAAACAAACAACCTACTTCTAATTCTATCTCTAATCAACTGAGTCAAACATAGTCAATGGTCAATCACTAGTCAATTTTCTCAACATCCTAGTACTTGGTCATCAACTGGTCAACTTCTTAGGATTTTATCTATGCTAGCTACCTAGGTGTTGGCAACTAGAACTTAGCAAAAAGAGAACTCTATAATAGGCTAGCTCTTAACTTTCCAATCCTATCAAGGCTGGTACTATAAATCTCATAAGCTACAGGTTTATAAACACACTTTTCCCATATCAAGGACTAACCTATATATATATCTACAGTTGATACTAATGGGGGTAACATCCCTATTTTCGGACAATCAAGGTCCTAAGAATTTTATCTAAATCATGCAATTTGAAGGAATAGCATACAGGGTTAGGGCATACTGTAGCAGTTGGAAGTCTCACCTAGGTGCACTGATCATTCTAGGTCAAAACAGTACTATGGTATCAACACACAAGCAATCTAGAGTGTCCTAATTGGGAAGGTAAGGGAACACAACCATCAAGGTTGTCTACCATCCTATATAAAAAAATTAGTCATTAACAACAATTGAGAAATTATTAAAAGGTTACTATTCCATAAAACGGTAAAAATTGAAAATTTAGGCACAATAAATCACAAATAGATTTTTGTCTTGACACGATCTAAGTTGATCAATTTCGAGATAAATCGAGATTTGGGCAAGATGGGGAATCAATGAAATCAAGTATGAGCACGAGCATCCAATGATGAAGATCCAGGTCATGATTAAATCTAATTCAACTGGATACGAATATAAGGTTCATAGGCGATAAAAATAATTTCAATGAGAATTGTCAAGGCTGTTGTGGATAAGATTCTAGGGCAAGTTTAACTATGTCTCCATCCACGTAGATTAATATAAAAAGCGAACCAAAACGCAATAGGTTGATCAGACCATCATACGCCGGTTCTGATTAGACAATATGTTAGTGGGTGGGCACCCAATAAATATGTCATGATCAAGCTCGAAAAGGATAAGCTTGTAAAACTAAGGATAATTAGCAGCATAAGATATAAGTAAAGGTGGTAGTGATGAATCGAAGATACATAGTCCAGATTCTTAACTAAATGGGTCAAGCAATCAAGATAAGGTACAAGGTTAAGTATTTAAGGAATCAAGCAGAACATCATCACATGTCGGGTCGAAGAAATTGAGTCAAGGCTGGATCTCTAATTGAAATCAGGAATAATTCAGTATCATGGTAGAGGTTGTAGTTTAGCCATTTGACCAGAAAATCATATCAAGAAAATAGAGTACAAGGAGACGAGTTTTAGTGGGACATGATATACCTACACGAAGGTGAGTTCGTCTAGGTCTTGCATATAGGATTTGTTAGAGGGTAACAGCTAGTATTACATTCCGAATGTCAAAGTCACGATAAGGAACGTCAAAGGATCTCAAATAGAAAGTGGGGGTTCAAGAGGTGGTAAATAAATGCACAAGATAAGGAAGATCAAGTTAATCATCTGTTTCTGATACCCTTAAGTTCATCTGGTCATAACTTGCCAATCGTATCCTTACCTCACCAGTCTCCATACAAAAAAAATTTAACCTTTACCTAAGCCTTTACCATGACTACCGTAGGCAATTTCCAATTTCCAAACATTACTCATGAAGCATAGCCTTCACATTTAGAAATCAACATTAACCATTTATTTAAATTTCTAAATTCTTTCACCTTGTCTTAAATTTGGCCCGAAACCTCTAAATCCCGTTTACGAATTCCTTGAACTTGTTCTAATGGTTCTCCTCGTGTTATTTAATTTAAATACCTCTAGGCCTTACAAAACTTATCCTCCATCATAAAATCAACTTCCATATTTTTTTCGACATACACCTTTGAATATTATTCTCCTAAAAAAAATTTTCCACAACAATCTCTAAATTTCTATAACTTTATGTTCCCTCTATCCCTAGTCATTTCCTTGCAATATCTTGTTCAATATCCTTATTGAATGCAATTAATTTTTTTCTATTACTAACCTTCTACATAGCCTTAGGGTAAAACTTCCCAAGAATCAATAACCAGAGTTTCGAGGTTCTCAAATCTAGGTTGACCTTGAATATCCTCATCAGTTTGAATACACCTATAAACTATCTCAAAACCCCAAAATCTCCCTAAGTGTGATTGTTTCCAGATTGGTAGTATACATCTCTTGATTCTATTCGAGACCTTTACCACATTTCTATCTCAAGGTTTTAATATTGAACACTCCATATTTTGATTTCCTCTAGATCATCATATAATAATCAGTTATGTCTCCTCTGAGCTACATGATTCACGTCACTTCTTCAGTCTTTTCCAGGCAGAAGATATGAAGATTCAAGGGTTTCGAGGTACATCTGGTAGGGATGATAAGATATGGGTGATTGGTGTAATTAGACAGAGTTTAAGATAAGAAGAAAATAAAAATGCAAGAAAATAATGGCAAGAAGGAATAATGAAGATCTGTTCTTTCTCATCTGTTCAAACGAGATGAACCCATCAAGCTCAATTCAATAGCAAGAAATAAGGGTGAATCCAAACAAGAGGAAAAATGAATTCCAATTGAAGATCAAAAATGAGTTTCTCAGGGGTCGTCCCAGGGATCTCTCAAAGAATCCTAAGTGTGATTGAGTGCCTTGAATTTGAAAATATTAAATACAAAATTAAAATCAACAACTACAAAATTTTATCAAAATCATCAACTAATACCAGGATTCAAAGTTCTACAATGAATCCACCAAAATCAAATTCAAATCAAGGAAAAAGGTGAATCAAAATAAGGGAAAGGGAGTTTAAATCAGAGTTTAAAATGAGATTATCAAGGGTCATCCCAGGAATCCCTCAAGGAATCCTAACAGTGATTGAGTATCCTCTCATCCTAACATCTTAATTTCTATATCCTATAGCAGGCTCGTAGTAGTACAACTAAGTCGTTGCGCTACTACGAAATCGCACTAATGTGAATCTCGACCTGCATGGGCCACCACTAAAAACGTGTCACGACCCGCACCATAGAGTAAGGGCACGAGAAGTGAATACACCCAGCCTACGCCACAGTGTCGGCGGTAGAACGTTGTCCTAGGTCACAACATCTAACAGTAAAGGTAATAAACAGTTATACTCCCCGAATGGGGGTGACATAACAGGATATATCTCAATCACATCTAAGGTAGAATACGATAAGATAGAATGATATGAAGATAAGAATCTCAATCCACAAGAAATACAAATAGAGAGATAAAGCTAAGTGTCTAAGATAAACTCAACAACATCCAGAATAATATAAACTCCAAATACAACTCAAGGTAAAGAATATACAACTCAACTCAAAGACAAGAAAATAATATAAGCCTATCTAGGGTGCATCAGCCTCTACAGCTAAGGGATCCGGCTGGCAGTCCGGATCACAAGTGTCCTCTAGAGCTGTCCTATAGAAGGTATCTAAGCAGGCCTCCTCCTCGTCCTCTGTAATATTTTCAACAGGTCCAGTCAGGACAGGAGCGAGCACAATACATCTCAACAGATCATAGCAGGTTAGAAAATATAATCATGCAGTAAAGTAAGATACATGAACTGAAGAAATACAGTATGTAAACAGAGAGAGAGAACTGTAATAGAAATATCTACTATAAGTAGAGAACTAACAGTGGCTAGTGAGTCAGAGTACAATATAGATATGTAAATGGCATAGGAGATTCTGATGCTATACTACGGAAAGATTCTGGTGCTACACTACTTGGATATTATTCACATGTCAACTTCTACTCCTCCGTACCCCCAATCAATACACAAGGATCCAGCCAGGTTATGTTATGATTCCATGCAATAGCCCACAAAGGGTGATACATGGTATGCCCATAAATAGGTGATTCTAGGAATGCCCATAAATAGGAGATTCAAGGAGACTCTGTGATCATGAGAGTACATGTCACAAGTGATCAATGAACCATGAAGCATAGTGATACACAATGTAAGTGAAACACACAGAACATGTAATATCCGATGCTCCTGAAGGATAACATCTCAAGAAGGGATCCATATAGTACCAATCTGTGTGACCAACGTGACAGTATCAAGTAAAGTAATTTAAAGCAGGAAAATAATTCTAAACAGGATATAAAACGATTAGAGAATGTACTCGTCTGGTATCTGAGTGTCCCGATGAAATGTACTATCCGAGAAGAGGTGTCTGGCTCCTAATCAGAACAGCACAAGTCACAACAAGTCTAAAATGATAACAAGATGCAATTCAATGCATTCTAAATGAAGTTAGGTCAATCTAGGCCAAAGTCAACTCTTGGTCAACCTTAGAAGTCAAACTAGGTCAACTATGGTCAAACTAGGTCTAACAAGTCTAAATTGGTCTAACTAGTCTACATTAGTCTAACCAAAGCTAATCTAGCCTATACTAGTCTATCAAGTCCATACAACCTATACAAACTTTTCAAGTCATTGCACATTACCTATAGGTGTAACGCCCCAGTCCCAAAATACGTAGGACTAGGAACGTAAACATGCCAGCTGTATTCATACGAAGTACATAGGCCTCGTATGGATACATAAGCTGTAAAATACAGTAGAACCATAACTAATCTCATCCACACAAAATAACTGAATAAAAGATATCATAAAATAAGAATGAATTGTCTTGATACAATATGTTGGGCGGAGACAAATCCACTACCAACAAGTAAAAGAAAAATACATGAGAGAATAAATGATTTTGGCGAGCGAAGCGAAGACGATCCAAATGTAATCATCCCTGAAGAAATAGAGAGGACCACGACTAGAGCTAGAACACCTGCAAAAGACAAGAGCACACACCTGGAGAGATAACCAGGTCCTCAGAGGGACGTAATAAGACACATAATATCATGTCATATAAACCGAATAAATATTACTCAAATAAATAAGTCAACTGAATTATAATATGGTCCAATACACACCTATTGAACTAGCGTACCATCCCCCCAACCAAACAAGGATAGGAGATGGTAAACTAATTCACGGTGACGTATCTTTTCATGCTATGAATCCAATATGGTATTCGGACCCCAACAAGGTTCAATACCTTCTCATCGAAGTAGTAAGTCACACCTACAACCAAACAAGGACAAGATGTGATGAACTATTCCGTGACAAGTTATTATTCCAAGCCACGGTCAGATACAAGTACCCAAATCAAAAGTACCCGTACCTAACGGATAAAGGTAGCCTAATCGTTCTAAGTGAATGCATTTTAAGAACAGTTCATGGTCGCATGACTACCCGGTCAAGTCAATAAAATACCAATTAAGTACCTCAGTAGCGAGTCACAACACCATATACTATTCCTCAGTATCGAGCGAGTCTATAGCATATAGTCTACCTATCGTTCCTCAGTAGCGAGCGAGTCTACGATAGATAGGGTGGTAGTCAACTTCCAATCACGTTCTTCCCGCCCAATGCTAACTTTATAACCGCTAAGTCAAACTAGCATACAACCTCTATTAGCGGTTATTCCTATCGCACGGCTTGTACGTACTGGTGGCCAGCCAATCACGCACTTTCGTGTTCTACATACGACACATAACTTCGTGGTACAACGTGTCAAGGCCATGAATGCAACACACAAAGGTGGTCCCTTAAATCTAGGTTTAATGTGTAAGAAAAATAATACATAGCAAAATATAAATGAACAGTAAGTTCTAACAGGTTATGCCATGTATCACAGTTTATTTTGCATAAAGAAAATAAATAATGCATGAAATATGAGCTAAAATAAATAAACAGCAAATGGCAAGGTGTCTTGCCTGGTGGAGCGCCTGGTGTACTGCGATAATCAACGTAGCATGAACTGCGACTTCGGTGTAACAACTGTACAAGGGGACCTCGGATGGTGGCACGGACAGTCCCATTAGGTCCAGAAGGGTCAATTTAGTTAGGGTGGACATAAGGTAGTCTCGAAATGGGCGAAGGAATTGGAATAATAGGATTAGCCACGGAGAGAAGGATAATCGAAGGAAGTAATATATATAAATTAGAAAACTATTTATAATAATCGAAAACTAGTTGAGTCTAAATAATTATTGAAAATACTTAAAGTCAAGAAATCAATTTTCGGTAAAAACTCTAAGTATGTCAAAATACAATTTTTTTAGGTAGGAATCTATATATTTTATTTGCCAAAATAATATACTGGATATTCATAACATAATTTGGTGACTACCTTTTTATTGATCAAAATAGTTGTTCCCTTTTAGTCCGAAAATAATATTTTCCTAAACTTTTATAAATACTAATATTTAGCAAATAGATAGTTTTGCAAGTAACAACAATATTAATCATAATGAAAATAATGAGAAGAATAATAATAATGACTATCTTTAACAAATAATAATAATAATGACAAATAATAATAATAATAATAATAATAATAATAATAATAATAATAATAATAACAACAGTACTCCTCCTCTTCTCAAGATTGAAGGAAAAATAAAAATAATTATAATAATAACACTTAGTAACTATAAATCCTAGTCAACGTTCACAATCAAATTAAAAAAGTATTTGACTAGAAAATAAAAAAATAATAAAACAAAAAAATAAAAAAGAATGAAATATAACTTTGAGAACAGTGTTCTCTTTTTTTTCTGTTAATTAAGCAACCAACGAAGAAGAGAGAGAAAAAGGATCTGAGAAAATCGAGAGGCTGGGGAGCTGAAGAGCGTGAGAGAGAGAGCGGAATGAGAGAGAGAAGAAGGGGGTCGGGAGAGGGTTTGATCGGGGGTGAGCGTGCGGCGGTGCAGCGCCGGGAGAGGCTGTGAGGGCTGAAGAAGAAGAGAGAAAGGACGAGATCGGCGGAGGAGCGGTGATCGGGCGAGTTTGAGCGGTCGGAGAGCGATTTTCGGCGACTGGGCTACACATCAGGCGGCTAGGGAAGCGGAGCGGCCGGAGGAGTGTTGTCGGGGAGATGATCGGAGGAGTCGGGGAAGACAGGGGAGTAGGCGACAAGGGGAGGCGCCGGCGGAAGGCGTTGGTCGGCGCGGGCGGTCACGTCGAGAGCTGGCGAGGTGGAGCTCGCCGGCGCAGATCCGACGGAGAGAGGGGAGATATGGCCGCGGGAGAGTCGGTGGAGGGGTGCGGCGGTCGGCGTTCGGTGGCCGACGCGGCGGAAGGCGGTGAGGCGGTGCGGCGTTCGCGACGGACATGTGCGGCGACCGGAGAAGGTGAGTAGGGTTTGTGTGCTTTCGTTTTGGGATTTTTTTTTTGGGTTTTCCGACGGGCCGGTCCTGCGGTGGTGGGTTGGGACGGCGCCGCTGGTGGCGTTGGTTGTGTGCTCGGTGATGGTGGGGATGGTCTGCTGACGACGGTGGTGGTGACGGCTAAGGCAGTGGTGGTGGTTGACGGCTGTGGTCGAGGGTCGAGCTGTGGGTGATGAGGCAGAGGGTTAGGATTAGGATTAGGGTTTTGAGTTTGGATGAGTTGTGTCGGGTGTGTCCGACACGACGGGGACGGAGGTTCGGATCTGTCGGACCCGGGGTGGAGTAATGTATTTGTACAATGAAACACATAGTGGATGGGACACGGACACGGTCATGCACACGATGCACTCACTTCTGTGGTGGAAAATTTGTGGAAGAATAAAAATTTATGGAGGAGTACCTGCCTATTTGTAGGATATGGAAATTCCCAATTGGATATGGACTAGGACTATTTAAAACCCAATTAGATAATTCGTGTATTAATTTAAGACAATGAAATCAAATCCAAATTCAAATAAAAATCTAATTTAAATCTAATTAAATTCTTTAGTTTAAAAATCAAATGGAATAAATCAAATTGCAAATATTTAACTATTTAAATAATTTCATAAATTCAAATCGAGATTTAAATGGCCACAATATCTTCCAAATATATTTTTCAAAATACCAATAATAATAATTTCGAAAATAATAAATATTTTTAAATATCTTTTTGAATAATAAAATATTAATATTAGTAAATCTCAAAAATTACATTTTTATTTAAAATAGACTAATAAATAATTATGAAATATATGTATGCACGAATAATGCATACATGATCTAGTATACAATAAAATATTATTTATGATTAATAACTGCTAAAAAAACAAAAAGGCTTTTTATAGCAAGAATAATAATTATATAATATTTTGAAAGTGTATAATAAAATAGAAATATTTTTTTCTAAAATATGTACGCTCGCACATATTCGCACTTGACGAGCAACTACGAAAAAATAAAATTTTGTGCGCGACGTACAATACGACCATACGACGTACAATACAAAATTTAAATCAGTACAAAATAATAAAAAAATATAGTAGAAATTTAGGGGTTTTACATCCTACCAACTTAAAAGAATTTCGTCCTCGAAATTAAGAATTCGTCGGGGGGTGAGAGGACACAAGGGGGATCGATGGGGAACAATCGATAACAAAATCATGTCGTAAGAAATTGCGGTCTAGATCATAGGAAAATATAATACGGTATGGTCATGGGGACTGAATGAGGGTCACGATTAATAGAACGAAAAAGATTCACTTAAACTAAGCGATTAGAGGGTCTTGATAGGGTCGAGTAGTTTGGGATGAAGATATAGCAACATCGAGTGAGAATGGTCATAGCCGATGGAAAGGTTAGAGGAAGTTCTAGTATGACGCTTTCGTCCTCCTAAAATATGTGAAGACGAAAGCAATATAGGGTTCGAAGGAGGCATTATCAAATATGAATACGTGATTCAAAGACGATCGAATAATTTCAAAAGAATTGTCAAGGCAGTCGTGGATGGGATTATAAGGGCCAAGTTTAATTATGTCCCCATCCACGTAGAGTAATAGACAAAAGCGAACCAAAGTGCACTCGGTTGGTCAGACCATTATGCACCGGTTCTGATTAGACAATAGGCTAGTGAGCGCTCAATAGCATATGTCATGAACAAACTCGATAAAGAATAAGCTTGCAAAAACTAGGCTACATTAGCATCATTAGTCAAAATGGTAAATACGTAGGTACGAGAGATTAAGATTTAAAGAAGGTAGAATGATTCTAAGTCATACAGTCGTCCTATAGTCTTCTTGTCCAAGTCCTTGGTTGGCTAGACGGGTTAGGTCCTCTAGATTCTAGGATCTAAATAAGCTTGCTAATATAGGTCACTAGGTCAAAGGGGTTGCTAGTTCATAAGGTATTCTATCCAACTTAAAGAATTAAACTAATGGTGTTTTGGGACAACTAACTAGTAGGGTTAATCTCTAGCAAGCACGAAGGGAAGATAAGAATAGGGATGAAAGGAAGCAAGCAAGATGCAATTGATGAGTCGAACGGTGGATAAAATCAAGGAAATAGGTCAAGTTTGTGGATGAGATCCTAGACTTCTAATCCTATACGCAGGCTTGCTTGGTACGGTAAAGTAACCAAACAATTTATCTAGACCTGCATGGGCCACCACAAAATTATGTAACGCCCCAGTCCCAAAATACGTAGGACTAGGAACGTAGACATGCCAGCTGTATTCATACGAAGTACATAGACCTCGTATGGATATATAAGCTGTAAAATGCAGTAGAACCATAACTAATCTCATCCACACAAAATAACTACCAACAAGTAAAGGAGAAATACATGAGAGAATAAATGATTTTTGGCGAGCGAAGCGAAGACGATCCAAATGCAATCATCCCCGAAGAAATAGAGAGGACCACGACTAGAGCTAGAATACCTGCGAAAGAAGGACACACCTGGAGAGATAACCAGGTCCTCAGACACTACCAAAATAAGTGGATTTAGCGACGCCCAAAAACGTCGGAAAAACAACAAAATCCGTCGCTAATATGTATCACCGACGTATTTACCGACGTTTAGGTTTTGTCGCCGTTTCCTTAGTCGCTAATTACAAAAACGTCGCTGAACGTCGCAATTACCGACATTCAGCGACGTAACAGTACGTCGGTGAGTTATCGACGTTTATCGTCGTTCCGTCGGTATATTAGCGACGTATATGTAGTCGCTACACGTCAGTAAAGACCTGGAATATTTACCGACGTCTACCGTCGTTTCGTCGGTAATATAGCGACGTGAATTTTGTCGCTAGACGTCGGTAAAGGTCCTGTACATTTTTGCAGCTAGTGTCGGTAAACGTCGGTAAATACATCGGAGAGCTGTACTTTTTTGCAGTTAGTCGTCGGTAAATGTCGGTAAAACGTCGGAAAAATATATTATTTGCAGCTTGTCGTCGGTAAACGTCGGAACACGACGTCGCTAAACGTCAGTAAGCGTCGCTAAACGTCGCTAAAGTTGTAAAAAAATAAAAAAATAAAAAAATAAAAAACACAGATTCTTTATTACCACTCACAATTCTATAAAACACATATAGGTACACATTCAAATCCCCACTCACAATTCCAAATCACAGCGCATTCAAACCCCCACTCACAATTCCAAATCACAGATAGCTTTAATCTAAGTTAATTAACATCCAATCCAAACACAATTAACATTTATCGACGAAGGAATTAACATCCAATCCAAACAAGTCACAAGTCAATTCGATACAAACACAACTAACATCCAATACAAACATCCAATCATAAGTCACAAACATAAGATGATACAAACACAAACAAAAGTCCTAACTAGGACTACTAGTGATCTGGTGCAGGAGGGGCACCGCCGCGACGAAGGCGTAAAAACTCCTCATACTCCGCAAGTGAAATCGATACAGATGGAGCGCCAGGCTGTGACGTCGGTGGAGTCGGTGTCGAAGAAGAAGGCGGTGGAGGCGGCGGAGTCGACGACGATGAAGGCGCACCCAGAGTACCAGCATGCTCCAACGCTGTAAGTCGCTGGTTGTATGAATCCATGATAGATAACATTCTACCACTGCTCTGGACCATCGAATCCTGCGCCAATCTCACCGTCTCGGCCATGGTCACCTGTCCTGTCTGCAACTCCGTCACCGTGCGCTCTAACCCTCCAACGGCGCGCTCTGTCCTCTCAGTCGTCTCCCTGAGGTCTATAATGCCGCGGTCGAGCGCATCCAATCGTGCTAGCAGCGCAGGATCGTCCGTAGGATGCTGAGACTGCTGCTCGATCCGTCGTAGCAGGTCGTCACGGAGAGACTCCATCATCTGGTGGACTCGGGCAGACTCCTGGGACGGCTGTGGACCATGCACACTAGCAGGAGATGTCCTAGAGGACTGGGTCGCAACTAGGGTGTCATAGGATCCCGTACCGTAGTACGTACCCCTACGGAGGCCACCAGCGGCGGTCATCCACAGCTCGTCCGCCGACGGAGCTTGAGTGGGCTGCGAGGAAGTACCGGCCTCTCCTGCATCAGGTGCACTAGCAGCCGCCCGTTCCCGCAGCCTCGTATACTCGGCCTAGAAAGTATGGATAGTACTCTATGATTTCTAATTTCTAATTAATGTACTTATTTTTACTAACTTCATGAATATTTATTTGCATCATATTTACTAAGTTATATTAAAATGGACACGAAGTATTACATTAAGATAACGTATTGTAATACTTACATAGGTCTGCTCGGCCCTCTCGTCAATAAGGACTCCGCCCTTCCGATGGGTGGCCAGGAAGACGGTCACCATGTCGGCGTTACCGACCTTCCTTACCTGTAATTAAATATATTATCTTAGTAATAATTTATCGGATTTGCATTAAAATAATATTTCTAAAAGAGAAAGACATACCAAACGACGAAAATGTTCCGTCATCGGAATCGACCCACCGCACCACTTCGAGGCATGTTGCCTAGCCGCCTTAGCCTTCTCCGACTTCTCCTTGTACCTTGGCTCGTTGAATCGAGCCTTCATCTCATTCCACTGATCAGGGGTGATCCAACCTTTGATCGGCTTTCCGGCACGTTCACGTTCCTTCTGATCATTAATAGAGTCGCGGATCAGCTTAGCAGCGACGGAAGGAAACATCCCCTCGATCTGCTCGGCCCGGTGCGGCGGATAGTAAAACATATCCTAGAACAGTACGAAACCAAATATTTATCAGTTATATATAATATGCATAAATTAAATGATTCATGTTAAAAACAAATCTATTTTAACCTTGAAGCGCGTAAACCAGAAGTTCTTCCTTTCGTCTGGAGCATCAGAGTAGTTAATCCAGGGACCACCATAATTATGCCTCAACATATCGCCTAGGCGTCTCTGTACCCCTGGAGGACGATATCTATACATACATATTATATTCATGAAAAAAGTTAATTTATGATAAAAACAGAAGAAAAAAAAATCATAAACCAAAATACCTACTTTGTACCGTCGGCCCAGATCTCCGTCCTTCCCTCCTCCGGAGGTGCGCACGCATCATCTTCATGATGCTGGTCGGCCGTCGGTGCATCCTCCTCGGCCATCTGCTCATCCGTCTCCATCGTCGTATCAACATCAGGAACGCTAGACGGGGGAGCCCTCTCAACAGGTCTGGAACTACTCGTCCCAGGAGATATGCCACGTGACGTCGTCCCAACCGGCCCAGCTACTGTTCGATATGGAGGAGTAATCGGCGACGAGGATCCAGAGTCGGTACCAATAGGAGGTACCGAAGGCAAACTCCGTCCCCTAGCAGTACCTGTAGGAAGTACCGGAGGATCCCGACCTCCTCGTGGCCCTCGCAAATGTCCGCGACGACCTGCCATACCTGATAACAGCATATGATAGTACAAGATATAATAGAGACTAGAAATATGACAGTACAACAAATAATAGAGACTAGAAATATGACAGTACAACAAATAATAGAGACTAGAAATATGACAGTACAACAAATATTAGAGACTAGAAATATGACAGTACAACAAATAATAGAGAATAGAAATATGACAGTACAACAAAGATAATAACCAAGGTAACATATGATGATACATTCTACAATAAACATCTAAGTCCAGATAATATATTCTAGAAGAAACATCTAAGTCCAGATAAGTATATCTCTCTCAATCATCTTCAGAATAATCATCTTGTTCGTCTTCCTCGACCTCATCTTCCTCTTCCTCCTCATCTTCACTTTCGTCTTCACCTTCGTCGGCTTCGTCTTCCTCTTCGGATAATTCTACATCTTCTACATTATGTGTCGTGTAATGCGTAACTTCCGTGGAGTCCACATCGACAATATTGGTTACAGGAGGTAGCTCGTCCTCCTGGTAAGCTTTTTCATCAACATCAAAAGTATCTCTAGCTTTAGTCTTGCATACTGCCCACCAGTCAGACTTCGTTGCTCCCCGTCTCGGATAAGCTGTGAAATACACGAGCTGAGCCTGAGTTGCTAGGACAAACGGTTCGTAGCCTTGATATCTACGCTTGTAGTTTATATCCACAAGACCATGCTTGTCAATTTTCCAGCCTTGATTTTCAATCGGATCGAACCATTCACACTTGAACAACACGATCTTTGCAGGTTCTCTGCCATAATTATATGACAACTCCACAATCTCTCGCAAGATGCCAAAGAAATCATTTCCTGGATCGACGTCTTTGTAGTTCGAAGACTTGATACACAAACAACTGTTCTTCGTGGAATCAAGATCCAGGAAGCTGTCTCTGATCGGAGCATTTGTCGACTTGAACCGAAAGCCATTGACACAATAACTTGGCCATATTTTAACAAAAGTAATTGGTCCCTTGGCAAGAGTTCTAATTAATTCAATCTCGGGTGAAATTAGACGATCGACCTGAATATCAAAGAAGAGATAATAAGTTATTTATTGCGCAGTTGCATTAGAAGAGGCCAGTAAATATTACCGAACTGCTTACATATTCGCTCAACCAAGAAGGAAAATGACGTCTCATTTCTTGTTCTAATGCTTCGTCTGTTAGGTAGGGTCTAACCAGCCTCAACTCATCATTATATGTGCTGGAAAACAACGAAGCATTAGAACGATTAGTACAATAATATTAGCTTATACTATTACATTGAGATGACGTAAACTCATCATTCCTTACACGTCGCTAATATCATTGATATTAGCGATGAAGTAATAAATATGTGCTGGAAAACAATGAAGCATAAGAACGTCGGTACACGTCGCTAATATCATTGATATTAGCGATGAAGTAATAAATACGTCGAAAAACGTCGCTAATATCACTAATATTAGCGACGTTTACCGACTTATACGCGACGTGAGCTCTTTAAAACGCAAACGTAGTTTAAATACGTCGCAGAACGTCGCTGTCAGTCGCTAATAGTGACGTCTTGCGACGTTATAAAGAAACGTCGCTAAATTATTATTTTCCTGCGACGTTTTCTTAAAACGTCGCTAATTACGTCGGTAATATGACTTATTTTGGTAGTGAGAGGGACGTAACAAGACACATAATATTATGCCATATAAACCGAATAAATATTGCTCAAATAAATAAGTCAATTGAATTATAACATGGTCCAATACACACCTATTGAACTAGCGTACCATCCCCCCAACCAAACAAGGACAGGAGATGGTAAACTAATTCACGGTGACGTATCTTTTCATGCTATGAATCCAATATAGTATCCGGACCCCAACAAGGTTCAATACCTTCTCATCGAAGTAATAAGTCACACCTACAACCAAACAAGGACAAGATGTGACGAACTATTCCGCGACAAGTTATTGTTCCAAGCTACGGTCAGATACAAGTACCCAAACCAAAAGTACTCGCACCTAACGGATAAAGGTAGCCTAAACGTTCTAAGTGAATGTATTTTAAGAACAGTTCATGGTCGCATGACTACCCGGTCAAGTCAATAAAATACCAATACAGTACTTCAGTAGCGAGTCACAACACCATATACTATTCTTCAGTATCGAGCGAGTCTATAGCATATAGTCTACCTATCGTTCCTCAGTAGCGAGCGAGTCTACGATAGATAGGGTGGTAGTCAACTTCCAATCACGTTCTTCCCGCCCAATGCTAACTCGATAACCGCTAAGTCAAACTAGCATGCAACCTCTATTAGCGGTTATTCCTATCGCACGACTTGTACGTACTGGTGGCCAGCCAATCACGCACTTTTATGTTCTACATGCGACACACAACTTCGTGGTACAACGTGTCAAGGCCATGAATGCAACACACAAAGGTGGTCCCTTAAATCTAGGTTTAATGTGTAAGAAAAATAATACATAGCAAAATATAAATGAACAGTAAGTTCTAACAGGTTATGCCATGTATCACAGTTTATTTTGCATAAAAAAAATAAATAATGCATGAAATATGAGCTAAAATAAATAAACAGCAAATGGCAAGGTGTCTTGCCTGGTGGAGCGCCTGGTGTGCTGCGATAATCAACGTGGCATAAACTGCGACTTCGGTGTAACAACTGTACAAGGGGACCTCGGATGGTGGCACGGACAGTCCCATTAGGTCCAGAAGGGTCAATTTAGTTAGGGTGGACATAAGGTAGTCTCGAAATAGGCGAAGGAATAGGAATAATAGGATTAGCCACGGAGAGGAGGATAATCGAATGAAGTAATATATATAAATTAGAAAACTATTTATAATAATCGAAAACTAGTTGAGTCTAAATAATTATTGAAAATACTTAAAGTCAAGAAATCAATTTTTGGCAAAAACTCTAAGTATGTCAAAATACAATTTTTTTAGGTAGGAATCTATATAGTTTATTTGCCAAAATAATATACTGGATATTCATAACATAATTTGGTGACTACCTTTTTATTGATCAAAATAGTTGTTCCCTTTTAGTCCGAAAATAATATTTTCCTAAACTTTTATAAATACTAATATTTAGCAAATAGATAGTTTTGCAAGTAACAACAATATTAATCATAATGAAAATAATGAGAAGAATAATAATAATGACTATCTTTAACAAATAATAATAATAATGACAAATAATAATAATAATAATAATAATAATAATAATAATAATAATAATAATACTAATAATAATAATAATAACAATAGTACTCCTCATCTTCTCAAGATTGAAGGAAAAATAAAAATAATTATAATAATAATAACACTTAGTAACTATAAATCCTAGTCAACGTTCACAATCAAAT
Organism: Iris pallida; assembly: GCA_029216955.1. Lineage (NCBI taxonomy): Eukaryota > Viridiplantae > Streptophyta > Magnoliopsida > Asparagales > Iridaceae > Iris > Iris pallida. The sequence goes on from JANAVB010020797.1 coordinate 3,696,604, forward strand.
TAAAAAAGTATTTGACTAGAAAATAAAAAAAATAATAAAAAAAGAAAAGAATAAAATATAACTTTGAGAACAGTGTTCTCTTTTTTTTCCGTTAATTAAGCAACCAACGAAGAAGAGAGAGAAAGAGGATCTGAGAAAATCGAGAGGCTGGGGAGCTGAAGAGCGTGAGAGAGAGAGCGGAAGGAGAGAGAGAAGAAGGAGGTCGGGAGAGGGTTTGATCGGGGTTGAGCGTGCGGCGGCCGCGTGTGGCAGCACAGTGCCGAGAGAGGCTGTGAGGGCTGAGAAAGAAGAGAGGAAGGACGAGATCGGCGGAGGAGCGGCGATCGGGCGGGTTCGAGCGGTCGGGGAGCGATTTTCGATGACTGGGCTACACATCAGGTGGCTAGGGGAGCGGAGCGGCCGGAGGAGTGTTGTCGGGGAGATGATCGGAGGAGTCGGGGAAGACGGAGGAGTAGGCGGCAAGGGGAGGCGCCGGCGGAAGGCATTGGTCGGCGCGGGCGGTCACGCCGAGAGCTGGCGAGGTGGAGCTCGCCGGCGCAGATCCGGCGGAGAGAGGGAAGATGTGGCCGCGGGAGAGTTGGTAGAGGGGTGCGACGGTCGGCGTTCGGTGGCCGACGCGGCGGAAGGCGGTGAGGCGGTGCGGCGTTCGCGACGGACAGGCGCGGCGATCGGAGAAGGTGAGTAGGGTTTGTGTGCTTTCATTTTAGGATTTTTTTTTTGGGTTTTTCGGCGGGCCGGTCCTGCGGTGGTGGGTTTGGACGGCGCCGCTGGTGGCGTTGGTTGTGTGCTCGGTGATGGTGGGGATGGTTTGCTGATGACGGTGGTGGTGACGGCTAAGGCAGTGGTGGTGGTTGACGGCTGTGGTCGAGGGTCGAGCTGTGGGTGGTGGAGGCAGAGGGTTAGAATCAGGATTAGGGTTTTGAGTTTGGATGAGTCGTGTCGGGTGTGTCCGACACGACGGGGACGGAGGTTCGGATCTGTCGGACCCGGGGTGGAGTAATGTATTTGTACAATAAAACACATAGTGGATGGGACACGGACACGGTCATGGACACGATGCACTCACTTCTGTGGTAGAAAATTTGTGGAAGAATAGAAATTTATGGAGGAGTACCTGCCTATTTATAGGATGTGGGAATTCCCAATTGGATATGGACTAGGACTATTTAAAACCCAATTGGATAATTCGTGTATTAATTTAAGACAATGAAATCAAATCCAAATTCAAATACAAATCTAATTTAAATCTAATTAAATTCTTTAGTTTAAAAATTAAATGGAATAAATCAAATTGCAAATATTTAACTATTTAAATAATTTCATAAATTCAAATCGAGATTTAAATGGCCACAATATCTTCCAAATATATTTTTTAAAATACCAATAATAATAATTTTGAAAATAATAAATATTTTTAAATATCTTTTTGAATAATAAAATATTAATATTAATAAATCTCGAAAATTACATTTTTATTTAAAATAGATTAATAAATAATTACGAAATATATGTATGCACGAATAATGCATACATAATCTAGTATACAATAAAATATTATTTATGATTAATAACTGCTAAAAAAACAAAAAAGGCTTTTTATAGCAAGAATAATAATTATATAATATTTTGAAAGTGTATAATAAAATAAAAATATTTTTTTCTAAAATATGTACGCTCGCACATATTCGCACTTGACGAGCAACTACGAAAAAATAAAATTTCGTGCGCGACGTACAATACGACCATGCGATGTACAATACAAAATTTAAATCAGTACAAAATAATAATAAAAAAATATAGTAGAAATTTAGGGGTTTTACAATAGGCACACATTACTTAGCTTATATATATCCACATGTATATTAGCATACATTTACATACTTAATAGGCCTATACATTAGACATAAATACTCATATACATATACCTATATATAGGCTTAATACATATATACATATAGATATACATACACTATACATTACACATAGGTCATGGTACATATACATTAGGAAATCATCACCCATATATATATATATATATATATATATATATATATATATATATATATATATATATAACAACTTGCATTCCTATACATTACCTATATTATCCATAACACATTATATAGATATATATATACATATTTTATATACATCACATTATAGGTTATAGTACACTCATTAACATGGGATACATGAATATGTATATATATATATATATATATATATATATATATACATAGAAAAAAAATATATATATATACATAGAAAACAAGGAAAGGAAATGTGATTGTGTACATGTGTGTGTGTGTGAAGTGACATGAGAGTGTCACTTGAGGGTGTAATATAACATGTGTGTGTGTAGGCAATGAGGAAAAACAGTGTGGGTGTCATGTGCATGTGGGTGAGTGTGTGGGTGACTATGAAGGGTGTACAGTTCAGTTTCTGGACTGAGGAAAGGATTTGTGTTCAGTCACAGGAAGGGAAAGGAAACCAATTCATTCATTCCAATTTTTCAGTTCAAAACTTCAAGTCCCCAATCAATACACAATACTCAATAAAAATCACCCAAAATTGACATACAAGTAGATTTCATATAGGAGGACCATATTAGGGACTTAAACAGTGAATAACAACAATCAAATGGGCTAAATAATCAATTCAAATTTGTTTTTCAAATCTGGAAATACTGAAATTGGGACTGGGTATCAGAGTTTTAAGGTAAATACAAAAATGTAAATCAAAACATGTTAATCCTGCTAATCATTGGTTGGTAAATATAATATAGGGTGTGCACATGTCATTTAGTGTCAAAGTGTCACACCACGACGACACAAACGTGTCCAAATTCAATTAAACCCAAAACAGTACAAACTGGACACTGCACAGCAGTGCAACCTCGTGCATAGGTGCACACGTGTCGTGCACCCGACACAGACCAAACCAGGATACGAGCTTACAACCCTAGGTTCACCACACATAGGGCTACCTATGTGTTACCCTGTACCGCCGTGTCAAGTCGCACAGACGTGTCCAAACACGCGTATCAGAACGCGATGGGGACTGAACCGAACCCAGTACAAAATCAGTACAGTGTCTTGTGTTCCCTCGACACGACACGAGAGGTCATGCCACTTGGGGAATGTCATGTCAGACACTGCCCCAACGTGTCCTCGAAGTATCACGTGTCCTCGTGCTGTGTCCAAAGTAAAAATGCCCCCGAGTAGCAGGGGAGTACTGTAGCCACGTACGGGGACTGTGTCCACGAGTCCAGTGCGACTCGGACACGGCTCGAAATTACCTCAGTCATATAGAAACACACAAGCAACATGAAAACATAATTTCCTATTCAAATACTTCCCTAAAATCAACTCGAAATGCCCTTTGGGGCATTTCGACAAACACCTATGCCTACAGTCGGATACGTGTCCGATATGGACACAAAATGGGTCCACCTTGACACAAAACCAATTCCTATAGCTAGGGGACACCTAGGGCTAGGTCTTCATGCAAAGAAATCCAGAATTCAATAGAGTTTAGGGTAATTTACCTAGTGGTGAAATCCTCAAGAAAAAGCCTCCTTCTAGATCCTCCTCCTTGTTAATTTCCCCAAATTGATCCCAAGCTGGAATAATTCTCCATGAACAGCAAGAATACTAAAATTAGGATCTAATATAATTTTTTTGAGGGAAAAAGGAAATAAAATGAAATTTCTATGAATTAAAGAAGTTGGGAAAATACCTCTTCCTAAACTTGTTCTTTCCTAAAGAGGCTAGCCCAAAATGGAGGAGAGTATTTATAGGGGGAAAATACCAATGTGGGCTGGCCGACCATGCTAGTTTAGGGTTAGGGTTAGCTAATGGGTTGGGCTTGGGCCTCTATGGGCTAAGTTGCTAATTAATGGTTTTAAACCATAAGTCATGGCTTATGACTAAAAGCCTTTCTATTCTAACTTGAGTTTAATGACTAACCATAGGTTAACTCTAGTCTAACTAGGGTTACATGACCTAACCAAGTCCAAACACTACTGGGGTTAGCTTCTAGGTTAGTCTACCAAGTCAACACTAGTCAAAGTCAACCTAGTCAACCATCATTCAAATAATTCCAGAATAAATCCTAAAAATTCCCATAAATTCAAATAAATTATAATAAATTCAAATAACCTTAAAAATGGCAAAAATACCCTCAAGCTAAAAATGATAAATGAAATACCCTAATCACGTGGCTAGGCTCTAGGTCACTTATCTCTAGGATTACACTAGCAAAATACCAAATCACAAGTCATGATTTTAAATAGTTTAAAAATAATTAAAAATCACCAAAAATTATAATATGAAGTAAATATCAATAAATAATAATTATAGTTACAAAATTTTAAAATTACCCTCAACTAAAAAACTGGATGTTATAACGTTTGATTCTTGGACCTCATCCGGGATGTCTTCATAGAGTCTGGAGGACTCTGAGATGGGGTGCGCAGCTAAAAAGTCGGCCAGAGCTTGACCCTTGACGGCTTTTTGTGGAACAAACACCATGTTGTATGGCATCAACAGGATCGCCCATGTAGCTAGCCGGGAGTTCAATGATCCTGGCTTCGTCATGAGAACCCTGAGCGAATTGACTCGGAAGATGACATGAATTGTCTGGCCCGAGACATAATGGCGAGTCTTCTGGATGACGAACACCAAAGCCAAATACTCCTTTTCAACGGGGTTGTACCGGTGTTCGGCCCCGATCAGTGTCCTACTGAGGTAGTAGATAGCTTGCTCGTAGCCTGCATCATTGTTCTGAGCCAGCAGAGCACCGAGGGAATGATCCATGGCACAGACGTAGAGGAGAAATGGTTTGCCTGCGACGGGTGCTACCAGGACTGGCGGGCTCTTCAAGTAAGCCTTGATATCATCGAAAGCTTTCTGGCATTCCTCTGTCCAGACGTAGGAGACCCCCTTCTTCATGAGCTGGGTGAAGGGTTGACATTTCCCAAAAAGGTTTGCTATAAACCTTCGGATGTATGCAAGATGCCCCTGCAGGCCTCGAAGTTCTCGGAGGTTCTTCGGAGGGTCCATGTCAAGGATGGCCTTGGTCTTCTCGGTATCGACATGAATGCCTTTTGTCGTGATAATGAAGCCCAAGAACTTCCCCAAGGAAGAATTTAGCGGGGTTCATCTTGAGTTGATGCGCTCGCATGAGATCGAAGATTGCCTTTAGGTCTTGTAGGTGATCACCTTTGAGACGGCTCTTGACAGCGATATCATCAACATAGCATTCGACTATTTTGTAAAGATGTTGACGGAAGATGGTACTCATAGCTCGTTGGTATATAGCACCAGCGTTCTTCAAGCCAAAGGGCATCACTGTGTAGCAGAAAACCCCTTTCGGCATCCTGAATGACGTGTGTTTGGCGTCATCGGAAAACATTTTGATCTGGTTGTAGCCCGAATACCCGTCCATGAAAGACATGCGTTCGAAGCCGCATGTATTATCGATCATTATGTCGGTGATCGGAAGCAGGAATTCGTCTTTCGGGCAAACAGCATTAAGATCTCTGAAGTTGATGCAGACCCATATCTTTCCATTCTTTTTGGTGACAGGGACGATGTTAGCCACCCAATTCACGGATAAACCCGCTGGTCAGGAGTTTGTCTACCTCCTGATCGATAGCGTTCATGGTGTCAGGACGAAAGCGTCGCTGTTGTTGCTTTATAGGCTTGGCATCAGGTAAGATGTTAAGCCTATACATCGCGATCTGGGGATCAAGTTCGGGCATAAATTTGTAGCTCCAGGCGAAGACGTCGATATATTCTTTAGCCAGTTGGATTAAAGATTCTCGGTCTGGTCCCTTTAGACTCTTGCTGATGAAGATAGGTTTGGAAGAAGATCCATCCCCCAGGTCGATCTGCTCGACTTCGTCTTCGGTAGGGGGTTCGCATAATTCAAAATGAGACTCCCACTGCGCTCCTAGGTATTGAGCCTAAGGTTCTTCCTCGAAAAATTCCGGTGTTTGGTCTTCACCTTTATTTTCTTGAGATGGTGCAGATGCCATATTGACTGATAGCACCTTCTTGAAGACTGAGCCGATACTGGTATCGGAATCCCAGGTTGATGCTTCGGACGAATGAGAATGTTCTACTTCTTCTGCCTCCGAACTCTCTGGAGTTGCCGGTGGCGTGACATAGCCCACCCTCCGTCGAGTTCGATGATAGTAGTCTTGCGGCTTTCCTTTAGGTGTTGGGAGCCGGAGAGGAAGACGTCGACCCTTGCCGTAGTTCAAGCCTTTATTGCTTTTTAGGTCGTAACCATCTTTTGGATGAGGTACTTTGCCTTGTCCGTGTACCGATAGACTTGTATTCTGTCGGTATCTGGTTCTTGTTCAAGTGGCGGGAGGTCTTGATGACGTTCAACTTTATCGTAGATGATGGATTCTTCGTCTCGATTCTGCGGTGGGACTACAAAACAGACCCCTTGGGACGGGACTACTCGATTTACATGATTGACGGTCATTATTTGTGTTTGCAACGACCGTAGAGCGTTATCTAATGTATATATGGCATTCCAATATGGAAGACTAGAATAATTAAAAGACACTCTATTATTGATGAAACACGAGATTTTGTCCTGCGGGATTACATTATCCAGAGAGGGTGCTTCTACATCAGCAGATATGTACTCCCCTACCTCTTTATCTGTGAGTACTGGGGTTAGTTTGGGAGAGTCCATCGCAGCTTTGACCTTGGAGTCCGAGAGGGCTATGTGGGCCTTCTCCGGCAGCTTGGATGAGACGGATGATTGCGGAGGCTTGCCTTTAAGACGCACCTTCATAGGTGCCTCAACTGCGCCTTCAGTGATTGGTGCCTTCCCTTGTAGTTCTGCCACAATAGGAGCCAATATTTGAGGCGGCTTTCTCTTGAGTCGTATCTTCAAGGGAGCTTCAGTAGGTGTTCTACCTAGAGAAGTTGGTGCTTTTCTAGGTAGTTTGATGGTTATGGGAGGCAGCATCTGAGGCGGTTTCCCTTTGAGTCAAATTTTCAAAGGAGCATCGGGAATCATCTCTGGCTCCATGTCTGGCTCTGCTGCCATTTTTGCTTCATCAGCAGCATCATTGGCTTCCCCTTCATCGGGCGACTTGTACAGGATAGAATCGGTGAAGTAGGCTTCGACCCCCTTGAAAGGGTCAATGTCCGCGAACTCTGTCCGGATGATGTCGTTGGTGGACACATACTTCATACATTGGTGGAGTGTAGATGGCACCACCATGTACTCATGCAGCCACGGACGACCCAGTAGGAGGTTGTAGTTGACGTCAGCGTCCACGACATAGCAAGTCACCGCGGTTCGGAGGTTACCGATATGATATTTCAGCCATATTTTACCCAGCGGTTCACTTTTGCTAGCATTGAAACCGCTAATTGCAATGTTAGAAGGTGCCAGACGGTACATTAGGATTCCCAGTGTTGAGAGCAGCGTCTTCGGGATGATACTGAGGAAAGATTCTGGATTGATCTGAATCTGCTTCACCTTGACAGAATCGACATACCCTGTATAATATAGTGGCCTGTTGTGTTGGTTGTGCTTGAGCAGCATGTCTTATTGGGTGAAGGTTATGTTGAGGATAACTTTATCTACATAATGGCAGTGCGCACATGTGGTCGGGGTATCCTCGGGCTGCTTGACCTGACTGATAAAGGATTCAGCATCCTTCAAGGCTTCATAGAGAGCTTTACGAGTATCTTTAGAAAGACGAAGAAGCTCAAAAAGAGATAGGCGGGCAGGAGTACTGGCCAGTTGTGCCAGTATGTCGAAGTTGTGGGGCTTGGCTAGCCCCGAAGCATTCTCCTTTCGTAAAGGCTTGTCGAAACGGGCCTCTACATGCTTCTGTTTATTAGCTGCGGGAGGCCTGGATGGGCCTTCTTCTTGGACAGCAGGGACGGTACAAGGAGGCGCCACCTCGACGGCAGCTTCGTCAGGCTGGGCATTCTGATGTGAACGCGTTTGTACAGGAAGAGCCTCTTCTGTGGAGGAAGAGACCATGCGGCAAGACTTGATCTTCTTGCCTTTGGTTTTGGAGGTAGAGTGTACCCCCGGTTGAGTAACCTCGGAGACGAGATCGGAGTGAACCAATAAGATCTCTTCCCGAGATGTGGTGAGTGGGATGAGTCCACACACGTTGTCACGAGTAGGTGGTAGATTAACCACCTCCATTGTCGCCTTTGGGATGGGGACGACGCCATCTTGTGTTGTGGTTGGCGGCAAGGTGCCAAATTGGAGTGACACCAGGTTGGCCGAGACCGTTTTCTCCTCGTAGTCGACGGAGATGACATCCGCATTGATCATGCGCTGGATGTAGTTCTTGAGGACGTAGCAGTCCTTAGTTGGATGTCCGACAAACCGATGGTCGTGACAGTACCTCAGATTGTCCACTCTTCCAACCTCGTCAGGACGCTTTGGGTCTGGTAGCTTGATCTTGTCACCCTGCTTCAATATCTCGAAGAGTTGTAGGGTGTCTTCATCGTTGAAAGAATAAACCTCCTTTGGCCTTGGTGCAAGTGGAGGCTTCTAAGTAGGTGCTGATGCTCCTTTGGAGGCATTGACAGTCAACGCCTGCTTTCCCTTCGTCTCTCGTCCAGGGTTGTTGGCTGCAGGCCATTTTTCCTTGTCCTCAAAGACAGGAAAACTGACTCCCAGAAGACGAGCATTGGACGCTTTCTTCTCTGCTGCTTCAGCCTCGATGATCAATGAGCTCCAGTCGAAAGGAGGAGTGGAGTTGAGCCAGAGTTTAATCGCAGACAGCATGTTCATGCCGCAGGAGAAGAGAAGTGCATGTTTTGGCATGCCCGATGGCAGTCTGAAGCAGGCTTGTCAGAACCGTTCGATGAATGCTCGAACTGTTTCCTTCTCCTTCTGACGTATCTCTATGAGGGATGCCATTTTCATGTCCTTCCCTCCGTCGTAGAAACGATCGAGGAAGAGACGCGTCAAGTCGTCGAAGGAAGACATGGAGTTGTCAGGGAGACTGTAGTACCAGTCGTAAGCTACTCCTTTCAATGCCCCGACAAATATGCTGATGAGTAGTGTGTCTTCCTTTGGAAGATGTCCCGTTTGAGACTGGAAGTACATCAGATAGCGGCATGGAGAGTCCTTTCCGTCGTATGGCGTCAATGTTTATTGTTTATACTTGGGAGGATAAACCACTTTGTTCCATTCGAGGGGGTATGGTTGTGGGATCCCCATCTTCTGGTGCTCTTTATGTCTGTTCTTGGACTCAAAGTGCTCGTGGAAGTCCCTGATCATCTCAACCACGTCTTCCACGGAGCTGGAAGCCGAGGAAGGTGGTACAGCCTGGAGTTGAGCATTTAATGGCTCCGACGTCTGAGGTGCTTCACGGTGATCTGTATCCAAGGATACCCATTGAAGGGGTACACTTGATTGTCCATTGGCCCCTGGGTCTGGACCGGTAGACGGTGCCCTGGCCAAAGCTGACCGTATCTCAAACACTGCTTGAGTCAGTATTTACATGGAGGCAGAGAGGGTTTTGAGTCCTCCCTCTAAGGTATCCATGCTCTGGACGAGATCTGCTGGCGGCGCATCTGACTCCGCATCACCAACTCCCGTCATGTACACCGTCATGACGCGACTGGAAGTGGATGGATCGGTTGAGGCTTCACTTTTGGCCTCGCTCTCTTGTAGAAGAGGAACTTCCCCCGGAACTTCGTCTTGGCTACCCCCAGCTATGTTCTGGAGAACACATTCGTCTTCGGAAGAAGTATCGGCAAGGACCTGACTACCCCCAGCTCTGTCTTGGAGGACTTCTTCGTCTTCGAGACGTAGATCCACAGGGGCTTGACTACCCCCAGCTATGTTCGAGAGGCTAACTTCGTCTCCAGGATGAAGATCCACAGGGGCTTGACTACCCCCAGCTATGTCCGGGAGGCTGACTTCGTCTCCAGGATGAAGATCCACAGGGGCTTGACTACCCCCAGCTTCCTCCGAGATCTTCTTTCTCCCCCGAGTGCCCTCAAACACTCCTGAGGACGGGACAGTCGTCTTGGTCTTCCTCGGCTGACTCTTGGATGAGGACAAAGTCGAGGAGCTGCCGGTCGCCTTTCGAATTGATGGGGAGTTGGAGACTACGTTGCAAGAAGCAACCTGTAGTTCTGGATCCACTTCAGTTGACACCTTCTTCCCGAGGCGATATTGGAGAGGTGTTGATGATTGCAGCCGCAGGAACATCGACTGCCTTGATGGTGGAACTGTTGTTTTGCAACAACAGTTGATGGTGACTACAGCACAGGTGTGCCCTGTGAGTGGCGCATTGTGTTTGTTAGTCGACACTCCTGATCGGCGCTTGTGACTGATCATATTACGCAAATCATTGGAGGAGAGTGCCACCTTCACACCCCCATCAGGCGTATGGAAAAGCAAAGCGCCGGGGTGGTCAGGTGAATGCTGTGCCCTCTGAACCAACGTAGAAGATGCGCTCAGATCAGTAGTGGGGGTACAATATTTACAGTGACTTGAACCGGCCACAGACGCACATCCTATGTAGGCGCTGGGGTTCAAGACCACAGATTTTGCCTTGCTCGACTTGGTTGCGGACGTAATAGATGCACCCAAGTGAGACAAGGACTTTGAAGGTCGGCTCATTTCTGGCGCAGAAGCACCCGAGTCGACCTTATACAGCTTACCATTAGCAGCGCGCATGATTGTGAGCGCATGCTTCCGGTTTGCTGCCGGCATAGCACGTTTGAGGTGCATGGTCCGTGCTGCCTTGGACTTCTTCGTACCAGCCCGCTGGGGTGTATAGTACTCAGAGTCCAAATTCTCCTCGCTACGATAGCGAGTGAGTCTGTCAAAGATAGAAGCCTTCTGTGGCACAGCGGAGTTACTGCACAGGGCGTTAGATGTGCCCTTGCTCTGTCGGCGCATCTTCCTTGTCTGAGAAGGAGATCGCTGGGGAATGTGGTCAGTACCATGCTTTTTCGAGAGATGCGCTGTACCGGTGGGCGCATCCTGGCCGCTGAGGACGTCAGCGAGAAGGATGGACTGCATCGGCGCATCCCCTTCAGTGGTGGTGCCAGGGGCCTCGACCTTGCGCACCCAGACTTGGCGAGTCTTCTTCGACTTTGGCAGCCGCTTCGAAGGACTTGCGCTGCCTTCAGAGATGAACTCCTCATACGCCTGTTGATTGAGGCGTACGACCAGCGTCTTGTGGGAGGAGCCCACCTTCACGTCGTCAGATTGCGACACAGCTTTTTCGGTAGAGGAGAAAGAGGTCCCCAACAGAGTCGCCAGCTTGTTTGCCATTAAAATCTTTTTATTGCAATTTCAATTACAAACAGAACAGTATTACAATATAGGACTTAGATGTAGTCCTAGGAGAACACTTTTGTTTATCTGGGTCCCTGTGTCGATGGAGCGAGTGGTAATACGTTGACTCCGTTGATGATCTAACGACGGTTCTCGGTTCTTTGAAGATCTGGGTTAATCTGGGTGCTGGAGCTTGCAGAGAGAAAAAAGATGTTGAGTGTCTGTATCTTCCTCTCTTACTGTGTATGTAGGCCTCTGTCCGTAGGTGTGCCTCTGTGTGTCTCTCTGTGTGTATGGAAGAAGGAAATGATGCCCCTATTTATAGCTTACAGGCTGGCTGCTCATGCGCACATATGTAGGATGTGCCTGTACGTGGGGATGCTACGTGGTTGACGCTGCAGGAGGCGCATGGATGATGCGCCATCATTTGTGTGTTGAATCCTTCAGGCTGCTTTTGTGGTCTGGCACATAGCAGGGGAGAGGATCTTTCTGTTACTGAGATCTTGGGTGATTAGCATCCCTTTATTGGCTGAATTGAGTCAAAGAACACGTGGCGCACGTCCATGGCTCAAAGATCTCGAATTTTGTGGAGAATGATCTGATAGGATGCGCCTGGGATCGGGCACATGAGATTTGGCTCACAACCTTCAGGAGTCACGAACCAGTCTGGGTGCATGGCTTTTGAGGCGCATGCGAGTCTTTAGACGCATGGCCGCTGAGGCGCATGCGAGTGGTTGGTCGGCCACATGGGTCGTAGCCATCGAAGGAAAGTAATGATGATACTGATGTCAGCGACACTTCGTCTTCTGAAAAAGCTGCTAACTGTCCAGTCCTCGAGGGACGTGCTGCCAACTCTGTCACTTGAGCATTAATTGCTTGATGGGTGACGAGCCGAAATGGGCGTATGGGTCCATGTTGATTAGGACGCATGGGTTTGTGCTCTGTTGGGCACATCCATACGGGGCACTTTGGAACCGATGGGCGCGTCTGTACGATGTGCGATGTCTGACCGGCGCATCCTTTTGCATGACGTGCTTTTATTGGTCCAACTTTTGTATTCTTTAAGTGCTTTAAATAGCCGTTTTGACTTGGCTGAATTTGAAGCGTCAGGTTCATCACCATAAATGCAAATTCATTGCACGGGATTCGGAGAGCCCGCCACTTGGCGCATGGGTTTGATTTGTCCAGCCTATAAATAGTGGCAAGGAGAAAGTTTGCCTCTCGTTCTCTCACGTCTTCCCAAATGAACTTGTTTGCTCGAGCATATTCTATTGACGAGATGCTTCCGAGGGTAAAGATGTGACGTATTGTCTTTATTCATGCACTCGTAAAGGTGACTGTTACATCCAAAAGTCGGGGTCGAGGGCTTCTGAGGCAGGCGGAAGGTGCATGTTGCATCCAAAGATCGGGATGCTCGAGCACTGTCTTCGTTATGCTGGAAGAGCCGTAGATCGGAATTGCGGTGCTCTCATCTTTCTTGGGCTTTGGAGAGCTCTTCCTCCTGCAAGAGTGGGTGTTGCCCATTTTGGTTGTGTTGAAAGCTGCTCCTTTAGCCTCGGAGGAGAGCTCTTCCTCCCGCTAGGGTGGGGTTGATCGCCCACCCAGGTTCTGCTCAATAAATACTTCATTAATCGAAGCATTTGATCAGGTCGAAGTAAGGCACATATGCTGAGACTTCATGATGCACATAACTGAGACGCTGAAGAGATGCGCCTGACTGAAACATTGAAGGATGCGCCTGACTGAGACGCTGAAGAGACACGCCTGACTGAGACGCTGAAGTGATGCGCCTGCCTGATGATGCGCCTGGTGGGGGGCGCATGTCAGTTTTCTGCGCCTGGCTGTAGTCTTAGGATGTTTCTTTTTGTAGAAATTCTCCTATGTAAAGCCTTTCCTTTAGACATGTAATAGACTTTTATATGAAATAAAAATCTTCTTTTGATTGTCTATACTTTTGCTGTCTTGCTGTACCAAGTACTTCGTTTGAGCTCCCTGGCGCATGTTCTGAGTAGTATTTGAGCGCATAGGAATTCTGGCACATAGATGCATCCTGAAATTCCATGCTTCTACAACTGGCAAGTTGACCAAGTTGACGAAAGTCAACTTTGGGTCAAACTTGATCCAAATCGACTCAAACGAACTCGGAATGACTTGTAAACTAGTGTGTGACCTAAAAATTAGTGAACAGACTAGTTGACTTATAGTTGACCAGGTTTGACCATAGTTGACCAGGTTTGACCAGAGTGGACCAAGGTTGACTTTGACCTAGAAGGACTTAGAAGCATGTAGAATCGCATTGTAGCCCTTTCTTATAATATGTTAGACCATGTTATGACTTGTGGTTACTTTAAATAGGTTTACCTCACTCCAGTTCAGTTACACTTCCTCATCAGCAGCTCGGATTGTCAGACGAGTACATTCTTTGACCGTTTCATTCTTGCTTGGACATATTTACTTGTTATAGACTAGTTTACTTGTTGCTGTCACGATGTTATCACGGATTAGTACTATATGGATCTCTTCATGCGATGTTATCCCCTCGGATACATCGGGTATATTGTGCTCAGGTACTTTATCATGTGCATCGTCTACTCATTATATTCGTATTTATTCATGTATACTCATGTGACATTCATGTACACTCTTGATCATGTGAGCATTCATGTATAACCCAGTGTGCATGTGGACTAGCTATCCATGTGATACACTACTTTCATGTGCAACAACATAACCTATCCAGATCCTTGTGTACTGATTGGGGCAGGGGGAGTATTTATTTGGTTATGTGATCTACACCATTTCATGTATAACTCCAAACTAGATTTAAGTCATGTATAACCTAAGCCTGTTTACATAACCAAACATGTGCTCTGAATCACGTAGTTAGCTCAGTTTTCTTATCTATATCATGTATATCTATTTCCACTATATTATGTTCTTTTTTACAGTCTTTCTACTATTTCTTTACAACAGTTCATGTATATTATTCTATAGCTTGTTTCATATTTCCTTTCATGTTATGATCTGTGTGAGAGATATGTATTCGTTCTTGTCTTGACTGGACCCGTTGAAAATATTATAGAGATGAAGATTGCTGCGACACTTACTATGGAGCAGGCCTAGTTGACACAGGTGACCTGGACCCTCAACAGGATCCAGTAGTCGCTGAGGACTTATCATGAGTTAGATTAGACTTATATCTTTATCTAGTTGTTGAGACACTGTGTTTGTATTGAGATATTATTATGGTGTGGTTTACACATGAATTATTATTCATATTGTGACCCTCTGTTGAGATTATCATATCTTCTTTTCCATCTTAGTTGTGATTGAGTTGTACCATATATATATATATTATTCTCCAATTGGAGCATATTCTAGATTGTGTTAGATGTTGGACCTAGGACAACGTTCTATCGCCGACACTGTGGCGTAGGCTGGACGTACCCACGTCTCGTGCCCTTACACCAGGTACGGGTCATGACAATATATTTTTTGGTTTTGTATATCGATTAAATTAATTAATGCACTAGGTAACACATATCGCTAAAGGAGACAAATTCAGTCTCAATCAAGTGCCCTGAGATTTGCATTAGAATTAAAAAAATGTAATAAAATTTTCATTCATGATCATTTATAGGGAGTCTAATATATGCTCAAGTATGTACACATCAGGATATTGCATACATAATTGGGATGTTAGGCAGATATTTAAGCAAATATGGATGGATTATTGGGTAGCAGCCAAACTACTTAAGTTATTAACAAAGAACAAGGAATTATATGCTCTTTTTAAGAGATCAGATAATTCTGAAGATCATAAGGTATTCTGACTCTGATTTTGCTGGATGCCAACACAGCATGAGATCCATATCAGGTTATATTTACATGTTGACTGGTAGAGATATTTTGGATGAGTGTCAAAAAGATACTCATAACTTCTTCTATCATGGCAGCCTGGTTTATAGCTTGATGTAAGGCATCCATTCAGGGAATATAGTTGCAAAATTTTGTCACAAGGTTGCGCCTACATGAGGGTGTTGAAAGACCACCCAAACTATGGTGTGACAATAAATTAGTAGTACTATATTATTTCAATAACAACAAGAACTTGTATATGTCAAAAGATATTGACATAAAGTTTCTAGTTGTGAAGTAAAGAATTTAGAATGGTTAAAGTGTCCTTATAGCACAGTAGGACAAATTTTATGTTAGCAGATCTGCTCACAAAAGTATTATCACCCATTGTCTTTCATGAGCATATTGTTCATATGGATGTTAACTAAGAATATGGCAATATAGTGAGAGTTTGTATTTTGGTGCTATTTGGCTTTGGACACATTTATGTATTAAAGTATTTTGGATATTTATCTGATCAGATATATGAAAAATTCAGTTCATTCTATTTTCATTATGTTATAGTATTGATCTCACTAAAGTTAAGGAGGACCAGTTGGAAATAGACACGTGTTGACCACATTGTGTGTAATTTTTATGCTACGCATTCATGATTGATCTATACCATTTAGCTATATTGGTATATGTGACCATTGATGGTTTAGTTACGCTAAATGTGACGAATGCCCCTTTGATCCTACATTGATATAGCTAATGGACAAGATTTTCTGGATATACCCTAAGGTTAAGATAGCAATTTATGAGCTCGCTAAGGTTAAAATAATTATAAGGTTACATATGTGGCCCAGTGGAAGATTGTTGGAATTATTTAATAATTAGGAGAAACACATGTAAAATTAATTGTGTTGGACTATCTGAATAATTAAGCCAAATTAAAGTGGTATATTTGGAAATTGGCTTAAGGGTATAATTATCATGGAAATAATGTACAGATACCGGAGATAAATCTAATTTGATGAGGGGCCAAATTAAAAATATCAAAATTATATATATATATATATATATATATATATATATATATATATATATATATATATATATATATATTAGGGTTATGGTCCCCAACTCATACAGCAACAAAAGAGAGTATTTTCACTATTCTCTTCTGCATTCCATCAACAGAGAGAGGAACAAATATTTCATCTTTGTTATTAAGGGTCGTAGCAAGTTGGAAGATCGAACCCCATAAAGAGACATCTGTTTCAAGATCCATTAAGCCGATCAATGGATTCAGGCTTCCGTATTTATTTTGTTCTTCATCTGATGAATCAAAAGGTAAATATCTAACAGTCTTCCATATTTTTTTAAAAAAATTTTGTCTATTTTTAGGAATTAGAACAATTGAATTATATTAAATAATAATTTAAATACAACTTCTAAACTTTTTAGTAGGAACCCATGACATTATTTTTCTTTGCCAAATTTTTTAATATATGGCATATTAGAATTTCTCCTATTTTAAAGATATTTTTAATTAATTTATTATTTAGTATAGTTATTTAAGCCCTAAATTTATTTATTAAATGAGTTGAACGCCCGCCCCATGGCGCTTCTTTGTATATATATATATATATATATATATATATATATATATATATATATATATATATATATATATTCCAAACGGTCACTTTTGAGCCATCTAATCCGTAATTATATCACTGTCCATTTTATTTAAAAAAATTAAATTAGTAAAAAATATTGATTTTTTTTAATTTGTCAACATGAGGAATCGAACTCAACCAAACGAAAAAATATCTCATACCTTAGCCACATGAGCTAGAAGAAATATTTAACTATAATTGAATAATATTCTTATTCTACGTTATTACACGTGCAAATCACGTATAATATATATATATATATATATATATATATATATATATATATATATATATATATATATATATATATATATATATATATATATATATATATATATATATATATATTTATTTTATTTTTTTTATTTTTTTTATTTTTATATATATATATAAACGATATAAGTTTGAGAAATTAGAAAAAATGATAGAGTACGACAGACAATCTGTCGGAATTGGAGTCATGTCCAAATTCCGAAAGATGGTCTGTCGAAAATTGGACTTGTCCAATTTCCAACATACCGTGTGTTGGAATTTGGACATGGCTCCAAAATTTTGACACACGGTTTGTCGGAAATCCGACATGGCTTGTTAGGTCATATGCACAGCAAATTAGAGGGAAACCCAGACCGTCCATTTCGGATTTCCGACAAACCGTGTCAGAATTTTGGAGCCATGTCCAAAAATTCTGACACACCGTCTGTCGAAAATTGGACAAGTCCAATTTCCGACAGACAGTCTGTCAAAATTTGGGCATGACTCCGATTCCGACACACTGTCTATCGTACTCTATATTTTTTACTAATTTCTCAAGCTTATGTTTTTTACTAATTTTTAACGAATTCTTTATCCTACAGTAAATTTTCTGTATATATTATCATCATGCACCGAAAAGTGTGCAAGTGCATGATGACAGCATGGGGGGTGACATATAGTTAGACCTGTCAATGGTAGACCGAAAATTCGTATCCGATCCGTATTCGAACCGAAAATATCCGAAATTTCGGATACGGATACGGATTCGGATATCATATCGGATATTTATCGGATATCGGATACGGATACGGTAAGTGTCATATCCGGACCAATAATATCCGAACCAATAATATTTAAATTATTTAATAAATTTAAAATATATTCAATGTATGCATGGGACTATTAGTTAAATGTGCTTGTGTGGAGAATTTTTTGGTGCAAATTATTCAATGCATGCATGGAATATGTTGCTTATGATATTTTAATGTAAAAATCTGCACATATATCTGACAAAATCTGTTGTTCCAATGTGAAAATCTGCTGCTTCTGATATTTCAATGTGAAAATATGCTGTTTCTAGACAAAATCTGTCGTTTCAATGTGAAAATCTGTTGTTTCTTGACAAAATCTGCTGGTTCTGATTTTTTTTTCCTTTTTAAATTTTTTTAGTAATCTTATTGGTTCGGATATTATCCGATATCCATTAAAATTATCAGTAACGGATACGGTAGCCAAAACTTCTATCCGATCGGATATCGGATAGTTATCGGATATATCCGATAGTTAATGGTTCGGATATGGTAATGCCATTATCCGACCAATAAGCTACCATTGACAGGCCTACATATAGTCACCTCACCGTGAGGTGGTACCTCATCTCCCTTATTATATATATATATATTTTTTCTTATTATATATATATATAGAAGCGGATCAAAAGTCCCCTTTAGAAAACCCCCTAAAAACCCCCCTCGCTCTAATTCGTAATATTAATGTTAATATTAATGTTAATGTTAATATTAATGTTAATATTCACATTAAATACTAAAATTAACATCAAATTTAACATTAAAATTAATATTAACATTAACATTAACATTAACATTAACATTAATATAAAAAATATTAAAAAAATAAAAAAATTTAATATTAACATTAACATTAATATTAACATTAACATTAATATTAACATTAATATTAACATTAATATTACGAATTAGAGTAAGGGGTTTTTTAGGGGGTTTTCTAGGGGGGCTTTTGAACCGCTCCCTATATCTATATAGGGAGCAGATAAAAAGTCCCGTTAGAAAACCTCCTAAAAACTCTCTTCACTCTAATTCGTAATGTTAATATTAATGTTAATGTTAATATTAATATTAATGTTAATATTTGTCACGACCCGATCCCAAGTTAATGGGTCGAACCGGACCATGCCCAGCCTGCACCGTGGTGAGACGGCGGCAGTAAGCTGTTCCATTGCAGGTATTCACAACAACACAATTACATTTGTCACAACTGTTCTATTCGGAATTGAAACTTTGTTTAATAAAAATTCAGAAATACAACTGGAAGGGAAATGCAGAAAGAAAACTACAAACTCCAAATAAAAGAAAATGCAGAAAGGGAAACTATCTAAGCATCAGGTTCAGCAGTCTCAGGATCAGCATCCTCCAAAGACGGCTCCGATACCATCGCAGGGTAGAGAACCGGGTTGTAATAGCTATTATAGTATAGCTCGTCATCCTCAGTGTTACCTAAAATATTATCTCCAGTCAGGAGGGAGCAAGAACGAAATATGCATCTCATAATTTAAATAGTAATTGGAAAGTGCAGGGTAAACAGTTTGAAATAATATTTTCAGCAGTTTAAAACAGTTCAGTGTGTTTTGAATATGCAAACGTCTATGACCGGCTTGGGTTGATCAGTAGTATCCTAGCGATACGATATGGCTTATCCCCGTGTGTGTGAGGGGTAAGCTAACACAGTCAGTTCAGTAGGGGTTTTGGTCATAAACGTCTACACTATTCCCCCAGTCCCAGATTCAGTAACAGTTTCAGTCGGTAGTTGAACCCTATGATAGAGTTCCGTGCCAGCAGTATGGTTTAACATGCAGCTTAACTTTACTAAATAAAATACAGGAATACACAGTTCGAAACTTGCCTTGTTTTAAATGACTGGAAAGACGAGTCGGTACCGAGGAGGAACGTCAGGTGTATCTTCGAGTTCCTACAGTTGAGAACTCGACTTAGAACCTTGAATAACCAGGCTAAGTGTGCTAGTTTCAATCTCTAGTAGTAAGTCCTAGTCAGGTTTTAAGTTGCATTAATAAACAGCTAACGATTACGTCGCAACTACGTGCGTTGATTAAACCGATTAATTTGGTTATTTGGAAATAATAACAAGGACCAATAAACTTTGGAAAACTTTGTGTTTTTGTAATATATTTATAAAAATATAGTTTCTTATAGTGATAAATCATGAACTAGTTATTTACTAATATTTTATCCATTTATTTAATTCTTAATTAATTATATGATTACGCTCTAACTACGATTATACGTCTAATCAAAATACCACCCAAGATCAACATCCACCCAGAAAATAAAGTAAAACCTACGCTAAACAATACATGGGCACAGCTAATCATCCTAGAGTCATGGGCTTATGCCCGGAACAATTCTTTTTACATGAAATAAGAGGAAACGATTTAGTTACTAAATAAAATGCAGTAATTAAATAACTATAATAAATAACCTAAACATTAAATAATTTAAAATAAAAGTTGGAGTCTCAGACTCGGTCCATCGTCAAAATCCAGCTAATACCACAATGCCCGGTCGGACCGGTGCGTTTGCATTTCGCTAGGGCCCACAGACCGATACGGTCGTCGCCCGAAAATCAGTTTTAAAATTCATTTTTCCGAAAACCGATTTTGAAATCAAATTAAATAAAGTTTTGTAAAAATTTGGGCAGCATTTCCTCTATTTCGGGACAACCCAGAACTGGGAAATGCGCCACAAAAACCTGCAATTGTTCAACCAAATAATAATCCCGAAAATATAACCACCGAGTAATTTCCAACCAAAATAATAATCCCGAAAATATAACCACCGAATAATTTCTCAACCACCAGAACTTTCCCGAAATACTCGGAAAATCCGAAATCAACCAACAACATAAAAATCTCAGCACCCACATCACAAAAATCTCGCAAACCAACCACACCAAAGCTAACGTAGCTAACCGAATCTACTACGTAGCTAACCGGATTTCCCAAAGGGAAACCGGGGACCGATATCATCATAGACTACCGCAAAATAAAAGCAACGGGGCAGAGATTTATACCTCGGGTGCTCGGCTAGAGCTCTCAGATGATAAAATAGAAGAATAATCCAGCAGCGACGTTCCGAAATGATGCTGACCCAACGTCGTCGACGTCGAACGTCGAAAACTTCGAAATAGGCACAGCAGAACAAATCCAGAGAACACTCGCCCAAAGAGAAATGAGCTCGGCTAGAGACAGTACCAGAGGCGCTGCCGAGAAAGTCAGCGTTGGTCGGCGGGAACGCCGACAGAAAGGGCACAGAGGGGAACGGTGCCAAGGGCAGCGCGGTCGGGGCTCGTCGGACTCAGCGCGAGGCTAGGGTAGCCGTGCGCGGGTCGGGGCTCGCCGAAGAGGGCGGTCGGATCTGCGGAAGTGGGCGCGGGGAGAGGGTCGGCCCGCTGCGGGTCGACGTCGGCGCTGGATTAGGCCGACGCGGAGGGACAAAGGGGCGCGGGTCCCGGTGGCCGGCGGAGAGGCTCGCGGACGGAGCGGGGACATCGGAGTAGGCGCGGAAGGGGGCCGCGCGCTGGGGCGCTCGGCGCGGGCGCTGTCACCGGAGGGGGTCGCCGCTAGGGGTCGGCGGCGCGGCAAGGTGGTCGGCCGAGGAATCGCCGGAGCCGGGCTGGCTAGGGTTTAGGAATTTGAGTTGGAAGAGGGGTGGAGAAAAAGATGGAGAGGGGAAGGATTTATATAGGGAGAAAAATGGGGTTATGGAAACCCTAGAGTCTCCATTGATGGAGAAATAACCCTTACGGTTTTCTTTTCGGAAAGGAACCGATGAAGAAGAAGAATGGTTTCATCCGTTCTAAATTTTGTAAAGGGGTTTCATCTCCATCTACTATAACAAACAAATCTATTCTCTTATGACAACCAACACTTGGTGGTGTAGTGGTTGTGTCCTATGACTTGGTTGGGAAGGTTGAGGGTTCAAATCTTAGGAGTAACATTTTTTTTTATTTATTTGAAGATTTAACCAAGTCTAAAAATCAGGTTTTTAATAGAGAAGGAATTGGGCTCGGGCCTGGGTCTGGACTCGGACTCGGGTCTGGGTCCGAAAACAAAAATCCTTGTTGTTATAATTTTTAAAAAAATCCTTTTTCACCCAAAAATAATTAATAATAATATTTAATAATAATAATTTTAAAACGTTAATTAATAACACAAAAATTCTATTTAAATAAATGGCTACAAAAACAATGGGTTTCACAATCTTCCCTCCTTAGAAAATTTCGTCCTCGAAATTTAAAGTAAGGTAGGAAAGACAAACATGTATGGGTACTGCGCCCGTAACTCAGGTCTAACCATAAGGATTTCCAAGGCAGTCATGGATGAGACGGTTTAGGGGCAAGTTTCATTTATGGTGACATCCATGCAGAAAGAATACAAAAGCGAACCAAAATACACGAGGTTGATCAGACCATCATGCACCGGTCCTGATTAGACAATATATTAGTGGGTGCACCCAATAAAATATCGTCATGATCAAGCTTGATTTAAAAAGATAGCTTGCAAAACTAGGCTAACTTAGCAGCATTAGTCAAATTTAGAACGGGAAAAAAAAAGATAAGGAATAGGAGTTTAAGTGATGGCTCAAATTCTGATTTCTTCTTATCTCTGACTAGACTTGCAACTGGTTTCTCTGGCAGTGAAAGGTTGATTCCAAACTTCAGTTCTGAATTATCCAAAATGTGACTCGGATCCGAAATGTAACGTCTGAGCTGTGACATAGAAAACGTTGCAACCTCTCAAGATTAGCTGGTAGAGCTAACTGGTACGCTACTACCAACGCGTCTTAAACTTCGAATGGCCTGATGTATCTAGCCTCAATTTCCAGCTCCGTCAAAACTGATTGTTCCTCTGGTAGGAAAAACTTCACCAAAAGCAATTTGGTTTTTCCAAGACCTACCAAAATCCAAGACGCAAAATCTCAATACATCTTCAAGCGTCTGGATTGACCTCTCTGCTTGCTTGTCCTGCAGTACTCCATGAATCCGGTAGATGTGCTTCTCGTACAATGCTGCCCACTTCTTAGTCTAACATTCAGTCCTTCCTGAGTGAAGATATATTTCAGACTTTGGTAGCCCGTACATATTTTCACTCCCTTTCCATAAAAATCATAGCTTCAAAGTAAAGATAATTGCAGCAATTTCAAATTAGGTGTGGGATGATTCTTCTCATGAGTCTGTAGTTGTCTACATGTGTAAGCAATTACTTTTCCATGTTGTTGAAGAACGCAGCCCAGTCCTTTCCAGAGACATTACTGTAAATTGAGAACCCACCGGTTCCTGCGGGTAGCGCAAGGATTGGTGTAGTGGTAAGTCTCTTCTTCAGCTCCTCAATGCCGCCTGGCAAACTTTCGTTCAGATGAACTCTTTATTCTTCCAAGTGAGCCTCGTCATTGGCTCAGCAATCTTGGCGAAATCCTTCACGAACTTCTGATAGTAGCCGGCCAAGTTCAAGAATCTTCCGAATTGAACTTGGGGTATACCACTTTTCAACAACAGCTATCTTCCATCGAAATTTCTTCTCTTGACAACATGGCCAGAAGTCCACCTTGTCAAAAATCCACGTTCAGATAGATTACCATAAAACTTCTTTTTCCTTAAAGTTTCCAAAACTTCCTCAGGTGTTCTTCGTGCTCTTCTTCAGTCTTCAAATATATCAGAATATTATCTATGGAGAAGATAAACTGATTCAAATACTCATGGAAATCTCTGTTCATGAGATTCATGAACACAGCAGGAGCATTTGTCAGTCTAACGTCCCGACCAAAGAAAACTACCCATACTTGGTGTTCGAACGCGGTCTTGGAAATGTACTCTTTCCTGACTTTGATTTGATGGTGGTCAGATCTTAAGTCAAACTTCGAAACACCCTAACTCCACACAAACAGATCAAACAGATCCTCGATCCGGGCAGAGGGTACTTGTTCTTTAGTATATGGTAATCGATGCACATCCGTTGTTCCATCCTTCTTGGGCAAAAACAAGATAGGTGTTCCCTAAGGTAAAATTCTACCATGAATATATTCTAGAGCCTGCACTGCTCTGGTCCTTCATCTTCTTGGCCACCTTCGGGTTGACTCTGTAACATCCTTTAGAATTTAGGGAAAGAGCCAGGGACTAGGTCAGGGGTGAATCCTGTGTCTAGATCTGGGATAATCCGGGGAGACTATCAGGGAAAACATCTGCCATAAGGGTGTAACTAAAAATTTCTATTCATGTGAAGAATTACAGCAAAAACTCTTATGATTGATCTAAGGACATCCTGTTACAACTTCCAAAAAGATGATGCTATTCAGCGGTTCTAGGTACTATTCTTCATGGTTCTGGCTCTTGCTTGAGCAGTCTCCAACTGCTTCCTTTTCTATGAACCTCGAGTATGCATCATGCCTTATTGTAAGAGACAGGGTCTGCTGGATAGAAAGAGAGTCCCTAGGTTGTGGCCTAACAGGTGTTGCTGGGATAGGTATTCTAGTTTGATAGAAAAATAAGGGGCAGTCCTTTACCCGATGTTCAGCAGATCCACATGCCAAACATTATCCCAATCTCTTGCGACAACTAACAGCCTAATGACCAGGCCTCTTGCAATAGTTACAAGCCCATAGCTTCTTACGACAAGGCTGCCGGAAAGTAGAGTACTTGATGGGACCCGAGTATCTTCTAGATTCAGGGGTATCTTTCCTAGGACAAAAGTTCTGCTCTAACTTGGTTGGAGATAACTAAGGCTACATCATTGGCGTTCTTCATGTCTTCTCTCGTGATATTCATCTGTTCCTGCTGGGCTTTATCTTGAGCTTTCTGGAACTCCAGGATTTCTTGAAATAGGACAACCATTTGGAAAGTGTTTGCTGGTACTGGTGGAGCAACAGAAGTGGGTACTTCTCCAAGGAAATGCCACTCAGTTTGAGAAAAGGTAGGAATCGTCAGTATAGTAAAAACTTCACTGGATGCATTATGGGGACGGTCAATCAGCCGCGAGGAAAAAGACCCTGGACATGGTTGAGGAGATGGGGTATGATCCGGAGATAACACCTCATCGCCAGCAGGATTGGTCTTGTCAATGGTCATTCTCTGGAAGGTTTAGGACGCACACATAAGCAAGGTAGCCTACCGGTCTATAATCAAGCAAAAATATTTATTTATATATAAATCGGACCTATGTCGTGACAAATCAATGTTCTAGTATTCTAATTGTTTCTAGGTATGTTTTCCTAAGTTGTTGTTTGGACCTGCATGGGCCACCACTAAAAACATGTCACGACCCGATCCCAAGTTAATGGGTCGAACCGGACCATGTCCAGCCTGCACCGTGGTGAGACGACGGCAGTAAGCTGTTCCATTGCAGGTATTCACAACAACACAATTACATTTGTCACAACTGTTCTATTCGGAATTGAAACTTTGTTTAATAAAAATTCAGAAATACAACTGGAAGGGAAATGCAGAAAGAAAACTACAAACTCCAAATAAAAGAAAATGCAGAAAGGGAAACTATCTAAGCATCAGGTTCAGCAGTCCCAGGATCAGCGTCCTCCAAAGACGGCTCCGATACCGTCGCAGGGTAGAGAACCGGGTTGTAATAGCTATTATATTATAGCTCGTCATCCTCAGTGTTACCTAAAATGTTGTCTCCAGTCAGGAGGGAGCAAGAACGAAATATGCATCTCATAATTTAAATAGTAATTGGAAAGTGCAGGGTAAACAGTTTGAAATAATATTTTCAGCAGTTTAAAACAGTTCAGTGTGTTTTGAATATGCAAACGTCTATGACCGGCTTGGGTTGATCAGTAGTATCCTAGCGATACGATATGGCTTATCCCCGTGTGTGAGAGGGGTAAGCTAACACAGTCAGTTCAGTAGGGGTCTTGGTCATAAACGTCTACACTATTCCCCTAGTCCCAGATTCAGTAACAGTTTCAGTCGGTAGTTGAACCCTATGATAGAGTTCCGTGCCAGCAGTGTGGTTTAACATGCAGCTTAACTTTACTAAATAAAATATAGGAATACACAGTTCGAAACTTGCCTTGTTTTAAATGACTGGAAAGACGAGTCGGTACCGAGGAGGAACGTCAGGTGTATCTTCGAGTTCCTACAGTTGAGAACTCGACTTAGAACCTTGAATAACCAGGCTAAGTGTGCTAGTGGCAATCTCTAGTAGTAAGTCCTAGTCAGGTTTTAAGTTGTATTAATAAACAGCTAACGATTACGTCGCAACTACGTGCGTTGATTAAACCGATTAATTTGGTTATTTGGAAATAATAACAAGGACCAATTAACTTTGGAAAACTTTGTGTTTTTGTAATATATTTATAAAAATATAGTTTCTTATAGTGATAAATCATGAACTAGTTATTTACTAATATTTTATCCATTTATTTAATTCTTAATTAATTATATGATTATGCTCTAACTACGATTATACGTCTAATCAAAATACCACCCAAGATCAACATCCACCCAGAAAATAAAGTAAAACCTACGCTAAACAATACATGGGCACAGCTAATCATCCTAGAGTCATGGGCTTATGCCCGGTACAATTCTTTTTACATTAAATAAGAGAACGATTTAGTTACTAAATAAAATGCAGTAATTAAATAACTATAATAAATAACCTAAACATTAAATAATTTAAAAATAAAAGTTGGAGTCTCAGACTCGGTCCATCATCAAAATCCAGCTAATACCACAACGCCCGGTCGGACCGGTGCGTTTGCATTTTGCTAGGGCCCACAGACCGGTACGGTCGTCGCCCGAAAATCAGTTTTAAAATTCATTTTTCCGAAAACCGATTTTGAAATCAAATTAAATAAAGTTTTGTAAAAATTTGGGCAGCATTTCCTCTATTTCGGGACAACCCAAAACTGGGAAATGCGCCACAAAAACCTGCAATTGTTCCAACCAAATAATAATCCCGAAAATATAACCACCGAGTAATTTCCAACCAAAATAATAATCCCGAAAATATAACCACCGAATAATTTCTCAACCACCAGAACCTTCCCGAAATACTCGGGAAATCCGAAATCAACCAACAACATAAAAATCTCAGCACCCACATCACAAAAATCTCGCAAACCAACCACACCAAAGCTAATGTAGCTAACCGAATCTACTACGTAGCTAACCGGATTTCCCAAAGGGAAACCGGGGACCGATATCATCATAGACTACCGCAAAATAAAAGCAACGGGGCAGAGATTTATACCTCGGGTGCTCGGCTAGAACTCTCAGATGATAAAATAGAAGAATAATCCAGCAGCGACGTTCCGAAATGATGCTGACCCAACGTCGTCGACGTCGAACGTCAAAAACTCCGAAATAGGCACAGCAAAACAAATCTAGAGAACACTCGCCCAAAGAGAAATGAGCTCGGCTAGAGACAGTACCAGAGGCGCTGCCGAGAAAGTCAGCGTTGGTCGGCGGGAACGCCGACAGAAAGGGTGCAGAGGGGAACGGTGCCAAGGGCAGCGCGGTCGGGGCTCGCCGGACTCAGCACGAGGCTAGGGTAGCCGTGCGCGGGTCGGGGCTCGCCGAAGAGGACGGTCGGATCTGCGGAAGTGGGCGCGGGGAGAGGGTCGGCCCGCTGCGGGTCGACGTCGGCGCTGGAGTAGGCCGACGCGGAGGGGCAAAGGGGCGCGGGTCCCGGTGGCCGGCGGAGAGGCTCGCGGGCGGAGCGGGGACACCGGAGTAGGCGCGGAAGGAGGCCGCGCGCTGGGGCGCTCGGCGCGGGCGCTGTCACCGGAGGGGGTCGCCGCTAGGGGTCGGCGACGCGGCAAGGTGGTCGGCCGAGGAATCGCCGGAGCCGGGCTGGCTAGGGTTTAGGAATTTGAGTTGGAAGAGGGGTGGAGAAAAAGATGGAGAGGGGAAGGATTTATATAGGGAGAAAAATGGGGTTATGGAAACCCTAGAGTCTCCATTGATGGAGAAATAACCCTTACGGTTTTCTTTTCGGAAAGGAACCGATGAAGAAGAAGAATGGTTTTATCCGTTCTAAATTTTGTAAAGGGGATTCATCTCCATCTACTATAACAAACAAATCTATTCTCTTATGACAACCAACACTTGGTGGTGTAGTAGTTGTGTCCTATGACTTGGTTGGGAAGGTTGAGGGTTCAAATCTTAGGAGTAACATTTTTATTATTATTATTTATTTGAAGATTTAACCAAGTCTAAAAATCAGGTTTTTAATAGAGAAGGAATTGGGCTCGGGCCTGGGTCTGGACTCGGACTCGGGTCTGGGTCCGAAAACAAAAATCCTTGTTATAATTTTCAAAAAAATCATTTTTCACCCAAAAATAATTAATAATAATATTTAATGATAATAATTTTGAAAACGTTAATTAATAACACAAAAATTCTATTTAAATAAATGGCTACAAAGACAATGGGTTTCACAATATTAATGTCGATAATGGCTGGAACGTCCGCGGTGCCAATTTGATAGGCAGATGGAGAACGATCCGAGATCTTATGAGGAAACACTAGAGCTCCATCACTATTCTTCTCAAATGAATCCAAGATCAAATCCGAATCTGTTCTCAATCGTAGAACACCATCCTTCTGGACTTTCGTCTCACAACCTGCACTTGTGCGACATGGCCCGGATCTAGATGCTTTGGGAAGAGAAATCCTGGAGCGACAAAGTCAGATTTGTATCTCAGTACTTAGGCCTCGTTTGGTTCGCGGAATGGAAAGGAAAGGAAACTGAATCCTTGGTATTTCCTTTCCTTTAGGAAATTATAATTCCTATAAACTTTTCTTTCCGGTGTTTGGAAAGATCGGAATTATAGCCAGAATATATCTTTAATTTTCATTATAATGTTTGGTGTTTGTAAGGAAAGAAAACAAAATCAAGTCAATTTTCCAAAAATACCCTCGTGCTAATAAAAATAATTATTACTTAGAAATATTTTTGTCTAAAAGATATTATGGATAAAAATGGTAAATAATATTATGAACATGGATATTTTGGTCAAAACTTTTTGTAATAAATGCGGAAAAGTTGGAGGGAAAGTGATTCCTTAGATAAATGGGAGGAACCACTTTCCCCCCTATTTTCCTACCTCTTGGGAATCATTTTCCCTTTCCAACAACTTTCCTTTGGCTCCCAAACATATGAAAGGAATCACTTTCCTTTTCCAAGCTCAAATTTCGGTAACCAAACGAGGCCTTAGTATTTATTGAGTTTCCGAATAAAGGCGGATTATCTATCCTTATTGGAGCTATTTATGGTCATAATGATCGGATTCTTAGAAAACAACTTTGGTATGACATTGAATCTGTGTGCTTCAGTCTCGGCCAGAGCAAACCTTTGTTGTTTATTGGAGATTTCAACGCCATTATGTACATGAATGAGAAAAAAAAAGGAGGAAGAAGGGTGTCAGATCCTATTAAGGGCCGGCCCTGAGCAATTGGGGACCCGAGGCAAAATTTTTAAAATGGACCCCAATATAAGGTAAAAAAAAATATAACTAAAACAAAAAATTGTTGTAGTCAAGATTCAAACCAAGGGCCTCTTAATATAAGTCTAGAATTGTACCCACTACACCACAATTCCTTTTGTCAAAAAAAGGACACATAATACATACTAGTTCTATTATAGACAGTTTCATGTTGGTGTCCCCCTTTCGTCGGGGGCCCTGGGTCGTCGTCCGGCCTGTCCTGGGCCAGGGCCGCCCCTGAATTCGTATTCTTGAGGATTTCCAAACTTGTGTCCTCCGGCCGGACCTTTCGTGTGTGCGGAGGTCTGGACACATTTGGACATGGACCAACCAATCAGTCTCCAGTCGCATTCAGTGTCAACTTGATCGTGCCTTGGGGAATTCCCACTGGTTTGACACTTTCCCTGATTGTGCGGCGGAGGGGCTTCCCGCGGTTACGAGCGATCACTCCCCCATCCTTCTTCGTCTCCCTTTTATGCTTCCCAAGCGTCGTCCTACTTTCAGGTACAACGCTTGGCACTTGTGCAATGGGTATCATGAAGCTTTTCTTGAGGATTGGTCCTCCATGGTTAGTGGATATAGTCAATTTGTTCTTACCCAGAAACTTAAAGCTATCAGGCTTAGTTTTAAGGAGTGGAACCATCTTTGACCTAAAGCCAACCTTGCTGGTCTTGAATCCAAGCTAGAAGAAATTCAAAATACTATATTGATATCCCCTACTGAGCCGAATCTCATCCAAGAGAAGATTCTTAAAGAGGAAGTGACAAACTTACGGATGTTGGAAGAAATTCAATTAAGGCAGAGAGCCAAATGTGACTGGTTCATCGACGGAGATAGGTGTACCAAGTTTTTTTCATGGGGTTATTCGTGCCAGACGAAACCGGAATCACATCTCCCATTTTATGTCCATTCGCGGAGAATTGCTGAGTTCTGAAGCTGATGTCCAGAAGGAGGCCATAGAGTACTTTTCTAGCCTATACAGTAGTGACCAACAGTGCACCTCATTCCCTAAAGTTATATGCAAAAGATTAGTGAATGAAGATTGGAACAATAGTCTGAGTGCCCCTATTAGTCTCATTGAAATGGAAAATATTGTCAAAAGGTCCAATCCGAATAAGTCGCCTGGACCCGATGGGTTTTCTGCGAAATTTTTCACTCTCCACTGGGATGATATCAAGTTGCTTGTCGTTGATGCCATCTGTGAGTTATTCCGATCGGGTAAGCTCCTTGCCAATTAAATCAAACTTTTATTACCCTCACCTCGAAGAAGGAAAATGCTTCCTCTATCGACGACTACAGATCGATTGCATGCTGTAATTACATATACAAGCTGATTGCTCATATACAAGCTGATTGCTCATTTGATTGCTCATTTGATATACAAGCTGATTGCTCATTTGATGTGCCAGCGGATGCGTAATATCCTCCCCGGGCTGATATCAACTAACTAGTCTGCGCTTATTGAGGGTAGAAGCATTTCGGAGAATTGCCTTCTTTCCCATGAGATGGTTAGAGATTTTAAGAAGGTTGGCAGTAATAAATCTTGTGTCAAATTAGATCTCATAAAGGCTTATGACACTGTCAATGGAGGTTTTGTCCATCATATGATGCTGGCCATGGGATTCGATGAATGGTGGGTCAGCGTATTCGAGTGCATATCTACCCCGACTTTTTACATATTGGTTAAGGGTCAATCGACTGGGTTCCTACATATCAATAGGGGCCTTCGGCAAGGAGAACCTCTATCCTCTTATCCCTTTACAATGGTTATGGAGTGTCTTACGTGTATCCTCGATATTGTTGTTCATACTCGGAGAATAGATCCTTTGTTCAGGTTCGTCTCACCGCCCATCACTCATCTCATTTATGCCGACGATCTCCTTATTTTCTTCAAACCGTCAGAGTCGAGTATTCCTCATATGCTCTCGGTCCTTGAAGCCTTTGCGACAGAGTAGATCTTCGCCTGAATTACGGTAAAAGCCTTGCTTTCTTTAATCGGACGTGCAAATCAAAAGATGAGTGGTCCAGAATGCTTTGTGTGGAAGAGGGGATCCTTCCAGTCAGATATCTAGGGGTCCCTTTAGCTATCTCATATGCTCGGCACTCAGATTGCTCCAGTCTGATCCAAATCATTCATCAGTGGTTAGAAGGATGGCAAGCTCAACTTCTCTCGTTCGAAGGATGTATCGAGCTGGTTCGTGCAGTGATTAATGCGGTGATTTCCTTTTGGCTACAATTTATCATCCTTCCAAAGAAAACTATACACAAGCTAGACAGGATGTGCGCTAACTTTGTTTGCGTGGTGGGATCCAAACCATATCAACATGTGTCGTCCTATGGAGGAGGGAGGAGTTCGGTCTCCGATCCCTATCAACGCTCCGGGAGATTGCGGTTATCAAACTGACATGGTGGTTCATCAAAGGTAACTCGCTTTGGGCTAAATGGATGCACAATAGGTATGTCGGTGACTCGAACTTCTGGATTAAGCCTCAAAATAACAATTACTCTGTTGTCTTTAAGACTTCTTCAGCAAAGAGCCATTGTCAAACAAAGTATTAGCCGGGTTATTGTCAATGGGCAATCAACATATCTGTGGAATGACCCATGGATAACTCATCACAGTGGCCGTGATATTCTCGGGTGGAACGCATTCCCTGTGAGGAACCGTCGCGTGACTGTGGACTCTATTATCTCCAACGGACTATGGAACGTGACCACAAATAAGCTTGGCACAGCCCTATCCAAATATATCAAGCTTATTCAAATCGAAAAAAATAAAATGTTGGACCATTGGATTTGGGAGAATGACAGCAATGGAAATTTTAACTTGAAGGATGTGTATGAGAGGAGTAGAGTTAAATACACAGCGACCGGGCGAACATAATTTATATGGACGAAGTATGCGCCCCCCAAGTTCAGCTATTGTATGTATAAAGCATTCAGTGGTAGATTGCTCACCATGGACAGAATGATAAGGTTTGGTATTCAGATCCCCGTGTATGTATGTCCCCTATGCGGTTCAGATGAGGAATCCATTGTTCATCTGTTCTTTAATTGCAATTTTAGCTCCCAGCTCTGGTTCGGGCAACAACTAAGGTTAGGAGTGGCGCTACATAGTCGTCAGGATTTATCCGAGATTATCACTGGTATCCTTAATTTAAAACATCGGTTCCTGATCGTGCGTCTTCGGCTTCTCTGCACAGTTTGGCATGTCTGGCGAGAACGAAATATGAGGATCTTTGAAGGTTCTCAAAACTTGATTACCAGCACCGGATGAAGTGTCGAAGAGGACTTCAGTATTCTGTTAGAAAAAATACCTAAGGATAAGGTCTAAAGCGGGTGGGGAGTACAGGATTGTGGTTTTTGTTTTTTGTTTGTTTGTTTTTTCTGGGTGTGTTTGTATGTAGTTGTAGGCTTCAGTGGTTTGTAAGAGTGGGGCATTATTTTGTTATAAAATATTTTATAACATTTCCTATATATATATATATATATATATATATATATATATATATATATATATATATATTTTCCTCTATATATATATATATATATATATATATATATAGAGGAAAATATATATATATATATATATATATATATATATATATATATAAGTGTAGGGACATTGGCGTGGAGGGCGAGCATTGACCTGCAGCGTCGTCGGCATGTAAATAAGGTAATAGTAGTTGGATATATATACTAGTAAATGCACGTGCTTGCACGTATAACAACGTATAATAAGAATATTATCGAGCTATAGTTAAATATCTCTTCTTCTAACTCATGTGGTTAAGGTGGGAGGTAATTTTCTTGTTTGGTTGAGTTCAATTCTCCATGTTGAATATACATAACAAATTTAAACTTTTTTAACAATATTTTCTATATTTTTTTAATAAAATGTACCTTGATATACATACGACTTAGACGACTCATTTTGAGCCATTTAGAAGCCGCATTATATAGTAGAAGATTTTTATGTGTGTGTGTGTGTGTGTGTGTTTATGTAACATGATTGTTAATTCCAGTTTGCCACGTATATAGTATATTAAGTGCAGTAGGGGAAAATACCTACTAGGTATATTGACTACATTGAGTAGTGATCTTATGGATACATGGAATAGTTCTACCAATTTAGTCTAGCTGCACATTAGTAATGCACTCATGTATTACCAATGAGTTATCATAATCCGTCCACATGCCGAAAGTTCTTTACCAAAACACATAGTAATACATAGCTAGTAACTTTTATGTTTCTTATTTTAGATCCGTATTCATGTTTTATATATTTAGTTCATATCTTGTTTAGTTTATGATATAGATACATGCATGCTTATGTACCATAATATTGTGTAGACTGATTTATTGATAGTATTGTTCATGCTTACATTGTTCATATGAAGCTGTTGCATTCTCATATAGTTACTAGTCCCACAAGTGTTGTATGAGAGTTAGAGAGAGATCGAGAGAGAGAATGAGAGGGTTTGAGATGAAGAGAATGAGAGAGATTGGGAAAGAGAATGAGAGGGGTTGAGATGAGAGAGAGAGAGAGAGAGAGAGAGAGAGAGAGTAGATGATCAAATATTCAAATTGGATTTACAATGTAATGTCAATTACATTAGGTTATCCAATTCGTCAAATCAAGCTACGTAGGTCGAATCAAAATTGATAAATATTATTAATATTCTATCTATTAAGATAAACTACCTATTAGTTTAACCAAATTAATCGACCGGCAAATATGTCTAATCAGTTAATTGAATCCTTTGTTTAATTGGAGTAAATTAATTCTGCTGCCAAAATTACCAATGAATATTTGTTTCCATGATACATGACCTCACAACTCTAGGTTTAATTATTTAGTATTTATTGGAGCACTGCAAAAGTTATTCGGGACTAGCTCAATTTTGAGGAACTTTTACTCATGACAGTAACAAACTTACTATGGGTTGTCCACCTGCCCCCCCCCCCCCCCCCCCCCCCCCAACACAAAAAAAATTCTAAACTTTTACTCTCTCTCAAAACCCTAAAGTTCTTCCTTCTCCACCTCTTCCAATTCCAAGAATCAATTAATCATTGAGATGACATCCAAAGCTATTTCTTATTTCATTTCATGAATATTCTTTCCAATCCATGTTAATACCCAAATTTATAGTGTAGTAACTAAACATAGATTGTGTTGAATTTTCGGCAGATTTTTGAAATTTTGAACCCATTTTAAGGTTTCGACCTTCAGATTTCCATGAACAATCGCGACTAGGATCAAAGTTAAGACTGTAAAAATTTTCTACAGTCTCAGGACTGTAGAAATTTTCTATAATCCTAACTACATCTAGGATTGTAGAATTTTTTTTCAGTCTTACTGCATAAATGTTAATTTATCTTGCTACAATTAGCATTTCTTTTCACTAGAATCTTAGACTAATAATTTTGATTCTGATATTAGTGCTCACTATTCATGTGAAGTACTACAACTTGACCTCTGTGATAGTTTCGACTACAACGGGTGCGAAATTGTTGCATATGACCAGGATAAAGAAGAAATTAGGATCTCATGAGATACCTCTCAACATCACACTTGCTTCGTTTCTTAAAATGGCCAACGAGCACTCTAAGATTCTCATTGCAAAAGTTGAAATATACAATACTAATTGAAGTAATGGATGCCTTGTTGAACATAATCATGTATAACGTTATTAGATGGTTTGTTAGATCGTTGATAATAGTTTTCTTATCCATTTCCATTGTAGTAGTTGAATATGTATCTTATTTGTTCCTTCTCTAAATCGGTTCCAAACTCGGATGTTGGTTGTAATATATCTTTGAAGTTTTAATATGTTGGTTGTAAAATGACTATGAATGTGGTAAAGTTATTATTTGCGTTTGTTATGGTTTGAAGTAGATGAATATCAGACAGGTGTTTTGCACATTCTTTTGTCTTATATTGATTATTACTAACAATATGACCAATTGTTATAGATTATTTATAAGGGTACATCAAAAGTTGATCAGGGCACATCAGAATTGGGGCTCGCACAGGTTTGAGGGAAAAATTACTCATGACATCCCATTTTCTTACTCATTGGGTTGTCCCAACCCCACACACCCCAAACCCAAATTTTGAGCTTCATTCCAAAAATTTACTCTCCCTCTTCCAAAACCCTAGCTTTCTTTTTTTCTTCTTCTTATCCACCATTTTCTCCTTCCTAAGCTACATCTTCTTCTCCACCATTTTCTCAAGCTCTTATTCCCAATTCGATGGCACCCAAAGGCTCCTCACAAACAAGTACAAACCCTATAACTTCCTTCCTCACAAAGAATGCATGGAAATAAATCCTAAAATTTAATTTAATTCTTCGATATATTATCATGATGGAAACATACATTGTAATGTTTATTTTATTACATTATAATACTTATTTCATTACAATTTTATGATCGAAATAACCCATATCATTTGGCCAAGTCAACTTTAGGACTGCCACAGTTGCTGGCAGTCCTAAATACTTCTAGGACTGCCAAAAATTATGGCAGTCCTGTTGTACAGTTAGTCCATTTCAGGACTGCCATAAATTCTGGCAGTCCTAGAAGTATTTAGAATTGTCAGCAATTGTGGCAGTCATGAAGTAGACTTCCTGTACAGCAGTCCATTTCAGGACTGTCATAATTTTTGGTAGCCCTCAAGAGCAAAAAAAAGAAGAAAAGAAAATAAACTAGGGTTTGGAGAAAATAAACTAGGGTTTGGAGAAAGAGATGTAAGGAAGTTGGTTTATTTTCTTTCTTCTTTCTTCTTGTTTGGATAAATTAGGGTTTGGAGAAAGAGATGTGAGTAAGTTGGTTTATTTTTTTTACAAGTTCCATGATTCCCTCAAATTACTTTATTTTTCTTCTTCTTCTTCTATCTTCTTTCTTGGAGAAACTAGGGTTTAGAGAAAGGTTATAGAGACTTGGGGTTGAGAAAGAAGAAGAGGAAAAATAAAAGAATTTACTTTTATACCTAAAAATAGGATAGCCCTGAGTAATTTTTTCAATGGCAAACTTGTAAATAAATTAAAGTTATGAATAGGATGGCCCTGATCAACTTTTGATGTGCCCTTAAATAATCTTGTTATAACAAAGTTGCCTGGCTTACTGCTAAGCCATGTAATATTGAACCAATTATCAATCTAAGTAGTTTGGATACCCAGACTCAACATTTCTGTTATTAATTTAGTATCAATGGACAGTCAAAATTTATGACAGTCTATTCTATAGTCAAGGTTGTTTGCCATTAAAACAAGTGTTTTGATTGAACTTTAAATTTAATTACAAACAGAACAGAATACAATGTAGGATTTAGATGTAATCATAGGAGTACATTTTTGTTTTTGTCTTAGAACCGTGGCGATGGAGCGAGTGGTAATTTTTGACTCTGTTAACGATCTGACGACGATCTCGAACTCTCTGAAAGTCTGGGTTGCTCTGGAACGAGCAGTGACTTGAAGAGGATTGAGACTCTTGCAAGTGCCCTCGATGCTGAAGTGGTTGAAAAATGTTCAATAAATGGGACTTCGAGCTTGGATATTGGAGCTTGGAGAGGTTGAATGAAGGAATGATCCTTCTATTTATAAGCAGCAGAAGGATCTGCTTATGCGCACATATGCGATGCACGCATGAAAAACTTGCACGTAGGGACGTCACGTGGCTGACTTCCTTGGGTGCATGGACGATGCACCGGGGAGCTGGAGCTGAATCTGTTTGAACTGCATTGTTGAGCTGCGGAGGAGCTGACACGTGGCAGTTGTTAAGATTCGGTTGTTACTGAGATCTTGGGTGGTTGGCACCCATTCGTAGATAGAACTGAGTCAATGATATGTGGCACGTTCATGGCTCAAAGATCTCGGATTTAGTGTAGGATGATCTGTCTGGATGCGTCTAAGGTCTGGCGCATAAGGAGACTTGGCTCATGGCTTTTAGGAGTCAAAAGCAAGTCTGGGCGCATGGCTTTTTGAGATGCATGTAGTGTTTTGGGCGCATGGCTTCGGAGGCGCATGCGGGTGATCAGTCGGCCACATGGCGGAGCACAGTTGTAATCGACAAAATAAGAAATGATGAGGCTGATATCCCGGCTCTTCATTTTCTGAAAAAGCTGTCAACTGCTCAGTCTTCGGGAAGCGTGATGATGGTTCTGTCACATAGCATTAAATGCTTGATCAGGTGGGCGCATCTGTCCGTTCGTCACTAGGCGCATCGGCATGGGGCGCATGATGCTGAGGAGCGCATCCGCTACGTGGTGCGTCTCATTTGGTCAGCTTTGTCGAGTCTTTCAAGACTCGAATTGATGATTTTTTGACTTAGTTAAATTTGAGGTGGCAGATTCGTCACCATTAATGCAAGTTGTAATCCCCCTGAATTTAGGGTTTTTTTTTTTAATTTTCTAAATCAATTATTTTCAATAAATATTGTTATTTGATTATTATTTTTATTTAATGTTCTTTTCCGTGACTTTGACTTATGGAGCGTCAGGGATGCCAATCTCTGGAAACTCTCTTCATGAGTATGTAGTAGACATGATTATCTCCATGTTGATATATCATGTCCCACTCAAACTTGTTACCTTGTACTTTTTGCTTCGCACAACTTTGGGTCAATTTAGACCATTTGATCGTTGAATAATTATTAATTAATTTCCTACTTTTTTTTATCATCATATGTACGTTATCGTATCTTTTAATTTAGGAGCACAAGACTAGTCCTTTTCTTGAAACCAACTTCTCATGCATGATCTACTCGAGACACCCTACATCCATGACTTTCGTGTCTCACTCAAACACACCATCTTGTGCTTTATTTGCTTTACACAAATTTCCTGACACGAGACCCAATTTTAATTCATCCCACAGAGTCACATTTATTTTTGATTTGAATTGGGGACACCCTTTTGACCCAAACTTGTCAACCTCGAATATGGACACGGCCCACATTAAGCCTACTGCCCACATGGCGCTTGTGTCCCATTTAATTTAGCCCCCCGCATGTTACTTATTTACCCATGATCATAAACACATAAAATTAATCTATTTATTTTGCCAAACCCGATTTCGCCCCGACCCGGCTCAACCGAACCCAAATCCAAGCTCCATGTTATTCTCTTATGAACACCCATGCCCTAATTCCCCTAAAATGTTAAATACCCAGTCTACCTATTTTAAATATTCAATGACAACTCCAATGATTTAATTTCCTAAAGAATGACATAATTTTTACTACATTTAATCCTAGCCTTCATTCTGCTCCTATTTATTCCCAACCACCCATTTCTAGCACTCACTCACACACACTCCCACCCCCTCTCCTAGGTGAAGGCCCTAAAATTCCCATAACACACTCTCTCCACTTTTTAAAACACCACAGCCAACTCACCCCTTTTATTCCATAACACTTTCCCTCTTCTCTCTCCTCCCTCACGTATGCAGCAGCTCCTTCCATGGCCGAGCTCACCATCCTCCCATGGCCGAGCTCACCATCCTTCCATGGCCGAACATCCCCTCGTCAGCCTCCTTCTCCATTCCTCCTCTTCTTTCTCCTCTCCAACTTCACATCACCATCACCATTATCACCCTCACCAATCAACTCCACCTCCTTCCTCCATGGCCGAGCCCTTCACCACCACACCATCACCACCACTCCGAGAACCACCACAGCCACCACCACTTTTCTCCTTCTCCTTCTCCTTTTTCTCCTCTCCCTGCTGCAACAGCAGCAGCAGCAGACAGAAACAACGCCAACAGCGCAGCAGCCGCGCGCCACCGCCGGCCAACCGTACGCCGCCGCGGCCACCACCGCCGTCGTGCACCACCATGACCACTCCCCCACGACCGCAGGTCTCCGATGACCTCCCCTAGACAACAGTCGACCTCTCTGATATGCAGCAAAGGCAATTCATGCGTTTTGTACGGAATCCCACCGTGACGCGTGCGAAACTGAATTC
Source organism: Iris pallida (assembly GCA_029216955.1). NCBI lineage: Eukaryota > Viridiplantae > Streptophyta > Magnoliopsida > Asparagales > Iridaceae > Iris > Iris pallida. Next base: position 3,735,918 of record JANAVB010020797.1, read on the forward strand.
AGAAAGTACGTTTAGGGACAACGACTTTGCATACATTTTTCGAGAAATTTGATCATTGGATCGTCGAACCGTTTCTTCCATCTCAATCTCGGTATATACCCCCTTTACCCCTATCAAGTTTCGTTCATTAATTTTGTCGTTTGATACATCAAAATCGGCCGCAAAGTTGACCGTTTAAATTGTATAATTTTTGGATAGTTTTGCGGAGCCAACTTCATCGGCTCGTATCTCCTCCATCGCAGCTTCGTTTGGCATGCCACTGGTTCCTATACGTAGTTGGTATAACCCTCTTCCTTTCCCTTAAGTTTTGTTTCATTGTGAGCACGTTTGATTGGTTGAATTTGATGCCAAAGTGGTCGTCCGCATTCATAATTTCCAACTTGTAAAATTTTATTTTTGAACCCGGGACTCCGGATTCCAATTCCGACACCACCAGTAGATTTGTGGCGTCGTTCTGGCACAAATTTATATAAGTTTGTTAGATTTTGAGGACGTGGACCCTGGCACGTATTTTGGTGCAAAGGGTCCCATAGTCCGAGTCAACGGGTCATTTTGAGATCGGCTCATCATAATCCAATTTCGGATATACCGTTGAGTTTGTATCGTCATTCTGGACTCGTTGACATATAATTTGCTGAGTTTTGAGAACATTGGCTCCGGCTCGCTTTTCCGTGCAAATCAGAATTTCAATGTCCTAGTCAACGGACCAATTTGAGATCGAGTCAAAGGAATCCAATTCTGGATATACCGTTGGGTTCGTATCATTATTCTGGATTTGTGGACATATAATTGGTTAGATTTAGTGGACTAGTATTGTACATTTTTTGGTGCAAAGCGGATCCGACACGGACACCGTTTTGATCAAAAGTTACCTTTTTGCCCATGTATCCAAATTGGACTTATTGTTAGGCTATCCTAGCTAATTTGACCATTTTGGACACGTTGGTGATATTTTTTTTATCATCCGACAATGTTTGTAGATATTCTTTATGTATTATATTTTACTATAATTAATTCTTATTATGTTCATATTTCGAAATTAGTACAACGAAACTGAGATCAGTCATTTGACCAAATTGGCCCACTTTTTGCCTTTCAAGGTGGGTTTTCTAAGGAGAGGTTGGCCGAGATGTACGTACGATAGATAGTCCGATTGCACGGGGTTCCAGTGAGTATAGTCTCGAATCGGGACAGCCGATTCACTTCCCACTTCTGGAGGAGTTTGCAGCTTAGCTTGGGTACATCGCTCAAGTTCAGTACCGCATACCTCCCCCAGACAGACGGGTCGAGAGGAGGACGATTCAGACCCTCGAGGATATGCTTCGTACCTGTGTCTTGGACTTCGGAGGATCTTGGGAGGACCACCTTCACTTGGTAGAGTTTGCTTACAACAACAGCTACCAAGCCAGTATAGAGATGTCACCTTTCGAGGCTCTATACGGACGGAGGTGCCGTACTCCCTTGTCTTGGGATGATGTCGGCGAGAGGGTTTTGCTTGGCCCTGAGATGGTAGTGGATGCTGCAGAGAAGGTCAGGGTTATCAGAGATAGACTTCGGGTGGCGCAGAATAGGCAGCGGCATTGGGCCGATAGCCACCGGAGGCCGTTGGAGTTGAGGTATAGTTTAGATTTTTCTAGTATTTGAGTCTGATTGAGATTGTTTTAGATCAAGCTTTAAGCCTTGTATTTTTGTTCTAGGTTGGTGATCTTGTGTTCCTGCGGATTTCTCCGACGCGTGGCACGATTCATTTTGGTGGCGGCGGGAAGCTTAGTCCACGATACATCAAATCTTTCCGTATCTTGGGCAGGGTCGGTGCAGTGGCTTAACGACTGGAGTTACCGCCCGCACTAGAAGGAGTGCACAACGTGTTCCACGTGTCGCAGCTGAGACGGTACGTGGCAGATCCCAATCACATCTTGGACCACTCCGAGATCGAAGTGGGACCGACACTCAGCTATCCAGAGAAGCCGGTTGAGATCTTGGACCGAAGAAAGAAGGTGCTCCGGAACCAGGTCATTCCCTTGGTTCGCGTTGTATGGAGGCACCACTCTCTAGGTGAGTCTACCTGGGAGAGAGAGGACGACATGCGAGAGCGATTCCCATATCTCTTCGAGCCATGAGGTATATGCTTTTCAAGTTTACTGTTTCTGTTTGCATGTATTGAGTTGTTTAAATTTCAAGGACGAAATTCTTTTAAGGAGGGTAGATTTGTCACCCCAATTTTCAAATTAGGGATATTTTTGTTATTTTCCAAGTTTTATAATTTTTGGGAATTTTATTTGATTTTATAGGATTTTTAGGGATTTGGTTGATTTAGTTTGAATTTTATCCAATTTGGACTTAAGTTGGAGACCCGGGTAGTCTGGACACTAGTGGGACCCACATACTAGCTGGGCTTGGCCCACATGCCATCTTAACTAGGCTAGAAACCATAAACCATACTCCTATGGCTTAACTAGTCATTTAGAGACTTAATTAGTCAATTTGGAGTTAAACCAAAACAAACCAAACCAAACCAAATTCAAATCGAACCAAACCAAGTCTAATGGGTATGGAGACCTAATGGGTCTCCACCCAAACCCACTAGGACCCCCCACATGGCCGGCCACATGTAGACCAACCTTCCCCTCCCTTTACTTCACTCCAAAGTAAACTCTCTCTCTCTCATTTCATTTCTTTTTGGAGCTCCTCCTTCTTCAAGAAGATCAACTTTAGGTATGTTCATTTAATCCCCATAAATTCCTCTTTATCATTTTTTCCTTTACAATAAATGTAGAGGAGACCATTCTCTACAATTTGACCATAGCTTTTATAGGTTTCCCTAAAACCTAGTTTAGGGATTTTATTAGGGGTTTTCCTTTTTAGAGAGGAATATATATATATATATATATATATATCTATATATATATATATATATATATATATATATATATATATATATATATATATATATATATGTGTGTGTGTGTGTGTGTGTGTGTGTGTGGTGTTATATATTATATGTATTTGTGTGTGTGTAGAGGAGAGTGGTGGTGTGTGAGAGTGTGTGTGTCCATATATATATGTATATATATATATATATATATATATATATATATAATATATATATATATATATATTTATATGTGTGTGTATATATATATTTATATATATATATATATATGTGTGTGTGTATGTATTTATATATATATATATATGAGTGTGTGTTTGTGTGTCTATATATATATATATATATATATATCTATAATATATATATACATAGATATGGATGTGTGTGAGTTTAGAGAGGAGAGAATTAGAAGAGATTATAGAGTGGGAAGGGAGTTTAGAGAGGAGTTTAGAGGGTGAGATGAGAGGAAGTGAAGGAGAAAAAGAAGTAGGCAGCAGCAGCTGCTGTGGGGAGGGGAATGGAGCTGCTGTCCCCCCTCCCACAAACCAACAGCAGCAGCAGCAGCATAGATAGCAGCAGCAGCAGTAGCTTTAGCAGCAGCAGTAGCACTCAAAGCCCTCCCTTTTAGCCCTTTAAACCCCCACAAACACCCCTATATAGACCTATATATATACGTATATATACCCCTATATGTACACTTATATAGCCCCTAAATAATCCTCCAACTTAGTCCTAAGAGTGAATGTGTAGGGTGAGTTTAGAGAGGGTTTTGTGAGTGAGTCGAAATTTAGTGAAAGGGAAAAATTGAGTTCCGAGTGTCGGAACGAATCCAAAATTGGATGAGACTTAGATATTGTGAATTAGATTTTGTGAGTAGGCTCCCAAGTTGAAATCGGGATTTTGTACGGGAGTAGGACGATGGTATCGCACGATATCATTGAGTATCTCGCGATACTCAAGATAATCGGTGAATCGGCAACATACGCCGTAAGATGGACTGGATGTCCACTCTACCTAGGAAGCTTGGTAGGTAATGATAGCATAGGCTAGTATCCTACTACCCTAGGAAGCACGGGTCGAAATACCAAGCGTAGGTAGGCTAACTTGGTATTGGACTAGGTTAGGAATTTACCTTTGTAAAGGGTAAATTTAAGATATTGGTCTATGGCCAAGATATGGGTTTCGGAGTTCAAGATGGACTTGGATATGGGTTGTAAGGGTTGGTAATGGTTAGAAATAGTCGCCTAGACCTAGTCTTGACCTTGGTTGACCACGGTTGACTTTTTAGACCAAAAGTCAACCATGGGTCAACACTTTACCCAATTTAGTCCCAAATTCCATTAGAGTCGAACAGTTGACCAAAAGTCAACCGTTAGTCACCATTGACCTAAAGTTGACCTAGGGTTGACCAGAGTTGACCAGTTGACCAAAAGTCAACTGTTGACTTAAATCGGTCTAGTTTAATTTTGTTTGACTTGTATTGACCCAGTTTGACCTGGTTAGGCCTAATATGACTTAGGTTGACCCTGTACAATCTAGTTTGACATGTCTTGACCTAGAATGACTTAATAGAATTTAAATTTGATTTAACTTTACTTCCTAAACATAGTATTGATACGTCTTGTTATCTATAGGTCATCAAGCCGCTGCATTGGATCCAGTTGACATATTATATCATATCACAGGCGAGTACATTCTCTGATAATCATTTTCCAATTTATGATAACTGTTATAATTCATGTACTTAGTGTAGATATACTTATTCCTGACACATGATTCTCACGGATTGGTATTCCTGGATCTCGACGAGAGATGTTACTCCTTGTTAGCTTGGGATGTATTGTGCAAGCTCCCTTATAGCTCTTGCACAATATATGGTCACCGATTCTAGAGAATATTTGCTCCCTTCACATAGAATCCTGTGCAGTGACGTATCATGTTTGGATCCATTCTACCAGTTGGGGATGGAGGAGTAGTAGCGTATGCCTGTGATCAAATCCATCCCGCATTTCCGAACAGTGTTAGTCATATACCGCACTTATGACTAGCCAGGCCAGTTACTTACAGGTGCCCAAGCCGATCACAAGTTGAAACTACTACTCACACACATTGGACAGATGGCTTACCCTGATTTGTGTATATACCATGATCAGTTCTACTTTCCTGTTCTAGCTCTAGCTCTACAGCTTACCATGCCATGATGCATACATGTACACTCCATGATTTTATTGTATATGCTCTATTTACAGTTTTATGGCTTTTATTCTATCTTGAGATCTGTTATGAGATTTATGTACTCATTCCATCCTGACCGGATATGTTGACAATGTTTACAGATGCAGAGGAGGACTATTACTGCACTTACTATGACCCACCAGACGTAGTAGGTTTAGAGACAGATACCCTTGATCTGCAGGGTGCAGTACCGCAGGACGAGATACCGCCTATCCTGTAGATAGAGTAGGTTTTATACTGGACCTTGTCTCCAGTTACTCTTGGAACTGTTATTATTTTGGCTAGTATTAGAGACTTTGGACTTGGACTTGTATATTCTTTGTGTTTGGACTTGACATATATATTTTATTGTCGTGTTGTCTTTATCTTTCAGTATTTACTTTATTATCTTAGAGTTGTGATTAAGTACTCATATATTATCATTGCTTGTCCTCCGTTCGGAGTTGACCATATTCTCGACAGGTTTTGATATTATATAAACTGTTGTTAGAGTAATAAACCTACAGCGTTCCATGCCGTTTTTATGGTGAGGGCTGGGCGTTGTTACGCACACGTGCCCTTATAGCGGTGTGGGTCATGACACGTTTTTAGTGGTGGCCCGTGTAGGACCGTTGAGCACCTCTAGAGGGGGGGGGTGAATAGAGTGTGTGCATGTGCAGCGGAAAATAATCACCAATTAAAAAATATTAAGCAATTATATACTATGGCAGTAAATAGGAGACAGTAAATAAATGCAGTAAAGTAAGAGTCAAGAATTCAAACTCAGTGACACAGCGATGTATACTGGTATCCCTCTGAGAGGACTAATCCAGTCTCGAGTACTCTTGCTCGATGTTAATCCACTATGGCACAAGCTTTAACTGAGTGCTTGCAACTCTTACAACACCGTGCTTGGTGACAAGTGCACGACCAACTTCACAACACCGTGCTTGATGACGAGCGCACGACCAGCTCCACAACACCGTGCTTGGTGACGAGCGCACGACCGACTCCAGAAGGCAATTGGAAAACTGGAACGTTTTCTGATACAACCTCCGATACAACTCTTCAACACCAAACTCTAGATTAAACAGAAACTGTACTGGCTTGGCTAAGAGTCGTAAAGGCTTAGATATGAAAGTAAAAAGCTCAGAACACTTTAGATAGAGAAGAGAAGAGATGAAATTGGATAGTTGAAATGAATGGTAATCTCAACTCTATTTATAGTGTTTTTGGGAGACCGAACTCGGGCAGAGTTCGGGCAGAGTTCGGATGCTAGGATTTTGCATACGAACGTTGGATGCAGATTTGGTGGGAACTAAAATTCAAATAACCCAGACCGAACTCGGGCCGAACTCGGACCGAACTCGGACCGAACTCGGACCGAACTCGGTCAGAGTTCTGTCAGAGTTCTGCTGGTTCAGAACAGTAAGGAATAAACCAAATTTGCATAGGTTTTGGGCTTTTTGGAATTGTAGATTTTTGGGATACGTAGGTAGGCTTATTTTTGTTTGTGGACTAAGAAAAACCTAAGCCAGTACCGATCCGATCAATCTCACATTTTTCCTAGACTCATAAATGGAAAAATACAGAATAAATATGAAAACCAATAGCCCTTTTGATGACGTCTTTTTCCTGATATTGAAGACGCATTTTTCCTTGACGGCAATCGTCCAAAGATAAACAGATCTGAAAATCTGAATACCTTTCGGGGGCTTCGCCCCGAACCCCTGACGGGGGGCGCTGCCCCCTCGACCCCTGTCCGCTGACCGGGCAGCGGAACCCCCGATGCGAGGCCCCGGATAGGTCGTTGGGCAGTTCAGAGAAAACTCCTTGTAAAATGCCATCTTTGGCCCATTAATAATTCTCTATTGCATGTGTCCTGCTTTGTCAAGGCTTGATCATGCTTACTGCATGTCTACAAATATGTTAGACGAAACATAACAATATGATGCAGTATGATACAATCATAACAATATGACATAGAACATTTAGGACAATGCTAAGTTTAAGTAGCAACTTGATAGAGATTACATGAATATTAGTGACATCACTAGTTAAACTTAATTGATTAGCCATATTCAAAAACATGATATAATCATTGGGCTAACAGCCCGTACAGGTCCTGAAGTCACAATTAGTGCGATGTCATAGCAGCACTCATCTTAGAGTGTTGACTACGAGCCTGTGTTACATATAAGAGGTGGTAGGCTAAGATTACTCAATCACAGTAGGATCTTTCCTTGCTTATCTTGCTTACCGTCTTTGATAATGATTTAATGTATTCTAGCTGTCCTCCTTTGATATAGTCCTTCTTGTGCCATATTGATATCTTCTTTTCAATCTGTCTCCAGGATGGTTATGACTCATTCTTCTAGTGAGGAGCACGGGGAGACGGAGAGGTCTGCTACCTCTGGCGGACAAGCTCCAGTCACTTCCCCTGCAGTGGGGACTTCAGTAGGGGCTCTCGGGGGTACTCCTCCAGCGCTCTCGATGATTGCCCCTGGGGTCACTGTGGGCGCTCTTCCTGCAGTGCCGGAGGCTACGACGGGAGCTGTCGGGGGCGTTCCTCCTCCTCCTCAGCAGGGGACTCCTCCGCCGGTGGTGGAAGCTATTCCTCCGTTGCCTCCTCTGCCTACAGATATGGTGCAGATGCTCGTATTCTTTCAGCAGGTGCTGGAGTCCCAGCGGGCCCAGCACAAGACACAAATGAGACAGACTGAGGCAATGCGCCAGGGCATGGAGGATGCCCATAGGTTGGCCCTGGCTACGGTGGAGCGTGGGGCTCCACAGCGGGAGACGCAGCAGCAGCAGAAGCCCGGAGACATCCAGGCTTTCAAGAAGATGGGTCCGAAGGATTTCAGAGGGACCGAGGGCATTGTATATGCTGATGACTGGCTCGAGGATATCGAGCGTCAGATGAGGGCCTCCCGCCTGGCAGACGACCTGAGGGTCGAGGCCGTTGGCTTGCAGTTATTTGATGTTGCCCGGACATGGTTCCGGAACGAGCCGGCTCTTGCAGGAGAGGGCCACACTTGGGCTGAGTTTCGGGCCCTGTTCAGAGAGAAGTTCTTTTCCCCCGCAGACAAGATCGGCCTAGTACGACAGTTTCAGAACCTACAGCAGGACAGTATGACTGTGGAGGAGTATGCGACAGAGTTCGACCGGCTGAGCCGATACGCGAAGTACATGGTGAGCGACCCAGTGATCCGAGCCGAGCACTTCCGGAAGGGATTGACATGGGATATCAAGATCCTGATCCCTTCCTTCTATGCGACATATGCAGAGGTCTATGCAGAGGCTCGAAAGGTGGAGAGAGAGTGGGGCTTGAAGCCGAAGAGGGATCGTAATTTGTTTTCAGGGGCCAGTAGCAGCGCGGGGGCTGCTAAGTGCCCTCAGCTTCAGCATCAGTCATTCCAACATCATCAGCAGCAGGTACAGGCCAGGGCACCTATCCAGAGGGTTCAGCAGCGTCAGGGACAGGATAATCCTCCGTGCCACTACTGCAAGAAGCCCGGTCACCTCTTTGAGTTCTACAGGAGGAGGTTGGGGTTGTGCCTCTTTTGTGGTGCTACTGGACATCAGATGCGGGAGTGTCCTAAGAACCCTCGTGTTGCTGGAGCAGCTCAGAGGGCACCTGTTCCGAGGGCACCAGCTAGTGTGCCTGTAGTTCAGCAGCGGGGTCTACTTCCTATCCAGCAGTAGCAGTTTGTCCAACACCACCAGCAGAAGGGTGTTCAGGGTAGAGCTTTTTCCCTTGCAGCCGAGAAGATGGAGCCTATAGCAGATGTTGTCGCAGGTTCTGTTCTGCTCGATTCTTTTCCTGCTCTAGCCTTGTTTGATTCTGGTGCTACGCACAGTTTTGTGTCTGTTTTTTTGCTCTTAGGCACAATATCATTGCTGAGTATCTTGGTAGGACTTGCAAGATTATGACTGGGAATGGCAACATCCTGGTTAATAATATTTGTAAGGGACGGAGAGTTTCTTTGAGAGGCCGGGAGCTGAGTGCGTGTTTGCTCGTAATGCCACTTCCGAGTTACGATGTTGTACTCGGTATGGACTGGTTGAGCATGCACCATGCTAGCATAGACTGCAGAGGGACAGGATTCTGTTCAGGCCACCGGAAGAGCCAGAGTTTGAGTTCACTAGAGGTGCAGCGGAGCCAGGAGATGTCTGCGGAGCATTGTTGGCGGGGCCGGTGTTGCCACATCCACTTATTGCTGAGTTCTTGGATGTCTTTCCCGAGGAGTTGCCTGCGATGCCGCAAGATCGTGATATTGAGTTTTCTATAGACCTAGTGCCGGGCGCTGAGCCTATCTCACAGCACGTCTATAGAATCAACAACAGTGAGTTAGTGGAGCTGAAGAAACAGGTCGACGAGCTGCAGGATAAGGGCTTTATCCGATCTAGTTCTTCACCTTGGGGCACGCCAATTTTTTTCGTCCCAAGAAGGATGGTATGGTACGTATGTGCATCGATTACAGGGCACTCAACAACCTTACTATCAAGAACAAGTATCCTTTGCCAAGGATTGATGACTTGTTTGACGAGTTGAGCGGGGCGAGGGTGTTCTCGAAGATCGACTTGCGTTTCGGGTACCATCAGCTGAAGGTAAAGCGGGATGACATTCCGAAGACTACATTTCGGACTCGTTATAGCCAGTATGAGTATACCGTCATGTCGTTTGGGTTGACCAACGCCCGGCGGTATTTATGAACTTGATGAACAAGGTATTCCATCAGTACCTTGACAAGTTCGTGGTGGTCTTCATTGATGAGATTCTCATCTATTCGAAGACACCAGAGAAGCACGAGGAGCACCTGAGGATTGTGCTGGACACTCTCAGGAGGGAGCAGCTGTATGGGAAGCTGTCAAAGTACGAGTTCTTCTTGGATTGCGTGGAGTTCCTAGGCCATGTTGTCTCTGGCGAGGGGATTTCAGTGGATCCAAAGAAGATTTCTGCAGTGGAGTCCTGGTCTACGTCGAGCTCAGTAGCAGAGGTTCAAAGTTTTCTGGGTCTGGCAGGTTATTATCGGAAGTTCGTGCAGGACTTTTCCAGGATTGCCCAGCCGATGACCCGACTTACCAGGAAGGACGAGGAGTTTGTTTGGTCCGAGGAGTGTCAGGCCACCTTTGAGGAGCTGAAGACGAGGTTGACTACAGCTCCTATCTTGACGCTGCCATCTGGATCTGGTGGTTATACGATCTACAGTGACGCTTCAGGACGGGGTTTGGGTTGTGTACTTCAGCAGCACGGGAAGGTGATTGCCTATGCATCTAGGCAGTTACGTCCTCATGAAAGGAACTACCCTACCCACGATCTGGAGCTGGCAGCGGTCATCTTTGCTTTAAATCTGTGGAAATACTACTTGTACGAAGAGCGAGTTGAGATCTATACAGATCACAAGATCTTGAAGTTCGTGTTTACCCAGAAGGAGCTGAATATGATGCAGAGGCGATGGTTAGAGCTGATGAAGGATTTTGATATATCCTTACAGTACCATCTAGGAAAGGCCAACGTGGTTGTGGATGCTTTGAGCAGGTATCCCGTGGCCATGTGTTTGACGATGGATCGTCACCTTCTGGCAGATCTGGAGAGCTTGGGCATAGAGGTGATAGTTCCTGGGTTTGAGGAGCATATGAAGGGTCTCCAGGTGCAGTCAGAGCTGATGGACAGAGTCAGGACAGTTCAATTTGAGGATAAGGCTCTGAGGGTCATCAGGGAGCAGGTCCGAGCAGGACAGTTGGATGAGTTCTCTATAGCGGGAGATGGGTCGTTGAGGCATGGTACCAGATTGTGCATGTCGAGCGGAGGACTTCGGAAGGAGGTTCTTCAGGAGGCGTATCGTTTTCAGTACTCTATGCATCCTGGAGACAACAAGATGTATAGAGACTTGAGACAGCATGCTTGGTGGTATGGCATGAAACGCGAGGTGGCTCAGTTCGTTTCTAGATGCTTGGTGTGCCAGCAGGTGAAAGCCGGAGGGCAGAGACCCGGTGGATTGCTCCAGCCACTATCCATTCCTGAGTGGAAGAGGGAGCATATCACTATAGACTTTGTATCTGGACTTCTGCGCTTTCCAGGAGGGAAGGATGTGATTTGGGTCATTGTTGATCGATTGACCAAATCGGTCAACTTTTGCCTTTCAAGGTGGATTGTCTACGGAGAGGTTGGCCGAGATGTACGTGCGGCAGATAGTCCGATTGTACGAGGTTCCAGTGAGTATAGTCTCGGATCGGGATAGTCGATTCATTCCCACTTCTGGAGGAGTTTGCAGCTTAGCTTGGGCACATCGCTCAAGTTCAGTGCCGCATACCACCCAGACAGACGGGCGTCGGGAGAAACTTCAGACCCTCGAGGATATGCTTCATACTATGTCTTGGACTTCGAAGGATCTTGGGAGGACCACTTCACTTGGTAGAGTTTGCTTACAACAACAGCTACCAAGCCAGTATAGAGAAGTCACCTTTCGAGGCTCTATACGGACGGAGCCGTACTCCCTTGTCTTGGGATGATGTCGGCGAGAGGGTTTTGCTTGGACCTAAGATGGTAGTGGATGCTACAGAGAAGGTCAGGGTTATCAGAGATAGACTTCGGTGGCACAGGATAGGCAGCGGCATTGGGCCGATAGCCACCGGAGGCCGTTGGAGTTTGAGGTATAGTTTAGATTTTTCTAGTATTTGAGTCTGATTGTGATTGTTTTAGATCAAGCTTTAAGCCTTGTGTTTTGTTCTAGGTTGGTGATCTTGTGTTCCTACGAATTTCTTCGACGCATGGCATGATTCGTTTTGGTGGCGGCGGAAGCTTAGTCCACGATACATCGGACCTTTCTGTATCTTGGGCAGGGTCGGTGCAGTGGCTTACCGACTGGAGTTACCGCCCGTACTAGAGGGAGTACACAACGTATTCCACGTGTCGCAGCTGAGACGGTACGTGGCAGATCCCAGTCACGTCTTGGACCACTCCGAGATCGAAGTGGGACCGACACTCAGCTATCCAGAGAAGCCGGTTGAGATCTTAGACCGAAGAGAGAAGTGCTCCGGAACCAGGTCATTCCCTTGGTTTGCGTTGCATGAGGCACCACTCTCCAGGTGAGTCTACCTGGGAGAGAGGACGACATGCGGGAGCGATTCTCATATCTCTACGAGCCATGAGGTATATGCTTTTCAAGTTTACTGTTTCCGTTTGCATGTATTGAGTTGTTTAAATTTCGAGGACGAAATTCTTTTAAGGAGGCTAGATTTGTCACCCCCAGTTTCCGAATTAGGGATATTTTTGTCATTTTCCAAGTTTTATAATATTGGGAATTTTATTTGATTTTATAGGATTTTTAGGGATTTGGTTGATTTAGTTTGAATTTTATCCAATTTGGACTTAAGTTGGAGATCCGGTAGTCTGGACACTAGTGGGACCCACATACTAGCTGGGCTTAGCCCACATGCCATCCTAACTAGGCTAGAAACCATAAACCTTACTTCCATGGCTTAACTAGTCATTAGAGACTTAATTAGTCAATTTGGAGTTAAACCAAAACAAACCAAACCAAACCAAATTCAAATCGAACCAAACCAAGTCTAATGGGTATGGAGGCCTAATGGGTCTCCACCCAAACCTATTAGGACCCCCCACATGGCCGGCCACATGTAGACCAACCTCTCCCTCCCTTTACTTCACTCCAAAGTAAACTCTCTCTCTCTCTCTTCATTTCATTTCTTTTGGAGCTCCTTCTTCTTCAAGAAGATCAACTTTAGGTATGTTCATTTAACCCCCATAAATCTTCTTTATCATTTTTCCTTCACAATAAATGTAGAGGAGACCGTTCTCTACAATTTGACCATAGCTTTTTATAGGTTTCCCTAAAACCTAGTTTAGGGATTTTATTAGGGGTTTTCCTTTTTAGAGAGGAATATATATATATATTATATATATATATATATATATATATATATATATATATATATATATATATATATATATTTATATGTATTTGTGTGTGTGTAGAGGAGAGTGGTGCGTGAGAGTGTGTGTGTCCATATATATGTATATATATATATACATATAAATAGATATATATATAATATATAATATTATATATAATATATCTATATATATATATATATATATTTATATGTGTGTGTGTGTGTGTGTGTGTGTGTGTGTATGTATTTATATATAGATATGTTTGTGTGTGTATGTATTTATATATATAGATAGAGTGTGTGTTTGTGTGTCTATATATATTTATAGATATGGATGTGTGTGAGTTTAGAGAGGAGAGAATTAGAAGAGATTAGAGAGTGGGAAGAAGGAATTTTGAGAGAAGTTTAGAGGGTGAGATGAGAGGAAGTGAAGGAGGAAAGAAGTAGGCAGCAGCAGCTGCTGTGGGGGGGGGGAATGGAGCTGCTGCGCCCCCCCCACAAACCAACAGCAGCAGCAGCAGTAATACCACCACCAGCACAGCAGCAGTAGCTTTTAGCAGCAGCAGTAGCACTCAAAGCCCCCCCTTTTAGCCCTTTAAACCCCCACAAACACCCCTATATATAGACCTATTATAGACCTATATATATATATGTATATATACCCCTATATTTATACTTATATAGCCCCTAAATATTCCCCCAACTTATTCCTAAGACTGAATGTGTAGGGTGTGTTTAGAGAGGGTTTTCTGAGTGAGTCGGAATTTAGTGAAAGGGGAAAATTGAGTTCCGAGTGTCGGAATGCGTCCAAAATTGGATGAGACTTAGATATTGTGAATTAGATTTTGTGGGTAGGCTCCCGAGTTAAAATTGGGGTTTCATGTGGGAGTAGGACGATGGTATCACACGATATCATTGAGTATCCCGCGATACTCAAGATAATCGGTGAATCGGCAACATACGCCGTAAGATGGACTGGATGTCCACTCTACCTAGGAAGCTTGGTAGGTAATGATAGCGTAGGCTAGTATCCTACTACCCTAGGAAGCACGGGTCGAAATACCAAGCGTAGGTAGGCTAACTTGGTATTGGACTAGGTTAGGAATTTACCTTTGTAAAGGGTAAATTTAAGATATTGGCCTACGGCCAAGATATGGGTTTCGAAGTTCAAGATGGACTTGGATATGGGTTGTAAGGGTTGGTAATGGTTAGAATAGTCGCCTAGACCTAGTCTTGACCTTGGTTGACCACGGTTGACTTTTTAGACCAAAAGTCAACCATGGGTCAACACTTTACCCAATTTAGTCCCAAATTCCATTAGAGTCGAACAGTTGACCAAAAGTCAACCGTTAGTCACCATGACCTAAAGTTGACCTAGGGTTGACTAGAGTTGACCAGTTGACCAAAAGTCAACTGTAAGTCAACTGTTGACTTAAATCGGCCATGTTTAATTTCGTTTGACTTGCATTGACCCAGTTTGACCTGGTTAGGCCTAATGTGACTTAGGTTGACCCTGTACAATCTAGTTTGACGTGTCTTGACCTAGAATGACTTAATAGGATTTAAATTTGATTTGACTTTATTTCCTAAACATAGTATTGATACGTCTTGTTATCTATAGGTCCTCGAGACGCTGTATTGGATCCAGTTGACATATTATCATATCACAGGCGAGTACATTCTCTGATAACCTTTTCCCAATTTATGATAACTGTTATGATTCATGTTCTTAATTAGATATACTTATTTCTGACACATGGTTCTCACGATTGGTATTCCTGGATCTCGACGAGAGATGTTACTCCTTGTTAGCTTGGGATGTATTATGCAAGCTCCCTTGTAGCTCTTGTACAATATATGGTCATCGATTCTAGAGAAGATTTCTTCCTTCTCATAGAATCCCATGCAGTGACGTGTCCTGTTTGGATCCATTCTACCAGTTGGGGTGGAGGAGTAGTAGCGTATGCCTGTGATCAAATCCATCCCGCATTTCCGAACAGTGTTAGTCATATACCGCACTTATGACTAGCCAGGCCAGTTACTTACAGGTGCCCAAGCCGATCACAAGTTGAAACTACTACTCACACACATTGGACAGATGGCTTACCCTGATTTGTGTACATACCATGATCTGTTCTACTTTCCTGTTCTAGCTCTAGCTCTACAGCTTACCATGCCATGATGCATACATGTACACTCCATGATTTTATTGTATATGCTCTATTTACAGTTTTATGGTTTTTATTCTATCTTGAGATCTGTTATGAGATTTATGTACTCATTCTATCCTGACCGGATATGTTGACAATATTTACAGATGCAGAGGAGGACTATTACTGCACTTACTATGACCCACCGGACGTAGTAGGTTTAGAGACAGATACCCTAGATCAGCAGGGCAGTACCGCAGGGCGAGATACCGCCTATCCTGTAGATAGAGTAGGTTTCATACTGGACCTTGTCTCCAGTTACTCTTGGGACTGTTATTATTTTGGCTAGTATTAGAGACTTTGGACTTGGACTTGTATATTCTTTGTGTTGGACTTGACATGTTATATTTTATTGTCGTGTTGTCTTTATCTTTCAATTTTATTTTATCATCTTAGAGTTATGATTGAGTACTCATATATTATCATTGCTTGTCCTCCGTTCGGATTGACCATATTCTCGACA
The DNA here is from genome assembly GCA_029216955.1 of Iris pallida. Taxonomy (NCBI): domain Eukaryota; kingdom Viridiplantae; phylum Streptophyta; class Magnoliopsida; order Asparagales; family Iridaceae; genus Iris; species Iris pallida. The sequence continues at coordinate 3,751,615 of JANAVB010020797.1, forward strand.
GGTTTTGATATTATATAAACTGTTGTTAGAGTAATAAACCTACAGCGTTCCATGCCGTTTTTACGGTGAGGGCTGGGCGTTGTTACGCACACGTGCCCTTATAGCGGGTGCGGGTCGTGACACTATATAATCATGTCTAATACTGTTGAACCCTAATTAGCTTATATATATCTCATCTTTAGGTTTGTGACATCACTCTGAGCATCGACCCCATTTGACAGCTCAGGACTGCAAGCGAGTACATTCTCTGATAGTATTTCCTTGTTTTGATATCTTCTGTATCCGATTCAGTTATAGTATTTTACTTGATTCTTGTTACGATGGTGCACGGACTAGTATACGTTGGATCCTGGCATGAGATGTTTTTTCTGGACTTTCTTGGTATATTGATACATTGTTTGATCTTGTTTCTTGTACTTGTATAAACTCTAATTTCTGTGGAGGATTAGCTACCCTCTTGGAGAATCCCGTGTCATGACGTGCTATGTTCGGATCCATATACTATTCGGGATGGAGAGTTATTAGAGGTTATGTGATCATACCCCACTGGTTACTACTTGCATCATAGCTTTATCCTCGTCTCACGTAGGGTAAAGCCTGACCTAATACTACTTGTACTATAGTTTTCCATTTTGGCCGGCTTGATCTCCAGATTTACCTGCGCTTGTTCTTGCACCATAGTCGGTCAAATGAAAGAGCCTGATCTTGACCCAAGCCGATCACATAATGCTCTAATATCTCAAGGCACTGTTTATATTTACATTATACATCAGATATTTCTGTACTGTTCTACTTTCCTGTACGTTACACCCTGACATGATTTTTAGTTTATATATCATGTTTTACTTACAGTCTTGATATATCATCTTATATTCCATTATGATTGTCTTTTATAGCATTTGTCAATACTATAGAACTGTTGTTGGAAGTGTACTAGCTCATTTTCCTGACAGGATAACCGTTGATGTTTACAGAGGACATATTGGCTGATTGCTCTACCTTTTACGGGTATGCCAGGATAGAGATTTTGATGAGACATTACCCTTGGTGCCAGTAGAGGATTTACCTCCTGCTTGACTATTGATAGGTTTGACTGGACTGCATTTCAGCTAGTATTGAGACTTATATTATATTTGTGTTTGGGACCTTGTGTTATGTTTTCGACTCTCTACTGTGTTGTGACTCGCATCTTTTTCAGTTCTTATATTTCTATCATATCTTTATGATATTCGTGCTTGTCTTTGTAATACCCCGCTCCGTGCGAGGCATTTGATTGGCTTGTTGGATGGGATCAGAATATTGGATCGTGACTCGTGTTGGAGATCAAAAAAGTTGAGACTGACGCAGTCTCTCTTAACTGGCTAGACGGATTGAGTGTTGGAACATGGCTCGTCGGTTGAGCTATGGCCATTGGAAGATAAGTGTGATCGGAGCAGGAAGATCGTTATGCAAGGCAAGTGGAACTGTCCTCCTTTCTCCTTATTCTTGCATGCTTAATAAATAGAATACGTGATGCTATGAATATGTCCCTAATGTCTCTTACCTTGAATGTTGAATAATTGTGATGTGATGCCTTAGTTGCTAAATCGATAGAGATGCATATGCTGGAAATCGTTAGAATGAATAAGACATGAATATTGAACGGCTGAACGAATAACACTCGAACTGCTAATGTAACTTAATGCCTGTGAATGAATTGATAATATCCGTTATGCTTAACATTGTCGAAACAAGTAGAACACTTGAATAATGAGATACCTTGTGATTGATAGAATAAGAAAAGGACTAGCTATTTATCGACCCAATGATCCAAATGAAATACTAGAATTATGTACACTTTGTATAACTGTTGCAAAGATAAAAATGTTGCATGTGTCTTAAAGCTGAAAAGAATAGATATCTATAAAATGAATGAAATGCTACAGGTCCCTTTAAAATGAATGAATGTTTTGTTCCTCCTTAGGAGGAACGTAATAAGAAATTGTGTAATGTAGTGAATGAGGAATGATGAGGCTTGGGATCGTCGAGATCACCAAGTGAAATGACGAAAATATTGTAAATGAAGAGTCGTTGAAAACGACATGGATTAGTTGAATGATGCACTGTTGCCTTTACTTATTTCAATATTTTACCATGCGTTTTATGATCATGATCGAGTCGGACACGCATTCGCATGGTCAGGGATAACTTGTATACAAGGGGTGACTGCTTCCTCGGACGGTACCCCGGGATGTTAGGGGCCGATCCGACAATGGGGGAAGTGTAAACGTACTTTAAGGGTACGTGGTATCGGGACATTCCATTCGGGCTCGCAACCTGGTGGAATGGTGCATCGATTACCTTTCGAAGTCCTATATGGCAATGTCTGAAAATGGTGCACAAATACCGATGATCATGTTGTAAGGATGCACGCTAATGAATGTTTTGTGCAGGAAGAGTAAGTGTAACAGTTAACCTGTATTTGATGCAGGTACAAGGGAGTTGGCTATCGGTAAGAAATCACTTAAATGTGATATACTCAATATATGTGTTGGTTTAACTTGCATGCTTAACGTGCCAAGTAGATGATGCTGTGTGTAGTCTTTCAATATGAGAACCTGCTTAACATGTTAAATTCAGTATGCTAGAAAGATGCCTTGCTATAAACATTGTTCAAACATAACATACATGTTAAGTGATGCTTGAAGTGAGAATTGTCATAACATTTTAAGATGTTAATGTTAATGATGCCTCAACGATGTCTTCGCATGATAACACCAAGAATGCTATAATGATACGTCTACGTGAATGTTGCTAAGAACATGTTTACATGCTTCACTGTGAATATTGCCCATGAACTGTAACTGATGCTATGTCCTAAATAGAAAGATCATTCTAATAAATGCTGCTTAAATGATTACTTAAATATTGGTTTAGGAGAGTGGATTGGATGGTTGGATTCTGCTCACCAGTACATAGATGATGTGCTGACCTACGTTTTTTTGTGGACAGGTGCTCGTGCTTGAGATATTCTGTACACGAAGATTGGATTGATCAGTCCCGCGGCATCGAAGATTATTGGGCATGCAGAAGATCTCCTTGCACAAGATAATGTCTTCTGGTTATAAAGGGTATAATGTATGGAGCATCGGATATCAGTTGGAACAGTGAGTTGTAAGCCAAGTCGATCTTTCGAGTTGTAATCCCATGTATCCAAGTATCAAATATAAGCTTTATAGTATTGTTCAGTTGGCTTTCAATGTAACGTGAGAAGTGTTGTAAGTATTGTATTCCAATATGAGTCTTGTACTCCTCTTCAATTATCAATAAAGAGAATAAAGTTCCATATATCTCTATGTGACTTCAAGTTATTCTGTTATCTCCGCTGCTGTAAAAAAGTGATGTATTCTATTCAATGAGAAAGATTGTCCTTATTAACTTTAATTTATCTGCTTCTGCCACTGCGATATGTTCCTATTGAAGAAAATCGCTTATGTACCATCTTTGCCTTGTACAAGTGCAATACCAGACTTGTACGACATCACGCCCAAGCGAGGACGATCATTCCAAGAGATAAAATATGTGAATAAATGACTCTATGAATTGGGGTGTGACAAATTGGTATCAGAGCACGGCTTTACGTCCTTGGTCTCTTCCTTGGTTCGTTTTAAATCAAAATTGTATCGACGATTAACCAAAGTTGCTTCCGCGATCTCTCAACGTTGCTTCCGCGATTAAATCAAATATTGCTTTCGCGATTATGCTGTTGTTGTTTGGTAATGATCCTATGTTGTTTGTGTCTGAAAGTTCGTTGACCCTCTTGGTTGCTCACTGGATGTTCTATACAATAAGTCTATATACATTGTGATGCCCCTGAATGAATGATTGTTGTTTGTTTGGACACAAATAACCAACAATAACTCGATGCCATAGTATGATATAGTGTGAATGATGTTTGGAATGTAGGAATAAAGAAAAGTGGCTATGTATGCTGTAACAAGTTGAGAATTGCATGTGATGTTGGGAAATAATTGTGAATAGGATAATTGATGGATGAGTTCAACGGAACTAGTGAATTAACTCATGTGTGCTGACTAGTGCTTTCGAGACCTAAGAATGTTGGTTAATGTAGAAGCATAAATAAACTTCGTAGACCAAGTCAAAGAAGTTGAGAGCTTTTCGGAAAGTCAGTTTCATACTCTACGCGAAGCCCATTTAAAGACTCTACGCAAGTTAAACTGAGTCAGATGCAAGCTCTACGCAGAGATCAAACAAAGTCTAACTCTACGCAAGCTCCTTTACGCGAGAGCATTCTCAGACTTTACGCGAGAGACAGGCTGTCCATACTGTATTTAATGTGCGTGATACTGCTCTGACAGAATGATTTTCTTACAGAACAGTGCACAGAAGCTAAGAAGATTTTTGCACCAAACCCAACGCTTGTAGTTTAGTGTGCAGATGGGCTACTTTACGCTCAAGAGACCGCTTCCTTTATGCATGAGAGTTATTTGAGTCTATTACGCTCAAGGCTATCTCAACTACTTTTGTGTGCGTAGAGTTTATTTGAGCTAGCTATACGCTCAAGGCTACTTTTTAGTCGCTCTACACAGGAAGTTTATTTTGGGTTATTTTACACTCAATCTTTTTGGCTATGTGAGGACGTGGTCTGCATACGTGGCTTTCATGCCACACTTATCGAGGAACGTGTGTACGTGCTCTCCCGATATTGTTGAAGTTGTGGGACACATGTACCATGCGTAGAGATCACAACTCTATATGGGACACGTATCATCACGCGTAGAGGTCGATTTTCAATCGTGGGTGGCAGTTTGCGTAGAGACCCAATTATGTTGCTTTTTACGCACAGAGGGTCTAGTCTATAAATAGACTAATTTTTTAAATAGAAGGTACAAGATCAGAGCCCAGAGACTTTTAGAGCAAGTTAATTTTTCAGAGTGTTTCTCTTCAACTTTTTCTTAAGAACAGAGTGAAGCAAAGCAGGAAAGCATTCGACTTGCCATCAGTACCAATTGTGTCGATACCTTTCTGGTGACTTAGTTCTTCCGGTTGTTCTTCTTCAAGCAGTTCTCTTCATCATCATCGTGTGGTCCAAGGAACAAAGTGATCGCTCTCAGATCAGACTTCCATAGCAATACTTCCAGAATTTATTTGTACTTTTGTACTTTTTCTCGTTTTCTTTCAAAAGCCTTTTAAGGGCATTTTGTTAAGTGAAACAAAATGGCGACTCTGCTGGGATGACTTTCTCCTCGACGAGAAAGCAATTGCTCAATATGATGATGTGTCGATTGGATCGACAAAGAAGACTCTGGTTGTTCAATTCGACCAGACTGCTTACGAAGAAATGCTCCGAACTGGGGGTAGTACTCGCTGCTCCAATGTTCAAAAATCACGAAAGGTGCTAAATGTTTGGATCCTAAGTCCAAAGCACCCTCTGATCTCTCTACTGTCTCCAAAGGCAAGGGAATTCTTCCCACTCATGTTGTTGGGGCTCCCTCTATGACGAGGTAGTTCCTACTTCAGTTTTGCGCCCTGTGCGTAAAATTCAGTCTCCTCTATGATGTGGTAGACAATTCTGTCTTGTGCTATACGCGTAAAGGTAAATCTCCCGTCTGTGACGTGGCAGATACTTCTGTTTTGTGCTATACGCGTAAAAGCAAATCTCCTGTCGGTGACATGGTAGATAAAGTTCACAATGGTGCTTTTGCGCCTAAAGTGAACTTGCCTACACACGTGCAGCGTAAAAACAAGTCTTCTGTTACTGTGACAGACAATTCCTTTGGTTTATCCAAGGAGAAAAAAATTATGGCAAAGCTTCTGTTTTAGCCAACAATTTTCTAGTGCTACTTTACGCAAAGTGCCTAATCTTAGGATTATGCGCAATGCTGATGGAGTTCGCCGTGCACAAAAATCAACTCAAGATTTACGCACACAACTTTAAGCGCGTAAAAACGCACAACTTTCTTCTGCCAATGAAGCTAGTAATTTTCTTTTTACGCAAGGGACTGGATATTTCTCTATCCCAAATATTAAAAGAAGATATTACCTTCCAATTCATCTGATTTACGCGAGTTACTTGTACAAAAGCGTAAAAACAGAAAACCATCATTGTGAGTGTCATCAGATTGTAATCAAATGTTGTTGTACTGCTACTAAAACGGTCAGTTTTCGACCGATTAAGCTACAACGTACCAGCAACAAATTGACGACCAGAACATGAGTTGTCCTATGCATCTGTTAATATGGCATCTCATATCAATAGAGGACGACGTTCAAGACGCAATTCATCCCAGACTCAGGTCAACAAGGTTCAACCGAATCCTCGACTCTTTTGAAGGAGTATATCAACATACTCGGTCAAGAAGTCACAACCGTTAAATATACATTCTTCAGATTCAGAGGCTGGGGGTACCCAGTACTTGGAGTCAGAAACTGATAGTATTGATTCTTATCTCTACACCGATCCTCTGTGTGTTCAAGAGAAGTTGAATCTTATGCTATCGGAGAAGAACAGACGTCTACTTCTCATACAGAACAGCGTCTTTCTGCGGTGGAACAATCGCTAAAGGATATGCTTGCAATGATGCAAATATGCGTCAGTTAATAACGAATTAGTAAACAGTCCAACCAGCAGTGGTAACACCGGTAGGTAGCAGCGTAAACTCAAGATAGTCAAGGGGTTGACATACCTTTAATAATCCGAGTCAAGAGCCTGTTATCAACCAAAACTCCGCATCTCCTGATCCTCTCATTCCAGAAGATGTATCACCTCCGGTGGGGGTTACGATACATCCAACTACTATTCAATCAAACATACTCCCTCAAACTAATGAAGCTATTCAAGCTGTTCGGGAGTTGAAAGCACAATTTGAAGTTCTCAAGCACAAAGACGCTCCAGAGGTTGGGGATCAAGCAACCTTATTCCCCTACTGGAATGATGTGCCCTTTCCTCCTAAGTTCAAGCCACAATCCATGGTATTATTTGATGGAAAGGCTTCTCCAAGTCAATATATCAATTATTTTGATATTATGACTGTGCATCTACAGAAGAATGATGCTCTTCTCACCCGAGTCTTCATAGGTGTTTGACGGGCTCAACATACGACTAGTATCGCAGTCTACCCGACAATTGTATCGTCTTTTGACGAGTTTAAAGAATGTTTCTCTCTCGTTTCTATGAAGGAGGGATGGACATGAATATGTCTTCCTTAATAGAAATTAAACAAAAAGAAAAGGAGGATACTCGGACGTTTATTGAACATTTCAGACAGGCTACTTTGAAAATGCCTCTGGTATGCCAGATTCAGCATTGATTGATACATGCAAAATGAATCTGCGACCAACCATGCTATTTTTACAGGCTCTCAATTCATAGATTGGGCCTCGTTTATTATAGCAGCAGTTTCAGCTGAGACCAACGGTAGATTGGCTCGTGAACATGGGATGATCTTCGCCTCAGAAGACAAAGGAAAGAAAGCCTCTTCAGGCAACAACTCTGGTAATCGCAATGGGAAAGGAAAGGAAACCCTAGTGGTAAACCTTTCGAAACCCAAAACAACACCAAGTAATCCAGAGTCTTCTAAGTCGAAAGAAGAATACTCTTTCGATGACAGTAATATTCCTGGGATATTTCAATGTCTTGTGAAGAGTGGTAAACTCCAGATCCCAGAGCCAAAATGACCTAATGAGGTGGATTTAGTTGATAATCCCAAATATTATATCTATCATAGATACATAAATCATCCCACGAAAGCTTGCTATGTCTTGAAGAAGAAGATTCAAGAGTTGATAAATGCTAAAGCTATCGCTTTAACAAATGATGAGCATACAGTCACAACCAATATGATTTCTCTTTAATTTGGAGCTTTTCCTCCACAGCAAGTTCCTGATGGGGTTGTCCCGATTCCAAAGGCGACGATGAAGATTGTGAATCTTCCATCAGCCCAGATCAAAGTGAAGAATTAGTGCCTCTCACCTTAAAAATGTGAAATCATGTGGGTACATCCTGACTTAGTACCTGAAATGGAGCATGAAAGTAAAATTTCAAAATCCAAGAAAGGTCAAAAAGTCAAAACCTGCATATACGATTTCTCATGTTGTTATTTCAGACCATGATGATTCTGATCATTTGTGGGATGGCATTCCTTTGGAAGATAGGCTAAGGGGTTTAAACATATGCCCTCCGAGTTTGGCTCCTCCTACCAAACTAAAACTTACTCATCAGCAATGGTAGCCATGAACAGTGTCCCTTTGTACAGGACACAAGTTTTTGCTGCCTACGAGAAAGCTCCGGTTGGGATTTTACCCCTACATCGAAAATTTCACCCTTACGACTACAGAGGTCTCTGTCCCTTCTTCATCTGCTGGACCATCTGTTGAAAGTCCGCTACCCACTCATATGTACAGTCAACAATCGGTCCATCTCATGAAAAAGATGGGCTATGATTTCAGAAAGTGGAAGGCTTGAATTATGGTAAAGGTATGCGAGTTCCTTTCCAAATTCAAGGTCAAAATCCTCTGTCGGATTGGGATTTGAGGTTCCTCATAAAAATCCACATAAAAAAGACTAAGGGAAAGAAGATTAAATCCTGTAATATGGTACTTCATTCTCCTGAGTCTGAAGAAGAGTCTTTTGCTGGAACAAGATCTGGAAAAGACTACCACAAAGATTATGAGGGAACTTCCAAAGAAGCGGATGATGCCTCTAAACACTACCAACTCAGTCATCTTCTATTCCTGCTGAGACAAGGCCTTCTAAACCTCCAGTGGTTGAAAAAGGAAAACAGAAGGCAGTGCGTTTTGATGCCCGTTGAAGTCTAGTTCAAATCAAGGGTCGATGAAACCCTATAAGTTTGACATACTAGCCCAGTTAGCCAATACTCGGCTAGACTTTCTATCTTTAGTTACTTCGTCTTTCTAAAGAAAGTCGAGAAACTTGAGTGAAGCTTTGCTACAAGCTGATTCATGCTTAGCTCAACTCAAAAATCCTGATAATATACCGGTGTCATGTCCCCAATGCCATAGTGTGATGGAATCAATTCCTAACATTACTTTCAACAAGAGGATATGGTGTTAAAACATAATCGACATGACAGGCCTTTGTGTTATACGGGTATATTGACTCTACTGAAATTGACAGGATTTACATCGATCCTGGGTCTTCCATCAGCATTATTCTTCAGATATGCTAAGACCATTGAGGATTCCTACTAGTGATTTGACTTACACTAGTACAACAATCGTTGGTTTTAATTCTGGAAGGAGTAAACCATTGGGAAAAATTCGCCTGAAGATTCAAATAGGTGATCTTCGAACCATGGCAACCTTCTATGTTATCAACTCAGATGTATCTTATAATATCCTCCTTGAAGACCATGGATACATGAGCATAACATTGTACCTTCGACTCTCCACAATGCTTCAAGTATATGGATTCTCAGGGGATTGTAAAGACTAATTTGCAGATATTAATCCTTTTAAGGGTGTTGAAGCCTATTTCTCTGATTCAATACTCTATAAACAGGAGCATGTGAAAGAAATATCTGATATGGCTGAAGATCGAGCACCTGCAGAAGATCAATCGATTTCAGAAGATCAATCGCCTTCAAAGATCAACCCTTGATGATTAAGGTTAAAGGTCTTCAACCCCAACCTGTCAATGATGAACCTTTGATATTAAAGTCAAAGGAAAAATTCAAGCTACGTCTGATGAAGCTGAGGGTTCCAGTCAAGAACCAGGTTCAAGCCAACACTGGTGATCAGCCTCTTATGATCAAGGTTAAAGGACGTACTTCTCGTACAGCTGATCCAGAACCACTGGTTATCAACCTTGGCAAGTCTACGCTGAAGACGGATGATGGTCCATTAATGATTAATCCAAAGCGTAGTAGTCAGTCTGTCAATGATGTAAATATTGATCACTCTGTATTCTCTCATTTTAATAAAGATTTTCTTTTGGAGTATATGGCTGTCAAATTTATTGAAAGAATGACTTCATCTGCTGATAATCAAAGTCGTCAACATAAAACTGACATAAATACAGAGAAAACCTTATATATAATCATAAAGAGAATTTTTTCCTCCTCATGTCGATGTTGGACCCTATGCTCAGAGGTTCCTAACATCTTCTCCTTATTTTCTACCTGTAGCCTCATCATCACAAGCTTGTGTAACTTATAGACGTCACGAAGAATCTTATTTTGTGATCCCGTCTAATAAGAAAAAAACGTCAAATTGTGTTTGGCTTGGCTAGAAATATCCTGTATTCAGACAGATAATCTCGTAAAGAAAGATAAAGAAAAAATTAGAATTGACAAATATAGTCAACAATCTCTTAAGATTATCCAAAATATGGGATATGATTTGAAAACCATGTTAGGTCTCAATCAAGGCAAAGGTAGACGATTACCGTTATGTGGTGATCCGTTTTATCAACAAACTCGTCATGGGTTGGGATACGATCCATCCCACATGTTTAATGAAGATATGAAGAAGAATTTTCTTCCAGTTCTTTACAATCCTCAGATTCTGAAGGAGTCCAGTATGTTGAATCTGAGCATCTTTTCAGTCAATATGGTTCAAACCGATGGTGAATCTGAATTATTTAAAAATGACCCTTGGGCACAACAATGGACACTCAGTGGGAGCTTCGGTTTGAACAACGACAGCCACCCACAGAAGATGAAATTGTCCAGATTGATGTTGGAGACGAAACTACGCCTAAGCCAATATTCATCAGTAAAAACCTTTCTGAAGATGAAAAAGAAGAGTTGATAAAGCTGATAGAAGAATATATCGATATTTTTGCATGGAGTTATGAGGATATGCCGGGTCTGGATCCCAAAGTAGCTACTCATAAACTCAATATTCTTCCTAATGTCAAACCTGTAAAACAACAGCAGCGGCATTTTCGACCAGATATGATGGATGTAATTGAAGCAGAAGTCAAAAAGCTGATTACATGTGGCTTTGTCCGTGAAGAGCAACACCCAGATTGGGTTGCCAATATTGTTCATGTCATGAAGAAGAATGGAAAAGTTCGAGTTTGCATAGATTTTCGAGATCTCAATGCAGCTTGTCCAAAAGATGAATTTCCACTTCCGATCACGATGTCATGATAGACAATACATGTGGTTTTGAACATATGTCTTTCATGGACGGATTTTCAGATATAACCAAATTAAATGCATCCAGGAGATGAAAAGTATACTGCCCCTTGGAGTTTATTGCTACACAGTTATGCCTTTTGGTCTGAAAAATGCTGGTGCTACCTATCAAAGGGCCATGAGCAATATCTTTCAAGAACATCTGCGAAAAATAGTTGAATGTTACGTAGATGATATCGCTGTCAAAAGTCGATTAAAAGATGATCACATTCAAGACTTGAAGACAGTATTCGAGTTGATGCGTCGACATCAATTAAAGATGAACCCTACTAAGTCTTTCTTAGGGTTTCCAGTGGCAAGTTTTGGGATTTGTCATTACTTTCAAGGTATCCATGTTGATCCTGATAAAGTAAAAGCAATTCTTGAAATGCGTCCTCCACGTAATCTGAAAGAACTCCGTGGCTTTTAGGGTCGCATTGCTTATATCAGGAGATTTATATCCAATCTTTCTGGGAGATGTCAACCTTTCTTCGTTTATTGAAGAAAGTGTATCATTTGTTTGGGATGAAGCATGTCAAAAAGCATTCAATGACATCAAGCAATACCTTACAAATCCACCTGTTTTAGTACCCCCAGTAGTGGGAAGACCATTTTTGCTGTATGTTCGAGCCTTAGATCATTCTCTTGGTGCTCTTCTTGCACAGAAAAGTGATAAGGGTCATGAACAGGCAATTTATTATCTTAGCCGAATGATGGTTGGAGCTGAACACAGGTATACTCCTGTGGAAAAAGAATGTCTAGCCTTGGTTTTTGTATTCAAAAGACGCACATTATGTAACGGGACAGACTATTCATGTCATATCCAGAATAAATCCTATTCGGGTATTGATGAAAAAATCAGTATTCTTAACTCCCGGTTAGCTACCTGGGCAATGTTGCTTACTCCTTATGATATGGTCTACATACCTCAAAAATCAGTGAAGGGTCAAGCATTAGCTGACTTCTTAGCAGCTCACCCTATACCTGAAACTTCCAAGCTATATGAAGATTCCAGATGAAGTCGTAGATTGCAATATGACTTTGAAAAATGACATTTGGCAACTATACTTTGATGGAGCATCAAGAGTTGGACCTAAAGGCAATATTGTCTCCGGAGTAGGCATCGTTTTGGTCTCGCCTGATAAAATGGTTATATACCGTGCTTATTCCCTCAATGAACCATGTTCCAATAATGTGGCAGAATATAATGCCCTGCTAATTGGTCTTCAAATAGCAAAACAATTGGATATTGAGTTCTTAGAAGCATATGGAGATTCTCAACTGATTGTTAATCAGGGAGGACATATGAAGTCAGAAACCCTGACTCATTCCTTATCATCAAGTGGTAATCGAATTGGCTCTTTCATTCAAAGGGTTCTTATTGAATTCGTACCACGTTCTCAAAATTTGGAAGCTGACGCTCTCGCTAGTCTAGCTGCAGACTTAGCAATTCCAATTAGAAGACAAAATACCATTACTTTGTTGGATAGAGATTTATTCTGTGTCAAGAATAATTTACATATCGAACAGAGTTATGCTACCGAATCAAATTCTCAGCAAAGGGATTGGAGAAGTCCATTTATTGATTATGCGGTTTATGGTTTTACCTGAAGATCCAAAAGAAGCTACATCAATCAAAAGACGATCATTTCGATTCTATTATGATACTTCTATGCACATGTTGTATCGTCGTTCTTATGACGACTTTTACTGCATTGTCTTTCGGAAAGCGAAGCCAAGCAAACACTTCGTGAGGCTCATGATGGAGTTTGTGCGCATCAACCAGGTCCGAAATTACAGGACCGTATTCGAAGAATGGGTTATTATTGGCCTTCTATGATAGCAGACGCTGTGATTATGCCAGACGTGTAAAGCATGCCAGATTCATGCTGAATTTATTCACCAACCTCTGAATTTTACATCCTACAGCAGCTTCTTGGCCTTTCGAAGCTTGGGGTATAGGTATTATTGGTCCAATTAATCCTCCTTCTGTCAAAGGACATCGGTTTATCCTGGCTATAATTGATCTTTTCTAAATGGGCAGAAGCAATTCCCTTGTTGAAGTAAAAATGTCTAACGTCGTTAGCTTCATCAAACATCATGTCATTTATCGTTTTATTCTCCAAGGATAATTCATGATAACGGGCCTCAATTTGCCAGTCAGGCATTTTAATTTTTGACAAGAATCGGATCCAGAACATAGCTTCTACAGCTTATAATCCAGCTGCTAATGGTTTAGCAGAAGCTTTCAACAAAACGATTATTAAACTTCTCAAAAAGTTTGTCTCCTAATAAATATGATTGGAACGAGAAACTTGGAGAATGTTTATGGGCTTATCGAACAACAGTCGAACTCCAACTGGTTTTACACCATTTTCATTTTTTACGGATGTGAAGCTGTTCTTCACTGGAGATCCAGATACCATCTCTTAGAATAGCCATTGCTAATGAGCTAACTACAGAGAATAATGACCGCTTAAGACTCCAAGAACTTGAAGGTTTGGATGAGAAGCTTCAAGCACAACAGCATTGAGCTGTATCAAGCCCGCATATCTCGAGCTTTCAATCGCAAAGTTAAAGAAAGGGTGTTTAAAGTAGGAGAGCTAGTTTTAGTTGTCGAAGACCTATGGTTATGACTCATAAGAGTAAAGGCAAATTCCAAGATAAATGGGAGGGTCCTTATGTAGTCGAAACCGTATTCTCCAATGGTGCTTATAGGTTATCTAAACCTAATGGAGATTTGCTCATGATGCCAATTAACGGTAAATTCTTGAAGAAATATTACGTTTGAATTTCTTCTTTATTCCCAGCTACCAAGGTTTGGTTAAGCTGATTATTTATTCTCCTAAAAGAGAATTTTGATTTCTGTCTTACCAGCTGATTTCAGAAAAAAAAGATTTATTATTTATCATGTCCATTACCTCTGAATAAATATTAAATCTAATTCTTTTCATTACTATCTATCATGTCCTATTACCTCTGAATAGATATTTATCTATTTTCTTTGAGTCATTACGATCTATTATGTTCATATTACCTCTGATAGTATTGTATACTCTAAAAAAAAACAAGATTTATTATCTATCATGTCCATATTACCTCTGGATAGATATAATCTACTTTGTTGAGTTTGGAAAACTTATCATGTCCATATTACCTCTGATAATTATTTTCTATCTCACAACCATTTTATAAAGAATGTTTTATTCATTGCATGATTTGAAATATTACAGTAAAAGAAAGACAAAATACAAAATTCTTTATTGATAACATGAAAGGAAGAATACAAAATTCTTTATTGATACAAAATTTCTAAGGTGGCGCGGACAGATCTTCAATCATCTTCTACAACTCTACCAGACGTTTTTCACGAGAGCCCACTACAGTTGTGTATGCTATAGATCTTCTGGCTTCCGCAGTGCAGAGGTGAGAGAGTTCGGCAAAGGCAGATATCATTTTCTCTTTGGCATCTCAAAGGGCTTTTACTTTTGCTTCAGCACCAAAGACCTTCTCTTCCAATATTGAGCTCTGCGCCAGATGTTTATCTCGAGCTGCAATCATATGCTCTCTCTCTACCTTCAATCGAGCCAACTCTGCTTCAACTTCACGAATTCTATCATCTTGTTGATGAATTCTCATGTTTGAAGTTTCGTAGGCTTCTCTATGTGTCTCCAGTAGGGGTTTAGTTTCGTTCAAAAAAGCCCTCTCTTTGGTAACTTTGCTATTGTAGTCCTGAAGAGATTCTTTAAAATAGTCTCCCGAGTGATGTATTCAGCTGATAAAGCATCATACTCGGTCTGGATGAGACTTTCGAGGGTTTTACTTGACAGCCTTAGATATTTCTTAATAGGCTGTTCAAGTCCTTCCACTACTTTCTCTAGAGCTGCTGCTCTCTCAACATTATTAAACATAGCAACATTTCCAATGGTGAAAGCAATCGCAGCCTTCAAGCTTTCATAATTTGGGCCCTTCTTCAGGACCATCTTGATCAAGGCTGCCAAGGTTTTATAGAAAGCTTCAGTATGAATCTCAACTAAAAGATTCATTTCTGCATGGGAACTCGGTGTGGCAGCAAGGTCTACTAAATCCTTCTTCTTAAGACTGGGAGCGGATGTTGTCGTTGCCTTGGTAGCAAGATGAGATAAAGCTATAGTTATTGTTGCTACCATGGTTAATTGAGTTCCGGAGAGTTCTGGGGCTACATCTTCAACAACTTTTTTTGCTACCTCCGGAGGATGAGTTTCGGTGGTAGAAGATGGTATCATGGAGGTGCTGCTTCCTATGTTCGATTCAGACTCGAACATAGTTATCTCAGGAACTTGAGCTGGACTGGCAGTAATAATTAATGTTGCCGCTACATCCACGGTCTGAGCAATTTGTTCTTGAGCAGCAATTGATTCTTGGAATACAGTTGGCTCTTTGTCTACAGCTTGCTCCTCGTCTGCAACTGGCTCTTCTTCTGCTGCAGCTGCTTCTTCTCTCTCTTCGGCAGGAGAAGGCAATTTTGATATGCCTCTTCTGTAGGCTCTTGTGGTATCTCCATAGATGGAGAGTCTTCTTTAGAAGTAGAATCTTCTTTTGAAGAAGAACTCTCTTCTTCAGATTCTATGTCTTCTTCATGAATAGTTTCTTGAGGAGGAGAAGGAGCCATAGGTTTTGCTGCAGTGATGATACCTACAAAGATTAAGCAAAATAGTTAATATACAAAATCATAATACATATTTTTGTATAAATTTTATATAATTTATCTTTACCTGCAGTAGGTGCAGGACGTGCCAAGAGTGCATCGTAATCCATATCCCAGTCATCATCCTCTAATTCAAGGGCCGGTTCATCCGAAGGGATGGGTTCCGGATCAATAGCATGAGTTGTGGCGGTGTCTTCAACAGCTTTCGCCTTTTATGGCGAAGTGAGATGTAGTGAAGTACTGAGGCGTCCAGGAGATAGGACTCCTACAACTTTTGTTGCTGCTGCTGGCTGGGATGTTGAAGACCCTTCTCCAAGTTGAGCTGAAGAAGATGTAATATTTTGTGGCTCCTCAACAGGAGTTTCGCTTTCTAAAGTAGCGGCTCTCTGTCTGGAAGGCCCTTTAACAGTTATTTTCTTCTTTTTCTCCCGGAGAGTAACAGCTGCATCTGTTTTCCGCTTCCGGGTTGTAGTGATGGTAATGGGTCCTGCAACTGGTTCCCCTATTCCTATAGGAAGTGCTTCCAGATATTCATCCAGAACAGCAACATCATCAGGTATGTCCGAAGGTACCATAACTGGTTCTTCGACATTCCCTTCCTTGTCCCATCGAAGACTTCCCTCATGCTGTAGTCATTTACGAATGAACGAATGGAGGCATAAAAATGAGCATACGAATGGAGCATTCGTAGCTAAGTTATACTTGTGGCAGTGGACACACGGAATCTGGCACCGGTACATCCAGGACTGAAATACCTCCATGCCCTTGCACCATCAACTAATTTTCCATAATAGTTGAAGCAAGTGGAGGGATTACCAATGTAAAGTTGGTCATACCCGAACTGACGAGCGAACCGACTGGGTAGATACGGTTCGAACATGCAGTTGTCTTCAGTTCTATACATCAGATGTGAGGGTCTGATGCATATGAGCCATTTAAAGACTGGTGCAGGTATCCCACTCCTCTCTTGACCTACATCTTCAAATTGTACACCGAGACAGTCAGCTGGGACTGGTGGTCTTGTGAAGAAAAATTTCACCAATGGGAGAAGTTTAATATTGCCCGGGTATCCACCACTGAAGTCGCAGTCCACGTGGCTTTATTAAACTTCTGGAGGAATACCTCCGTATCATTTTCAGGGCCTGGTGGCAATAAATTACAGTTGTGATGCAATAACCAGCCTATCAAATAAGTGTAGGACATCTCCACCCTAGGGAAATCTTTCCGGTAAGGAGCATTATTGATCAGTTCATCACCAAATACTCGCAAACCAGCATTTATCTAATACACCATTGCCGATAATAGGTTGATTCTGGCCTTGAATACCGAACGTACTGCTGGCCATAGTACGTTTCGGTGAATCCTGTCAACTGTACTAGTCCCTAGTACACCCATCTTCGCAGCCACAGGAAAAGAAAGCCCGCCAGCAAGGCTTCCTTTGAGAGCTTCCGATTGCCATGTCTCAGAAAGCTCAATGCTTCAGTTCCTGCAGGAAACTCTCCGGTCTTGGTGGTCAAATATTTGTCTGGAGACTTGTAGGTGATCATCCAAGTGTTTATTGTATCAACAGGAATTATTGAACAAGGGTTGATGGGTTGAGCCTTGTTGACTTGGAATCTCTCTTTGTCATCCTTGAATATCCTATTCTTATGGTAGAATAGATATGTTGTCCATTTATTAATTGATGCCAAATGTGATCACTTTTATACATAGTGGTGTAAATCAGATAATGGCACATCAATTCTTGGTATACCTCAACTAACTGAGGATTTTTCTTCCTGATTTCTGCTAGTTCCCGGTTGGAGGGAACGTATTCTTCATATGGAGCTTCCCCTATTGGCAGCTTGGAGATGAATTGCATCTCATGGAGTACAAAACCCATTTCACCTATTGAGGTTGCAAAAGTCCCCGTCGAGCTGATATACAATTCCATCAAGGCTAAGAACAAGTTATTGTTCATTGGTATGCCTTAACTTGTGGAGGCTACTGCTTCAAACAGCCCAATGGCTCGCAGGTCCGCTTCAAAGTTCTTCATGATCCAAGCACTAAGTTGAATCCAGTTATTATTGTGAGGGGTCATCCACCCTAGCAGCCTAGGGTTGACCTGGGGATATAACACTGAGGCTTTCATAAACTTGTTTATGAACATTGGTATCTGCATTGGTTGGATCAGAGATGAGCCCTCGCTCGGTATAAATCCAGGCAGTAAATCAGAAAAAGGAATGATACCACCGCTGGGAGTACTGGTATGGTAGCCCATTTGGTTGGACCCGTCCCAATTGAAAATAATTCTGTCTGGTCTACCATGACTGTTAGGAGTCAGGTTCCAGATCATATGTCTTAGGTGGGTGGCATGAATAAACAAAGATAGGGGATAATCTCTTGGCATATCTGGGAGATACATCGCCCTCTCTCCAAACTTAAACACCCAAGCCTCCTTCTTGGGGTTCGTCTGTGATTGAAAATCAGTAGCATCCCCAAACATGAAAGCAGGCTTCAAATATTGCTGGACATCTAGCGACACTAGTAATTCTCCATTTATCAACGATAGCAGCATTTTGTTTCCCTGAACAGCTATCAGTTGTTGTCTCTTTTCAAGGTACTGTTTGTCAGTTTGTGGGAACTCAACATGAGACAGATTCTCCAAATAGTTGGAACCCAAGATACCAGTTGGGGAACCAAAGACTTCAGAGAGAGGATGAATCTGCAAGTCCACTGCAAAAAGAAGATCAAGAAAAAAGAAATCAAGTTAGTAAAATTCAGAATTGATCTCTATATATCTCTACGCAAATGCTTCTACGCAAGTAAATGTTTGTGCGTAAAGATTTTGAAATTTTTTATTCTTTGTTTTTTAAAAAAAGTTTGAAAAATATCCTAAGTTGGTTCATCTTTACGCAAGGGTTTTTTTTACGCAAGTGAAGATTTGTGCGTAAAGTATTTTTGAATATTTTTCATTCTTTGTTTCAAAAAGTTTTGGAAAATATTCTAAGTTAATGCAGTGTATGATAAAAGTTTTTACGTGTACTTTTCTCTGTTCAAAAAGAGTAAAAGTTGTACGCATGAAAACATATAGTCTTATCTTTACGCTAACACGTATGAACGTGGGTGACTTGCGTATTTTTAATTTTTACGCTGGCACGTATAGACGTGAGCATAATTAATGTTTAACATTTTATGCTGGCACGTATAGACGTGGGTGTATTTTGTTGTTTCTATTTTTAAGTTGGCACATATGAATGTGGGCATATTTTCATATTTTTACGCTGGCACATATGAATGTGGGCGTATTTTTCAAATTTTTACGCTGACACATATGAATGTGGGCGTATTTTTTATATTTTACGCTGACACGTGTAAACGTGGGCGTACGAATTAGGGTTTCTCTTGGGTCATCTTCCTCGATGAAATCCATGGTTGAATAGCGGGAATTTCTACCTATCATAGCCGGATCCACGTTTGGGTGCCTTGGTCGAGTCTCCTCACAGCGTGGGGATGCAATGGCGGTGTCGTGTCCCTCCGACGATCTCGTTGATGAGGTGGTGGCGGGCTTCTTCCCCTTGACTGTGTTGATCGCCTTGCTCTTTGGTGCCATTTGTTTGAATGGGATTTCGAAGACAAGAGTAAAGAAGATTGAGATTGCAAGAGATGAGTAAAGTTCTCTCTCTACTAGCGAAGCTCTATTTATAGAAAATTTTGAAATCGGTTCAAATTCTCAAATTTTACGTCTCCGAGATGACTGTTGGGTATCCTGAATTTTACGTCTCTGAGATGACTGTTGGGTATCCCGAATTTTACGCTTCTGAGATGACTGTTGGGTATCCTAATTTTTACGCCTCTGAGATGACTGTTGGGTATCCCGAATTTTACGCTTCTGAGATGACTGTTGGGTATCCCGAATTTTATGCTTCTGAGATGATTGTTGGATATCACGGATTTTATGCTTCTGTTCAAAGTATTTCAAATTTTGAAACAAACTTTAAAAACTTTGAAGGGGGTCTTGTAGAAGCATAAATAAACTTCATAGACCAAGTCAAAGAAGTTGAGAGCTTTTCGCAAAGTCAGTTTCATACTCTACGCGAAGCCCGTTTAAAGACTTTATGCAAGTTAAACTGAGTCAGATTCAAGCTCTACGCAGAGATCAAACAAAGTCTAACTCTACGCAAGCTCCTTTACGCGAGAGCATTCCCAGACTTTACGTGAGAGACAGGCTGTCCAGACTGCATTTAATGCGCGTGATACTGCTCTGACAGAATGATTTTATGACAGAACAGTGCACAGAAGCCAAGAATATTTTTGCACCAAACCCAATGCTTGTAGTTTAGTGTACAGATGGGCTACTTTACGCTCAAGAGACCGCTTCCTTTACGCATGAGAGTTATTTGAGTCTATTACGCTCAAGGCTATCTCAACTACTTTTGTGTGCGTAGAGTTTATTTGAGCTAGCTATACGCTCAAGGCTACTTTTTAGCCGCTCTACGCAGGAAGTTTATTTTGGTTATTTTACGCTTAATCTTTTCTGGCTATGTGAGAACGTGGTCTGCATACGTGGCTTTCATGCCATACTTATCGAGGAACGTGTGTACGTGCTCTTCCCATATTGTTGAAGTTGTGGGACACGTGTTACCATGCGTAGAGATCACAACTCTATATGGGACACGTGTCATCACGCGTAGAGGTCAATTTTCAATCGTGGGTGGCAGTTACTTGCGTAGAGACCCAATTATGTTGCTTTTTACGCACAGGGTCTAGTCTACAAATAGACTAATTTTTTAAATAGAAGGTACAAGATCAGAGCCCAGAGACTTTCATAGCAAAGTGATTTTCTAGAGTGTTTCTCTTCAACTTTTTCTCAAGAACAGAGTGAAGCAAAGCAGGAAAGCATTCGACTGTGTATTCAGTGCCAATTGTGTCGATATCTTTCTAGTGACTTAGTTCTTCTGGTTGTTCTTCTTCATGCAGTTCTCTTCATCATCATCGTGCGATCCAAGGAACAAAGTGATCGCTCTCAGATCATACTTCCATAGCAATACTTTCCAGAATTTATTTATACTTTTGTACTTTTTCTCGTTTTCTTTCAAAAGCCTTTTAAGGGTATTTTGTTAAGTGAAACAGTTAAGTGTTGTGATCGTTATAGATCACGAATATACGGAATAGATTTGAGTTGGTATTGTTTGGGAATGGCTTCATTTCTGAGTGGTATATTGCCTCTACCACCTCAGAACTAGATGTATGTTGACCCTTTCCATAGGATAGCAATGGGACTATCTGTGGGTACTGGGTAGTGCCGAGACTTAGCTGGGAGTCACGTATTGTTGCTAGATGACTCAAGTGTCCCTTGATGGTGATGTTATGTTGGGTAGCGAGATTGTCAAAAATTGTAATCGGTGGCTTGGTTAGAAATTATTTAGTCGAGTGATGACTCAGACTAGTAAGACAGTTAGTATGCTATGGGTAAATAGATTTTGCTAGAGAATGTTGTGGCTTAGAAAATGTTGACTTCGATTGGTTAGATGCAAATCATATGTGGATAATACAAGTTGGTTGCTAAGCAAAAAGTTTTGAAAATATTGTCAGTGACCCAAAGGAATATTAGAAATATGTGCTTTGACCCTAAAGTGTAATAGATGTTAATCCATGTTGATCACCAAAGGATAGTCATTACATATATGTATGTATGCTGAGGAATTGAATTGTACTAGAAAAGGAACAAGTAACAACCCTGAATATTTGTGTTGCATAGAGGATGGTTAATTGATACCTGAATTGTCGGATTAAATGGAATGAACTACTCGACACTTGAGGTAGGGAATTTTAAGAATGTCCGTATGAGATTTTGATGGCTGGGAAATGAATAAGATTTACAATCATGAAATATGTTGGATAGTGTCGGTAGATGGGTGATGTATAAATGGTTGTTGGTTGGGGTATAGTTTGCTGTCTTAGGACTTAGTGGTGTGACTCTGTCATACAGATCAAATAGTATGATTCCATAGTTATGTTAAGACTATCGAAATCGATGACCCTTGAATAGTTAGCCTTGGCTTATGGGTTCGTGTGAGTACAAAGAATTTGAAATAGAAATTGAATCATTGAGAATTTACTTGATGGATTAATATAACGATAAGAATCGTATGTTGGGTTGGGATTGACCGTAATGTTGATAGATCGATCTTAGTCGATCGTTGGGTAAGTCTAGAATGAGCCTCTGTAGGAATTATTCCCTTGAGGAAGACCCTGGATAGATAGACTTGACCCTAGCGACCAGTTGATGACTTACCAATTGTTGGCATAGCCGACAATGGCGATTAGTATTCAGACTGAGTTGATCCCATAGGTTTGGGTAGAGTTGCCTCGAATAGTTGGTTGCCTGTTGGCCTGAGAATAAGAAATTTATATGATCCCTAGTAGCCGTCCACTCTAGGGGATTCACCTGAATGATTAGGTTAGCTGTCGGTATAGCTAACCATAGAGACTTTACCGAATAATAGGGTGACCATTTGCGACCGTAGGATAACCTTTGGTATTGAACGAGAGATGGTGATGAGTATGACCTAAAAATGATATGTTGTATGTGTATGCTTCAACTTGTGCTTTAGAGATGTTTGACCCTTGAGGATTATGTGTTGGCCTATAGTGGGAACTAGAATCGTGGGATGATACTTGAGTTGTATGTATCGAGTAGTGAATTATTCCATGAGACGGAATTGACTGCTCAGGACGGGAATGTAGGATCGGTATCTATAGTCGGGTAGCTGGGTTAACCTGGACTGTTGCATAGAATTGTACCCTTGGTTCGGGTAATCGATAGTGGGTGACGTCGGATTATATCTCTTAGAAAAGATGAATTGCCTCGGTGAGAAATATTGTTGGATTTGGGAAGGAATATGATTGCATGTTGTGAACTCTCGATATGATTGACTCTAAGTTAGACCCTTGACCGAGTGTTAGAAATATTATACTTGGATAGAGAGCTTACCCGAGTTGTCCCTGATGTTAAGCGTTGTAGCCTGGAAGAGAGTGATTATGGCGAGAATAAAGTAATTAGTCAATTGAAAGGATGCTAAGTCAGAGTTGGAAAAGAGAGTTATATCGTGGCTGATTGAATCGCACTAACATGGAAGTTGGCTGAAGTACATATATTTTGGGGATGCCTAAAATATGTATATGGATCCAGCCGAAGTGATAGGTTGCGACTAAGATAACATTATGGAAAAAATTTATCGCACTAGCGTGGACTTTGGCTGAAATACATATGTTTTGGGGATGCCTAAAATATGTGTATGGATCCAAACGAAGTGATATGTTGTGACCAAGATAGAAATGCAAGGAAAATTTTGGTGAATCAATAAGAAGTTGCAAATATTTGGAAAAAAGAAAGACATATCGAATCGTTGATGGATTAAAAGGGTACAGTTGGATAGCTATTTTGAGATGACCGAGTGTGCTGAAATTAATATTGAATTGAAGCTGAATGAATAACTCGTTGTGACTAAGTGAATCTAGTATATGAGTTGTTTCCTTAAGTTTTGAGGACGAAACTTTTTCTGAGTGGTATATTACGTAATGCCCCGCTCCGCGCGAGGCATTTGGTTGGTTTGTTGGATGGGATCAGAATGTTGGCCCGTGACTCATGTTGGAGATCAAGAAAGTTGAGACTGACGCAGTCTCTCTTAACTGGCTAGACGGATTGAGTGTTGGAACATGGCTCGTCGGTGGAGCTATGTCTATTGGAAGATAAGTGTGATCGGAGCAGGAAGACAGTTATGCAAGGCAAGTGGAACTGTCCTCCTTTTTCTTTATTCCTGCATGCTTAATAAATGGAATAACGTGATGCTATGAATATGTCCCTAATGTCTCTTATCTTGAATGTTGAATAATTATGATGCGATGCCTTAGTTGCTAAATCGATAGAGATGCATATGCTGGAAATCATAGAATGAATAAGACATGAATATTGAACGGCTGAACGAATAACACTCGAACTGCTAATGTAACTTGATTCCTGTGAATGAATTGATAATGTCCCTTATGCTTAACATTGTCGGAACAAGTAGAACACTTGAATAATGAGATGCCTTGATTGATAGAATAAGAAAAGGACTGGCTATGCTATCGACCCAATGATCCAAATAAAATACTAGAATCATGTACACTCTGTATAACTGTTGCAAAGATATAAAATATTGCTTGTGTTCTTATAAGCAATAAAAGAAGAATAAATGTATCTATGAAATAAATGAATGTAAATGAAGAGTCGTTGAAAACGACATGGATGAGTTGAATGATGCACTGTTGCCTTTACTTATTTCAATATTTTACCATGCGTTTTATGATCACGATCGAGTCAGACACGCATTCGCATGGTCAGGGACAACTTGTATACAAGGGGTGACTGCTTCCTCGGACGGTACCTCGGGACGTTAGGGGGACCGATCCGACCATGGGAGAAATATAAACATACTTTAAGGGTACGTGGTATCGGGACATTCCATTCGGGCTCGCAACCTGGTGGAATGGCGCGCCGATTACCTTTCGAAGTCCTATATGGCAACGTCTGAAAATGGTGCACAAACACCGATGATCATGTTATAAGGATGCACGCTAATGAATGTTTTGTGCAGGCAGAGTAAGTATAACCGTTAACCTGTATTTGATGCAGGTACGAGGAAGTTGTGTCACGACCCGCACCCGGATATACGGATACGAATTCGTAGACGACGCCCAGCCTACGCCACAGTATCGGTGGTAGAACGCTGTCTAGTATCCAAAAATGTACACTACGTCTATAAGGCCTATAACTACAAATATACTCTAGTCACATCACAACAGCTAGGGATGATAAGACAAGAAAGATAACTAAAGCATAAGAACAACTAGAAACTACTAGAAGAAATCATAAGACAGGAAAATAAAGAAGGAACAACAAGACTAACTAAGGATAACTCCCAGACAACTCACATAGAATAATAGTGAGATCCACCTCAACTAGCAACATCATGAAGTCCACTAATGGTATGACAACTCCTAAAATATTATCAACGGTATCCTGTCAGGAAAATGAGCAAGTACAAACACTAACAGCAGTTCCATGTGAATTGACAAATACTATAAGAGACAGTAATAATGAGATACAAGACAAAGAATATAGGCGACTTGGGAACCATTCGAAAGCCGAGTTACAACCCTTAAACCAAACAAGGACCGGGGTTGTAACCCTTCTTCTGAATGGAACCTAGTCCCATCATCATGGTACAGTATAAAAGGCAGGTAGAGCATATGAGAAATGAATCATAACGTGGTGAAAGTACAGTAAGTAAAGGTGAACTAGAATGTAAGATATGACAACAAATAAATAAACAGTGATTTGAATTATTAGGGCAAAATGTGATCGGCTGGGGAAACAAGGGAAAGGTTATCCACTTGGCTCGACAATCACACGAAACCTCTGACGAGGGCCTCCGAAGAGGGTCATGCCGACCAACCTGGATAACCGGCAGGGGGTATCTGCTACACCCTACGTGAGGTGAGGGTGGCGCCAGCAAAACACGGAAATATCATCACGGAGGCTTGATCACATAACCCCTAATAATTCCCCTCTATCCCCCGAATAGTATCACGGATCCGGACATGGCACGTCATGACATGGGGTTCGAGAGCAGGGGGCCAGCCCACTCCCAATGTGTGTCTATATAAGTACAGGAACACGAAAATATCTCATACCCATATACCAAGAAAGTCCAGGAATAACATCTCATGACAGGATCCGATGTACACTAGTCCGTGAACTGTCGTGTCAGGAATCAAGTAAAACACTACGACTGAATCGGATATAGTAGATATCAAGACAATGAAAACTATCAGTGAATGTACTCGCCTGCGGTCCTGAGCTGTCAATGGGGTCGATGCTCAGAGTGATGCCACAGACCTAAAGATAAGATATATATAAACTAATTAGGGTTCAACAGTGTTACACTTGATTCTATAGTATAGCTACGCAATCTAGGTCAGACTCAGTCCACTAAGTCAAACTAGGCCACAATAAGTCAAACCAAGTCAAACTAGGTCAAATGTTGACTCTACTTTGACGTTCAGTCAAAGCAGTCAACCATGGTTAAACAGGGTCAAGGCTAGTCTCTATAAATATCTACAAGGTCAACACATCAATTTCAGTGATTGTGAAATCACCGGAATCGATAGAACTCAAAATACCACAAAAGAAGAAAGATTATAATAATAGGGTAAAAACCTACAGATATTGTCGGATGGTGAAACAATCATCACCAACGTGTCCAGAATGGTCAAATCAGTTAGGATAGCCTGTCCAAAAGTCCAATTTGGAGACAGGGGCAAAAACGGTAATTTTGGACCAAAATGATGTCCGCCGTTGGACACACTTTGCACCGAAAAACGTGCCGAAATAAAAGTGCACAAAACCTAACAAATTATATGTTCACGAATCCAGAATGACGATACAAAACCAACGGTATATCCAGAATTGGATTCCGTTGACCCGATCTCAAATTGGTCCGTTGACCAGGACATTGAAATTCCAATTTGCACGGAAAAGCGTGTCGGAGCTAATGTCCTCAAAACTCAGCAAATTATATGTCAATGAGTCCAGAATGATGATACGAACTCAACGGTATATCCGGAATTGGATTCCGATGAGCCGAACTCAAAATGACCCGTTGACTCAGAAAGTGGGACCCGCTTTACACCGAAATACGTGCCAGGGCCCACGTTCTCCAAATCAAGCAAACTTTATATGAAAACATGCCAGAACGATGCCACGAGTCTACTGGTGGTGTCAGAAATTGAATCCGGAGTCTCGGGTTCAAAAATAGAATTTTACAAGTGCAACACTAAGAATTCGAACGGCCAACTTTGGCGTCGAATTCGACCGACCTAACAAGCTCAAACTGAAATGAAATCTAAAGGGGGCAGGAAGAGGGTTATACCAGCTGTGGACCGGAACTGGTGGCGCACAAAATGGAGCTGCGACGGCGAAGATACGAACCCGCAAAATTGGCGTCGCAAAACTGTCCAAAAATAGTTCAAATTAAAATGTCAACTTGGTGGCCAGTTTTGAGGTATCAAACGACAAAATTAACGGTTCAACTTGACAGAGGTGAAGAGGGATATACCAAGATTGAGACGGAGCGAAGAAATTGCCGATCAAACGGTCGGATTGTCCAGAAAATCCGTACGAAGTTGCTGTCCCGAACGCGAATTCTGTGTACCGTTCCCACGCGCGTCACGGCGAAAACCCGTGCGAAACGCATGAATAGCGTACGTGGCACGTCGGGAAAGGTGGTACGCACCCGGGGGGGCTCACTGGGGGTCGCCTGGCCGGAGGGGGCCGACCACGACGGCGGCAGCGCCGTGCGACGGCACGGCGACGCACGACGGCGGCCCGCGCGTGCGCGCACGTGTGCGCTGCTGCGCTGCTGCCTGCTGCGACTGCTGTTGCACGCCTGCTGCGGTGGCACGCCGGCTACGTGGTGGCTCACGGCGGCCAGCAGGTGGAGGAAGTGGTGAGAGTGGTGGCAGTTGTGATGGAGTGGTGAAGATGAAGAATGGAGAAGGAGGAGGAGAAGTTGAAGAAGAGTTGGAGAAGAAGAAGAAAATAAGGAAGAAGGGAAGTGTGAAGAAGAAGATGGTGAAGAAATACTTGAAGAAGAAAATGAAGAAGGAGTTGGAAGGGGGCTGTCGGCAGTGAGGGGGTGTGGTGGTGTGTGTTTGTTGAGAGAGAGAGAGAAAGAAATGTATATTGTATGTGTGTGTGTGTTTAGTAAAAAGAGAGGGAGAGTGAGAATAGATATTTAGAGAGAGAAAGTGAGATAGAGATGGGGGAGTGGGGGTCTGTCCCGTACGGGTAGGGAAAGAGAGAGAGGGTGAGGTGTGTGTGTGTGTGGAGAGAGAATGAGAGATATATATATATATATATATGTGTATATATAATATATAAAGAGAGTGATTATATATAAAGAGAGTGAGAGATATTTAGATAGAGAGAGAGATATATATTAGAATAGAGAGAGAGGGGAGGGTGTCGGCCACGTGGGTGAGGGGGTTGTCCTGATGGGAGAGGGAAGTGGGAGAGTGAGGTATTTGTGTAAGGAGAGAGAAAGTTAGATATTATATATTATATTATATATGTACATATATATACATATATAAAAGAGAGGGAAATAGAGATATTTAAAAATAGAAAAAAGTGAAAATTTATGTGGGGTGTATAGGTAGACATGAGAGGACAACATGGAGCTTGAGTTCGGGTTCGGTCGAGCCGGGTCGGGTCAAAATCGGACATGGTGCAATATTTGAATTAAAATAGATATTTATGATCATGGGAAAATAAGCAGCATGTGGGGGCTCAATAAATGGGACACAAGTATCAGGCGGATAGTAGGCTTCATGTGGGCCATGTCCATATTTGGGGTCGACTAGGTTGGGTCGATGTCGGGTCCCAAAATTAAATGGGAAATTAAATCAGGTTTTACGGTAGATAATTAATTGGCCTAAATTGAACCGAAAGTTGTGCAAAGGAAATGGAGCACAAAATGGAGTGTCTGAGTGGGACATGAAGGTCATGGGTGAAGAGCGTCTCGAGTAGATCAGGCATGACAAGTTGGTTCTGAGAAAACGACTGGTCTGGTGCTCCTAAATTAAAAGTCATGGTAACGCGCGTATGCTGATCAAGGAAAAGAGTGGGAATTCAATTAATAATTAAATGGTCTAATATTGACCCAAACTTGCGCGAAGCAAAAAGAGCACAAGGAAACGAGTTCGAGTGGGACACGAAATATCAATGTGAAGATAATCTCGTCTACTACAAACTCCAAGAAGGATGTTTCCAGAGACTGGCATCCCTAATGCTCTAGAATTCCAAGTCACGGTAAAGAGCATTTAAGATCAAAATTAATTATATAGGAATGAATTATTGAAAATAATTCATTAAAAAATTCGAAAAATAATTCAAAAAATTCAGGGGGCTAACAAGTTGGCTATCGGTAAGAAATCACTTAAATATGATATACTCAATATATGTATTGGTTTAACTTACGTGCTTAACGTGCCAAGTAAATAATGCTGTGTGTAGTCTTTCAATATAAGATCCTGCTTAACATGTTAAATTCAGTATGCTAGAAAGATGCATTGCTATAAATATTGCTCAAACATAACATACATGTTAACTGATGCTTGAAGTGAGAATTGTCATAACATGTTTAAGATGTTAATGTTAATGATGCCTCAACGATGTCTTTGTATGATAACACCAAGAATGCTATAATGATACATCCACGTGAATGTTGCTAAGAATATGTTTACATGCTTCACTATGAATATTGCCCATGAACTGTAAACTGATGCTAGGTCCCAAATAGAAAGATCATTCTAATAAATGCTACTTAAATGATTACTTAAATGTTGGTTTAGGCGAGTGGATTGGATTCTGCTCGTCATTACATAGATAATGTGCTGACCCATGTTTTTCGTGGGCAGGTGCTCGTGCTTGAGATATTCTGTAAACGAAGATTGGATTGATCGGTCCCGCGACATCGAAGATTTGTTGGACATGCAGAAGCTTTCCTTGCACAAGATGATGTCTTCTGGTTATAAAGGGTATAATGTATGAAGCATCGGATATCAGTTAGAACAGTGAGTTGTAAGCCAAGTCGGTCTTTCGAGTTGTAATCCCATGTATCCAAGTATCAAATGTAAGCTTTATAGTATTGTTCAGTTGGCTTTCAATGTAACGTGAGAAGTGTTGTAAGCATTGTATTCCAATACGAGTCTTGTACTCCTCTTTAATTATCAATAAAGAGAATAAAGTTTCATATATCTCTGTGTGACTTCAAGTTATTCTTTTATCTCTGCTGATATAAAGAAGTGATTGTTTGCCATTAAAATCTTTTGATGTAATTTCAATACAAACAGAACAGTGTTACAATGTAGGACTTAGACGTAGTCCTAGGAGTACACTTTTGTTTATCTGGGTCCCTTGTGCCGATGGAGCGAGTGGTAATGCGTTGACTCCGTTGACGATCTGACAACGGTTTTCGGTTCTCTGAAGGTCTGAGTTGCTCTGGGTGCTAGAGCTTGCGAAGAGGAAGAAGACGTTGAGTGTCTATATCTGCCTCTCTTTATATGTATGTCGGTGTTTGTGCGATGTGTGTCTGTAAGAAGGAAGTGATCCCTCTATTTATAGCTTTGCTGGCCGGCTGCTCATGCGCGCATGTAGGATACGCCTGTACGCGGGGACGCCACGTGGTGGTTGCTGATGGAGACGTATGGGCGATGCGCTCTGATTGAGAAGTTGAACCCTTTTTGTTGCTGTCGTAGGCTGCGGCCGAGCTGACACGTAGCAATGGAGAGGATCTTTCAGTTGCTGAGATCTTGGGTGATTAGCACCCCTTCATAGGACGAATCAAGTCAAAGGACGTGTGTCGTAGGTCAATGGCTCGAAGATCTCGGATTTGATGGGGAGAGATCTGATAGGATGCGCCTGGGATTGGGCACATGAGGAGGCTTTGGCTCGTAACCTTTAGGAGTCACGAACCAGTCGGGGCGCATAGCTTTTGAGGCGCATGCAGAGATTTGGGCGCATGGCTGCGGAGGCGCATGCGAAATGGTTGGGCGACCACGTGGCTTGTAACCACCGGAGGGGAGCAATGATGATGCTGACGTCGGCGACGCTTCATTTTCTGAAAAAGCTGTCAATTGTTCAGTCTTCGGGGGACGTGCTGCCAACTCTGTCAGACTTCAGCATTTAATGTTCTTGACAGATGATAGGATATTGAATGGGCACATCGATCGACATTCCACTAGGCGCATGGGGATGCATGGGGGAGCATCCTTATGAGGCGCTTGGTATTGATGGACGTATCAGTATGATGCGCGGTCTGGCCGGCGTATCCGTTTGCATAACACGTCTTTATGGGCTCGACTGTTACGTTCTTCGAGTGCTTTAAATAGCCGTTTTTGACTTGGCTGAATTCGAAGCGTCAGGTTCATCACCATTCAATGCAAATTCATTGCACGGGATTCGGAGAGCCAGCCACTTGGCGCATGGATTTGATTTGCCCGGTCTATAAATAGTGGCATGGAGAGAGTTTGCTTCTCGTTCTCTCACGTCCTTCCAAAATGAACTTGTTTGCTCGAGCACATTCTGTTGATGAGATGCTTCCGAGGGTGAAGATACGATGCATTATCTTCATTGATGCACTTGAAGGTGACTGTTACATCCAAAAGTCAGAGTCGAGGGCTTCTGAGGCAGGTGGAAGGTGCCTGTTGCATCCAAAGATCGGGATGATCGAGCCCCGTCTCCGTTATGCTGGAAGAGCCGCAGATCAGAATTATGGTGCCCCGA
Organism: Iris pallida; assembly: GCA_029216955.1. Taxonomy (NCBI): domain Eukaryota; kingdom Viridiplantae; phylum Streptophyta; class Magnoliopsida; order Asparagales; family Iridaceae; genus Iris; species Iris pallida. Next base: position 3,782,816 of record JANAVB010020797.1, read on the forward strand.
TCATCTTTTTTGGGCTTTGGGAGAGCTCCTCCTCCTGCTAGAGTGGGTGTTGCCCATTCTGGTTGGGTTGAAAGCTGCTCCTTTAGCCGCAGGTTGATTGCGGTGCTCTTCTCTTCCTTGGTTTGGGGAGCTCTTCCTCCAGCTAGAGGGTTGATTGCCACCCTCGTTCTGCTCAATAAATGCTTCATTAGTCGAAGCATTTGATGGCGCATATGCTGACACTTTATGATGCGCCTGACTGGGACGCTGAAGGGCGGTACATAACTGAGCTGCTGAAGGGATGCACATAACTGAGCTGCTGAAGGGATGCACATAACTGAGGATGCATATAACTGAGCTGCTGAAAAGATATGCCTGGCTAAGAGCGCATGGCGAGATGCGCCTGTTTGAGAGCGCATGGTGGTTGTTGCGCCTAGCTGTAGACTTAGGGTCTTTTCTTTGTAGAAATTTTTCTTTGTACAGCTCTTTTTTAGACATGTAATAGACTTTTATATGAAATAAAAATCCTCTTTAAATGTTTATACTTTTGCTTTGATGTGCCAAGTACTTCCTCTGAGCTCCCTGGCGCATGTAATATTTGGCACATAGGATTTTTGATCCTGAAATTCCATGCTTCTACAAGACCCCCTTCAAAGTTTTTAAAACTTTTTTGTCAAGTTTTGGAATACTTTGAATAAGAAGCATGGTGGCGTCTTCTACGGGACGCATGATCACTCCGCGCGTCAGTGATGGGGCGCATGCTCCTCTCAGTAAATGCAAATGATAATGCTTCGATAACCAAGAAGATAAATGATAATCTTTTTAGATTTATTTGCAGTTATTTCCTCACAGAATTCGAGGCGGCGACTGAGGTCACACTTCATCGGTTCACGCGTGCGACTGAGCCTATAAATAGGCGTGAGATGGAGAGAAAGAGTTCTTCCTCTCTTTTCTTTCTTCTTTTTTTAGAGTTCTTCTTTTGAAAAAAACCCTAACTTTCTTCTTGCAAGAAATGGCTCCCAAGACTCCTCGTGGCAGTGCTGGCAAGGGAAAGGAGGCTGCGGAGTTCGTCGAGAAGGACGTTCCTGTCACCATTGCGACTCCGGCCGTCGTTCGGCCTGCGGTGACGGGTGGGTGTCATCTTTCAACCTTTTTAGACGAGTTTGGACCACATGGCTGAGTGTTGTGCCCTAACTCTTTGCTGCCGACTCGCATGGACTTCTGTCCTGATGATGCGCCGAGGCTATTCTGCCGACGCGTATGGGTTTAGGCCCTGATTATGCGCCAAGGTTTTACTGCTAACGCGCATGGGTTTAGACCCTGATGATGCGCTGAAGCTCCACTGCTGATGCGCATGGGTTTAGACCCTGATGATGCGCCAGGCTGCTTGACACACTTTGTCTTCTTAAAGCTTCTTGTCTGACTTTTGTTTTTGCTGTGTCAGTGTCGATGACTATCCCTTTACTGAATAAAGTCCTTCTGGATGCTTCTCTTTGTCAAATGGGAGTTTATTTCGACGAGGAAGTTATTAATCCCATGAAAGCAGGTATCCTACTGAATCAGCCTTTCGAGAGAATGCTGTAAATCCAAAATCAGTCGTCTGTTTTCCTCCAGAGTATGAAGGAGAGCGGCAAGCTGGAATCTACTGAGTCCGAGGATGTGACCTTCTTGAAACCTGCCTTTCTGTTCGGTGACCGATTGATCTCCACCGAGGCGAAGATACTGAAGATCAAAGAAGACTGGTTCTTCTCTGCGAAGGACATGGTTCTGTACATGCGTTAAATCGAATGCCAATTGTCGCTGTCGGCCTTCTACCGTTTAGCTTCCAAGAGAAGGATGTCATGGGAACTTACTCCTTCTCAAGGAGGGGTGGTGGGGGGTACTCTTTCGATTGACGTTACTTCGAATCAAAGGGATACCTTGGCCGCCTCATAAGCCGGTCTCTCATTCATTTGCCGAACTTCGTGTCCTGGAAGCCTTTATAATGAGGTTCCTAATGACACCTTTGCCTTTAGTGCTTCGACCTTTGCAAATCGGATGCTAACATCGAAGGTTATGTATCCGAAAGGTGGCTTTAGGGTTGAAGGTTGGTGTCACCACAAGCTGAAGTGGGACGAGTTGACCCTTTGGGTGTTATCGAAGTTCAAGGCTGAGCTTAAAGAGATCGGGCTGATGGCCGCTATCCGTGCCACACAGGCCGGCGTGGATCTCAACAAGCATATGTTTCTTGCGCTCTTGGAAACGTTTAATACCCAGACTAGCACTCTCTTTACTCCAGTGGGGGAGTTGGGACTGGCCCTCCATGAGATGTACGAGGTGTCCAAGCTTCCTTGGGGCTCAAAACCGTACGAGGAATATTTTTCCTCAAACGAAGAGATCGTCGTTCTGGAAAGGAAGGACCCGAAGATGATGGCTGTTTTCAAAGAGGTGGCGAGCCATCATTATATGATGCAACGGAAGGACAAAGACAAGTCTCAGCCTCATGTAACTGCTTGGAGGGATTACGTCTTCAAGCAGGATTTGGCGGACTCCTCAAAGATCCGGTTTACGACTCCGCAGGGGATGAAACCCGCGGAAGTAACTTCCGAAATGAGCCGACTAGACGAGAGGGCCCTCTGTTCAAATGAGAGTGGCGAAGATGCGTACAGCTGTTTCTGGCACTGTGTGCACCGGATGTCATCTAAGGCAGTATTGACTGCATACTTGATGATATGGCTCCGGGATTGTGTGTTCTCGGGCGGATCTGGCTCTGTAGAGAGGGTAAACCGGAACCTCATTTTGCCAGCAGTGAAATTAGTTTTTGGTCGTCCTTTGGCTCTCCTCCCCGCGATGGTGTGTAACCTGTTGCGGGGCTTGAGGACTTTTGCTGATGACGTGATCCATGGGAGAGATAGGAACAAAAACTTTTCCTGGGCTGAGCTACCATTCCATTATCTGATGGGATGGTTGATTCTGCATCACCCGAATGTGATGAGTCCAGGTCCTGAAGAGGATCATGTTGAAGGCGACGCCTTTATCTGTCGCTTCTACAAGAGGAAATAGTTGCACACCGACGTCCCTGTCTGCAGGATAGTCTTATCTTATCTTCAGGGGTGGGAGATCGTCAAGGTCAGTCCCATCTTCAAAGATTTCGAGGCTGACCAAGATTTGGAAGACTCTGGTGAGGATGCGATCACTCTGTCGAAATGGAGATTTCGTTGGTTACAGAGTATTCGACCTTCCCACTTGGTCTACCGTAACCAAAATAAATGAAAGGTCCCTCCCACTTGGGTTCGAACTTTCCTGGTGTCTTGTGAGTCAACACCATCGACCTCCTGACTGCCAGAACCAGGTCGCCTACTTGGAAAGTCCTCTGCTTGACCTTCTTGTTGAAAGCCTGTGATATACGGGGTTGATAGAGTTCGATGCGTTGTTGAGCTAGGAGACGTTTTTCGTCAAGTGCCTCCAATTCTCGCAGATGGCGACGTTGATTATTTTTTTCTGTGAGTTAATTTGTCATTGCTACACGGAGTGAGGGTATCTGGATCTCGAGAGGCAGTACCGCTTCGCTCCCGTAGACCAGAGAGAATGGTGTGTTGCCCGTCGGGGTCTGTACCGTTGTACGGTAGGCCCAAAGGCATTTGTCGAGCTTTTTATTCCAGTCACGTTTGTTGGATGGCACGACCTTTTTGAGTAGCTTGACGATAGTCTTATTAAACGCCTCGGCCAATCCGTTCGCTGTCGGATTGTAGGCGGTTGATGCCACGTTTTGAATGCGATTCTTATAACAGAATCTGCTGAAAACATGGCTGATGAACTGAGGACCGTTATCGTGGATAATCCCCCGAGGTATCCCAAAACGGTAGATGACATGGTGCTTGATGAAGCTGATCACCCTAGAGCTCTTCACTTCCGCCAGTGGAACTGCTTCTGTCCATTTGGAGAAGTAGTCGGTGATGGCTAGGATGAAGCGGTGTCCCCTTGATGAAGGGGGGTGATCGGTCCTACAATGTCCATGCCCTAGGCTTCAAAGGGCCAGGAGGCAACCGTAGGATGTAATGGTTCCGACGGTGTATGGATGAAGTCAGCGTGAAGCTGGCACGCATGACACTTTTTAGTATAGTCGACAGCGTCGGCTGCCATGGTTGGCCAGTAGTAGCCCATGCGTCGCAGTCGATCCTGTAACTTAGGACCATGTTGATGGGCCCCGCAGGTTCCATCGTGAGCTTCTTGAAGGGCTTCGGCTGCTTCTTCGTTGGACAAACATCGAAGGAGAAGTCCATTGTAGAAGCGTCAGTACAGCATTTTAGTAGCTGTATCGTAATAGAATTGAAGGGAGCGCCTCCTGACTGAGACGGCTTCTTTCGGGTCCTCTGGAAGAATTCCGTGGACAGCGAAGTCGATGAACGGGAATCTCCAGTCTCGGACATTAACACCAGCACTTGTTGACATGGCATGGGCCATTCGGGAGCATAGGTTGTTTTTAGGACAGACCAAGTCTCGACCCATTACCGTGACATAATGTTGAGTCCTGAGGGGTGCTGCCAATGAGGCTGCGAGACCAGCCAGAGCGTCAGCCTCCAAATTTTGTAAACGAGGTACATGTTCGATGAAGAACTTGGTGAAGGTTGAAATGATGTTCAATGCAACTTTATGGTAAGGAACCAGATCTTCACGGCGAACTTCGTACTATCCTCTGACCTGGTTAACGACGAGTTTTGAGTCGTCGTAGGCTTCCAAATGATCTACCCCCAGCTGTTGCGCCAGCTGGAGTCCCATGATGAGAGCGTTGTACTCGGCAATATTGTTGGAGCACGGCTTCGAAAGGGAGTAGGCACGCTGTATGACCAGCTGATCGGGGGAGACTAAGACTACCCCCACTCCTGCGATGATTTGGCCTTTGGGGCCTGGTCTTGAAGCGCCATCGAAAAACATCCGCCAGACGGAGCTTTCTTCGGTGACGTTAGATTCTTGGACCACATCCGGGATGTCTTCATAGAGCCTGGAGGACTCTGGGATGGGGTGTGCAGCTAAAAAGTCGGCCAGAGCCTGACCCTTGACGGCTTTTTGTGGAACGAACACCATGTTGTATGGCGTTAGCAGGATCGCCCATGTAGCTAGCCGGGAGTTTAATGACCCTGGCTTCGTCATGAGAACTCTGAGTTGATTGACTCGGGAGATGACATGAATTGTCTGGCCCGAGACATAATGGCGAGTCTTCTGGATGGCAAATACCAAAGCCAAACACTCTTTTTCAACAGGGTTGTACCGGTGTTCGGCCCCGATCAGTGTTCTACTGAGGTAGTAGATAGCTTGCTCATAGCCTGTATCGCTGCTCTGAGTAAGCAAAGCGTCGAGGGAATGATCCATGGCATGGACGTCGAGGAGAAATGGTTTGCCGGCGACGGGTGCCACCAGGACTGGCGGGCTCGTCAAGTAAGCCTTGATGTCGTCGAAAGCTTTTTGGCATTCCTCTGTCCAGACGTAAGAGACTCCCTTCTTCATGCGCTGGGTGAAAGATTGACATTTTTCGAAAAAGTTTGCTATAAACCTCCGGATGTATGCCAGACGCCCTTGCAGGCCTCGAAGTTCTCGGAGGTTCTTCGGAGGGTCCATGTCAAGGATGGCTTTGGTCTTCTCGGGATCGACATGAATGCCTTTCGCCGTGATAATGAAGCCTAAGAACTTTCCGCTAGAAACCCCAAGGAAGGATTTAGCGAGGTTCATCTTGAGTTGATGTGCTCGCATGAGATCGAAGACTATCTTAAGGTCTTGTAGGTGATCTCCTTTGAGACGGCTCTTGACTGCGATGTCATCAACATAACATTCGACTATCTTGCGAAGATGCTGACGGAAGATGGTGCTCATAGCTCGTTGATATATCGCACTAGCGTTCTTCAAGCCGAAGGGCATCACTGTGTAGCAGAAGACCCCCTTCGGAGTCCTGAATGACGTGTGTTTTGCGTCATCGGAGAACATCTTGATCTGGTTGTAGCCCGAATACCCGTCCATTAAAGACATGCGTTCGAAGCCACATGTGTTGTCGATCATCACGTCGGTAATTGGAAGCGGGAATTCGTCCTTCGGGCAAGCAGTGTTGAGATCCCTGAAGTCGATACAGACTCGTATCTTTTTATTCTTTTTGGTGACAGGGACGACGTTGGCCACCCAATCCGGGTGTTATTCTTCACGGATAAACCCGCTGGTCAGGAGTTTGTCTACTTCCTGATCGATAGCGTTCATGATGTCAGGACAAAAACGTCGCTGTTGTTGCTTTATAGGCTTGGCATCAGGTAAGATGTTAAGCCTATGCATTACGATCTAGGGATCAAGTCCCGGCATATCTTCGTAGCTCCAGGCGAAGACATCGATATATTCTTTAGCCAGCTGGATTAAAGATTCTCGATCTTCTCCTTTTAGGCTTTTGCTGATGAAGATGGGTTTGGAAAAAGATCCATCCCTAAAGTCGATCTACTCGACTTCGTCTTCGGTAGGGGGTTCACGTAATTCGAAACGAGACTCCCATTGTTCTCTTAGGCGTTGAGCCCAGGGTTCTTCTTCGAAGAATTCTGGCGTTTGGTCTTCGCCTTCATCTTCTTGAGATTGTGCAGATGTCATGTTGGCTGATAGCACTTTCTTGAAGACTGATCCAATACTGGTATCGGAATCCCAGGTTGATGCTTCGGATGAATGAGAATGTTCTAGTTCTTCTGCCTCCGAACTCTCTAGAGTTGACGGCGGCGTGACATAGCCTACCCCCGTCGAGTTTAATGGTAGTAGTCCTGCGGCTTTCCTTTCGGTGTTGGAAGCCGGAGAGGAAGACGTCGACCCTTACCGTAGTTCAAGCCTTTGTTGCTTTTTAGGTCGTAACCCATCTTTTGGATGAGGTACTTTGTCTTGTCCGTGTACCGATAGACTTGTATTCTGTCGGTATCTGGTTCTTGCTCGAGTGATGGGAGGTCTTGATGACGCTCGACTTTGTCGAAGATGATGGATTCTTCGTCTCGATTCCGCGGTGGGACTACAAAACAGACCCCTTGGGACGGGACTACTCGATTTACATGATGGACGGTCGTTATTTGTGTTTGCAACGACCGTAGAGCGTATCTAATGTATACATGGCATTCCAATGTGGAAGACTAGAATAATTAAAAGACACTCTATTATTGATGAAACACGAGATTTTGTCCCGCGGGATTACATTGTCTAGAGAGGGTGCATCTACATCAGCAGAGATATATTCTCCTAGCTCTTCATCTGTGAGTACTGGGATTGGATCGGGAGAGTCCACCACAGCTTTGATCTTGGAATCCGAGAGGGCTATGTGGGCCTTCTCCGGCAGCTTAGATAAGACAGATGATTGCGGCGGCTTGCCCTTAAGACGCACCTTTAGAGGTGCCTCAACTGCGCATTCGGTGATTGGTGCCTTCCCCTGTAGTTTTGCCACAAGGGGAGCCGATGTTTGAGGTGGCTTTCCCTTGAGCCGTATCTTCAAGGGAGCCTTAGTAGGCGTTTTACCTAGAGCAGTCGGTGCTTTTCCAGGTAGCTTAATGTTCATGGAAGACAACGTCTGAGACGGCTTTCCTTTGAGTCGAATTTTTAAAGGAGCATCGGGAATCATCTCTGGCTCCATGTCCGGCTCGGCTGCCATTTCTGCTTCATCGTCAGCATCATTGGCTTCCTCCTCGTCAGGTGACTTGTACAAGGTAGAATCAGTAAAGTAGGCTTCAACCCCCTTGAAAGGGTCAATGTCCGCGAACTCCGTCCGGATGATGTCATTGGTGGACACGTATTTCATATATTGGTAGGGTGTGGATGGTACCACCATGTACTCATGCAGCTACGGACGACCCAGTAGGAGGTTGTAGTTGACATCGGCATCCACGACATAGCAAGTCACCTCGGTTCTGAGGTTACCGATATGACACTTTAGTCGTATTTTGCCTAGCAGCTCGTTTTTGCTAGCATTGAAGCCACTGATTGTTGTGTTGGAAGGCGCCAGTCGGTACATTGGGATCCCCAGTGTTGAGAGCAGCGTCTTCAGAATGATGCTAAGGGAAGACCCCGGATGGATCTGAATCCGCTTCACCTTGACGAAACCGATATACCCTGTATAATACAGAGGCCTGTTGTGTCGGTTGTGCTTGAGCAGCATGTCTTGTTGGGTGAAGGTTATGTTAGGGATAACTTCATCCGCACAATGACAGTACGCACATGTAGTTGGGGTATCCTCAGGCTGCTTGACCTGACTGATGAAGGACTCAGCATCCTTCAGGGCTTCACAGAGAGCTTCACGGGTGTCCTTGGAAAGGCGAAGAAGCTCAAACAGAGATAGACGGGCAGAAGTACTGGCAAGTTGTGCCAGTATGTCAAAGTTGTGGGGCTTGGTTAGCCCCGAAGCATTCTCCTTTCGCAGAGGCTTGTCGAAATGGGCCTCTACATGCTTCTGCTTATTGGCTGCTGGGTGCTTAGATGGGCCCTCTTTCTGGGCAGCAGGGACGGTGCAAGGAGGCACCACCTCGACGGCAGCTTCGTCGGGTTGGGCGTTCTGATGTGAACGCGTCTGTACAGGAAGTGCCTCTTCCACGGAGGAAGAGACCATGCGGCAAGACTTGATCTTCCTGCTCTTAGTTTTGGAGGCAGAGCGTACCTCTGGTTGAGTAACCTCGGAGACGAGATCGGGGTGAACCCATAAGATCTCTCCCCGAGATGTGGTGAGTGGGATAAGTCCACTCACGTTGTCACGAGTAGGTGGTAGATTGACCACCTCCATTATCACCTTTGGGATGGGGACAACGCCATCTTGCGTTGTGGTTGGCGGCAAGGTGCCAAATAGGAGTGACACCAGGTTGGCCGAGACCGTTTTCTCCTCATAGTCGACGGAGATAACATCTGCATTGATCATGCGCTGGATGTAGTTTTTGAGGACGTAGCAGTCCTTAGTTGGATGTCCAACAAACCGATGGTAGTGACAGTACCTCGAATTGTCCACTTTTTTAATCTCATCGGAACGCTTCGGGTCCGGCAATTTGATCTTGTCACCCTGTTTCAGTATCTCAAAGAGTTGCAGGGTGTCTTCATCGTTGAAAGAATAAACCTCCTTTGGCTTTGGTGCAAGTGGAGGCTTCTGAGTAGGTGCTGATGCACCTTTGGAGGCATTGACAGTCAACGCCTGTTTCCTCTTCGTCTCTCGTCCGGGGTAATTGGCTGCAGGCCGCCTTCCTTTGTCCTCAAAGACAGGGAAACTAACTCCCAGAAGGCAAGCATTGGACGCCTTCTTTTCTGCTGCTTCGGCTTTGATGATCAAGGAACTCCAGTCGGGAGGAGGAGTAGAGTTGAGCCAGAGTTTGACTGCAGGAAGCATGTTCATGCTGCAGGAGGAGAGGAGTGCATGTTCTGGCATGCCCGAGGGCAGTCTGAAGCAGGCCTGTCGAAAGCGTTCGATGAATACTCGAACTGTTTCCTTCTCTTTCTGGCGTATCTCTATGAGGGACGCCATTGTCATGTCCTTCCCGCCATCGTAGAAACGGTCGAGGAAGAGACGCGTCAATTTGTCGAAGGAAGATATAGAGTTATCGGGAAGGCTGTAGTACCAGTCGTACGCCACTCCTTTCAGTGCCCCGACAAATATGCTGGTGAGTAGTGCGTCCTCCTTCGGGAGATGTCCCGTTTGGGACTGGAAGTACGTCAGATAGCGATACGGAGAGTCCTTCCCATCGTATGGCGTCAATATTTGTGGTTTATACTTAGGAGGATAAACCACTTTGTTCCATTCAAGGGGATAGGGTTGGGGGATCCCCATCTTCTAGCGCTCCTCTTGTCTGTTCTTGGACTCAAAGCGCTCGCGCAAGTCCCTGACCATCTCCACCACGTCTTCTGTGGAGCTGGGAGTCAGAAAAGGTGGTACAGCCTGGAGTTGAGCATTTGATGGCTCTGACGTTCGAGGTGCTTCGCGGCGATCCGTATCTAAGGATACCCGTTGAAGGGGTACACTTGATTCTTCATTGGCCCCTGGGTCAGTACCGATAGAAGGTGCCCGGGCCAAAGCTGACCGTATCTCAAACACTGCTTGAGTCAGTGTTTGCATGGAGGCAGAAAGGGTTTTGAGTCCTCCCTCCAAGGTATCAATGCGCTAGACGAGGTCTGCCGGCGGCGCATCAGGCTCGGCATCACCCCCAGTCATGTATACTGTCATGACACGGCTGGAGTCGGATGGGTCAGTTGAGGCTTAGCTTTCGGCCTCGTTCTCTTGTAGGGGAGTTGCCTCTCCTGGAGCTTCGTCCTGGCTACCTCCAGCTATGTTTTGGAGGACACCCTCGTCTTTGGAAGAAGTATCCGCGAGGGCCTGATTACCCCCAGTTCTGTCTTGGAGGACTTCTTCGTCTTCGAGATGCAGATCCACAGGGGCTAGACTACCCCCAGCTACATCCGGAAGGCTAACTTCCACCCCAGCTGTGCTCTGGAGGACATCTTCATCTTCAGAAGGAGGATCAACAAGAGCTTGACTACCCCCAGCTTCCTCCAAGATCTTCTTTCTCCCCCGAGTGCCTTCAAACACTCTGGAGGACGGGACAGTTGTCTTGGTTTTCCATGGCTGGCTCTTGGATGAGGACGAGGAGTTGCCAGCCGCCTTTCAGATGGATGAGGAGTTAGAGATTACGTTGCATGAAGCAACCTTTAATTCTGGCTCCTCTTTTATTGACACCTTTTTTCCGAGACGACACCGGAGGGGTGTTGATAATTGCAGCCGCTGGAACACCGACTATCTTGGTGGAACTGCTGCCTTGCAATAGTAGTTGATGGTGACTACAGTACAGGTGTGCCCTGTGAGGGGAGCATTATGCTTGTCAGTCGACTCTCCTGACCGGCGTTTGTGAGTGATCATATTACGCAGATCGTTGGAGGAGAGTGCCACCTTCGTACCCCCAACAGGCGTATGGCAAAGCCAAGCGTCGGGGTGGTCAAGTGAATGCTGCATCCCCTGATCCAACACCAAACAGGCGCTCAGATCGGTAGTGGGGGAACAACATTTATAGTGACTTGAACGAACCTCAGACACACAACCAGTGGAGGCGCGGGAGTTCAAGACCACAGAGTTTGCCTTGCTCGACTTGGTTGCGAACGCAACAGATGCGCCCAATTGAGACAAGGACTTTGAAGGTCGACTCATTTTCGGCGCAGAAGCACCCGAGTCGACCTTATACAGCTTACCATCAGTAGCGCGCATGATTGTGAGCGCATGCTTCTAATTTGCTGTCGACATAGCACGTTTGAGGCGCATGGCCCATGCTGCCTTGGACTTCTTCGTACCAACCCGCTGGGGTGCATAGTACTCAGAGTCCAAATTCTCCTTGCCACTACAGCGAGTGAGTCTGTCAAAGACAGAGACCTTCTGTGGCGCATCAGAGGTGATACGCGGGGCATTAGCTGTGCCCCTGCTCCATCGACGCATCTTCCTCGCCTAAGAGGGAGATGGCTGGGGAATATGATCAGTCGCACATTTTTCCGAGAGATACGGTACACCGGTGGGCGCATCTTGGCTGCTGAGGACGTCAGCAGGAAGGGTAGGCTGCATCGACGCATCCCCTTCGGTGATGGTGCCAGAGGCGTCGACCTTGTGCACCCAGACCTGGCGAGTCTTCTTCGGCTTCGACAGCCGCTTCGATGGACTCGCACTGCCTTCAGAGATGAACTCCTCATATGCCTGTTGATTGAGGCGTACGACCAGCGTCTTGTGGGAGGAGCCCACCTTCACGTCGTCGGATTGCAACACAGCTTTCTCGGTAGAGGAGAAAGAGGTCCCCAGCAGCTTGTTTGCCATTAAAATCTTTTAATATAATTTCAATACAAACAGAACAGTGTTACAATGTAGGACTTAGACGTAGTCCTATAAGTACACTTTTGTTTATCTGGGTCCCTTGTGTCGATGGAGCGAGTGGTAATACGTTGACTCCGTTGACGATCTGACGACGGTTCTCGGTTCTCTGAAGGTCTGAGTTGCTCTGGGTGCTGGAGCTTGCGGAGAGAAAGAAGACGTTGAGTGTCTGTATCTGCCTCTCTCTATATGTATGTCGATAGTTGTACAATGTGTGTCTGTAAGAAGGAAGTGATCCCTCTATTTATAGCTTTACAGGCCGGCTGCTCATGCACGCATGTAGGATACGCCTGTACGCGGAGAAGCCATGTGGTGGTTGCTGATGGAGGCGCATGGGCGATGCGCTCTGATTGAAGAGTTGAACCCTTCTTGTTGCTGTCGTGGGCTGCGGTCGAGCTGACACGTAGCAATGGAGAGGATCTTTCAGTTGCTGAGATCTTGGGTGATTAGCACCCCTTCATAGGCTGAATCAAGTCAAAGGACGCGTGTCGTAGGTCCATGGCTCGAAGATCCCAGATTTGATGGGGAGTGATCTGATAGGATGCGCCTGGGATTGGACGTATGAGAAGGCTTTGGCTCGTAACCTTTAGGAGTCACGAACCAGTCGGGGCGTATGGCTTTTGAGACGCATGCGGGGCTTCAGTAGTGACTTTACTTCTGTCTTTAGGGATCAGAGAAAAGTCTGAGGCACATGGCTTTTGAGGCGCATGCAGAGATTTGGGCGCATAGCTGCGAAGGCGCATGCAAAATGGTTGGGCAGCCACGTGGCTTGTAACCGCCGAAGGGGAGCAATGATGATGCTGACGTCGGCGATGCTTCGTCTTCTGAAAAAGCTGTCAACTGTTCAGTCCTCGGGGGACGTGCTGCCAACTCTGTCAGACTTCAGCATTTAATGTTCTTGACAGGTGATGGGATATTGAGTGGGTGCATCGATCGACGTTCCACTAGGCGTATGGAGACGCATGGGGGCGCATCCTTATGAGGCGCTTGGTGTTGATGGGCGCATCAGTATGATGCGCAGTCTGGCCGGCGCATCCATTTGTATGACACGTCTTTATGGGCTCGACTGTTACGTTCTTCGAGTGCTTTAAATAGCCGTTTTTGACTTGGCTAAATTCGAAGCGTCAGGTTCATCACCATTCAATGCAAATTTATTGCACGGGATTCGGAGAGCCAGCCACTTGGCGCATGGGTTTGATTTGCTCGGCCTATAAATAGTGGCATGGAGAGAGTTTGCTTCTCGTTCTCTCACGTCCTCCCGAAATAGACTTGTTTGCTCGAGCACATTCTGTTGATGAGATGCTTCCAAGGGTGAAGATGTGACGTATTGTCTTCATTGATGCACTTGAAGGTGACTGTTACATCCAAAAGTCGGAGTCGAGGGCTTCTGAGGCAGGCGAAAGGTGCCTGTTGCATCCAAAGATCGGGATGCTCGAGCCCCGTCTCCATTATACTGGAAGAGCTGCAGATCGGAATTGCGGTGCCCCGATCATCTTCCTTGGGCTTTGGGAGAGCTCCTCCTCTTGCTAGAGTGGGTGTTGCCTATTCTGGTTGGGTTGAAAGCTGCTCCTTTAGCCGCAGGTTGATTGCGGTGCTCTCCTCTTCCTTGGTTTGGGGAGCTCTTCCTCCAGCTAGAGGGTTGATTTCCACCTTCGTTCTGCTCAATAAATACTTCATTAGTCGAAGCATTTGATGGCGCATATGCTGATACTTTATGATGTGCCTGACTGGGACGCTGAAGGGCGACACATAACTGAGCTGCTGAAGGGATGCACATAACTGAGCTGCTGAAGGGATGCACATAACTGAGGATGCATATAACTGAGCTGCTGAAGAGATGCGCCTGGCTAAGAGCGCATGGCGAGATGCGCCTGTTTGAGAGCGCATGGTGGTTGCTGCGCCTAGCTGTAGACTTAGGGTCTTTTCTTTGTAGAAATTCTCCTTTGTACAGCTCTTTTTTAGACATGTAATAGACTTTTATATGAAATAAAAATCCTCTTTAAATGTCTATACTTTTGCTTTGCTGTGCCAAGTACTTCCTCTGAGCTCCCTGGCGTATGTAATGTTTGGCGCATAGGATTTCTGGTCCTGAAATTCCATGCTTCTACAGTGATGTATTCTATTCAATGGGAAAGATTGTCCTCATTAACTTTAATTTATCTGCTTCTGCCACTGCAATATGTTCCTATTTGAAGAAATTTACTTAGGTACCATCTTTGCCTTGTACAAATGTAACACCAGACTTGTACGGCATCACACCCAAGCGAGGATGATCGATTCCAAGGGATAAAATATGTGAATAAATAACTCTATGAATCGGGGCGTGACAGTCTTCCTTAGATGTCTTGTGATTAAGTTGAGATTATATACCTCCGTGCGGAGATGACAGGTACATATATATATATATATATTGTGTCTAGATGTTATACTTTCTAGTAGACCTATACAGCGTTCTATCACCGATTCTGTGGCGTAGGCTGGACGTAAACACGTGCTCGTGCCCCTAATCAGGGTGCGGGTCGTGACACAAGTTCATTGCACTGACTTCGGAGAAGTTGCCACTTGGCATATGGGTTTGATTTGCCCTAGCCTATAAATAGCAGCGGTGAGAGAGAGTTTGCTTCTCATTTCTCTTAACTTCTCGAATGAAGATGAACTCGACCGATACTCCTCCTTGGCTAGATGTTGCGCTGTGGGATTTAGGTTGGCGGCTTGGTGTTTTTGAAGATTTCTCCGACGTGTGGCACGATCCATTTCGGTAAAGGCGGTAAACTCAGCCCACGTTTCATCGGGCCATTTAGGATTTTCGAGAAAATTTGTGCAGTAGCATACCGATTGGCTTTGCCGCCTGCATTGGAAGGAGTACACAACGTGTTTTACGTATCCCAGCTGAGACGATACATGGCGGACCCCAGCCACGTGTTGGACCATTCGGAGATCGAGGAAGGACCGAGTCTCAACTATAAAGAGCAGCCCGTGGAGATTCTGGACCGCATGGCGAAGGTGCTAAGGAATCAGACAATTCCTTTGGTTCGTGTCGCGTGGAGACATCACTCCCCGGGTGAATCCACATGGAAAAGAGAGGACGAGATGTGCGAGCACTATCCCTACCTTTTTGAATCATGAGGTACATGTTCACCTTGTATCTATCTTAAATTTTGAGGACAAAATTTGTTTAAGGGGTAGATTTGTTAACCCCTGACCAAATATTTTCCAAACTATTATAACTGATTTCCTATTTGCCCCATTTGTGTTTTTTTCACTTAATTTATCAATAAAGGATCAAAGTGGAAACATAGGATTTGGCAGGGACCCAAAAGAAATACTGAAATTCAATCAACTGCCATTCGAATTTGAAGAAGTAGCCAACCTTCATCCTTCTTTAAATTCGAACCAAACACTCCAAATCCGTGGGAATACAAATAACTTCAAATCCTTAAAAAGATCAGATTCAAATCTAATTTTAAACCCCATCTCCCTATCTTTTCCCGTCAAAACCCAGGGTATATATATGCGTACATGAGAAGGATAACTGATTCCTTCTCTACCTACAAAACCCTAAGAGCCGCTCCCCCTGTCACTGGAAGAAGGAAAACAGGAAGCAATGAGGCATAGGAAGGAGTCGAGCACCCCAGAGGTAAGCCTTTTTCCTTCTCTATTTGGGAAACTCTATCTTCAATCTTGGAACAGTCAGATGATTGTCTCAATACCTAAATGAATACAAATAGGTTGTAAATCATTAAGAAGACAGGGTCCATAAAGGTAATCACATACCAAATTAAGAACAGGGTATGTCCTTCCACATGATTCTTAGATACACTTTCAGATCAGCGTATCTGACACTGAAACCACAATAGGACTGGTATTGGTGGATACCTGGTTTCATGTTGAACCTAGATATAAACGTGTATGTTTGAGTATCAGATGGATGCTGACACCAAAACCCAACTCTCGAATAACATAGGTAAGTCCTTATAGATAATCGAAAATCCGTTAAAACCTTAGTATCAGACATCTAACTTTTCCTTGATGTGACTAACCGACTGAATCAAGAAGTATCGGTCTTCACTAATATGCCAAACCCAAATCACTACCTAGGAAAATCGGGACAATAGGCGAGGCCGCTTGGTTGCACAATATGCACTTGGTATCATGTTTGATATTTGGAACCATATGTAACTAATGGCATCACAGTCAATTCCTAATACCAGATCAAGCTTTGAGTATCAGATTGACACTCATATACTAGTATCGGACCTTAAGTACAGTCAAACCCCTCCCGTATCAGTGGCCTCTTACTTCGTACAGATTTATATGGCCATGTTAGATTTCTTTATACCAATACCTGATAAGTAAAGACCCTACATGTATCCACTAAGCACTGTTAGGATAATTTCCCCTAGTATCAATCACTATTTTAGATGCAATATAGGCAAAGGAAGCCTCAGAATACAGGGGTACTGTAGCACGACGTATCAAAGGACATTAGTACACAGGGGAGCAAATTAGTACGATCTGCCTAGGTAATCAACTAAGGACACCCAAGTGTAGTTTGTTAGATAGAAATGATGAGGGGAATAGGAAATTATATCATGAAGGATAGGATACCAACTGTCATACGAATATCCCCTGGTAACATAAGATTCGAATAAGATAGTTTCCTAGTATCCGCTAAATGCTAAAGTATAGGTCTTCTCTTGACAAAAAGGGTTATTGATGCATTAAAGGGGTCCTCTTGAAACTTTGGAGTCTGAATAAGTATACTTTCAGAGCAGCCTACTCTACGATGTTCAAACCACCTGGCGGCAGGACCCAATCGATTATGTCAGTTGCCCCTAACCCATAAAGCACCTTCATGTGAACTTGTATTAGTACCAACAGATACCAAATAGTAAAACTTCACTTGTACCCACATAACATTAACAGGTGAACCACCTCTCATGTACCCGATGATACTACCATATGAAATACTCTTTCTGATTCCAGTTAGGACATGGCTACCTAATTGGCTTAGATCGGATTACCAAACACAGAGTAGGAATAGTAGAATTTATGTTATGGATTGTAGCTAACTAGTTTAATCAGTACACGAGCCTTGTCACAGGCTAGAATACAGCTTGGATATCACTATAGGAACTAGAGGGAAATATAACAGAGGAGATGGTATTGTATAATGTGCCTTAGCACAGCTTTAATGGGTTACAGGGTATGTATAGATGGAAATACAGGTATAGATTGCAGGGGTTACATCCAGGTTAAAGAAGACCAACTCATGATAGTTAGAGGCAACCACACCAAGAGTGTGGAGGATACCATGCTAGTAATTTATTAAATTTTGGATACAAGTGCTATTGATCTACATTTTAGCTTATTGACTTTGTAATTCATAAAATAGGTCAACTGGACTCGAGTTTGATACCAAAACCGTATCGTCAGCTCAGGACGACAGGCGAGTACAGTTTATTGTCTGTTTTCGATATTAATTTTTACTATATTTCACTGTTGGCCATTGGTTATGTGGTTTTTGTCATTTTTATATTCTGTCATAATTTGTTGAGTCAGGAATGAGAAGTACCAAGGATGTGTAACCGACCGTAGATATTGTTTATTTTCTGCAAGTAGACCTCGTAGACATTGTTTAATTTCTGCAAGTAAACCTCGTAGACATTGTTTATTTTTCATGCAAGTAGACCTCGTAGACCTCACGGTGTAGTGTCCCAGACTGATCACATATCAAAGGTACTTCTAAAAGTTGGGAAGGTATTTTAGTTTATTTATTTGCTGTTGATTTTTCGTCTTTTCTTGTGTCTTTTTCTGTTTATTTTCAAAACATATAATTGATGTCTAACCTCTGTCTTATAGTCATTTTCATATATTGGAACTGCATTCAGTGAATTGTACTCGTTCCATCCTGACTGGGTAATCCTACAAATTTTAGGTAATTATGACGAGGATTTATGCCTCGAGCAGTATGGCCCTTATTTGGGGGATGTCGCTGAGACGGATTTTACTTTTCATGAGGAGTTTGCAGCAGTTGACCCCGCTTCTCTTGCTTAGATGTTTATAGATATTATTGAGACATTGTAGTGGATATTGACATCGATTTCTGAGACTTGCAGTTAGGAGTTTATTTATCTGTGGATTTTATACATTCATTTTTTAAGATTAGATATATATATTCTTTATTTCCATTCGGTATTGATTCGTGATCTTGTGTTGTTGTCTCCCAAGTGGAGCACATAATATTATTGCGTGGTTGTTCTTTATACTGTTACAGCGTTCTACCGTCAACTTTGCGGCGTAGGCTGGGCGTGAGCACTATTCATACTCAATTATTGGATACGGGTCATGACACATTTTTATGGTGGCCCATGCAGGTTAGTTTTTGCAAAGATAGAGAAACCGTGGTAGTACTCAAGTTAGTTGTACTACTGCGGGCCTGTAACTAGGAATAGGATTAGGAACCTAAGGACCATCCCCAACATGTTTAAACTACGTTATTGACTTCTATACTCGACTTCAAGTACCCTTTATGCCTCCTGCTTGAATCTGTCCACCGTCTAATGATTTTTTTTGCTTTCAGTCAATGGATTCGCAAGACAGGAACAATACTGCACTGAACACTCCACCGACTGTTGAAGGATTTTTCACCTACGGGACCCTACCGATGCAGGGAGGCCAGCTTACTCACCAGGGCGACCCGACTCCGCCGCAGTACTCGAGATTCCGCAGGGACGACATTCCACCACCACCGCAATTTCCTTCGCAGACTCCAGTGCCAGCACCCATTCCTCCCCCGGCCCCAGCAGTATATCCACCACCTATCCTGCATCCGACACCAGCAGTGTATATGCCACCTACGATACAGCCGGCGCTAGTCATATATCCAGCACCTATGACGCATTAGGCACCAGTTATGTATCCAGCGCCTACCATGCATCCAGCACCAGTGATGTACTCGGCACCTGTTTTTCCCCCATCATTGGATAATGTTACCCTCCTAGGAATCTTTCAGTAACAAGCCAATATGTTCCGCGATACTTTGAGAGAGGCCCTTCAGATTAGAGATGCTCCTCAGCTGCGCTCCGGAACCTCCAAAAAATTCATAGACCTCAGGCCCAGGGAGTTCCATGGGACAGAGGAAATTCTCTACGCTGATGAGTGGATGGAGAATGTGGAGCGATACCTGAAGATGGCCCGAGTCCCAGAAGATCTAAAGATTGAGTCAGCTAGTAGGTAACTTTTCGACATCGCACGGACGTGGTACCAAGGCGAGCCCCGATTTTCTGCTTCAAACGTGACTTGGGAAGAATTCAAGCGGCTATTTAAGAAGAAGTTCTTTCCCGATGTAGCTCGAGAGGCATTGGTGAGTCAGTTCGAGTACTTTGTTACGACCCGCACCCGCTTTTCAGACGCGAGCTCGTGAGCAAGCTAGCTACACATCGAACGGACTCCAGCCCGACTCGAATACGTAAACGCTGTCACGGCTATGGTGAACTGCTAAATCATGGCAAATAAATCTATATCTCAATCCACAATAAGAATACGCAACATGAATGAACACTATGGGCCATGGTCTGCAGCCCACTAGCATATATGTCCGATGAGACTCCAAGGAAAGTAACAAGAGTCACTAAACTGAATCAATAAACAGGATAACTCATGATAAGGAATGTAGAGCATGAAAGGATAACAAACGTAATAATGATACCCGAAACCCATAAGAACCGCAAATCCTCTGCCTTCCAGGACTACTAGCTAACTCCAAGCAATAGCTAAACCAGAAGAGATCATTAGGTCCTCAGAGGACATAGCAAGATACATAATATACATGCCTATCTAACAGTTTTATAATGTGCAAGAAAATAAAAAAGAAAAACAAGAACACGACAAATGACTACGAACACGAACACGAACACGAATACGAACATGAATACGAACACGAACACGAATATGAACATGAACACTAGAACAACTACGTATAAATGAACTGTCGGATGAACGATACACGAGATCAATGGAAGAACCAAACCCTCATCCCGAGTATGGACTCACGGGTTTGAACTAAGCACTAACCCTTGTCCCGAGTGTGGACTCTCTGGTTAGCTCACAGCAAGAGACCCTCATCCCGTATGTGGACTCTCTGGTGTAATTGGTTAACCCTTGTCCCGAGTGTGGACTCTCTGGTGCCAATGATCACGACAAACACCCTCGTCCCGAGTGTGGACTCTCTGGTGCACTGAACAACCCTCGTCCCGAGTGTGGACTCTCTGGTTGTGTAAAACGATAATCAAGGCTATGGCAGTTTACTACACGCACTCGTTCTATGACACGACTCAAGCAAGGTACTGACGGAAAACTCCAAGCATGAAACACAAGGCCAAACATGAACACGGCTATAAATAATAAAAATAACTCTACAGAAAATAACACGAAAAGCACATATCCATAAATAAACAAATGACTGAGAAACGAAAGGAAATACATGTAAGTAAAACTGTAGAGGAAGGCAAGGTATACTTGCCTGTGGTTTCGAGCTGTTGGCACGGCCAAATGTTGAGTCAGAAGTCCAATGAACCTGTTTATAAATTAATAGAATCAATTTACAATTTGAGAGTACAGAATTGCCTAACTATTTGATTATTAGCCTTCTAGGTTGATTCTAGGTCAAATATCAACTCAAGGTTGACTTTCAGTCAAAATAGTCATCCTTGGTCATTCTATGTCAAGTTTACTTATATCAAATCAGTACCTACCTAAATACCCAAACTTAGCTACCTTAGCCTAAACATTACCATGTAGGATATGCCTACTTAAAACCTTAACCCAAATGGAATGCCAATAACTATCCTAGGTAATACCCTACTAGTGGTACTTTTATTCCCGTGCGTGATAATACCTCTCGTTTTGCTCAATTGACTTGAGAAAGAAATGCTTACTCTAACAATATATACATCCAAGACCAAGTGGAATACTAGCCACCCAGATCAGAATATCTCCTGAGATATATAAAACACTAATATTTCTTAATGATTATGGCCCTAGCTTTTACTTGTTTGACGGGTACATGGGGCTAGTATATCTTCCATGAGAATATAACAAGTTCTGTTTTAGTTCTTTGAGTACTCTCTAAAAGACGAAGTTACATGATATAATGCGTTTGAAGAAATTACTGAATTTGAGTAATCAAACCGCAAGCCTCATAGGCCAACCCAATTAAGTCAAATAGACAAGCTATTCATCAACAAGCAACAAGGAATCTCTCATGCTGTAACAATTATTTGTATACCATATTTAAAACCACTGCATTTGTTGCAAATGTCCATGACCCAAATATCTAACTCCTTGGACTATATCTCCTGCTCCTCATAGCTGAAGCATATTTTGAATAATTCATAAAGGAAAATCAAAAGAGGTACAAGTGAAGGTTCATGTCAGTATCCTAACTGTGGGATACCTCTGGTCCCTATATTCCTATATCAATATGCTTATAACCATCATTCATGTGCCACCAAGATCTGCACATATACTGGATGCTTCTAAGTACTAGGTATAGACACCTACTAGTCTAGGTAATCCCAGTCTACTACTGTTATTAAAGATGTGCTGGCACCCTCTTGCTAGTGGCTACCAAGGCCTACTTACTACTGATGCCTTGTTCCCTACACTGTCATACTATCTGTAAACTAATACTCTATTGGTTTGTCACTTCTCTGCTCTCATATACATCAATTGGTACTCATTGCCTATGGTTTGGTGTTGTGAAATTAATCTATCCACAATTGTTATCCAGTTAAACCCCTATCCACCCTATCCTATTATTCATTTCTTCTTGTATTATCTGGGTTCAAGGAGTATTCCTGTTTAGAGGCTAGCAACCAAACTTGTTGCTCTCCTGATGATAGTGTTTACAGGTATATATATACTACAGGTACTGATCCATGCCTAACCTATCAGTGTAACATCAATGTATGTCAAACAAGAATATCTCAGAGTATTACAACTGCTACTGCCCATTCCAACATGTTGTCTCTCGACAAATGTTCTGAACAGGGATTAGGCCATTAGTATGTATGGCTTATACTGGCATATGATGTTTAAAAGCACATACTATGTAATTTAACCTGGGGCGTAGCTGGTCAGCCCTATTTCCTATAAGACCCGGTCCCTTTCCCTTGCTGCCATTATCTATAATCCCTTATTACTTCATTGTCCAGTCCCCAACTGTCTAAATCCTGAACACCAAACTCACCCACACACCTATATCAATAAGATACATATATCCCCATCTTCTACATTCATAACAATACCTATATATGTATATATGAACAAGTTCATATAGAAGGCAGCTCAATCAGCCTATATATTAACATACATGTCACACACACTTATAACTAAGCTATCCCATATATCTGTAAGATATATTTCCTTCCTCTCTATTTTTAAGCCCTGCACTCGAGCCCTCTACTTTCCCTTATTACCATTCAGTTCACTTTTCTAAATGAACTCCTCTTTTCACTTACCTGTTGTCAATGTGGCAGCAAGAACCCCCTCCTCTCTGTTAGAGTCCTCCGAACAACATTCCCCTCACTATATCAGTCATGTGACACACATATCAGTTTGGTTAACTGATACTCAGGTTGGGTTACCTCCTATACATCAAATTCCCTTCAGTTTAGATCAATCCCATGGACTGATCAAATTCAGTCATGATGAGCCATACTCAATACTGGGTCAATACCTCAGTGAAGCTTCCAAATTAGTTGAAGAACTGATTCACCATCAGTCCATGACTGATACCAAAATCATCATTCCATACAGTCCAACTAAAACACAAATCACCTCAATATTCAGTCTTGGCCTTGTCACAGGATAACTAGTTACAACCCAACTCGGGTATCCCCATAACCCCACGTATATGTGAAATTACTGGCCGTATCATGAAGGGTCTGGTACCACCCTCTATATTCAGTCTATTCCCTTTATCACCCAATCTCACATTCATCTAGTTCTTTTAGGCATTATTACAAATATCTATGCCGCTATTCTACATGGTTAACTAACTGGGTTTGAGAAATCATAAGACTTGGTGGAAGAGAAGAAAAGGATTACCTGGTTGAAGAGTCAAAGGCCATGTCTTCTACGGGACTCTCTCGACCAGTGGACTCTTCACGAACAGGTGGGGCACACGAGAAGATTTGAACTTAGTGTTTGGGGGAGACAGGAGTCATCTAACTCCCCTTAATATATATACCAAGTTTTGGATTGATCAAAAAGGATGACTGGATAGAGGAGAAGGGATTTTGAATATCGTAGGGTTTATCATACCAATTGAAAGGAAATCGAATTTTTGTATATAATCCTCAACACAGGAGCTCCTAACGGCTAACAGTCCACTTGGGCTTTTAAAAATAGGTTTTGCACCTAAGCCTTAATATAATTCTGAATTTGCATAAAACCCCTTCTACCAATTATAGAATTTACAAATCCCTATCACACCAACTTTATTATATACCATTACATAGTACCTATGATAAGCCTCATTATATAAAATATATTAGTAAAATATATTTTATAAATCTAAATTTAATTGTCTCATGCCAATAAAATATTGAGAAATAAATAAATAAAATAAAATTAATAATCAGAACGGGGGTTTACATTCTACCCACCTTAAAATAATTTCGTCCTCGAAATTTTAATTCATAACTATTCCTTAAAAATCAAATTCTACTATTATTTTAATATCCTCAAATTTAATCTCGCAAAAATATTTTATAACCTTCTTTAGTCATTTTATCACTCCGAATACTTAAGGACTTCTACCCACCTTTAGTCAAACTACTCCTCAAAATATGGTCACTAAAATCTTATAATCTTCTAACTAGTTGCTAACAATTCTACCGACAGATATCTAGGCATATGGCAACTATAATCCCTACATATCTATCAAATAACCAATATTCAAAAATCAAGCAATATTATACTATAACTTAAGAATCTCTGATGAATTCTAGACAGCACGATCATTCGTCACCCCGGAATAGGAAGGGACGAGAATCAATGGTACAAGAAGACAAGGGAGAATAGTCGAGAATGAATACGAAGTTTCAAAGACGGTAGAAAAATTTCTAAGAGAATTTTCAAGATAGAGTAGATTGAGATATCTAAGGTTTAGTCATAGTCGCAGGCTCGTACCAGTACAGTTACGTAACCGGTACGATATGCTCTGACCTGCATGGGCCACCAAAAAAACTTGTCACAACCCGCACTCGCTTTTCAGACGCGAGCTCGTGAGCAAGCCAGCTACGCATCGAACGGACTCCAGCCCGACTCGAATACGTAAACGCTGTCACGGCTATGGTGAACTGCCAAATCATGACAAATAAATCTATATCTCAATCCACAATAAGAATACACAACATGAATGAACACTATGGGTCATGGTCTGCAGCCCACTAGCATATATATCCGATGAGACTCCAAGAAAAGTAACAAGAGTCTCTAAACTGAATCAATAAACAGGATAACTCATGATAAGGAATGTAGAGCACGAAAGGATAACAAACGTAATAATGATACCTGAAACCCATAAGAATCGCAAATCCTCCGCCTTCCAGGACTACTAGCTAACTCCATGCAATCGCTAAACCAGAAGAGATCATCAGGTCCTCAGAGGACATAGCAAGATACATAATATACATGCCTATCTAACAGTTTTATCATGCGCAAGAAAATAAACAAGAAAAACAGGAACACGATAAATGACTACGAACACAAACACGAACACGAATACGAATACGAATACAAACACGAATATGAACACGAACACTAGAACAACTACGTATAAATGAACTGCCGGATGAACGATACACGAGATCAATAGAAGAACCAAACCCTCATCCCGAGTGTGGACTCACGGGTTTGAACTAAGCACTAACCCTCGTCCTGAGTGTGAACTCTCTGGTAATCTCACGGCAAGACACCCTCGGCCCGTGTGTGGACTCTCTGGTGTAATTGGTCAACCCTCGTCCCGAGTGTGGACTCTCTGGTGCCAATGATCACGACAAACACCCTCTTCCCGAGTGTGGACTCTCTAGTGCACTGAACAACCCTCGTCCCGAGTGTGGACTCTCTGGTTGTGTAAAACGATAATCAAGGCTATGGCAGTTCACTACACGCACTCGTTATATGACACGACTCAAGCAAGGTACTGACGGGAAACTCCAAGCATGAAACACAAGGCCAAACATGAACACGGTTATAAACAATAAAAACAACTCCACAGAAAATAACACGAAAAGCACATGTCCATAAACAAACAAATGACTGAGAAACGAAAGGAAATGCATGTAAGTAAAACTGTAGAGGAAGACAAGGTATACTTGCCTGTGGTTCCGAGCTGTTGGCACGGCCAAATGTTGGGTCAGAAGTCCAATGAACCTGTTTATAAATTAATAGAATCAATTTACAATTTGAGAGTACAGAATTGCCTAACTATTTGATTATTAGCCTTCTAGGTTGATTCTAGGTCAAATATTAACTCAAGGTTGACTTTCAGTCAAAATAGTCATCCTTGGTCATTCTATGTCAAGTTTACTTATATCAAATCAGTACCTACCTAAATACCCAAACTTAGATAACCTTAGCCTAACATTACCATGTAGGATATGCCTACTTAAAACCGTAACCCGAATGGAATGCCAATAACTATCCTAGGTAATACCCTACTAGTGGTACTCTTATTCCCATGCGTGATAATACCTCTCGTTTTGCTCAATTGACTTGAGAAAGAAATGCTTACTCTGACAATATATACATCCAAGACCAAGTGGAATACTAGCCACCCAGATCGGAATATCTCCTGAGATATATAAAACACTAATCTTTCTTAATGATTATGGCCCTAGCTTTTACTTGTTTGACGGGTACACGGGGCTAGTATATCTTCCATGAGAATATAACAAGTTCTATTTTAGTTCTTTGAGTACTCTCTAAAAGATGAAGTTACATAATATGATGCGTTTGAAGAAATTACTGAATTTGAGTAATCAAACCGCAAGCCTCATAGGCCAACCCAATTCAGTCAAATAGACAAGCTATTCATCAACAAGCAACAAGGAATCTCTCATGATGTACCAATTATTTATATACCATATTTAAAACCACTTCTTTTGCTGCAAATGTCCATGACCCAAATATCTAACTCCTTGGACTATATCTCCTGCTCCTCATAGCTGAAGCATCTTTTGAATAATTC
Source organism: Iris pallida (assembly GCA_029216955.1). Classification (NCBI taxonomy): domain Eukaryota; kingdom Viridiplantae; phylum Streptophyta; class Magnoliopsida; order Asparagales; family Iridaceae; genus Iris; species Iris pallida. The sequence continues at coordinate 3,808,909 of JANAVB010020797.1, forward strand.
ATAAAAGAAAATCAAAAGAGGTACAAGTGAAGGTTCATGTCAGTATCCTAACTGTGGGATACCTCTGGTCCCTATATTCCTATATTAATATGCCTATAACCATCATTCATGTGCCACCAAGTTCTGTACATGTACTGGATGCTTCTAAGTACTAGGTATAGACACCTACTAGTCTAGGTAATCCCAATCTACTACTGTTATTAAAGACGTGCTGGCACCTTCTTGCTAGTGTCTACCCAGGCCTACTTACTATTGATGCCTTGTTCTCTACACTGTCATACTATTTGTAAACTAATACTCTATTGGTTTGTCACTTCTCTACTCCCATATACATCAATTGGTACTCGTTGCCTATGGTTTGGTGTTGTGAAATTAATCTATCCACAATTGTTATCCAGTTAAACCCCTATCCACCCTATCCTATTATTCATTTCTTCTTGTATTATCTGGGTTCAAGGAGTAATCCTGTTTAGAGGCTAGCAACCAAACTTGTTGCTCTCCTGATGATGTTGTCTACTGGTATATATATACTACAGGTACTGATCCCTGCCTAACCTATCAGTGTAACATCAATGTATGTCAAACAAGAATATCTCAGAGTATTACAACTGCTACTGCCCCTTCCAACATGTTGTCTCTCGACAAATGTTCTGAACAGGGATTAGGCGATTAGTATGTGTGGCTTATACTGGCATATGATGTTCAAAAGCACATACTATGTAATTTAACCTGGGGTGTAGCTGGTCAGTCCTATTTTCTATAAGACCCGGTCCCCTTCCCTTGCTGCCATTATCTATAATCCCTTATTACTTTATTATCCAGTCCCCAACTGTCTAAATCATGAACACCAAACTCACTCACACACATATATCAATAAGATACATATATCCCCATCTTCTACATTCATAACAATACCTATATATGTATATATGAACAAGTTCATATAGAGGGCAGCACAATCAGCCTATATATTAACATACATGTCACACACACTTATAACTAAGCTATCCCATATATCTGTAAGATATATTTCCTCCCTCTCTATTTGGAAGCCCTGTACTCGAGCCCTCTACTTTCCCTTATTACCATTCAGTTCACTTTTCTAAATGAAGTCCTCTCTTCACTTACCTGCTGTCAATGTGGCAGCAAGAACCCCCTCCTCTCTGTTAGAGTCCTCATAACAACATTTCCCTCACTGCATCAGTCATGTGACACACATATCAGTTTGGTTAACTGATACTCAGGTTGGGTTGCCTCCCGTACATCAAATTCCTTTCAGTTTAGATTAATCACATGGACTGATCAAATTCAGTCATGATGAGCCATACTCAATACTGGGTCAATACCTCAGTGAAGCTTCCAAATTAGTTGAAGAACTGATTCACCATCAGTCCATGACTAACACCAAAATTATCCTTCCATACAGTCCAACTAAAACACAAATCACCTCAATATTCAGTCTTGGCCTTGTCACAGGATAACTAGTTACAACTCAACTCGGGTATCCCCATAACCCCAGGTATATGTGAAATTACTGGCCGTATCATGAAGGGTCTGGTACCACCCTCTATATTCAGTCTATTCCCTTTATCACCCAATCTCACATTCATCTAGTTCTCTTAGGCATTATTATAAATATCTATGCCTCTATTCTACATGGTTAACTAACTGGGTTTGAGAAATCATAAGACTTGGTGGAAGAGAAGAAAAGGATTACCTGGTTGAAGAGTCGAAGGCCCTGTCTTCTACGGGACTCTCTCGACTAGTGGACTCTTCACGAACAGGAGGGGCACACGAGAAGATTTGAACTTAGGGTTTGGGGGAGACAGGAGTCGGCTAACTCCCCTTAATATATATACCAAGTTTTGGATTGATCAAAAGGGAAGAGCGGATAGAGGAGAAGAGATTTTGAATATCGTAGGGTTTATCATACCATTTGAAAGGAAATCGAATTTTTGTATATAACCCTCAACACAGGAGCTCCTAACGGCTAACAGTCCACTTGGGCTTATAAAAACAGGTTTTGCACCTAAGCCCTAATATAATTCTGAATTTACATAAAACCCCTTCTACCAGTTATAGAATTTACAAATCCCTATCACACCAACTTTATTATATACCATTACATAGTACCTATGATAAGCCTTATTATATAAAATATATTAGTAAAATATATTTTATAAATCTAAATTTAATTGTCTCATGCCAATAAAATACTGAGAAATAAATAAATAAAATAAAATCAATAATCAGAACGGGGGTTTACACACTTGGAGCAAGAAAATTCCACCGTTGACGAGTATACTGCAGAGTTTTCTCGCCTTAGCCGTTTCGCAGAGAGTTTGGTCAATACCCCAGAGAGCAAGACGAGAAGATTCAGGAAGGGGCTATCTCACGAGATTCGCTTAGCCATCACCACCAGTCGAGCCACTACCGACGAGGAGATTCTGGAGGTCGCCCAAGAAGTAGAAGAAGAGCTGAATTACAGGCCAAAGATGAGTCGAGATACTTTCGGAGGAAGCAACAACCAATCAGCACCGGCGAAGCGTCCCCAATTCCAGCCGAAGGTCTTTCAGCACGAACATCAGTAGCAGTTCCAACCTGCTGGTAAAACCCCAGCTTATCAGCAGAACCGAGTTCCAGCCCGAGCCCAGATACAGCGGCCGCAGAGACAACTATAGCAGGTCCCGCAATGCACTCACTACGGGAGGAGCGGACACATTTGGGACGACTGCAGGAAGAGACTCGGAGCATGCTTATATTGTGGATCTCCATCACACCAGCTGAAAGACTGCTTACTAGTCCCTAATCAAACAGGACGCGAGACGGTACCATCACCGAGAGGACCAGCAGTTCCACAGCCACGAGGTCCCCTACGACCCACTCAGCAGCAACGGTTCGCTCAGTACCAGAAAAGAGGAGCACCCCAGCAAGGCTGAGCTTTTGTCATGGTCGTCGAGGAGCCGGAGCCTACCCCAGATGTGATAGCAAGTTCTATATTACTGGATTCCTTTTCAGCTATAACTTTGTTCGATTCGGGTGCATCCCACAGTTTTATTTCTGTAGCTTTTGTATTTAAGCATAGCACAGTATCGGAACCATTGGGTGGTATTTATAAAATTATAACGGGAGGAAGTGCTATTCTAGTCAAGGATATTTGCATGAGGCGTCGTATCACCTTGGGGGATAGAGAGTTGTGCGCCAACTTACTTGTAATGCCACTACCGAGTTTCGACATCGTCCTCGGTATGGATTGGTTGAGTAAGAATTTTGCCAGTACAGACTGCCACCGAGGATGTGTTGTATTCAGTCCTCCGGGGGTGCCTGCATTCGAGTTCGCTAGAGGAACAGTAGAGCAGCAGCACGGGGCTATTTACGAAGCTATGATCGAGGGGAAAGAGATACCACATCCCATTATCTTAGAATTCTTAGACATTTTTTTCTGAGGAATTACCGGGGTTGCTGCCAGATAGGTACATCGAGTTTTCTATTAATTTGGTTCCAGGCACAGAACCAACGGCAAAACCGGTGTACCGTATCAATAACAAAGAAGCTGAAGAATTGAAGAAGCAGATCAACGAATTGCTGGAGAAAGGATTTATCAGAAAGAGCTCGTCGCCATGGGATCTCCTGTACTATTTGTGCCGAAGAAGGACAGTATGGTACGGATGTGCATCGACTACCGAGACTTGAATAATCACACCATCAAGAACAAGTATCTATTGTCGAGAATTGATGACCTCTTCGATCAATTGAGCGGAGAGCGAGTGTTCTCAAAAATTGGTTTGAGGTCGGGCTACCATCAATTGAAGGTGAAGAGAGAAGATATAACGAAGACTGCCTTCCTGACCAAGTACGGACAATACGAGTTTATGGTGATGTCGTTCGGGTTGACTAATGCCCCGGCAATCTTCATGAACTTGATGAACAAGGTATTCCATCCATACCTTGACAAGTTCGTAGTGGTGTTTATCGACGACATTCTCATTTATTCGAAAACACCGGAGGAACACGAGGAACATCTGAGGATCGTGCTAAAGACCCTCAGGAAGAAGAAGCTCTATGGAAAGCTCTCGAAGTACGAGTTTTTCTAGGACAAGATGGAGTTCCTTGGACATGTGGTGACAGGCGACGGTATATCCATTGATCCAAAAAAGATTGCAGCTATGGAAGCTTAGACTACACCGACTACGGTGGCAGAGATACAAAGCTTCTTGGGATTGGCTGGATATTATCGAAAGTTCGTGCAAGACTTCGCTCAGATTGTGGAGCCGATGACTCGGCTCACTCGTATGAGCATCCTGAATTTTGGGTTGATTTTTTTAATTTTTTTGATTGATTTAGTTTCAATAAATAAATTATTATGTTTATTATCTTTAAGTGTACTTTCCCGTGCCTTTGATATTTGGAGTGTCAGGGATGTTCAACTCTGGAAACCTTCTTCACGAGTTTTACAGTGGACATGATTACCTTCATGATGGTATATAATGTTCCATCCAAACTTGTTCCCTTGTACTCTTTTTGCTTCGCAGAACTTCGGGTCGATTTAGACCATTTGATCATTAATTGATTTTCCCACTCTTTTCCTTGATCATTATTAGCACGTTACTGTGACTTTTAATTTAAGAGCACAAGACCAGTCATTTTCTTGAAACCAACTTCTCATGCATGATCTACTCGAGACGCTCTTCACCAATGACCTTCGTGTCCCACTCAGACACGTCATTTTGTGCTCCATTTACTTCGCACAACTTTTCTGACACGTGATCCGATTTTATTTTACCCCACGGTGTCATATTTATTTTTCAACTTGATTTGTGGGTACCCTGTCGACCAAAACCTGTCAACCCCAAATATGGACATGGCCCACATTGAGCCTACTACCCGCATGACACTTGTGTCTCATTTATTGGAATCCCTACATGCTACTTAATTACCCATGATTATCAACACCTATTTTTAATTCGATTATTGTACAATGTCTGATTTTGACCCAATCAGGCTCCACCAAGTCCAGCCCAGCTTTGTGCTACCCTCCATCGTAACACCCTCATTTTTTCTTGTCCAAAAATAATATTGAATACCCTGTCCATCTATTTTTATATTTAATAGAAATTTATGTTAATAAATCCCTATAGGAATAACCTAACTTTCCTATAATTAATCCTAGCCCTCAATTTCACATGTTATCATCACCACCCTACAAACTTTCCCCACTCTCACAATTTTTCTCCACATAGCCGGCCCTAACTTTTAGGGAACAACTTTTTCTCCCTCCCTCTCCTCCATTTATCAACACACACATTATTATTACTCTCATTTATTATCATCTCTTTCTCTCTCTCCAACTCATTTAATTCCCACACCACCACAGCAGCTGTTCAAGCTCCTCCCATGCCGAGCCCAACCTGGCCGGATCTCCGTAGTGCCGAGCTCGGCCGGCCACCACCTGGCTAGCAGGCCGACTAGCCTCTACCACCACCACACATCATCTCCTCCACCACCACATCCATTTATTGAATCACCACCACCAATACCATATTAAACCACCACCACGAGCCATCCAGTCGACCGCCATGGCCGCGCGCTACCGCCGACATCGCCGTGGTCGCGCTGCCCCGTGCATTGGCCGGGCACTGCCGTGCCAGGCTGTGTGCTGCCAAACCACACCAGCTAGCAACTACAAACGGCAGCAGTTGGCCGGGAACGGCCTTGTGACGTGCGGGCGGGCGCCGCCGGCGTGGCCGCTGTGGACGGCGTGGCTGGACCCTCCTTGACCGGCGCTCACCCGGGGCAGGCCCCGTGGCCTTTGCTCCTCTCTCCGACGCTTATGGGAGGCGATCCGTACGTTTGGAACGGGTTTCCGTCGTGACGAGCCCAAAAACGAAGCTGAAATACCGTCCCGTCGCAGCAACTTCGCGCACAATTTTCGAGAAATCCGACCGTTGGATCGGCGATTTCTTTGCTCCGTCACAATCTCGGTATATCCACCTTCACTTTTGTCAATTTTCGTCCGTTAATTTTATCGTTTGTACATCAAAACCGGCCACCAAGTTGACCGTTTAAATTGTATAAATTTTGGACAGTTTCACGGAGCCAACTTCGTCGGCTTGTACCTCCTTCATCGCAGCTCCATTTAGCGTGCTATCAGTTCCTGTGCAAAGCTGGTATAACCCTCTTACTACTCCTCCAGTTTCGTTTCATTGTGAGCTTGTTTGATTGGTTGAATTCGACACCAAAGTTGGCCGTCCGAATTCATAATTTCTAACTTATAAAATTCTATTTTTGAATACGGGACTCCAGATTTCATTTCTGTCACCACCAGTAGACTCATGGCATCATTTTGGCATATTTTCATATATAATTTGTTAGATTTGGAGGACGTAGGCCCTGGCACGCATTTCGGTGCAAGTCGGATACCCATATCCTGATCAACAGGTCATTTTGAGATCGGCTCATCGGAATTCAATTCCGGATACAGCGTTGAGTTCGTATCACCATTATGGACTCGTTGACTTGTAGTTTGCTAAGTTTTGAGAACGTTGACTCCGGCACGCATTTCCGTGTAAACCGAAATTCCAATATTCTGGTCAACGGACCAAATTGAGATCGGGTCAACGGAATCCAATTCTGGATATACCGTTGGGTTCGTATTGTCATTCTGGTTTCATGGACATATAATTTGTTATGTTTTATAGACTTGTTTTTTTGCACATTTTTTGGTACAAAACGGCTCCGACACGGACACCATTTTTGACCCGAAATTACCTTTTTGCCCTTGTGTCCAAAATGGACCGATAGATAGGCTATACTAGCTAATTTGACCATTCTGGACACGTTGGCGATATTTATTTCATCATCCGACAATGTTTGTAGATAGTTCCTCTATGTATCACCTTTTAATTAATAATTAATTCTTATAATATTTGTATTTCGGGATTAGTACAACAAAACTGAGATCGGTCAATTCCAGCGATCTTATATCGTTGAAATTGACAAGATGGACACGTGGATCACTATAATAAGATTTTTAACCTTACCGTTGATCATCTTATCTCGATTTACGTATCGTAAGTTTCGACGTACGAATAACGAAGTACACTTTATATCTATAATAATTAGACTAGAATTGATCATGTTTGACCAGAGTTGACCAATTGACCAAAAGTCAATTGTAAGTCAACACTTGACCTAGTTTGACTAGATTGTTGACCGGAGTTGACCTAGAGTTGATTTGACTTAGAAGAACCTAGGATAATATAGATTGCTTGTAGAGATTCATTTATTACAACTTGAACACCTTGTAACCTGTGTTGCTTTAAATAGGACTCTGTGGCTTCAGTTGGACCCCTATACCTATCAGCTGTTCAGGTTATCAGGCGAGTACATTCTCTGATCATTTCATATCCTGTTAGAATTATTCTTCTGCTTTAGATTACTTTACTTGATGTTGTCACGTTGGTCACACGGATTAGTACTATATGGATCCTTTCTTGAGATGTTATCCCCTCAGAGAGCATCGGATACTACATGTTCTGTACGTTTCACTTATATTGTGTATCACTATGCTTCATGGTTCATTGAATCACTTGTGATATGTACTCTCATGATCACAGAGTCTTTCTTGAATCACCCATTTATGGGCATTCCCAGAATCACCCATTTATGGGCCTACTATGTATCACCCCTTGTGGGCCATTGCATGGATCATAACATAACCTGGTTGGATCCTTGTGTATTGATTGGGGTACGGGAGAGTAGAAGTAGACATGTGAATAATATCCAAGTAGTGTAGTTCTCAGAATCACTCTATAGTATAGTTTCTAGAATCTCCTATGCCATTTACATGTCTATATTGTACTCTGACTCACTAGCCACTGTTAGTTCTCTATTTATAGTAGATATTTCTATTACATTTCTCTTTCTGTTTACATTCTGTACTTTCTTTCAGTTTCCTGTATCTTACTCTACTGTATGATTATATTTTTTAACCTGCTATGATCTGTTGAGATGTATTATGCTCGCTCATGTCCTGACTGGACCTGTTGATAAATTTTACAGATAGCCTGGAGGTTGCCTGCTAGCCTAGAGGAGACACAGTAGAGGTTGTATAGTTAGTTATTTCAGTTTTATTGAGTCATATTTATTCTATGGATTACTGTATTGAGCTTTGAGATATTTTCTGAGTTTGTGTATCTTAGACACTTAGACTTCTATCTGTTGTATCTCTTTTGGATTTCATGTTTTACCTATCTTTATCTTGCTCTACCTTAGTTGTGATTGAGACTGTATCTGCTATGTCACCTCTGATTCCATTCGGAGAGTATATACTGTACAGGTACCTTTATTTTGTTAGATGTTTGACCTAGGACAGCGTTCTACCGCCGACACTGCGACGTAGGTTGGACGTACCCACGTCTCGTGCCCTTACTTTAGGGTGCGGATCGTGACACATTTTTAGTGGTGGCCCATGCAGGTCGAGTTTGTGTAGTGGTATTCGAACTAGAGTATCACTACAGCCTACAGTAGGATTAGGATATATTTTTGAAGGTACTCAATCACAGTTAGAATCCCTTGAGAGATTCCTGAGACGACCCTTGAGAATCTTATTTTAACTTCGATTTGAAAACTCTTCTTCCCTTGATTTGATTATCTTTACTTTCTGTTGTTGAACTTGATTTCATGGATTATTGTTGAATTTGAGTTTGTATTTATTGATTTTGATGATGATTGTTGAGTTTTGAATCTTGATGTTAGCTGTTGCATCCGAGTTTGTATTTATATGATTTGATGGATTATTGTTCAGTTTTAAATCTTGATGTTCGTTGATAAATTTGATTTTTGGGTATCCATTGTTGATTTAATTTAATTTTTGTCAAGATAAAATTATATGGGCTAGGTCATCTATGTTATGGAATCTAGTCTTCTACAGTCACATTAGCCAGCATGGTGAGGACATATAGTCTGATTTTGGATATATTTCTCGGGTGTGCAAATTTAAGGTTTTTGCAGCTAAGCTAGCGGGATAGTGAAAATTTTAAATACCATGATTCTAGAGGTATGTGCCTTAGTCGAGGACTCTGTGATTATCGTAGCCTTGCTTACTAGTATGACGAGGAATTTAGAGCACCATAATTTTGGATAGACGCATATATTATCAGATTGTACCTTAAATGTTTTTGAACATGTTTTCTCTACTTTTGCTCCAGTCCTTCAAAAAAAGAATTATTATTTGTTTGTTTTGTTTTGCTTCTCATTATTTAACTTAGGAGTAGGTTTAGCTGTTTTTATAAACCTTTGTGTAACTTCTTACTATGAATTTCTTCTTAATACAATGAATCGATAATTTTGCTAGACCTTATCTTGGATTTGATATTATAGCTCTGGTTTTAAAATGGTTCCTTCTTTTAAACAGATAAGCAGAGCAGATTTTATCGTTATTTCCTTCTTGCTATTATTCTTGTATTAAATAATAATAATAATAAAACTGTCTTGATTACACCAATCACCTAAATTACAATCTTGGTAGGAATCTAAATGTTGGTCTTAACGTAGAATTTAATTTTTATATTGGGACATGAGAATATATATAGTGGACACAGACACTTTGTCTGACACATATGCATGCTACACTTTGATTACCAACCCATCTAAATACATATTAATATGTTGTTGATGTTTAAATTCTCGAAACCCCAATATTCTGATACAGTACAGTATCAGAGACTGGTTCTCTACTTTTCCAGTTTAAATTCGTAATTCAAATATAAATTTTATGTTGTTAGTTTTGTTTACATCACTACACATGTATGTTATATACAGGGTTTCAATTTTTAAGGAAATTAGTTGAGTTTTGTGTTTAAAATTGTCAAATCTAAGACCGTGTGCATATTAACCCTTAATACTGGATTTTAAATATTAGTTCAATCTGTTGTTCTAAATGTAATATTTTGAGCTATATACATTGTTGTATGTAGGAATATAATGTTAGGTTTCACATTCTTACATGTTAGGTTGTGATAAACATTGGGTTGGTTTGATGTTCGAATTTCTCCAAAATCCTAAAACTGAATACATGTTAACATTTTTTTATTGATTGCAAATGTTTATTCAATTTCAGATTTAATATGTAATATTTAGAGCTGTATACATTGTCGTATGTAGGGATAGTATGTTAGGGTTTCATCTCCAATCATGTTAGGATGTTTTGGGAGCGTTAAGTTGGTTGTGATGTTTCAAACCCCTAAAATCTGAAACTGCATTATGTTAATATTACACTGCTTTAAATGTTAGCTTATTTCAGATTCTTGTATGCAAATGATGAACTAAAACTGGGTTTAACCTTTCAAAACTAAAACTATAACCCTGTACAAGGACACACACACACCCTAACTTAGTATACACTGCCATGTAAACCTAACCCTTCCTCTCTATTTTATGTTTATATATCTATATAAATATATATAGAGTTTATGCATACATGTTATAATATATATAGATACATAACTAAATCTCTATCTCTATATATATATGGTTAGCCATGCAAGTTATGAGTAAATAGGTTGTGCATTGTAGATTGTTTAACTAATATGCCATGAGTAGTGTAACTTGATAGCTGTTGTTTGAAACCCAAATCCTCCTATACACTTTCATGTATATTTCACACACACATATCTGCTATCTAACCCTATGAACATGTCCACATACACCTATACACACACTAAACACATAACCTTTATATAATACTAGCTTTTTCCCTCCCTAATGCTATATATATATATATATATATATATATATATATATATATATATATATATATATATATATATATATATATATATATATATATATATATATATTGTGATTGGATTTCCATGCAATTGACTTTCATTCCTTAACTTTTGATTTTGATTTTCTTCCTTCAACAGTACCCCTTTATAGATAATTAGTAGTTAACTTTATTTTATTAAGTACCAGTTTTCATATAGGATGGTAGACTGCCTTACAGTTTTGATAATTTGTTATTTCTGTATCTTTTTCAGTTTAGCACTCTAGATTACTTGTATGTTTTGATACCCTATGACCGTTTTGGTTAGCATGACTAGTATACCTAGATGAGACTTTCACTACCACCGTATGCCATGACCCTGTATGCCGTTATTTTTAACCGTATGTTTTATTTAAGTTCTGGGACTTGCTTGTGGGGGTTTGACCTAGAAGGAGTATGAACATTTTAATTTCGAGGACAAAATTTTTATAAGGTGGGTAGGATGTGAGCACCCTGAATTTTGGGTTGATTTTTTTTAATTTTTCTGATTGATTTAGTTTCAATAAATAAATTATTCTGTTTATTATCTTTAAGTGTACTTTCCCGTGCCTTTGATATTTGGAGTGTCATGGATGTTCAACTCTAGAAACCTTCTTCACAAGTTTTGTAGTGGACAGGATTACCTTCATGATGGTATATAATGTCCCATCCAAACTTGTTCCCTTGTACTCTTTTTGCTTCGCAGAACTTCGGGTCGATTTAGACCATTTGATCATTAATTGATTTTTCTGCTCTTTTCCTTGATCATTATTAGCACGTTACCGTGACTTTTAATTTATGAGCACAAGACCAGTCATTTTCTTGAAACCAACTTCTCATGCATGATCTAGTCGAGACGCTCTTCACCAATGACCTTCGTGTCCCACTAAGATACGTCATTTTGTGCTCCATTTGCTTCGTACAACTTTCCTGACACGTGACCCGATTTTATTTTACCCCACGGTGTCATATTTATTTTCCAATTTGATTTGTGGGTACCCTGTCGACCTGTGAAACCCATAACTTTTAGATAATTATTTGAAAATTTAATTAGCTAATTAATTATTAGTTGTTAATTGACGAAAATGCATTTTTAGAAAAATTATTAATTCTAGAATTTTTGTCAAAAACCGTATTTTTCTAATTAATTAAATATTGTGTTTATTCTAGTTAGGTTAAATAAATTTTTATTTCTAGTTAAACCTGTTAATTATGAAAACCATATTTTAGAAAAATAAATAAATTATTATTTTTTTTAAGAATATAAATTCTGGATTTTTGATTGTCTGACCGAGACCCGAGACCCGAACCCATTTCCGAGTCCGAACCCATTTTCGGATCTTTTCTATTAACTATGAATTTTATACTATGTTTTTTTTAAGAAGAAAGAAAGGATATTATTAAAGAAAAACTTTATCTTCTTTAAAACGTTTTGTTATAACTCTTGCCAACTCATTCCATTTCCTTCTGTATGTTGATGGCTGAGTCTTTTCGTTTTCGAACGGCCAAGCCGTCGACCGTCGGCCTCCCCGAACGGTCGTCCCTTCATTTCCATAACTCCAAGCACCCTCCACTCTATATAAACCCTCTTCCTTTTCCTCCTTTCCCCCATCACCATACTTCACCACAAGCCCAAACCCCCAAACCCTAGCCGACCAGAGCCGATTCCGACCGCCGGCCTCCGTTTGAGCTCACCGGCGGTTCCCGAACGGCCGACCACTCCAGCGCCCTCCCCGAGCAGCGATCTAGCTGCCATCTCCTCGGTCCCCGCGACCCAAGCCGGCGCCTTCTGCGAGGTGCAATCGACCAGGCCGCCCGAGCCCGGCGACCCACCACCGTTGTTCCCGCGGCTGTTCTCGGCAGTTCCGCCCGACTTTGCGCCAGCCTCTCGTCGATCCCGACCCGTGCGCTGTCCGTTGCAGCAACCCCGGGTCCGATTTGAAGTTGTCCAGCGTCTTCCCGTGCCCGATTTGCTGTTCCGAGTCTGAGGCTACACTTCAGATTTTGTCAGTTTTGGGTAACCTCTGTTAATCATTGTAGTTCGTCCCCTGTCTTGGTCTGTGATGAATTGGTCCACAAATTTCTTCGAAAATTTGGTTTTTCGATTACGTGTTTGGCTCCGGAGAATTTCGGAACCTTTGTTGCTCTGTGGTTTTAGTGTTCTGCTGATTTTTTCCGGGAAACTTTCGGAAAAGTTTTCAATGGTTGGAATTGTTCTGAAATTTCGGAAATGTTTTGGAATGGTTTTCGGGAGTTCTGATTTGGTTCAGGTTCTCCGAATAAATATCGGGTATAATTTATGGATGTGTTTATATATATATATTTGGGTTCCCCTGGTTTGGGATTATTTGCAGAAAATTATGGCGCACTTTCCCAGTTTTTGGGTTGACCAAAAATAGAAAAAATACTGCCGAATTTTCCATAAAATTTAATTATATTTTTAAAATAATTTTTTAAAATGGTTTTCGAAAAATATTAATATTTTGGATTTTGGGCGACGACCGTAATTGGTCAATGGGCTCTGGCTAAGTGCAAACGAAACCGGTTTCGCCCGGACGTTGAGGCATTAGCCTATATGATGATTGGACCAAAAATCTGAGACTCACTATTATAATTATTTTAATTTAAATTATTAGTTTATTTATAATTAAATTGTAGGAAGATTACAGGACTAACAAGTTTTCTTCTTATTTTAATTCATTGGCTTGTAAGGGCATAAGCCCATTTACTTTTCTGCAAATTTGTAATAATTAGTAATTATATTTTTGGATTTTTCTGGTTATTGTTCAGACGCGTAATTTAGGGTAAATAATTATAGAAATTCACGTTATTCTCATTTAATAAGAAAATTGTATTTTTATATATAAATATAAATACCAAGTTTTCCTAATAAATTGATAAAATGCAAGTTTTCCCAGAATTAAATATAAATTGATGTTTCTTAATTGCAACGCACTAATAATCGTGTTTTGGTTGTGTTAACTAAATAAAGACTAAAATTGACTAGGACACAACTAGAGATTGCAACTAGTATAGTATCATTGGCGACTTTGGTTTTCTGAGACAAGTTTCCCGAATGTAGGATTTCAAGGAAGAACCTGAATTTCCATCCCGACGTATCGACCCGTCCAGTCAAATCAATTTGAGGCAAGTACATTTTTGTGGTAGATTACAATTAGTTAATAATTGTTTTAATGCAAGTTTAAACCACGATACAACACGGAACTCTCTTTGAGAGCATTGACTGTAACTACTGTAACTATTGGGGACTGGGGGAGTAGAGTAGTGGATATGACCACATCCAATTAGTATAACTGAATGTATTAGCTTACCCCTTAAACACACGGGGATAAGCCATACCATATCACTAGGATATTACTGTAACAAATCCAATCCGGTCATATTCATTACCTATTCATATCACACCGATTTAACTGTTGGAAAAATCATTTATTTCAAATTGTTTAAAAGTGCATAATTATATTATTAATTTTAATTGTTAAAATATCATGAATTTGTACTTTGCTCCCTCCTGACTGGAGACTATATTTTTAGGTCCTGTTGAGGATGCAGAGTTACTGATTAGTAGCTACTATGACCCTGAGCTATACCCTGCTGTGCTTCCTGATGATGGCATACCTGATGATGATGTTGCTTCTTTTTAGATGCTACTTTCCAGTTTAATAGTTTTGTTTAAAAACAATGTTATTTCAGTTGGTAGTTTTATGAATGTACTTTGTACTGGACAAGTTTTAAGTTTTAATTTATCGAATAATAAAGGTTGTGGCAAATTAGATTGAGTTGTTGATTACCTGCATATGGAAGATACAGCTTACTGCCGCCGTCTCAACAACGGTGCAGGCTAGGCATGATCCGATTCGACCCAAGTATTTGGGACCGGGTCGTGACATGTTTTTAGTGGTAGCCCATGCAGGTCTCAGATCAACTACTTAGGAAAACCTATCTAGAGACAATTAGAACACTAGAACATTGATTTGTCACAATAATAGGTCCGAATTATATATGTAAATATTTTTGTTTGATTATAGACTGGTAGGCTACCTTGCTTATGTTTATATCCTAAACCTTCCAGAATATGACCACAAATACTGCTGGCGATGGGGTATTTTCACCTGAACACACCCCACCTCCTCAACCAAGTCCGGATCCTACACCTCGGCAGCTGGCCGACCGTCCCCATAATACAACGGTGGATCTATCATCTTCTCAGACGGAGATACAGCCCCCTGTGGTTTTGTCTACTCCAACTGCCCCACCGGTACCTGTGGACCCCACCGACCTCATAGGTCTGCTAAGAGGAGTACTAGAAGCCCAGAGAACTCAAGCTAAAGCTCATCGTGAGCAGACGGCAATTATGAGAGAAGGCATGGAGAATGCCCATAGTGTGGCAATGGCTGCACTGGAGAGAGGAGAAGCAGCTCAACAGGAACCAAGGCCTGCCAAGGTAAACATAAATCTAAGTATTAATTTATGTAATATTAAGGCCATTTAAATTAATGGGAATCATATTGCCAAGGTGGGCGATATCGAGAGTTTCAAGAAGCAGAACCCTCGACCCTTCAAGGGAACCGAGGGACTCGTCTATGCTGATGAATGGCTCGATAGCATGGAGCGTCTCCTAAGCGTCGCTCGACTTCCAGAAGACCTCAAGGCTAAAGCAGTGGGACTCCAACTGCAAAAATGTAGCAAGCACCTGGTATCGGAATGAACCCCGACTCCAGGACAGGCAGCTTGACTGGGACACCTTCAAGAGGTTGATCAAGAGAAAGTTCTTCCCAACATCAGAGTTGCGGGAGATGGAGAGGCAATTTCAGAACCTGAAGCAAGGAAATATGACTGTTGGAGAATATGCGGCAGAATTTGGTCAACTCAGCCGTTTTGCCAAGAACCTGGTAGCTGACCCTGATGATCGTGCTGAAAGGTTTAGACATGGGCTGAGAGAGGAAATCCGCACCCATGTGATCTCAGGCGGTGCTAAGACCTATGAAAAGATCCTGGAGCGAGCTCAAGATATAGAGAAGAGCCAACCCGCTCGCTCAAAGAGGGATTATCCTGGAACTAACAACTTCCAGGGTAATCAGAAGAGGCCCAACAACAATAACAACAACAACCGGTCTTCCCACCACCAACAGCAGAACCAACAGGCAAGGAACAATGATAGGGCACCTCAGAGGCAGATCCCTGTCTACGACTATTACAAAAGGTCGGGGCATCAAGCAAATATCTGCAGAAAGAGACTAGGACATTGCCTAGTCTGTGGGTCTTCCACCCATCAAGTGAAGGACTGCCCCTCGGCGGCCCACCGGACTGGAGCAACTCAACAGAAAGGTCCTCTGCCCACTCAGCAACAACAATTTGGGCAGCATCAACAGAAGACTGGGTGAGCTTTTGCCCTAGCAGCAGAGGAACAAGAGCCAGAGCAGGAACCTACAGCTGATGTCATCGCAGGTTTCATTTATGTGTATTCCTATCCTGTCTTAGCTTTATTTGATTCGGGTGTATCATATAGTTTCATATCCACAAAATTCATCTCTATACACCACATAGATACGGGATTTAGCAAGAAGATATGTAGAGTCATGACCGGTGGAGGACCCCTACCTATCACTGAGACCTGTAATTGCCCTATCACCATATCAGGCCACCAATTTATAGCACATTTACTTGTGATACCCTTACCCAATTATGATATAGTCCTAGGGATGGACTGGTTGAGTAAGCAGCATACGCTGATAGACTGTCACAGAGGATGCGTAGTCTTCAGCCCACCTGGAGAGCCGGAGTTTGAAATCTTTCGAACTCCGGAGGATATGGAGTGTGTTACCTACACCTCTATCATAGAAGAATCCGGACCTCCCCATCCTATCATAGCAGAATTTATGGATGTCTTCCCTAATAGTCTTCCCGAGTTACCCCCAGATCGAGACATAGAGTTCACCATTGACCTAGTGTGAAATCCATATTTTTGTAATTAATTATTATTAGTAGTATTTCTAATTATGATTATTATTAATATTAATATTATTAAATATTTTTGAGTGGAAAATGATTTCGAAAATATTAATAACTTGGACTTTTGATTTTCGGACCCAGACCCGAGTCCGAGCCCAGACCCAGGCCTGAGCCTAACCTAATCTTTTCCTGTTTCTTAATTCTGAATTGTTGGACTTGGTTAATCCTTATATATATAAAAAAAAATTATTATAATTTTGAGTTTGTCCCGAAGGACTAGCAACTCACGATTTAGCCAACTCCCCTGTCCTATTCTCCCTCTCTCCCTTAAACCCCTCTGGACCACACAATTCTCCATCACTCCTCTTTATTTTCCCACTTCCCCCACCATACACCAGCACACAACAATGACCACCTCCTCATTTCCGTAACTCCAGCACAACCCCTCAACTCCTCCAACTCCTCCCTATTTACTCACACATTCACCACTCTTTCTTTATTGACTCCTTCTCCCACTCCCTGGCTCAACTACACACAGAACCCCACATTTCTCACCCCACTCCCCTATATTTCTAACCTCTCCCCACGTTCCTCTCTCAGAGCTCACACGTTCCCATCAACTCTCAGAGCAAACTTTCAACAAAAAGTTTCAACCACTCTCTCTCCCTCTCATTGTCTCCCATATTATTTCTGTGGAGAACCCATCTAATCTTCCTTTCCCACAAACCATCTCATCTCTCTTCTCTCTCTCCCCCTCACAGTGGACAAAACCCTTCTTTTTCCCCCGAGCCCTAGCCAGCTCCGACGTCGGCGATCCCGACCGCCCGAGCTCGCAGCGCCCCGCTCCCCGAGTCCGACCACCCTGCGCGCGTGCGACCCCGAGCCCCCACCGGCGAGTTCCCCGCGGCCATCCCGAGGCCATCCGCCGCCGTCCAGCGCGTGCGGCGACCCCCGCCGGCAGAACCTCCTCCGCGCGGTTCCCGCCGCCCAGCGGCTCCCTCCGCGGCCATCCCGAGCCCCTTCCCGAGCCGCCATCCCCGCCGGGATCCGTTCGTCGAGCTTTCCCCCGAGCTCGCGACCCTCCCCGCGGCTCTGCCGCCGTGCCCGAGGTCGGATCCGCGCCGATCCTGCGCCCTAGCCGGCGCCGCTGTCCGCGGCTCTGTCCGCCGCTGTCCCCGAGGCCAGCAAACCCTCGCCTCCGCCGCTGTCAGCGTTTCCACGGCCATTCGCTGCTGTCCAGCACCCTTCCCGTGGATTTCCCGCTGTCCGTGGACTTTCCGCTGTTCGGGATCTTCTACCTGCTGCCGACTTAGTTCGGATCTCTTTCCCGAGATTTTTCCCGCGGCTCCCCGCCAACGGAAACTGGTAATTTCTGTTAATCAGAGTAGTTCGTCCCTCCCGTGAGTCGATGATGATAGATCGGTCCCCCGGTTCCCTCTCGGGAATCCGGATAGCTGCGTTATAATTTTCGTTTAGCCGCGTTAGTCTATTTTTTCTGTGATTTACCTGCTGGGTTGGTGTGAATTGGTTGATATTGGATTCCCGGACTTTTTGGGAATTATTTGGTGGAGTTGGAATTATTTCTGTGGTGTTGGAATTATTTTGGTGGATTTTGTGGACTATTTTGGGTTGGAAATTATTTGCAGGAATTTGTTGGCGTACTTCCCAGTTTTGGGTTTGTCCCGGAATAGGGGAAGTGCTGCCCAAATTTTTACAAAATTATATTTTTAATTGATTTCAAAACTGGCTTTCGAAAATGATTTTCTAAACCGATTTTCGGGCGACGACCGTACCGGTCTGTGGGCCCCGGCGAAATGCAAACGCACCGGTCCGACCGGACGTTGAGGCATAAATCGAATTTTGAGGAAAAGGACCGAGTCTGAGACTCCTAGTTTTCTTTTATTTATTATTTTATTTTTAGGCTAAATATTATAGTCATTTAAATTCTGCATTTTATTTAATAATTCAGTCATTTTCTTATTTAATGTAAAAGAAAGATGTATCGGGCATAAGCCTACCCTAGGACCAGTAGCTGTGCCCATGTATTTGTGTAGTGTAGTTATTTTCTTTTCTTTTTCTGGTGGATGTGATTTGGGTGGATTTTTGGATTGATTTCATATTCGTAGATAGGACGTAATTTACGGCTTAATTACGAGTTTAGCTAAAATAAATAAAATATTATTAATTCACTGTTTGTCACTAAAAGAAAACTGTATTTTATATACATATTATGAAAACACAAAGTTTTCCAAATTGTAATTGATTCTTGCGATTTTCCAAATTGTAATCGATTCTCGTGATTTTCCAAATAATTCAATTAACCGGCTTAATCAACGCACGTAGTTGCGACGTAATCGTTAGCTGTAAATTAATACAACTTAAAACCTGACTAGGACTTACTACTAGAGATTGCAACTAGCACACTTAGTCTGGTTATTCAGGAATCTAAGTCGAGTTCTCAATTGTAGGAACTCGAAGTTACAACTGACGTTCCTCCTCGGTACCGACTCGTCTATCCAGTCATTCTAAAACAAAGGCAAGTGCAGTTATGTCTATTTGGTAATTTATCTAGTAATTGTTTTATTGCAATTTTAAATCACATTGCTACACGGAACTCTCTCCTAGAGTTCGAATATTGACTCATTGATTGAATCTGATTGACTCGGGATATTGGGGGAGTAGTGTAGCGTCTATGACCAATACCCCTATATTGCATCATTGATTGTGCGAGCTGATTCCTCCTATACACGAGGATAGGCCGGACCGTATCATTAGGATATAATTGAATCATCCCAAGCCGGTCATAGTTCGTTACCTACTCAAATCATATTGTTTTCAATTGTAGAATTGTGAAAAATATTGTTAGAGTATTTCAAATTGTTTAACATTGCAAATTTCAAATTATTATTTGAATTATTGGATATTCGTAATTGTACTTTGCTCCCTCCTGACTGGAGACCCAACATTTTAGGTATCACTGATGAGGCTTTGTTACGCGATCCCAAGACGAGGAATTCGAGATTGCTGAGCTGTTTGCCTAGAGTTTTCTTTTATTCATGATGTATAAAAAAAATGGTTTAAGTTGTATCTTTTATTTCATGTAAAGTTTAATAAAGTTTTAAATTTTCCGATGTTGAGTTGTGACAAATTATAGTGTTGTTGTATGGTTACCTGCTACTGAACAGCTTACTGCCGCCGTCTCAACAACGGTGCAGGCTGGGCATGATCCGACTAGACCCAGAATATTGGGATCGGGTCGTGACATGTTTTTAGTGGTGGCCCATGCAGGTCTGAACAACAACTTAGGAAAACATACCTAGAAACAATTAGAACACTAGAACATCAATTTGTCACAACATAGGACCGAAATATATTATAAATAAATATTTTTGCTTGATTATAGACCGGTAGGCTACCTTGCTTATGTGTGCGTCCTAAACTTTCCAGAGAATGACTGTTGACCAAATCCTGCTGGCGATGAGGTGTTATCTCCGGATCATACCCCATCTCCTCAACCAAAGCCCAGGGTCTTTCCCCTCGCGGCTGTTTGACCGTCCTCATAATGCACCCAGTGAAGTTTTCCCTACACTGGCAATTTCTACCTCATCTCAAACTGAGATGCATTTCCTTGGTGGAGTATTCATTTTTGTTGCTCCACCAGTACCAGCAAACACCTTCCAAATGGTTACCCTATTTTAAGAAATCATGGAGATCCAGAAAGCACAAGTTGAAGCCCAGCAGGAACAGAAGAATATCACGAGAGAAGACATGAAGAACGTCATGATGTAGCCTTAGATATCCCCAACCAAGTTAGAGCAGAACTTTGTCCTAGGAAGGATACCCCTGAAGATATTTGGGTCCCATCAAGTACTCTACTTCCGGCAGCCTTATCGTAAGAAGCTATGGGCTTGTAACTACTGCAAGAGGCCTGGTCATCAGACCGTTAGTTGCCGCAAGAGATTGGGACAATGTTTGGCATGTGGATCTGCTGAACGTCGGGTAAAGGACTGCCCTTATCTGTTTACCAAGCCAGAGCTCATAGGCCAGCAACACCTGTTAGGCCACAACCTAGGGACTCTCTTCCTATCTAGCAGACCTTGCCTCCTACAAAGGCATGATGCAGACTCGAAGTTCATAGAAGATGAAGGACCAGATCAATGAAGGCTCTAGGATTTATGCAGAATGGAACTCTACCTTAGGGAGTACCTATCTTGTTTATATCCAAGAAGGATGGAACAACGGATGTGCATCGATTACCAGACACTAAAGAAACAAGTACTTTCTGTCCGGGTCGAGGATCTGTTTGATCTGGTTATGTGGAGATAGGATGTTTCGAAGTTTGACTTAAGATTTGACTACCATCAAATCAAAGTCAGGAAAGAGGACATTTCCAGACGGCGTTCAAACATCAAGTATGGGTAGTTTTCTTTAGTCAGGACGTTAGACTGACAAATGCTCCTGTTGTGTTCATGAATCTCATGAACAAAGTCTTTTATGAGTATTTGAATCAGTTTGTTGTCTTCTCCATAGATGACATTCCGATATACTCGAAGACTGAAGAAGAGCATGAAGAGTATATGAGAAAAGTTTTGGAAAGAAGAAAAGCTAACTAAAAGTGAATTTTCTTAGACAAGGTGGTTTTGCCCATATTGTCACAAGAGAAGAATTTCGAAGAATCTCAAGAAGATAGCCACTGTGGAGAAATGGTATACCAAGATTCAGTAGCTGAAGTTACGGCTGACTAATACCGGAAGTTGTGAAGGAATTTGCCAAGATTGCTGAACCTATGACGAAGCTCACTTGGAAGAATGAAGAATTCATCTGAACGAAAAGTTTGCCAGGCGGCATTGAGGAGCTGAAGAAGAGACTTACCACTACACCAATCCTTGCGCTACCCGCAGGAACCGGTGGGTTCTCAATTTACAGTAATGTCTCTGGAAAAGGACTGGGCTGCGTTCTTCAACAACATGGGAAAGTAATTGCTTACACATATAGGCAACTACAGACTCATGAGAAGAATCATCCCACACCTAATTTGAATTGCTGCAATTATCTTTACTTTGAAGCTATGGAAGCATGATTTTATGGAAAGGGAGTGAAAATATGTACGGACTACCAAAGTCTGAAATATGTCTTCACTCAGGAAGGGCTGAATGTTAGACTAAGAAGATGGCTGAAGCTGATGAAGGATTTCCAACATCGACCCGCTACACCACCCGGGTAGGGCTAATGTGAATCGCTGATACACTTAGTCGATACCCAGTGGCAATGTTCTTAACCAAGAAGTGGCACCTACTAGAAGACGTCGAGAAGTTTGGACTGGAGGTTATACTACCTGGAGATAGAAGGACGGAGCTGGATGCTGATTCAGTATTGATGAAGTTCGAGGCTGATGGACAAAATCAAGAGGACGTAGTTTCAAAACGAGGCACTTTGCAGACTTAGAGATCAAGTGTTGGCAAGAACACTTGAGGGTTTCTAAATTGATCAGCAGTGGAACTCTGAAGAATGGTGCGAGACTTTGCGTATCGGCTGACAAACGGAGGAACGAGTTGATGAAAGAAATGCACCAGTCGCAGTATTTCATATATTCAGGAGTTAATAAGATGTATCGGAATATGCCTCCATTTGATTGGTGATATGGAATAAAGAAGGACAATTCCAAGTATGGGATTAGATATGAATTTGTCAACATGAAGAATTTAGCAAGAGGACAACAAGCTTGTTGAAGCCGCTGGACAATTCGGAGTGGAAGTAGAAGCATATAACAATGAACTTTGAGTAAGGATTGCCTTGTTCCCAAGGAGGGAAGGGCACCAATTGGATTATAATGAACCGACTGACTAAGTCAGCACACTTTAATTTCCTTCAAGTTGGTTTATCCACTAAGAAGTGGGCAGCATTGTACGAGAAGCACATCTACCAGATTCATGGAGTACCGCGGGGCAAGCAATCAGAGAGGTCAATCCAGACGCTTGAAGATGTTTGAGATGTTGCGTCTCGAAATTTGGTAGGTCTTGGGAAGACCAAATTGCATTTGGTGAAGTTTCTTCTACCAGAGGAACAATCAGTTTCGACGAAGCAGGAAATTGAGGCCAGCTCAGATGCTACACTTCGGATCCGAGTCACATTTTGGATAATTCAGAGTTCAAGTTTGGACTTAACCTTTCAGTGCCAGAGAAACCAGTTGCAAGCCTAGTCAGAGGTAAGAAGAAGATCAGAATTCGAGTCATCACTTATTTTCTTATCTTTTCGTTCTAAACTTGACTGATGCTGACCAAGTTAGCCTAGTTTTGCAAGCTATTTTTTTGTCAAGCTTGATCATGACGGTATTTTATTGGGTGCACCCACTAATATATTGTCTAATCAGAACCGGTGTATGATGGTCTGATCAACCTCGTGTACTTTGGTTCGCTTTTGTATTTTTCTACATGGATGATATCATAAACCGTCTCATCCACGGCTGCCTTGAAAATTCTTATTGTTGGACCTGAGTTACGGGCGTAGTACCCGTAGCAGTTTGATCCCTAACCTTACTTTAATTTCGAGGACGAAATTTTCTAAGGAGGGAAGATTGTGAAATCCATATTTTTGTAATTAATTATTATTAGTAGTATTTCTAATTATGATTATTATTAATATTAATATTATTAAATATTTTTGAGTGGAAAATGATTTCGAAAATATTAATAACTTGGACTTTTGATTTTCGGACCCAGACCCGAGTCCGAGCCCAGACCCAGGCCTGAGCCTAACCTAATCTTTTCCTGTTTCTTAATTCTGAATTGTTGGACTTGGTTAATCCTTATATATATAAAAAAAAAATTATTATAATTTTGAGTTTGTCCCGAAGGACTAGCAACTCACGATTTAGCCAACTCCCCTGTCCTATTCTCCCTCTCTCCCTTAAACCCCTCTGGACCACACAATTCTCCATCACTCCTCTTTATTTTCCCACTTCCCCCACCATACACCAGCACACAACAATGACCACCTCCTCATTTCCGTAACTCCAGCACAACCCCTCAACTCCTCCAACTCCTCCCTATTTACTCACACATTCACCACTCTTTCTTTATTAACTCCTTCTCCCACTCCCTGGCTCAACTACACACAGAACCCCACATTTCTCACTCCACTCCCCTATATTTCTAACCTCTCCCCACGTTCCTCTCTCAGAGCTCACACGTTCCCATCAACTCTCAGAGCAAACTTTCAACAAAAAGTTTCAACCACTCTCTCTCCCTCTCATTGTCTCCCATATTATTTCTGTGGAGAACCCATCTAATCTTCCTTTCCCACAAACCATCTCATCTCTCTTCTCTCTCTCCCCCTCACAGTGGACAAAACCCTTCTTTTTCCCCCGAGCCCTAGCCAGCTCCGACGTCGGCGATCCCGACCGCCCGAGCTCGCAGCGCCCCGCTCCCCGAGTCCGACCACCCTGCGCGCGTGCGACCCCGAGCCCCCACCGGCGAGTTCCCCGCGGCCATCCCGAGGCCATCCGCCGCCGTCCAGCGCGTGCGGCGACCCCCGCCGGCAGAACCTCCTCTGCGCCGTTTCCGCCGCCCAGCGGCTCCCTCCGCGGCCATCCCGAGCCCCTTCCCGAGCCGCCATCCCCGCCGGGATCCGTTCGCCGAGCTTTCCCCCGAGCTCGCGACCCTTCCCGCGGCTCTGCCGCCGTGCCCGAGGTCGGATCCGCGCCGATCCCGCGCCCTAGCCGGCGCCGCTGTCCGCGGCTCTGTCCGCCGATGTCCCCGAGGCCAGCAAACCCCCGCCTCCGCCGCTGTCAGCGTTTCTGCGGCCATTCGCTGCTGTCCAGCACCCTTCCCGTGGATTTCCCGCTGTCCGTGGACTTTCCGCTGTTCGGGATCTTCTACCTGCTGCCGACTTAGTTCGGATCTCTTTCCCGAGATTTTTCCCGCGGCTCCCCGCCAACGGAAACTGGTAATTTCTGTTAATCAGAGTAGTTCGTCCCTCCCGTGAGTCGATGATGATAGATCGGTCCCCCGGTTCCCTCTCGGGAATCCGGATAGCTGCGTTATAATTTTCGTTTAGCCGCGTTAGTCTATTTTTTCTGTGATTTACCTGCTGGGTTGGTGTGAATTGGTTGATATTGGATTCCCGGACTTTTCGAGAATTATTTGGTGGAGTTGGAATTATTTCTGTGGTGTTGGAATTATTTTGGTGGATTTTGTGGACTATTTTGGGTTGGAAATTATTTGCAGGAATTTGTTGGCGCACTTCCCAGTTTTGGGTTTGTCCCGGAATAGGGGAAGTGCTGCCCAAATTTTTACAAAATTATATTTTTAATTGATTTCAAAACTGGCTTTCGAAAATGATTTTCTAAACCGATTTTCGGGCGACGACCGTACCGGTCTGTGGGCCCCGGCGAAATGCAAACGCACCGGTCCGACCGGACGTTGAGGCATAAACCGAATTTTGAGGAAAAGGACCGAGTCTGAGACTCCTAGTTTTCTTTTATTTATTATTTTATTTTTAGGCTAAATATTATAGTCATTTAAATTCTGCATTTTATTTAATAATTCAGTCATTTTCTTATTTAATGTAAAAGAAAGATGTATCGGGCATAAGCCCACCCTAGGACCAGTAGCTGTGCCCATGTATTTGTGTAGTGTAGTTATTTTCTTTTCTTTTTCTGGTGGATGTGATTTGGGTGGATTTTTGGATTGATTTCATATTCGTAGATAGGACGTAATTTACGGCTTAATTACGAGTTTAGCTAAAATAAATAAAATATTATTAATTCACTGTTTGTCACTAAAAGAAAACTGTATTTTATATACATATTATGAAAACACAAAGTTTTCCAAATTGTAATTGATTCTTGCGATTTTCCAAATTGTAATCGATTCTCGTGATTTTCCAAATAATTCAATTAACCGGCTTAATCAACGCACGTAGTTGCGACGTAATCGTTAGCTGTAAATTAATACAACTTAAAACCTGACTAGGACTTACTACTAGAGATTGCAACTAGCACACTTAGTCTGGTTATTCAGGAATCTAAGTCGAGTTCTCAATTGTAGGAACTCGAAGTTACAACTGACGTTCCTCCTCGGTACCGACTCGTCTATCCAGTCATTCTAAAACAAAGGCAAGTGCAGTTATGTCTATTTGGTAATTTATCTAGTAATTGTTTTATTGCAATTTTAAATCACATTGCTACACGGAACTCTCTCCTAGAGTTCGAATATTGACTCATTGATTGAATCTGATTGACTCGGGATATTGGGGGAGTAGTGTAGCGTCTATGACCAATACCCCTATATTGCATCATTGATTGTGCGAGCTGATTCCTCCTATACACGAGGATAGGCCGGACCGTATCATTAGGATATAATTGAATCATCCCAAGCCGGTCATAGTTCGTTACCTACTCAAATCACATTGTTTTCAATTGTAGAATTGTGAAAAATATTGTTAGAGTATTTCAAATTGTTTAACATTGCAAATTTCAAATTATTATTTGAATTATTGGATATTCGTAATTGTACTTTGCTCCCTCCTGACTGGAGACCCAACATTTTAGGTATCACTGATGAGGCTTTGTTACGCGATCCCAAGATGAGGAATTCGAGATTGCTGAGCTGTTTGCCTAGAGTTTTCTTTTATTCATGATGTATAAAAAAAAATGGTTTAAGTTGTATCTTTTATTTCATGTAAAGTTTAATAAAGTTTTAAATTTTCCGATGTTGAGTTGTGACAAATTATAGTGTTGTTGTATGGTTACCTGCTACTGAACAGCTTACTGCCGCCGTCTCAACAACGGTGCAGGCTGGGCATGATCCGACTAGACCCAGAATATTGGGATCGGGTCGTGACACCTAGTCCCCGGTTCTTCCCCTATTTTTAAGGGATGCTACAGAGTTAATCCGAAGGAGGCCAAGGAGATGAAAGATCAGATCAATGAACTGAAGGCTTTGGAATTTATCCGAGATGGAGCTTCACCCTGGGGAGCACCTGTCTTGTTTGTACCCAAGAAGGACGGAACTGTGAGGATGTGCATCGACTACCGGGCGCTGAACAATATCACCATCAAGAACAAGTACCCTCTGTCCCGGATCGATGACTTGTTTGACCAACTCAGTGGAGCCAAGGTGTTCTCGAAGATTGACCTCAGATCCGGCTACCATCAGATCAAGGTCAGGAAGGAGGACATTCCCAAGACGGCGTTCAACACCAAGTATGGGCAGTTTGAATTCTTGGTCATGCCGTTTGGACTGACGAATGCTCCTGCTGTATTCATGAACCTTATGAACAAGGTTTTCCATGAATACCTAGATCAGTTTGTCGTTGTCTTTATCGATGACATTCTGATCTATTCGAAGACTGAAGAGGAGCATGAGGAGCACCTCACAAAAGTTCTGGGAACTTTGAGGAAAGAGAAGTTATATGGTAAGCTATCCAAATGTGAATTCTTTCTAGACAAGGTGGATTTTCTTGGCCATGTTGTCACAGGAGAAGGAATTTCGGTGGACCCTAAGAAGATAGCTGTTGTTGAGAAGTGGTCTACCCCAAGCTCAGTTGTTGAGATCAGAAGTTTCTTGGGCTTGGCTGGCTACTACCGAAAGTTTGTGAAGGATTTTGCCAAGATTGCTGAACCGATGACGAAGCTTACTCGGAAGAATGAAGAGTTCATCTGGACGGAAGATTGCCAAGCGGTATTTGAGGAGCTGAAGAAGAGGCTTACCACTGCACCAATCCTTGCGCTCCCCGCAGGAACCGGTGGTTTCTTAATCTACAGCGATGCCTCTAGAAAAGGACTGGGTTGCGTTCTTCAACAAAATAGGAAAGTGATTGCTTACGTATCTAGGCAATTACGGACTCATGAGAAGAACTATCCCACACATGACCTGAAGCTTGCTGCAGTCATCTTTGCATTGAAGCTATGGAAGCATTATCTCTATGGAGAGAGAGTGGAAATATATACAGACCACAAAAGTCTGAAATATATTTTCACTCAGAAGGAACTAAACATGAGACAAAGAAGGTGGCTGGAGCTGATGAAAGATTTTGACATCGACCTGCAGTACCATCCGGGTAAGGCTAATGTGGTTGCAGATGCACTTAGTCGATATCCAGTGGCGATGTTCTTGACCAAAGAGCGGCACTTGTTGGAGGACATAGAGAAGCTTGGTCCGGAGATTGTACTGCCCGAGGAGAAGATGAAGGAACTGGGGCGAGAAGCTATTGTACCTGGAGCTGACTCAACCATGATGCAGTTGCAATTGCGTTCAAGTCTGATGGACAAAATCAAGGAGACACAATTCCAAGACGAGACGCTTTGCAAACTCACAGATGAAGTGCTGGCAGGAACACTTGAAGGTTTCTCTATCGCCGGTGATGGAGCATTGAAGAATGGTACGAGGTTGTGTGTACCATCTGACGAATTGAGGAATGAGCTGATGCAAGAAGCGCACCAGTCGCAGTATTCCATACATCCTGGAGCTAATAAGATGTATCAGGATATGCGTACCATCATTTGGTGGTATGGAATGAAGAAGGATGTATCCAGATTTGTGGCTAGATGTTTGATTTGCCAACAAGTGAAGGCTAGCAGACAGAGACCCGTAGGACTTCTACAGCCGCTGGACATTCCAGAGTGGAAGTGGGAGCATATAACAATGGACTTTATGTCAGGACTGCCTCGATCCCAAGGAAGGAAGAACGCTATTTGGGTTATTGTGGACCGACTGACTAAGTCGGCACACTTTATTCCCTTCAAGGTTGGTTTATCCACCGAGAAGTTGGCGGCTGTCACCCCCAGTTTCCAGAAACAGAGGTATTTTTGTCATTTTTCACTTTTAAATTATTTTGGAATTATTTAATTATTATTTGTATTATTTTGGGGTTATTTGAATTGGGTTCGAATTTCAACTCATTCTGACTTGTTTTGACTTGTTTCGGGGACCCGGGGTAGTTTTGACCTTAGCGAGCCCACACACTAGCTAGCCATGGCCCACAATATTACCATCAAAAGTTAGAGGGATTAGTCATGACCCCATGGATTAGGTTAGACCTAATTAGAACATTAGATTTATATTTTTAACCCCCAAACCCTAAGCAACCTTGTGTAGAGCTAATAAAACAATTAGAGGGCAAACTTGTAAATAGTCAAAAAGGGGGAGAGGAGCTTGCTTTGGCCGGCCACACAAGTAGGGGGTAGGTAGGAGAGAGAAAACCACTTTCTTTTGTTCTCATCCACTTCTTCTTCTTCTTCTCCAAAGGTTCTTCCCTTTCCTTGAGAGCCCACCATTGTTCCTTCTCCAAAAAAAATAGGTAAACTCTTCTCTAAATTAGTTTTCCCTCTCATGTAGAATGGTTAGGAACCCATAGGAATGTGTCTCATGGTTGTGTCTTCATTAGAGACCATTTTGTGTCCATTTGGATATTTCTAGAGGTGTCCAATATGTAGGATTGTGTCCTAATGGAGAAAACTCTATTTGGACACTTGTAGAATTATTGGTGTGTTGTTTTGATGCTATTCTAACTTGATTTTAGATTTTTACATGTTTTGAGAATGTATTTTTCCATGTATCATAATGTACCATATTCCTATAATATATATATATATATATATATATATATATATATATATATATATATATATATATATATATATATATATATATATATATATATATATAAATATATATATATATATATATATATATATATATATATATTTTCCATATATATATATATATATATATATATATATATATATATATATATATATATATATATATATATATATGGAAAATATATATATATATATATATATATATATATATATATATATATATATATATATATATATATATATATATATATAGATAATGATATATATATATATATATATATATATATATATATATATATATATATATATATATATATATATATCATTATCTATATATATATATATATATATATATATATATATATATATATATATATATATATATATATATATGTAAAAAAAATATATATATATGGTGGGTTATATGTGGATATATTTGTGATGGGGTGATGTTGTTTGTGTTTGGGAAGGGGACTAGACATGGTCGGCCAAGAGAGGGCATGGGTTTGTGAGTGTGTGTGTTGTGTTAGTGTAGGGGTTGTGTTTGATGATATGGTTGAATGGGGGTTGAGTATGAGAATAGAGGAAATATAGAGAGGGGTAGAGGGAGTTTGAGAGAGTGTTTAGAGGGAGGGGGAAACCAACCCATGGCTGTCCCCACAGTCCCAAAACAGTCCTCAAATTGGCCTCCATAACAGCCCTTAATACCACCACCAAACCACTTCAAAAACCAGTCCACTTTGACACCAAATCAGCCCCTAAACTTCCCATTTCCCTGTCATTAATCACCCCCTTTGCTGCCCCAAAAATCTGTCCAGATTTGCCATCTTGTGGCTGTCAATGACAGCCCAAGACCCCCACTTTGCTGACCTCAAAACAGTCCACCAAAGACCCCCTTTGGCTGTCCTTGTTAGCTCCCACACCACCTCCAAAAACCCTTCAAATTAGTCCCCTTACATGCCACCAAAAACCTGTCCTATTGCCATTCAAATTCAGCCACAAACCCCACTATATGACAGCCTTAAACCCACCAATTTCAGTCCACAAACCCATCAAATCAGTCCACAAATTGCCATTGTGTGTATGTGTGTATTTGTGAGATATTGTGTGTGTGTGTGAGAGCTAAGTGAGTGATACTAGTATCCTATAGTATATCCTATAGCTAAACTAGTAGGAAACCTATAGGAAACCTATGAGAGTGATAAATATGTGAGTGTATCATGAGAGTGAGTGGTGTAGATAAGTGTGGTAGAGAAAAGGGTAAAATTCATGAGATAGATAAGGTAATAGGGTAAATCAATACCCCGTATCCTAACATGGCCTAGATACCTAGGATACCCTAATTTCTTGGTAGGTAAACCTTAGATGGGTTGATATCTAGCTACCCTAAGGAGCCTAGGCTAGTACCATGGGTATTTGCGGGGTTTCCTTGGTATTGGGCAAGGTATCGGGATTTACCTTAGAAGGGTAAATACTAGTTTTGCCTAGAAATAGGATATTGGTGTTAGAAGCCTAAGATGGAGTTAGAATTTGATTTCCGTGGTTGGTAATGATCGAATATGGTGCTCATAGACTAGTTTTGACGTCGGTTGACCTTTTTGACCAAAAGTCAACAAAAGTCAACCGAGAGTCAAACTTAGTCTTTAAGCGACCCGATTTGACCGAAACCAATCCAGAGTTGACCAGTTGACTGAAAGTCAACAGTTGGTCAACATTAGACTAGTTTGACCTAGGGTTGACCTAGAGTTGACCAGAGTTGACCAGAGTTGACTTTTTGACCAAAAGTCAACTGTAAGTCAACCGTTGACCCCGATTGACCTAGTTTGACTTGGAATGACTCCCAGTGACCTAGTATGACCTAGTATGAACCAGTATTATCTAGTATAACTCAGTTTGACCTAGATTGACCTAGTTTTGACTTAGACTTGCATTCATGGATTATATTAGTTTCTTTTTTCAGTATTAAGCCCTGTTTGACTCATAGTATCTTATTTTAGGTCTGTGATCACTCTGAGCGTCTGTTCACCTTATCAGCTCAGGACCACAGGTGAGTACATTCACTGATAGTTTTTATTGTCTTGATATCTACTATATCCGATTCAGTCGTAGTGTTTTACTTGATTCCTGACACGACGTTTCACGGACTAGTATACGTCGGATCCTGTCATGAGATGTTATTCCTAGACTCTCTTGGTATATGAGTATGAGATATTCCTGTGTTCCTATACTTATATAGACACTGATTTGGGAGTGGGCTGGCCTCCTGCTCTTGAACCCCGTGTCATGACGTGCCATGTCCGGATCCGTGATACTATTCGGAGATGGGGGAATTATTAGGGGTTATATGATCAAAGCCTTCCTGTAACTATATTTTGCTAGCGTCACCCTCACCTCACGTAGGGTGTTGCAGACACCCCATTACCAGTTATCCAGGTTGGATGGCATGATTCTCCGTTGAGTACACCGCGGATTGCCGGGCCAAGTGGATAACCATCTCTTGCTTCCCTAGCCGATCACATATCGCTCTAATAGTTCAAATCACCTTTTTACATTTATTGGCATATCTTATATTCCAGTTCACCTTTACTTACTGTACTTTTACCATGCTATGATTCATTTCTCATATGCTCTATCTGTCTTTTATACTGTACCATGATTTGAGACCAAGTTCTGTTTGGAAGAAGGGTTACAACTCCGGTCCTTGTTTGGTTCAAGGGTTGTAACTCGACTTTCAAATGGTTCCCAAGTCGCATATATCTTTTGTCTTGTATTTCATTATTGCTGTCTCTTATAGTATTTTTCAATTCATATGGAACTGCTGTTGGTGTTTTGTACTTACTCATTTTTCTGACAGGATACCGTTGACAAATTTTATAGATGACTCTGAGACTGACTGCCCGACCAACTATGGGGTTGAGTCTGATGAACTAGATTTAGACCGTGGCTTATTGGTAGAGCTACTGGACTTTGCTCACCCTGAGTAGCATAGTTTAGTTAGGTTTGCCTGGCCTGCGAACCAGCTAGTACATTTCAGTTTGTAGTATCTTTATACTTTTTTTTTCTGAGACTCTGGATATTGTGTTAGCTCTGACTTGTGGATCTTGGACTCGTTTCCTGTTTTATCTATCATATCTCTTTTCTTGCTATCTACCTTAGTTTTGATTATGTGATTGAGACTGTATTGCTATGTCACCTCCATTCAGAGTGTATATACTGTACAGGTACATTTATCTGTTTTAGTCGTAGTATTTACAGACCCTATACACAGCGTTCTACCGTCGATACTGCGGCGTAGGCTGGACGTAACCACGTGCTCGTGCCCCTCTTCAGGGTACGGGTCGTGACAGCGGTACTGTACATGCGGCACATCTACCGGATTCATGGATTACCGGTAAGTATTGCATCTGACCGAGATACTAGATTTACCTCACATTTTTGGAAGAGTTTGCATGACAGCTTGGGAACAAAACTGAAGTTCAGCACAGCTTATCATCCCCAAACTGACGGACAATCGGAGAGGACCATCCAGACGCTAGAAGATATGCTGAGATCTTGGGTCTTGGAATTTGGAGGGTCTTGGGAGGACCACTTGCATTTAGTGGAATTCTCCTACAACAACAGTTACCAAGCTAGCATTGGTATGACCCCATTTGAAGCTCTTTATGGACGTCGTTGCCGCACTCCACTTGCATGGGACGACGTAGGAGAAAGAGTACTATTGGGGCCATAGATGGTAACTGACGCAGCAGAGAAGGTGAAAGTAATCAAAGACAAGCTCAGGATCGCCCAAGACAGGCAGAAGCATTGGGCAGATAGCAGTCGTCGACCACTGGAGTTTGAAGAAGGAGATAGTGTCTTTGTGAAGATTTCTCCTACTAGAGGAACTATCCGATTTGGCAGAGCTGGGAAGCTGAGTCCCAGATATATCGGACCATTTGAAGTTTTGAGCCGAATTGGTGAAGTAGCGTATCGGTTAGCTCTACCAGCTAATCTTGAGGGCGTGCACAACGTCTTCCATGTTTCGCAGCTCAGACGCTACATTCCGGATCCGAGTCACATCTTGGATCATTCAGAGCTGGAGATTGGACCCAGCCTTACAGTACCAGAGAAGCCAGTGGCGATTTTGGACAGAGACGAGAATAGGACCAGGACTTCGGTGACTCCCATAGTCAGAGTAATGTGGAGGCACGATTCCCCAGGCGAGTCTACCTGGGAGCGAGAAGATGAGATGCGGGACCAGTACACGTACTTGTTTGAGACCTGAGGTAATTCCTAACCTTATCCTTTAAATTTCGAGGACGAAATTTTCTAAGGAGGGAAGGTTGTGAAACCCATAACTTTTAGATAATTATTTGATAATTTAATTAGCTAATTAATTATTAGTTGTTAATTGAGGAAAACGCATTTTTAGAAAAATTATTAATTCTGGAATTTTTGTCAAAAACCGTATTTTTCTAATTAATTAAATATTGTGTTTATTCTATTTAGGTTAAATAAATTTTTATTTCTAGTTAAACCTATTAATTATGAAAACCAAATTTTAGAAAAATAAATAAATTATTATTTTTTTTAAGAATATAAATTCTAGATTTTTGATTGTCTGACCGAGACCCGAGACCCGAACCCATTTTCGGATCTTTTCTATTAAATATGAATTTTATACTATGTTTTTTTAAGAAGAAAGAAAGGATATTATTAAAGAAAAACTGTATCTTCTTTAAAACGTTTTGTTATAACTCTTGCCAACTCATTCCATTTCCTTCTGTATGTTGATGGCTGAGTCTTTTCGTTTTCGAACGGCCAAGCCGTCGACCGTCGGCCTCCCCGAACGGTCGCCCCTTCATTTTCGTAACTCCAAGCACCCTCCACTCTATATAAACCCTCTTCCTTTTCCTCCTTTCCCCCATCACCATACTTCACCACAAGCCCAAACCCCCAAACACTAGCCGACCGGAGCCGATTCCGACCGCCGACCTCCGTTTGAGCTCACCGGCGGTTCCCGAACGGCCGACCACTCCAGCGCCCTCCCCGAGCAGCGATCTAGCTGCCATCTCCTCGGTCCCCGCGACCTAAGTCGGTGCCTTCCGCGAGGTGCAATCGACCAGGCCGCCCGAGCCCGGCGACCCACCACCGTTGTTCCCGCGGCTGTTCTCGGCAGTTCCGCCCGACCCTTTGCGCCAGCTTCTCGTCGATCCCGACCCGTGCGTTGTCCGTTGCAGCAACCCCGGGTCCGATTTGAAGCTGTCCAGCGTCTTCCCGTGCCCGATTTGTTGTTCTGAGTCTGAGGCTACACTTCAGATTCCGTCAGTTTTGGGTAACCTCTGTTAATCACTGTAGTTCGTCCCCTGTCTTGGTCTGTGATGAATTGGTCCATAAATTTCTTCGAAAATTTGGTTTTTCGATTACGTGTTTGGCTCCGAAGAATTTCGGAACCTTTGTTGCGATGTGGTTTTAGTGTTCTGATTTTTTTCCGGAAAACTTTCGAAAAAGTTTTCAATGGTTGGAATTGTTCTGAAATTTCGAAAATGTTTTGGAATGGTTTTCGAGAGTTCTGATTTGGTTCAGGTTCTCCGAATAAATATCGGGTATAATTTATGGATGTGTTTATATATATATATATATATATATATATATATATATATATATATATATATATATATATATATATATATATATATATATATATATGGGTTCCCCTGGTTTGGGATTATTTGCAGGAAATTATGGCGCACTTTTCCAGTTTTTGGGTTGACCAAAAATAGAGGAAATGCTGCCGGATTTTCCATAAAATTTAATTATATTTTTAAAATAATTTTTTAAAATGGTTTTCGGAAAATATTAATATTTTGGATTTTGGGCGACGACCGTAATTGGTCAATGGGCTCTGGCTAAGTGCAAACGAAACCGATTTCGCCCGGACGTTGAGACATTAGCCTATATGATGATTGGACCAAAAATCTGATACTCACTATTATAATTATTTTAATTTAAATTATTAGTTTATTTATAATTAAATTGTAGGAAGATTACAGGACTAACAAGTTTTCTTCTTATTTTAATTCATTGGCTTGTATGGGCATAAGCCCATTTACTTTTCTGCAAATTTGTAATAATTAGTAATTATAGTTTTGGATTTTTCTGGTTATTGTTCAGACGCATAATTTAGGGTAAATAATTATAGAAATTTTAGAAATTCACGTTATTTTCATTTAATAAGAAAAATGAATTTTTATATATAAATATAAATACCAAGTTTTCCTAATAAATTGATAAAATGCAAGTTTTCCCAGAATTAAATATAAATTGATGTTTCTTAATTGCAACGCACTAATAATCGCGTTTTGGTTGTGTTAACCAAATAAAGACTAAAATTGACTAGGACACAACTAGAGATTGCAACTAGTATAGTATCATTGGCGACTTTGGTTTTCTGAGACAAGTTTCCCGAATGTAGGATTTCAAGAAAGAACCTGAATTTTCATCCCGACGTATCGACCCGTCCAGTCAAATCAATTTGAGGCAAGTACATTTTTGTGGTAGATTACAATTAGTTAATAATTATTTTAATGCAAGTTTAAACCACGATACAACATGGAACTCTCTTTGAGAGCATTGACTGTAACTACTGTAACTATTGGGGACTGGGGGAGTAGAGTAGTAGATATGACCACATCCAATTAGTATAACTGAATGTATTAGCTTACCCTTCAAACACACGGGGATAAGCCATACCATATCACTAGAATATTACTGTAACAAACCCAATCCGGTCATATTCATTACCTATTCATATCACACCGATTTAACTGTTGGAAAAATCATTTATTTCAAATTGTTTAAAAGTGCATAATTACATTATTAATTTCAATTGTTAAAATATCATGAATTTGTACTTTGCTCCCTCCTGACTGGAGACTATATTTTTAGGTCCTATTGAGGATGCAGAGTTACTGATTAGTAGCTACTATAACCCTGAGCTATACCCTGCTGTGATTCCTGAGGATGGCGTACCTGATGATGATGTTGCTTCTTTTTAGATGCTACTTTCCAGTTTAATAGTTTTGTTTAAAAACAATGTTATTTCAGTTGGTGGTTTTATGAATGTACTTTGTACTGGACAAGTTTTAAGTTTTAATTTATCGAATAATAAAGGTTATGGCAAATTAGATTGAGTTGTTGATTACCTGCATATGGAAGGTACAGCTTACTGCCGCTGTCTCAACAACGGTGCAGGCTGGGCATGATCCGATTCGACCCAAGTATTTGGGACCGGGTCGTGACACGACCAAAACCTGTCAACCCCAAATATGGACATGGCCCACTTTGAGCCTACTACCCGCATGACACTTGTGTCTCATTTATTGGATTCCCCACATGCTACTTAATTACCCATGATTATCAACACCTATTTTTAATTCGATTATTGCGCAATGTCTGATTTTGACCTAATCCGGCTCCACCAAGTCCAGCCCACCTTCGTGCTACCCTCCATCGTGACACCCTCATTTTTCCTTGCCAAAAATAATATTGAATACCCTGTCCATCTATTTTTATATTTAATGGAAATTTTCATTATTAAATCCCTATAGGAATAACCTAACTTTCCTATAATTAATCTTAGCCCTCAATTTCACATGTTATCATCCCCACCCTACAAACTTTCCCACACCCTCACAATTTTTCCCCACATAGCCGGCCCTAACTTTTAGGGAACAACTTTTTATTCCTCTCTCTCCTCCATTTATCAACACACACATTATTATTAATCTCATTTATTATCATCTCTTTCTCTCTCTCCAACTCATTTAATTCCCACACCACCACAGCAGCTGTTCGAGCTCCTCCCATGCCGAGCCCAACCTGGTCGAATCTCCATCGTGGTCGAGCTCGGCCGGCCACCACCTGGCCAGCAGGCCGACTAGCCTCCACCACCACCACACATCATCTCCTCCACCACCACATCCATTCATTGAATCACCACCACCATATTAAACTACCACCACGAGCCATCCAGTCGACCGCCATGGCCGCGCGCCACCGCCGACATCGCCGTGGCCGTGCTGCCCCGTGTGTTGGTCGGGCATTGCCGCGCCAGGCTGTGCGCCGCCGCACCACACCAGCATCGCAGCAACTACAAACGGCAGCAGTTGGCCGGGAACGGCTTTGTGACGCGCGTGTCGGCGCCGTCGCCGCCGGCGTGGCCCCTGTGGACGTCGTGGCTGGACCCCCCTTGACCGGGCGCACCCCTGGGGCAGGCCCCGTGGCCTTTGCTCCTCTCTCCGACGCATATCGGAGGCGATCCGTGCGTTTGGCGCGGGTTCCCGTCGTGACGAGCCCGGAAACGAAGCTGAAATGCCGCCCCCTCGCAGCAACTTCGTGCACAATTTCTAAAAAATCCGACCGTTGGATCGGTGATTTCTTTGCTCCGTCACAATCTCGGTATATCCACCTTCATTCTTGTCAATTTTCGTCCGTTAATTTTATCGTTTGATACATCAAAACCGGCCACCAAGTTGACCGTTTAAATTGTATAAATTTTGGACAGTTTCGCAGAGCAAACTTCGTCGGCTTGTATCTCCTCCACCGCAGCTCCATTTGGTGTGCAACCAATTCCTGTGCGAAGCTGGTATAACCCTCTTACTACTCCTCCAGTTTTGTTTCATTGTGAGCTTGTTTGATTGGTTGAATTCGACACGAAAGTTGGCCGTCCGAATTCGTAATTTCCAACTTATAAAATTCTATTTTTGAACACGGAACTCCAGATTTCATTTCTGACACCACCAGTAGACTCGTGGCATCGTTCTGGCATATTTTTATATATAATTTGTTAGATTTGGAGGACGTGGGCCCTAGCACGCATTTCGGTACAAGTCGGATACCAATATCCTGGTCAACAGGTCATTTTGAGATCGGCTCATCGGAATCCAATTCCAGATACATCATTGAGTTCGTATCATCATTCTGGACTCGTTGACATGTATTTTGCTGAGTTTTGAGAACATTGGCTCCGGCACGCATTTCCGTGCAAATCGGAATTCTAATATTCTGGTCAACGGACCAAATTGAGATCGGGTCAACGGAATCCAATTCTGGATATACCATTGGGTTCGTATCGTCATTCTGGTTTTGTGGACATATAATTTGTTATGTTTTGTAGACTTATTTTCTTGCACATTTTTCGGTGCAAAAGGGCTCCGACACGGATACCATTTTTGACCCGAAATTACCTTTTTCCTCTTGTGTCCAAATTGGACCGATGGGTAGGCTATCCTAGCTAATTCGACCATTCTGAACACGTTGGCGATGTTTATTTCATCATCCGATAATGTTTGTAGATAGTTCCTCTATGTATCACCTTTTAATTAATAATTAATTCTTATAATATTCGTATTTCGGGATTAGTACAACGAAACTGAGATCGGTCAATTCCAGCGATCTCACATCGCTGAAATTGACAAGATAGACACGTGGATCACTATAATAAGATTTTTAACCTTACCGTTGATCATCTTATCATGATTTACGTGTCGTAAGTTTCGACGTACGAATAACGAAGTACACTTTATATCTTTAATAATTAGACTAGAATTGATCATGTTTGACCAGAGTTGACCAGTTGACCAAAAGTCAACTGTAAGTCAACACTTGACCTAGTTTGACTATATTGTTGACCGGAGTTGACCTAGAGTTGATTTGACTTAGAAGAACCTAGGATAATATAGATTGCCTGTAGAGATTCGTTTATTATAACTTGAACACCTTGTAACCTGTGTTGCTTTAAATAGGACTCTGTGGCATCAGTTGGACCCCTATACCTATCAGCTATTCAGGTTATCAGGCGAGTACATTCTCTGATCATTTTATATCCTGTTAGAATTATTCTCCTGCTTTAGATTACTTTACTTGATGCTGTCACGTTGGTCACACGGATTAGTACTATATGGATCCTTTCTTGAGATGTTATCCCCTCAGGGAGCATCGAATACTACATGTTCTGTACGTTTCACTTACATTGTGTATCACTATGCTTCATGGTTCATTGAATCACTTATGACATGTACTCTCATGATCACAGAGTCTTTCTTGAATCACCCATTTATGGGCATTCCCAGAATCACCCATTTATGGGCCTACTATGTATCACCCCTTGTGGGCCATTACATGGATCATAACATAACCTGGCTGGATCCTTGTGTATTGATTGGGGTACGGGAGAGTAGAAGTAGACATGTGAATAATATCCAAGTAGTGTAGTTCTCAGAATCACTCCATAGTATAGTTTCTAGAATCTCCTATGCCATTTACATGTCTATATTGTACTCTGACTCACTAGCCACTGTTAGTTCTCTATTTATAGTAGATATTTCTATTACATTTCTCTCTCTGTTTACATTATGTACTTTCTTTCAGTTTCCTGTATCTTACTCTACTGTATGATTATATTTTCTAACCTGCTATGATCTGTTGAGATGTATTATGCTCACTCCTGTCCTGACTGGACCTGTTGATAAATTTTACAGATAGCCTGGAGGTTGCCTGCTAGCCTAGAGAAGACACAGTAGAGGTTGTATAGTTAGTTATTTCAGTTGTATTGAGTTGTATTTATTCTATGGATTACTGTATTGAGCTTTGAGATGTTTTCTGGGTTTGTGTATCTTAGACACTTAGACTTCTATCTGCTGTATCTCTTTTGGATTTCATGTTTTACCTATCTTTTATCTTGCTCTACCTTAATTGTGATTGAGACTGTATCTGCTATGTCAACTCCATTCGGAGAGTATATACTGTACATATATCTTTATATTGTTAGATGTTTGACCTAGGACAGCGTTCTACCGCCGACACTGCGGCGTAGGCTGGACGTACCCACGTCTCGTACCCTTACTTTAGGATACGGGTTGTGACAACTCGAAAGGATGTAGAGTTCGTGTGGACAGAGGACTATCGGGCCGCGTTCGATGAGTTGAAAAGAAGGCTAACGACCGCTCCCATTTTGACGTTGCCTTCGGGGTCAGGAGGTTTCATCATTTACGGTGATGCCTCGGCAAAGGATTGGGTTGTGTGTTAGAGTAGAATAAGAAGGTGATAGCCTATGCGTCCTGACAGTTGAGGCCGCATGAGAAGAACTACCCCACACACGACCTAGAGTTGGCAGCTGTGATCTTCGTCTTGAAGCTGTGGAGACACTATTTGTACGGAGAGCGAGTGAAAATTTTTACTGACCACAAAAGCTTGAAGTACGTCTTTACGCAGAAGGAGTTGAACATGAGGCAGCGCAGATGGCTTGAGCTGATGAGTGACTATAACATTTCTCTACAGTACCACCCGAGAAAAGCCAACGTTGTTGCAGATACTTTGAGTAGGTATCCTGTAGTGATGTGCTTGACTCGAGATTGTCACTTATTAGCGGATTTGGAGAGTTTGGGCATTGAGATCGTCATTCCAGGAGCCGAGATGCAGATGATGGGTATGCAAATTCAGTCAGGACTGATGGACAGGATTTGGGAGGCACAACACCAGGACGAGCAGCTAAACAACATCATGGTACAAGCACGGGCCGGTTTGCTAGATGACTTCACTATTGCAGAGGATGGTTCGTTGAGGCATGGGACGAGACTTTATGTACCTAGTGCAGAGCTTAGAGAAGAAGTTATGCAGGAGGCACACCGTTCCCAGTATTCCTTACATCGGGGAGCCAACAAAATGAACAAGGATCTAAGAAACCATGCATGGTGGTATGGTATGAAACGAAAGGTGGCCCGTTTCATTTCTAGATGTCTCGTATGTCAGCAGGTCAAAGCCGAGAGGCAGAGACCAGGAGGATTGTTGCAGCCACTATCGATACCCGAATGGAAGTGGGAATATATCACCATAGATTTTGTTTCCGGTCTTCCACGGTCGTTAGGAGGAAAAGATGCGATTTGGGTCATCGTTGACAGGTTGACCAAATCGGCCCACTTTATACCATTCAAAGTAGGGTTATCTACAGAGAAGTTGGCGGAGCTTTATGTGAAGCAGATAGTCAGGCTGCACGGAGTGCCGGTGAGTAGCGTGTCAGACCACGACAGCAGATTTACGTCTCACTTCTGGAAGAGTCTGCAGACTAGCTTGGGCACAGTGCTCAAGTTCAGCACCGCCTATCATCCGCAGACGGATGGACAGTCAGAGCGGACCATTCAGACGCTCGAGGATATGCTGCGGACATGCGTGCTAGATTTAGACATCCCGTGGGAGGACCACCTTCATCTTGTGGAATTCTCCTACAACAACAGTTACCAGGCTAGCATCGAGATGTCCCTGTTCGAAGCACTGTATGGACGGAGATGTCGTACACATCTTGGGACGACGTGGGCAAGCAAGCGCTGTTAGGACCGAAGATGGTAGTAGATGCTGCAGAGAAGGTCAAGCTAATTAGAGAGAGGCTTCGCGTGGCTCAGGATAGACAGAAGCACTGGGCCGACAGTCACCGTAGACCGTTAGAGTTTGAGGTATAAAGCCTTCTTATTATAAACAACGTATAGTTATAAGATTCGTGGTAATATTTTGTATAATTTAGGTTGGAGACTTGGTGTTTTTGAAGATTTCTTCGACGTGTGGCACGATCCGTTTCGGTAAAGGTGGTAAACTCAGCCCACGTTTCATCGGGCCGTTTAGGATTTTCGAGAAAATCTGTGCAGTAGCATACCGATTGGCCTTGCCGCCTGCATTGGAAGGAGTGCACAATGTGTTCTACGTATCCCAGCTGAGACGATATATGGCGGACCCCAGCCACGTGTTGGACCATTCGAAGATCGAGGTAGGACCGAGTCTCAACTATCAGGAGCAGCCCGTAGAGATTCTGGACCGCAGGGAGAAGGTGCTAAGGAATCAGACGATTCCTTTGGTTCGTGTCGCGTGGAGACATCACTCCCCGGGCGAATCCATATGGAAGAGAGAGGACGAGTTGTGCGAGCATTATCCCTACCTTTTTGAATCATGAGGTACATGTTCACCTTTTATCTATCTTAAATTTCGAAGACGAAATTTGTTTTAGGGGGTAGATTTGTTAACCCCCTGACCAAATATTTTCCAAACTATTATAACCGATGTCCTATTTGCCCCATTTGTGTTTTTTTTTTGTTTTCACTTAATTTATCAATAAAGGATCAAACTGGTAACATAGGATTTGGCAGGGACCCAAAAGAAATACTGAAATTCAATCAACTGCCATTCGAATTTGAAGAAGTAGCCAACCTTCATCCTTCTTTAAATTCGAACCTAACACTCCAAATCCGTGGGAATACAAATAACTTCAAATCCTTAAAAAGATCATATTCAAATCTAATTTTAAATCCCATCTTCCTATCCTTTCCCGTTAAAACCCAGGGTATATATATGCGTACATGAGAAGGATAACCGATTCCTTCTCCACCTACAAAACCCTAAGAGCCACTCCCTCTGTCACTAGAAGAAGGAAAACAGGAAGCAATGAGGCATAAGAAGGAGTCGAGCACCCCAGAGGTAAGCCTTTTTCCTTCTCTATTTGGGAAACTCTATATTCGATCTTGGAACAGTTAGATGATTGTCTCAATACCTAAATGAATACAAATAGGTTGTAAACCAGTAAGAAGACAGGGTCCATAAGGGTAATCACATACCAAATTAAGAACAAGGTATGTCCTTCCACACGATTCTTAGATACACTTTCAGATCAGCGCATCTGACACTGAAACCACAATAGGACTGGTATTGGTGGATACCTGGTTTCATGTTGAACCTAGATATAAACGTGTATGTTTGAGTATCAGATGGATGCTGACACCAAAACCCAACTCTCGAATAACAGAGGTAAGTCCTTATGGATACTCGGAAATCTATTAAAACCTTAGTATCAGACATCTAACTTTTCTTTGATGTGACTAACCGACTGAATCAAGAAGTATCAGTCTTCACTGATATGCCAAACCCAAATCACTACCTAGGAAAATCAGAACAATAGACGAGGCCGCTTGGTTGCACATTGTGCACTTGGTATCATGTTTGATATTTGGAACCATCTGTAACTAATGGCATCACAGTCAATTCCTAATACCAGATCAAGCTTTGAGTATCGAATTGACACTCATGTACCAGTATCAGACCTTAAGATACTCTATAATCCCTATCATACCTTAAGTACAGTCAAACCCCTCCCGTATCAGTGGCTTCTTACTTCGTACAGATTTATATGGCCATGTTAGATTTCTTTATACCAATACCTGATAAGTAAAGACCTTACCTGTATCCACTAAGCACTGTTAGGATAATTTCCCCTAGTATCAATCGCTATTTTAGATGCAGTATAGGCAAAGGAAGCCTCAGGATACAGGGGTACTGTAGTACGACATATCAGAGGCCATTGGTACACAGGGGAGAAAATTAATGCGATCAGCCTAGGTAATCAACTAAGGACACCTAAGTGTAGTCAGTTAGATAAAAATGATGAGGGGAATAGGAAATTATATCATGAAGGATAGGATACCAACTGTCATACGAATATCCCCTGGTAGCATAAGATTCGAACAAGATAGTTTCCTAGTATCCACTAAATGCTAAATTATAGGTCTTCTCTTGACAAAAAGGGTTATTGATGCATTAAAGGGGTCCTCTTAAAACTCTGGAGTCTGACAAAGTATACTTTCAGAGCAGCCTACTCTACGATGTTCAAACCACCTGGTGGCAGGACCCAATCGATTATGTCAGTTGCCCCTAGCCTATAAAGCACCTTCATGTGAACTTGCATTAGTACCAACAGATACCAAACAGTGAAACTTTACTTGTACCTGCGTAACATTAATAGGTGAACCACCTCTCATGTACCCGATAATACTACCATATGAAATACTCTTTCTGATTCCAGTTAGGACATGGCTACCTAATTGGCTTAGATCGGATTACCAAACACAAAGTAGGAAAATAGTAGAATTCATGTTATGGACTGTAGCTAACTAGTTTAATCAGTACACAAGCCTTGTCACAGGCTAAAATACAGCCTGGATATCACTGTAGACACTAGAGGGAAATATAACAGAGGAGATGGTATTGTATAATGTGCCTTAGCACAACTTTAATGGGCTACACGTATGTATAGATGGAAATACAAGTATAGATTGTAGGGGTTACATCCAGGTTATAGAAGACCAACTCATGATAGTTAGATGCAACCACACCAAAAGTGTGGAGGATACCATGTTAATAATTTATTAAATTTTGGATACAAGTGCTATTGATTTACATTTTAGCTTATTGACTTTGTAATTCATAAAATAGGT
Source organism: Iris pallida (assembly GCA_029216955.1). Classification (NCBI taxonomy): domain Eukaryota; kingdom Viridiplantae; phylum Streptophyta; class Magnoliopsida; order Asparagales; family Iridaceae; genus Iris; species Iris pallida. The sequence continues at coordinate 3,853,583 of JANAVB010020797.1, forward strand.
CAATTGGACTCGAGTTTGACACCAGAACCGTACCGTCAGCTCAGGACGACAGACGAGTACAGTTTATTGTCTGTTTTCGATATTGATTTTTACTATTTTTACTGTTGGCCATTGGTTATGTGGTTTTTGTCATTTTTATATTATGTCATAATTTGTTGAGTCGGGAATGAGAAGTACCAAGGATGTGTGATCCGACCATAGATATTGTTTATTTTTTGCAAGTAGACCTCATAGTCATTGTTTAATTTCTGCAAGTAGACCTTGTAGACATTGTTTAATTTCTGCAAGTAGACCTCGTAGACATTGTTTATTTTTCATGCAAGTAGACCTCGTAGACCTCACGGTGTAGTGTCCCAGACTGATCACATATCAAAGGTACTTCTAACAGTTGGGAAGGTATTTTAGTTTATTTATTTGTTGTTGATTTTTCGTCTTTTCTTACATCTTTTTTTGTTTATTTTCAAAACATATAATTGATGTCTAACCTCTGTCTTATAGTCATTTTCATATATTAGAACTGTATTTAGTGAATTGTACTAGTTCCATCCTGATTGGGTAATCCTACAAATTTTAGGTAATTATGACGATGATTTATGCCCCGAGCAGTATGGCCCTTATTTGGGGGATGTCGCTGAGACGAATTTTACTTTTCAGGAGAAGTTTGCAGCAGTTGACACTGCTTCTCTTGCTTAGATGTTTATAGATATTATTGAGACATTGTAGTGGATATTGACATCGATTTCTGAGACTTGCTGTTGGGAGTTCATTTTTCTGTAGATTTTATACATTTATTTTTTGAAATTAGATATATATATTCTCTATTTACATTCAGTATTGATTCGTGATCTTGCGTTGTTGTCTCACAATTGGAGCACATGCTATTATTGCGTGGTTGTTCTTCATACTGTTACAGCGTTCTACCGCCAACTCTACAGCGTAGGCTGGGCGTGAGCATGATTCATACTCAATTAATGGGTACGGGTCTGACACTTTCTAAACCCTATCTCCAAATCTGTTTTCGCTTGTCTTCATTTACTCTTCCTTGATTTATCGTTGACTTTGATTCCTGATTTTTGTTATTGACTTTGATCTTGCATCGAGATAAATTTTGTGGATTGAATTAAGGTATATCTTGATAAGAAAAATGTCTGCTTTATTTATGGAGTTTAGAATTTATCGCCGTCATACTAGCTATAGCATAACAAGGACATAGAGCCTGATTTTAGATATGCTTATCCTAGTTATAGAATTTGGATTTTCTTGCAGCCATACCGGTTGGCGTGGTAAGAATTCTAGATGACATAATTTTAGGGTGTATATCTTAGTTATGGACTCTATCATTTATTGCAGCTATGCTTACTGACGTGCGAAAATTATGGCAACATAATCTCAGGAAGACGTGTATGGTTATCAGATTATATCTTAAATCGGATCACTTCGTTATGACCAGATGAGTAAGAACAAATTTTTATCGTCATTCTTCCCCGTCTTGGTTAACTCTGTCTATCTACAGTCACAATTAGGCTTTTCTCAACATGATTGTTTTGTGTTCCATCTTTCCTATGATTTGACTAAACTCTTCTTCGCTAACCTCTTGGGTAATTCTTCTCGTCCTTCTCGGTAATTGTTGAAAGTGCCTCAAGGTTTGATTCAAGAAAAGTTCGAAAAGTAATTTATCCTTGTATTATAGAATCAGGAGTTTGCATCCAGAGAAATACTGGCGAGGCATGACTTCAGATAACGATATCATGGTTAAATATGTTTCTCGAATTCTACTTGGACCACTCCCTAAGCATTTTGACTAACATCTTCTTCTTTATTTTGCAAAAATTATTTGGAAATATTTTACGGATTTAACCAAATTAAGTTCAGGAACCTATATTATATGGCGTGGCAGCTGTGCACTGCAACCATCCGTCGTATTATGGAATAAGAAAGTTAATCGCAGCCAGATGCACACTAGCGCGATAGTAACTTCATATGACATAATTACGGCGGTATATGGTTCTTGAGTTTTACTTCGACTATATCATATGCATCTTATTTGGTCTCGTACTATTCTTGGAAATATTTCGACAATCTTTCCTGTCTTGCTTGACCCTTAACTTGTCTGAATATTAATATGGATTGCTCGACCCAGTCTTAGGCCCTTGTTACCTTCTATTTAATTGACGACTGAAATAGCCAAACCTCGTTAACGGATTTTATAACTATAATATGTTAATATGTGATTGTGATGAGTATATTTTTTTTGGGGATTTACTAGATTAAGCTTATAGGACAGATATGAGTGACTGACTACAGTGGACTTATAAACCATTAAGAATGATTAGTTTGATAGTATAGATTGATGATAAGGTATCTGAGATGGAGTAATGAAATATTATATTTTTGTGACTACGGATTTAGGACTAGAATCTTGTGCTTAGGTTCGAGGGTTGAGCATTGTAGGACTTTGATGACCAAGTGATTATTGGTTATCTACAAGCCATTTACTTATGATTGGAGGATAGATCGATATGTGGAATGAAATAGAAGGAGATAACATTGCGTGCAAGATAGCAGGAACAAAACAAGGACATATGTACATAAGTAATAAATAAATCAGTAAATGAATCAAGAGTTTGAATTTGAGGGTTTATATCCAGGAGTTCTTGAGTAAAAAGATGGAAGGCTCAATGCCAAGAATAGGTTTTGAATGTATAATTTTAAGGAGCTTGTGATTAATAGGATAAAGATACTTAGGATGGGATAAGGAAACAAACAAATTGCTATTGACATTGGAATTTTGGTTGATGACCAATCATTATTGATATATATATATATGCGTATCTCGATGATGACCTATATTTTAGAATATACGTAAAGGTTCTTATTGATATGAATATTCTTAGGGATAAAATGATATAGTTTTTATGGAAGAAGCTTATTGAACCTGAACCAAAATATTGTAGAGAGAAGCAGAATGTATGATCACAAGGTTAGCATATTGAGTACTGTGCCTTAGCGGCTACATACCTTAGCTTGACCTATTGGATGATTTTAATTTCGAGGACGAAATTCTTATAAGGTGGGTAGGATGTAAGCCCCCTGAATTTAGGGTTTTTTTTTAATTTTCTAAATCAATTATTTTCAATAAATATTATTATTTGATTATTATTTTTATTTAATGTTCTTTTCCGTGACTTTGACTTCTGGAGCGTCAGGGATGCCAATATCTGGAAACTCTCTTCATGAGTTTGTAGTAGACAAGATTATCTTCATGTTGATATATCATGTCCCACTCAAACTTGTTCCCTTGTACTCTTTTTGTTTCACACAACTTCGGGTCAATTTAGACCACTTGATCGTTGAATAATTATTAATTAATTTCTCACTTTTATCTTTGATCATCATATGCACGTTGCCGTGACTTTTAATTTAGGAGCACAAGACTAGTCGTTTTCTTGAAACTAACTTCTCATGCATGATCTACTCGAGACACCCTAGACCCATAACCTTCGTGTCCCACTCAGACACACCATCTTGTACTTCATTTGCTTCACACAACTTTCCTGACACGAGACCAACCCAATTTTAATTCATCCTACGGAATCACATTTATTTTCTATTTGAATTGGGGACACCCTTTCGACCCAAACCTGTCAACCCCAAATATGGACACGACCCACATTAAGCCTACTGTCCACATGACGCTTGTGTCCCATTTAATTTAGCCTCCGCATGTTACTTATTTACCCATGATTATAAACACCTAAAATTAATCTATTTATTTTGCCAAACTCGATTTTGACCCGACCCGGCTCAACCGAACCTAAACCCAAGCTCCATGTTATCCCCTTATGAAAACCCACGCCCTAATTCCCTTACAAAATATTAAATACCTAGTCTACCCATTTTAAATATTCAATGACAACTCCAATAATTTAATTTTCTAAAGAATGACCTAATTTTTACTACATTTAATCCTAGCCTTCATTCTACTACTATTTAATCCCAACCACCCATTTCTAGCACTCACTCCCACCCCCTCTCCTAGGTGGCCGGCCCTAAAATTCCCACAACACACTCTTTCCACTTTTCAAAACACCACAACCAACTCACCCCTTTTATTCCATAACACTTTCCCTCTTCTCTCTCCTTCCTTACGTATGCAGAAGCTCCTTCCATGGCCGAGCTCACCATCCTCCCATGGCCGAACATCCCCCTCCCCAGCCTCCTTCTCCATTCCTCCTCTCCAACTTCACATCACCATCACTATTATTACCCTGACCAACATCAACTCCACCTCCTTCCTCTATGGCCGAGCCCTTCACCACCACACCATCACCACCACCCCGAGCACCACCACAACCACCACCACTCTTCTCTTTTTTCTCCTCGTTTCCCTCCTTCTACTGCTACAACAGCAGCAACAGTCGAACCATTTCTTCCGTCTCAATCTCGGTATATACCCCTTCACTCCTATCAAGTTTTGTCCGTTAATTTTGTCGTTTGATACATCAAAATCGGCCGCAAAGTTGACCGTTTAAATTGTAAAATTTTGGACAGTTTTGTGGAGCCGACTTCATCGGCTCATATCTCCTCCATCGCAGCTCCGTTTGGCGTGTCACTGGTTCCTATGTGTAGCTGGTATAACCCTCTTCCTGTTCCTTAAGTTTTGTTTTATTGTGAGCACGTTTGATTGGTTGAATTTGACGCCAAAGTTGGCCGTCTGAATTCGTAATTTCCAACTTGTAAAATTTTATTTTTGAACCCGGGACTCCGGATTCCAATTTCGACACCACCAGTAGATTCGTGGCATCGTTCTGGCACGAATTCTTATAAAGTTTGTTATATTTGGAGGACGTGGACCCTGGCACGTATTTCAGTACAAAGCGGGCCCTACAGTCCGAGTCAACGGGTCATTTTGAGATCGGCTCATCGGAATCAAATTCCGGATATATCGTTGAGTTCGTATCGTCATTCTGGACTCGTTGACATATAATTTGCTAAATTTTGAGAACATTGGCTCCTGCACGCTTTTCCGTGCAAATCAGAATTTCAATGTCCTGGTCAATGGACCAATTTGAGATCGAGTCAACGGAATCTAATTCTGGATATACTGTTGGGTTTGTATCGTTATTATAGATTCGTAGACATATAATTGGTTAGGTTTAGTGGACTAGTATCATTGCACATTTTTTGGTGTAAAGCGGGTCCGACACGGACACAGTTTTGATCCGAAATTACCTTTTTGCCCCTGTGTCCAAATTGGACTTATGGATAGGCTATCCTAGCTGATTTGACCATTCTGGACATGTTGGTGATATTTGTTTCATCATCCGACAATATTTGTAGATGTTTCTCTATGTATCATATTTTATTATAATTAATTCTTATTATGTTCGTATTTCGGAATTAGTGCAACGAAACTGAGATCAGTCGATTCCAGTGATCTCACATCGCTAAAATTGACAAGATGACCATGTGGATCACTATGATAAGCTTATTAACCTTACCGTTGATTATCTTATCTCGATTTGCGTATTGTATGTTTCGATGTACGAATAACGAGGTGCAACTTGATATTTTAATTCTTAGATTAGAGTTGATCATGTTTGATCAAGATATATGGTATCTTGGTAGGTAAATGTTAGAAATATGATACTTAGATTAGTTTTGACCTCAATTGACCAAGTTTGACTGTTTTGATCAAAAGTCAACTACAAGTCAACACTTGGCCTAGAATTGACTAGAACTTGACCAGAGTTGACCAATTGACCAAAAGTCAACTGTGAGTCAACCATTAGCCTAGTTTGAACCTATTTTGACTTTGTATAACCTAGTTTGACTTTATGCGACCTATTTGACTTAGTTGACTGAGTTTGACCTAGATTACATAGCTTATACTATATAATCATGCCTAACACTGTTGAACCCTAATTAGCTTATATATATATCTCATCTTTAGGTTTGTGACATCACTCTGAGCATCGACCCCATTTGATAGCTCAGGACCGCAGGCGAGTACATTCTCTGATAGTAGTTCCTTGTCTTGATATCTTCTGTATCCGATTCAGTTATAGTGTTTTACTTGATTCTTGTCACGATGGTGCACGAACTAGTATACGTTGGATCATGGCATGAGATGTTATTCCTGGACTTTCTTGGTATATTGGTACATTGTTCGATCTTGTTTCTTGTACTTGTATAGACACCGATTTCTGAGGGAGATTTGCTACCCTCTTGGAGAATCCCGTGTCATGACGTGCTATGTCCGGATCCATATACTATTTGTAAGCCCCCTAAATTTTCGGGATTTTTTTCGAATTTTCTAAATAATTTATTCTCGATAATTTATTTTATTTAATTAATTTTGATCTTTAAATGCCCTTTACCGTGACTTGGAATTCTAGAGCATCAGGGATGCCAGTCTCTGGAAACTCCCTTCTTGAAGTTTGTAGTAGAAAAAATTAACTTCATGTTGATATTTCATGTCCCACTCGAACTTGTTCCCTTGTGCTCCATTTGCTTCGCGCAACTTTCAGGTCAATTTAGACCAATTAATCGTCTGTCGTAATTTGTGATTTAATTTCCAACTTAATTTTCGGGCCCGACATCGGTCCAATCCAGTCGACCCAATATATGGCCCTGGCCTGTTTTGAGCCTACTGTACACGTGCCACTTGCATGCCATCGAATTGATTTCCTCATATTTCGTCCGTGATTTTAATTAGTTTAATTTATTATTTTAATTAAATCATGGCCCCAAGCTTGTCCAACTTGTCCCAACACCCAACCCAATTGGGTGCGACCCCTGTCATGACTACCCATGCACCCCACTATTGTATTTGCATTTTCTCTACTAAAAATATTCCTATCCTATATAAATATCTTATTTTCTCTCTCTCTAAAATATCTCTTTCCCTCTCTCTAAATATCTCTCTTTCTATTTATATAATTATATATACACCTACACACACACAAAAATCTCTAACTCCCACACTCCACCACCTCACCCCTATCACACCAGCACACCCCCTCACGTACACCCTCTCTCTCTCTCTCTCTCTATTTTCTCTCTCTTCCTCCACTTACTCTATCTCTCTCTTTTATTAATAATTCTCTCTCTCTATTTTCCTTATTACTCTACACCATCACCATCTTCAATTCAAATTTTCTTTTCCTTCCATGCTCGCCCGACCTCCTCCTTCTCCTTCCTGGCCGAGCGCCACCACCACCTCCTCCCTTCTCCTCCTCCTTCTCCATTCATCATCACCATCTACACCACCATCACCATTAATCACCTTCACCACACCACATTACCATCACAACCTCCTCTACCCTAGCCGCCGGTCGTTCCCGCCACCGCACGCCACCCGTGCGCCGCGTACGGCCCCGCCACCATCGCCGTGGCTGCGTCGTGGTCGTACGCTGTCGTGCCAGGCCAGCAGCCCCCACCGCAACAGTGCGCGCACAGCAACTTCGTGCGAGAACCGGCCAACCGCGCGGTACAGCACCGCCGCCGCCGGCCGTGGCCGACCCCCCTTGGCCGAACACACGCCCCAGGTAGGCCCCATGGCGGCCACCATCCTCCGGGATGCGCCGCCTAGGCGTTTGGTGCGTTTGGCATGGGTTCCCGTCGGCGCGAGCTCGGAATGGATCCAGAAATCGTAGCTCGAACCAGCAACTTCGCACACATTTTTCGAGAAATCCGACCGTTGGATCGGTAATTTCTTTACTCCGTCACAATCTTGGTATATTCATCTTCAATCCTCTCAATTTTTGTCCGTTAATTTTATCGTTTGATACATCAAAATCGGCCACCAAGTTGACCGTTTAAATTATGTTATTTTTGGACAGTTTTACGGAGCCAACTTCGTCGATTCGTATCTCCTCCATCGTAGCTCCGTCTGGCGTGCCACTAGTTTCTATGCAAAGCTGGTATAACCCTCTTCCTACCCCTCTAGTTTCGTTTCATTATGAGCACGTTTGATTGGTTGAATTCGACTCCAAAGTTGGCCGTCCGAATTCGTAATTTCCAAGTTGTAAAATTCTATTTTTGAACCCGGAACTCCGGATTCAATTTCTGACACCACCAGTTGACTCGTGGCATCGTTCTGGCATGTTTTCATATAAATTTTGTTAGATTTGGAGGACGTGGGCCCTGGCGCGCATTTCGGTGCAAAGTGGGCCCCACAATCCGGGTCAACGAGACTTTTTGACGCCGGCTCATCAGAATCCAATTCCAGATATACCATTGAGTTCGTATCGTCATTTTGGACTCGTTGACATATAATTTGCTGGGTTTTGAGGACATTGGCTCCGACACGCTTTTTCGTACAAATCGGAATTTTAATGTCCTGGTCAACGGACCAATTTAAGATTGGGTCAACGGAATCCAATTCTGGATATACAGTTGGGTTCGTATCGTCATTTTGAATTCGTGGCCATATAATTTATTAGGTTTAGTGCACTTTTACTTCGGCACGTTTTTCGGTGCAAAGCGGGTCCGACACGGACACCGTTTTGACTCAAAATTACCTTTTTTCTCCTGTGTCCAAATTGGACTTATGGACAGACTATTCTAGCTATTTCGACCATTCTGGACACGTTGGTAATGGTTGTTTCACCGTCCGACAATATCTGTAGGTTTTCACCTTATTATTAAAATCTTTCTCTTTTGTGGTATTTTGAGATCCTTCGATTCCAGTGATTTCACAACTACTGAAATTGAATGTATTGACCATGTAGATGTTTATATAGACTAGCTTTAACCCCGTTTGACCATGGTTGACTACTTTGACTGAACATCAAAATAGAGTCAACATTTGACCTAGGTTAGACTAGTTTTGACCTTGGTTGACCACAGTTGACTATTATGACTAAAGGTCAACCAGAAGTCAACCGTAGCCTAAAAATTGACTAGAACTGGACCAGAGTTGACCAGTTGACCCAAAGTCAACTGTTAGTCAACGTTAGTCAAGTTTGACCTAGAGTTGACCTAGGATTGACCAGAGTTGACCAGTTGACCAAAAGTCAACTGTAAGTCAACCCTTGACTTAGATTGACCTAGTTTGACTTGTCTTGACCTAGTTTGACTTAGTATGACTTGATTTTACTTCCAAAGCCTTATATTGATACAGTATTCCATCTATAGGTCCTCGAGACACTGTTCTTGGACTCAGTTGACATATTCCACCAGATCTCAGGCGAGTACATTCTCTGATAATAATTCTGCTTTATGATATCGTCTTTGTTTCTAGTATTTAGTGTAGATATCCTTGTTCTCTTGATACATTGTTCACACGGATTGGTATTTGTTTGGATCCCGTCATAAGATATTATTCCTCTTATATATGGTATGCCTTGTGCAAGTCTTCCTTGTTTTCTTGTTCATTGTATAGACACGATTCCTGTGAAGGAGAGCTACTTCACAGAGAATACGTATCATGACGTGTCATGAATGGATCCACTATATTAGTCAGGGATGGGGGTGTTAGCGTAGATATGTGATCAATACCCCACAATATTATATTGTATCATCATTGTATAGTGTTAATCATACACTCACGTATGATTAGCTAGGCCAAACATTGTATCAAGTTCTAAGCCGATCACATGTTAAAACTAGTGCTAAACTCACATAGATAGCAGTTCTAGATTTTCGTACATGTTATACACTATTTTTTTGTCTTATCTTATTACAGTTTTGGATATACCCTGTCAGGATACATGTACGCTCTACTTTACCTAGTATATTCTCTCTATTTACTGCTACATTTTCAATATCATCTAATTAGAACTGTTATTTGAGATTTGTGCTCGTTCCATCCTGACTGGATATGTTGACAAAATTTTAGGAGTAGTTGTGCCTTCAGTACTGGACTACATGATGTTGCTAGCTGGGGTGGTTCTCGGTATTCTTCACCGTGAGTTGTCTCTTAGGAGTTCTAGGTCTGGTAGTTATTAGTTTTGTTATTATTTTTCCTCTATTTTATTCTTGTCTTATATGATCATTGTAGATTCTAGTTGTTCTAGTAATATTGTTATTATTTCTTGTCTTATCTTCCTTAGTTTTCGTGATGTGACATGAGTACATTTCTAGTTATGGATCTTTAGAAGTTGTAGTTAGTATAAGGTACTTGACAGCGCTCTACCGCCGATACTGCGGCGTAGGCTGGGCGTGGCCAACGTATTCGTACCCGTATATCCGGGTGCGGGTCGTGACACTATTCGAGGATGGGGAGTTATTAGAGGTTATGTGATCATACCCCACTGGTTATTACTTGCATCATAGCTTTACCCTCGCCTCACGTCGGGTAAAGCCTAACCTGATACTACTTGCACCATAGCTTTCCATTTTGGCCGGCCTGATCTCCAGGTTTACCTGCACTTGTTCTTGCACCATAGCCGGTCAAATGGAAGAGCCTGATCTTGACCCAAGCCGATCACATAAAGCTCTAATATCTCAAGGTACTGTTTATATTTATATTATACATCAGATATTCCTGTACTGTTCTACTTTCCTGTACGTTACACCCTGACATGATTTTTAGTTTATATATATATCATGTTTTACTTACATTCTTGATATATCCTCTTGTATTCCATTATGATTGTCTCTTACAGCATTTGTCAATACTATAGAACTGTTGTTGGAGGTGTACTTGCTCATTTTCCTGACAGGATAACCGTTGATGTTTACAGAGGACATGTTGGTTGATTGCTCAACCTTTTACGGGTATGGCCAGGATAGAGATTTTGATGAGACATTACCCTTGGTGCCAGTAGAGGATTTACCTCCTACTTAGACTGTTAGATAGGTTTGACTGGACTGCGTTCCAGCTAGTATTGAGACATATATTATATTTGTGTTTGGGACCTTGTTTTATCTTTTCGACTCTCTGCTATGTTGTGACTTCGCATCTTTTTCAGTTCTTATATTTCCATTATATCTTTATGATATTCGTGCCTGTCTTCCTTAGATGTCTTATGATTGTGTCACGACCCGCACCTGCTATAAGGGCACGTGTGCGTAACAACGTCCAGCCCTCACCGTAAAAACGGCGTAGAACGCTGTAGGTTTACTACTCTAACAACAGTTTATATAATATCAAAACCTGTCGAGAATATGGTCAACTCCGAACGGAGGACAAGCAATGATAATATATGAGTACTCAATCACAACTCTAAGATGATAAAGTAAAGACTGAAAGATAAAGACAACATGACAACAAAATATAACCTGTCAAGTCCAAACACAAAGAATATACAAGTCTAAGTCCAAAGTCTCTAATACAAGCCAAAATAATAACAGTCCCAAGAGTGACTGGAGACAAGGTCCAGTACAAAAACCTACTCTATCTACAGAATAGACGGTATCTCGCCCTGCGGTACTGCACCCTGCTGATCTAGGGTATCTGTCTCTAAACCTATTACGTCCGGTGGGCCGTAGTAAGTGCAATAATAGTCCTCCTCTACATTTGTAAACATTTTCAACATATTCGGTCAGGATGGAACGAGTACATATATCTCATAACAGATATCAAGATAAAATAAAAGCCATAAGACTGTAAATAGAGCATATACAATGAAATCATGGAGTGTACATATATGTATCATGGCATGGTAAGCTGTAAAGCTAGAGCTAGAACAGAAAAGTAGAACTAATCATGGTATGTACACAAATCAGGGTAAGCAGTCTATCCAATGTGTGTGAGTAGTAGTTTCAACTTGTGATCGGCTTGGGTACCTGTAAGAACTGGCCTGGCTAGTCATAAGTGCGATATATGACTAACACTGTTCAAGAATGCAAGATGGATTTGATCACAGGCATATGCTACTACTCCCCCACCCCCAACTGGTAGAATGGATCCAAACAGGACACGTCACTGCACGGGATTCTATGAGAATGGAGCAAGTCTTCTCTAGAATCAGTGACCACATATTGCGCAAGAGCTACAAGGGAGCTTGCACAATACATCCCAAGCTAACAAGGAGTAACATCTCTCGTCGAGATCCAGGAATACCAATTCGTGAGAACCATGTGTTAGGAATAAGTATATCTACACTAAGTACATGAATCATAACAGTTATCATAAATTGGAAAAAAGTTATCAGAGAATGTACTCGCCTGTGATATGATATAATATGTCAACTGGATCCAATGCAGTGCCTTGAGGACCTATAGATAACAAGACGTATCAATACTATATTTAGGAAGTAAAGTCAAATCAATTTAAATCCTATTAAGTCATTCTAGGTCAAGACAAGTCTAGTTAGGTCAACCTTGGTCATAGGAGAACATTGGAAGTCAACCCAAATCAAACTAGATCAAAAGTTGACTTATAGTTGACTTTTGGTCAACAGGTCAACTCTGGTCAACTCTAGGTCAACCCTAGGTCAACCCTAGGTCAATGGTGACTAACAGTTGACCAACTGTTCAAGTCTAATGGAATTTGGGACTAAATTGGGTAAGTGTTGACCCATAGTTGACTTTTGGTCTAAAAAGTCAACTGTGGTCAACCAAGGTCAAGACTAGGTCTAGGCGACTATTTCTAACCATTACCAACCCTTACAACCTATATCCAAGTCCATCTTGGACTCCGAAACCCATATCTTGGCCGTAGGCCAATATCTTAAATTTATCCTTTATAAGATAAATTCCTAACCTAGCCCAATACCAAGTTAGCCTACCTACGCTTGGTATTTCGACCCGTGCTTCCTAGGGTAGTAGGATACTAGCCTATACATTCATTACCTACCAAGCTTCCTAAGTAGAGTGGACATCCAGTCCATCTTACGGCCTATTGCCGATTTACCGTTTATCTTGAGTATCGGTGCGATACCATCGTCCTACTCCCACACGAAACCCGATTTCAACTCGGAAGCCTACCCACAAAATCTAATTCACATAATCTAAGTCTCCTCCAAGTTTCAACGCGTTCCGACACTCGGAGCTCAATTTCACCCTTTCACCAAAATCCGATTCACTCTCAAATCTCTCTAATTTAATTTCCCTCATTTCCTACCCTGTATCCTACACTACTACTAACACCACTCTTCTTTCCTTCTCCTTCTCATTCTTTTCCTTCTTCCTATTCTTCTAATTCTTCTTGTTCTAATTCTTCTTTTCATTCTTCTTCTAATTCTTCTTTTCATTCTTCTTCTAATTCTTCTTCTAACTCTTCTTCTTATTCTTCTTCTAATCTTCTTCTAATTCTTCTTCTAATTCTTCTGCTAATCTTCCTCTAATCTTCTTCTAATTCTTCTTTTAATCTTCTTCTAATCTTCCCTCCCTCCTTCTCCTAATGCTACTGCTGCTCCTGCTACTGCTTGAGCTGCTGCTGCAGCTACTGCTAACCGCGGCTGCCGCTCTTGCCTAGCTGCTGCTGCTGCCCTGCTTAAGCTGCTGCTGCTACTGCAGGCCTACTGCTGCTGCTGTTCTTCTTATTCTTCTTCTACTCATTCCTCCTTCCCTCTTACTACTCCCTCCCCTCTCTCTCTCTCTCTCTCTATATATATATATATATATATATATATATATATATATATATATATATATATATATATATATATATATATATTTTTTTTTTTTTTTTTTTTTTCTACTCTCTCTCTCTCTCTCTCTCTATATATATATATATATATATATATATATATATATATATATATATATATATATATATATATATATATATATATATATATATATATATATATAGATATATATATATATTTATATATATATATACTCATTCCTCCTTTCCTCTTACTACTCCCTATATATATATATAAATATATATATATATCTATATATATATATATATATATATATATATATATATATATATATATATATATATATATATATATATATATATATATATATATATATATAAAATATATATATATATATATATATATATATATATATATATATATATATATATATATATAAATATATATATATATATATATATTTACACACTCATCTATATATGTAAATACATACACACACACACATATCTATATATTACATACACACACACACATATCTATATCTATATATTTTTTTTTTTTTTTTACATATCTATATCTATATATATATATATATATATATATATATATATATATATATATATATATATATATATATATATATATATATATATATATATATATATATATATATATATATATATATATATATATATATATATACCTATATTCATATATATATATATATATATATATATATATATATATATATATATATATATATATATATATATATATATATATATATACACACACACACTCAAACAAACTCTCACTCAAACACACACACTCTCACACACACACACACACTCATGACACCACCACCACCACTCTCCTCTACACACACACACAATACATATAAATATATATATACACATATATATATATACACTCTATATAAAGGAAAACCCCTAATTAAAACCCTAAACTAGTTTTTAGGAAACCTATTAAAAGCTATGGTCAAAATGTGGAGAATGATCTCCTCCACATTTATTGTGAAGGAGTAAATGAAATAGAGGAATTAATGAGGGTTAAATGAGCTTACCTAATTGAGATCTTCTCTTGAAGAAGAAGGAGCTTCAAAAAAAGAAAGAAATGGAGAGAGAGAGAGATTACTTAGAGATGAAGCAAAGGAGAGGGGGAGGTGGCCTATACATGGCCGGCCAAGGGGGGGTCCTGTCACGCCCCGCTCCCGTAGGAGCGATCGTCCTCGCTAAGGCGTGATGCCGTACGAGCCTAGATTGCGCTCGTGCAAGGCGGGTTCCATAACGGCCGATTTCAGCGGCTGCGACGGGGTCGTCGCACAGAAGTCCCGAGCAGAGACATTGAATAATAGCAGCGGAATTTAGAACAAAACACAAGACATTCAAAGAAGCTCTTTATTGATATTGAAACAACGATTACATTGGGGGCGCAAGGCCAAGATTACAAGTCTCTCGTGCTCACTTTTCTCTCGATTACAAGTCACTCTGCTCTCTCTCATCTCTCGATTACAATGCTTGAGCCAGCGAAAGCTTCGGAAGGTGATGTCCATACATTATGTCCTGTATAAGTCTTCAGATCACGCGGCCGCACGCTTCGACTCGCCAAGGAACTCCGTGCCTCGACGCATCCAAGCGAGCTCCGTGCCACGAGCTTCTACCTGTGCCTGCACATGAAACACTGTGTGGGTGTCAGTACCACTGTACTGGTGGAGTGAGCTTCTCGCCCACCCATACAAAATCAACACGTTCATTTACTTTGTGCAACATAAACCCTTTTACGATTGTCTTTCTATTCTTGTCTTAGGATCAGTTTTAGGACCGGCGCCTTAGCGTAACTTGTGTATCGGAACCATCCCGTGCTTGCAATGTCAACGTTAACTCATACTTTGTCTCTAGACCACTTCTCGCTGCCCACAACGTTAACCTATCAAGTCGTGTTTGCCTTACGGCTATAATCAAAGACGCAACTACACGAAAGACTCCATTTCTTTGCCTCTAGGCCTTTCTCGTGCTTGCATTATCGACGCACCGACTTATACTTGTCTTTTGTGCCAAACTCTGGGACGTAACGACTCGATCGTGCCATAACTCGATTCGTGCTTCAATATCTCCGAGGCAGTGCCTCCTAGCTTAGTCTCGCCTACACTTGTGTTGTGACAACGCGGCTGTGCCTCATATTTCAAGGTCGTGCCCAACAACTCAACGTAACTTCACACAACTTGCCCTACGGCCCTTTTCGACTTAACTCGCAACAGCTCAAGCCTAACTCATACAACTCTATGCCAACAACTTAACACTGGACGCTGCATCTCGTGCCGAAGCACGTCGCCTTTGCCGTAGCCAAATCTTAGGCCCAGACATTGTGTCTTTCTAACTCATACATATTCAACTCGACTCGGTCCAAAGGCACCTACGCGGATTGCCGCCCGTGCCGACACATCTATATGAATGGTCACTGGCATTAACTAGCCATAGTGGACATAGCCTGGCAAACGGGACCCTTGCACCGCCGGTTGCGATCCTCGCAGCAAGTCCCCGTACTACCAATTGCCTATTACCCGGCTTTGCTTATTACCCAGCTCGGCTATAATCAGTTCTTCCTGGGCCGAGTCGGTCCCGTAGCCCCAGGTGTCGCTCGAAGAACCACCCCTTGTCGACAAGTCGTCCATGACCACGCGCCTATGCTAACTTCTAGACTTAACGTAATGCATGGTCTCATTATTATCACAGTTCCTTTGTTTTACTCTTTCCACTTTTCGTACTTCCTTTGCAGAGCCCCCAAATCAGGGTTGCCTCGGCGACTGAACCACAGTCTCGACATATTTTCTCTCGGCGACTAACCATCGCTTAGACTTAACGTTCTTTGAACTCAGGGAACGGCTACTGCATAGCCTTCCAACTTAACTTGAACATAACGTGTTTCTTTAAGTACCAACAGACCGTGGCTAACTTTCCAATAAACCAACCGTGGCTCGTGCCTTAAACCGACTCGTGTTCTACGCAACGCTATCGCCCAAGTCATACTTCATATGATGGGCCTTGGGGTCGTGGGACTATTTATCTTGACAACCGCAGAATGAGCGGGACAGCACGTAGAATAACTTAGGTCGACCGGCATAACTTTGCCTAACTCACTCAAGCCTACAATTTAACCCAAGGGATGAGCAAAGGCTATGCCAAGCCTTGCGGGACAGGACCGTGCATGCTTTAGCAAGCATTTGTGCGGTGACGCCTATGACTTAGGTTAACTCTCAGCTTTTGCACCGAAGACCAACTTTCCTTCTCCCAAGCCACGGGACGAAGGACCGAGTGTCATTTTCAAAGCACGCCGTGCACCAACTCTAAGCCGACCGTGGGACGTTTTCCAAGTTCTAACTCATTTTGACTCGTCGGGATTATTCCCTTAGCTATGTGGATTCATCTCTTTTATTATTAAGCCTACTTGTGCAAGTTGAAAACACGATTTATTATGTGTAGGCAAAGATGAGGCAAGTTCACCGAAACTACCCCACCTGAGCGATGTCTCCGAGCAAGCCGTTGCAAGGCTAAGGCCGAACGCCGTCGGCGTTTCGATTCCTCCGATTGACTTTGCGGGACGGGGCACTACAACATACACCACTCAGAACAAGTCTCGTCCTCGAGACTTTCCTGAAGGCAAGTCATCCTACCATTTCTATGGCCAAGACTTAATCGTACGCACACACCCACGCATTCCTTCGATTCCGAGCCACGCTCGCACTATTATCAATCTTTCCTTTAACACGATTTTAAGATCTCGACACACTCCCATCTTTCAAGCCTTGTTTGAACTCGTCGTATCACTTGGCTGGATCGTGCACGCATTCCAAGCGTCTCCAAAATACATGCATTCAGCCAAGCCGCATGATAGAAAATTTGTCATTCTCACTCGAGTCGTATCGTGCACATACCCAGGCGTCCCTGAAATATATGCATGTCAGCCGAGCCTCGTGAGCTGGGTTTCCTATATTCGCGATTCACACCATCCATTCATACCAATCCTCCAGATCAATCCTTCGATTGATAACACTAGCAACAGGGGCGTCTCGCCTAACCGCTAGGCCATTTCTTTTCGAGGCTAAGTCAATGTCAGGATTGGAATCATAGTTCCCCAACAATAACGCCAACACTGACCCCAATCCTAGGGTCAAACCAAAGTCGGTAGTACGGGGTTTTCTACCCAAGCTCGCGTCACTCAGATTCTAAACATCAAGCACGATCACCTAATTCGCATCAATGCGTTCGTTGTGCAGAATTCAAATCCGTTCAATCACCAACTCTAACCAATTCGTGTATTCGATTACGAGGTAATCTAGCTCGACAATACGTTGTGCCCCAATCTCACGCGAGTCTAATTATCCACGGTGGTGCGTGAATCACCACGCAACGCTCCCGCAGAATAATCATTCTCATCGGGGCGTAACTCTTGTTTGAGTATAGACTAATTCGTTCTCGATACGCGGATTGGGCCTAATCAATCCTCAAGTTCAATTCTTCAAGCACACAATTCATTCTCGCGTCACCTTCGCGTCAAACCAAAAGTCGAAGCATACAGATTGCCACGCCATGCTAGTTTGATCACCCCCGCTGTATGAATCACCATACCAGCGCTCACGCGAAGTGATCGCCCTAATCAGTGCGACGCATGTGCGAGGCTGGAGTTGCGCTCGCATAAGACAAGAATGTCGACGTTAGAGTTATCGTCGAAGTAATCCAAGCATTTCATTTTCATCCAAGCCAAGATCTCAATTCAATAGTCTGCTCGTCATTCGTTCAACTAGTAAATTCTCGAGCCAAGTTTATCTTTTCCTCAACACCTTTTAACATCCCGATTATAGCATCCATCGGAACAAGCACATTTGTACGATCGTCATTCGTCGGGTCAGAGTACCCCCGAGTTATCGTATATCGATCTTTGATACGCCTCAATATCATCGACGATATGCGTAACCTGACGATCTTCCTTTGCAACAAATTTCGAGTCGTGCGACTGATGCTATTGTCCGAACCGGATATACCACCATTCCTCGATATTCAAGATCAAGTTCAGTCGCCCTTCCTCAAGCTCATTTCAAGATTATTGTTCAAAACTCAAGTCACATTTCATTTGCATCAATCCGATATCGTACGCGCGATCCTCTAAGTTTCCTCGATCAAGACTATTCATTTTTATTCATCGTTCCGAATCATTTTCTAACTTCGCGTTGCCCGTTCACAAGTTGTCCGAACGACATCTCGTTCGGGACAATCAAAGTCACGACCAACTAAGTGTGACGCGCTCTAAGGCTTTGCGCGATCGCATCACCTCGCCGACATACTCGTAATCCTCAATATTCATTCGAACAATTTCCAAGACAAACCATACACCACTCGGATTCGAGCTACTCGACTAGTCGTCGACACTCATTCTTATTCTTCTTCGAACCTATCACATACACCACTCGGATTTAAGTCATACGATCTAGTCCTCAATCACGTTCGCGTCATGCGCTAAGACATCCTTCAGATTCGTTCGACGAATCACTAGCGTAGTCGCTCGCGTCGTATCGACGCACTAAGTCGTTCGCACTATTTTCTCGAAATCCAAATCAATCTTTCGTGTACGCCTAAGCGTTAGTTCGATAGCATTCCTATCGATAGACATTCTAAGTGTAGCTCCGTTCCCGACCGAGCGGTACTTGATATCGCTCGCAACTCGTTTGCACCAAGGGTCGAGGTGCGCGACGCGAAACACAACTTAGCTAAATGGCCGTGTGCATAGCCATCCCGTACGGACTATATTCCGAGTTTGCACGCTCAATTGCTAGGGTCGACGTTGGACTAATTAGGCATGCACGCGACTTGCTAAGGTCAACGTAGGACTATTCGGGCACACGTACGACTTTGCTAACATTAGCACATATTTTCTATCGAGTCAAGTTTTGCAACGTTCGGCACAAAGGCCCTATCGAGGCATTTGGCAACGGCCTACCGATGCGTTAGATTGAACGCTTATACGAGCTTTCGAAAATATTTAGACTTATTGTATGGACATGCCGAGGGACATTCGAGAGAGAGCGCACCAACGATAACAACTTGCGGAAGCAACAGAGTTTTGCGGAAATATCGAAGTTAAAGAATTCAATCGACGGTCCAAGGACATAAAGCCGTGCTCTGATACCATTATGTCACGCCCCGCTCTCGTAGGAGCGATCATCCTCGCTAAGGCGTGATGCCGCACGAGCCTAGATTGCGCTCGTGCAAGGCGAGTTCCATAACGGTCGATTTCAGTGGCTGCGACGGGGTCGTCGTACAGAAGTCCCGAGCAGAGACATTGAATAATAGCAGCAGAATTTAGAACAAAACACAAGACATTCAAAGAAGCTCTTTATTGATATTGAAACAACGATTACATTGGGGGTGCAAGGCCAAGATTACAAGTCTCTCGTGCTCACTTTTCTCTCGATTACAAGTCACTCTGCTCTCTCTCATCTCTCGATTACAATACTTGAGCCAGCGGAAGCTTCGGAAGGTGATGTCCATACATTATGTCCTGTATAAGTCTTCAGATCATGCGGCCCCACGCTTCGACTCGCCAAGGAACTCCGTGCCTCGACGCATCCAAGCGAGCTCCGCGCCACGAGCTTCTACCTGTGCCTGCACATGAAACACTGTGTGGGTGTCAGTACCACTGTACTGGTGGAGTGAGCTTCTCGCCCACCCATACAAAACCAACACGTTCATTTACTTTGTGCAACATAAACCCTTTTACGATTGTCTTTCTATTCTTGCCTTAGGATCAATTTTAGAACCGGCGCCTTAGCGCAACTTGTGTATCGGAACCATCCCGTGCTTGCAATGTCAATGTTAACTCATACTTTGTCTTTAGACCACTTCTCGCTGCCCACAACGTTAACCTATCAGATCGTATTTGCCTTACGGCCATAATCAGAGACGCAACTACACGAAAGACTCCATTTCCTTGCCTCTAGGCCTTTCTCGTGCTTGCATTGTCGACGCACCGACTTATACTTGTCTTTTGTGCCAAACTCTGGGACGTAACGACTCGGTCGTGCCATAACTCGATTCGTGCTTCAATATCTCCGAGGCAGTGCCTCCTAGCTTAGTCTCGCCTACACTTGTGTTGTGACAACGCGGCTGTGCCTCATATTTCAAGGTTGTGCCCAACAACTCAACGTAACTTCACACAACTTGCCCTACGGCCCTTTTCGACTTAACTCGCAACAGCTCAAGCCTAACTCATACAACTCTATGCCAACAACTTAACACTGGACGCTGCATCTCGTGCCGAAGCACGTCGCCTTTGCCGTAGCCAAATCTTAGGCCCAGACATTGTGTCTTTCTAACTCATACATATTCAACTCGACTCAGTCCAAAGGCACCTACGCGGATTGCCGCCCGTGCCGACACATCTATATGAATGGTCACTGGCATTAACTAGCCATAGTGGACATAGCCTGGCAAACGGGACCCTTGCACCGCCGGTTGCGATCCTCGCTGCAAGTCCCCGTACTACCAATTGCCTATTACCCGGCTTTGCTTATTACCCAGCTCGGCTATAATCAGTTCTTCCTAGGCCGAGTCGGTCCCGTGGCCCCGGGTGCCGCTCGAAGAACCACCCCTTGTCGACAAGTCGTCCATGACCACGCGCCTACGCTAACTTCTAGACTTAACGTAATGTATGGTCTCATTATTATCACAGTTCCTTTGTTTTACTCTTTCCACTTTTCGTACTTCCTTTGCAGAGCCCCCAAACCAGGGTTGCCTCGGCGACTGAACCACAGTCCCGACATATTTCCTCTCGGCGACTAACCATCGCTTAGACTTAACGTTCTTTGAACTCAGGGAACGGCTACTGCATAGCCTTCCAACTTAACTTGAACATAACGTGTTTCTTTAAGTACCAACAGACCGTGGCTAACTTTCCAATAAACCAACCGTGGCTCGTGCCTTAAACCGACTCGTGTTCTACGCAACGCTATCGCCCAAGTCATACTTCATATGATGGGCCTTGGGGTCGTGGGACTATTTATCTTGACAACCGCAGAATGATCGGGACAGCACGTAAAATAACTTAGGTCGACCGGCATAACTTTGCCTAACTCACTCAAGCCTATAACTTAACCCAAGGGATGAGCAAAGGCTATGCCAAGCCTTGCGGGACAGGACCGTGCATGCTTTAGCAAGCATTTGTGCGGTGACGCCTATGACTTAGGCTAACTCTCAGCTTTTGCACCGAAGACCAACTTTTCTTCTCCCAAGCCACGGGACGAAGGACCGAGTGTCATTTTTAAAGCACGCCGTGCACCAACTCTAAGCCGACCGTGGGACGTTTTCCAAGTTCTAACTCATTTTGACTCGTCGAGATTATTCCCTTAGCTATGTGGATTCATCTATTTTATTATTAAGCCTACTTGTGCAAGTTGAAAACACGATTTATTATGTGTAGGCGAAGATGAGACAAGTTCACCGAAACTACCCCACCTGAGCGATGTCTCCGAGCAAGCCGTTGCAAGGCTAAGGCCGAACGCCGTCGGCGTTTCGATTCCTCCGATTGACGTGGGACGGGGCACTATAGGTCCTAATGGGTTTGGGTGGAGGCCCATTAGGCCTCCAAACCCATTAGACTCAGTTTGGTTCGGTTTGAGTTTGGTTTGGTTCGGTTCGGTTTGGTTCAACTTCTAAAAGACTAATTAAGCCTCTAAATGACTAGTTAAGCTATGGGAGTGTGGTTTATTGGTTTCTAGCCTATTTAGGATGGCATGTAGGCCAAGCCCAGCTAGTATGTGGGTCCCACTATGGTCCAGACTACCCGGGTCTCCAACTTAAGTCCAAATTGGATAAAATTCAAACTAAATCAAACAAATCCCTAAAAATCCTATAAAATCAAATAAAATTTCCAAAAATTATAAAACTTGGAAAATGATGAAAATATCCTTAATTTGAAAACTGGGGGTGACAAATCTACCCTCCTTAAAAAAAATTCGTCCTCGAAATTGAATGAGAACTAACACAAGCAACATGAATAGAACAAGGAAGGAAAAGAAAGAATTTTACCACAAGGCTCGAAGAGATATAGGAATCGCTTCCGTATGTCGTCCTCTCTCTTCCAGGTAAACTCATCTGGGGAGTGGTGCCTCCATGCAATGCGAACCAAGGGAATGACCTGGTTCCGGAGAACCTTCTCTCTTCGGTCCAAGATCTCAACCGGCTTCTCTGGATAGCTGAGTGTCGGTCCCACTTCGATCTCGGAGTGGTCCAAGACGTGACTGGGATCTGCCACGTACCGTCTCAGCTGCGACACGTGGAACACGCTGTGCACTCTCTCTAGCGCGGGCGGTAACTCCAACCGGTAAGCCACTGCACTGACCCTGTCCAAGATACGGAAAGGTCCGATGTATCGTGGACTAAGCTTCCCGTCGCCACCAAAACGAATTGTGCCACGCGTCGAAGAAATCCGCAGGAACACAAGATCACCAACCTAGGACAAAAGCACAAGGCTTAAAGCTTGATCTAAAACAATCGCAATCAGACTCAAATACTAAAAAAATCTAAACTATACCTCAAACTCCAACGGCCTCCGGTGGCTATCGGCCCAATGTCGCTGCCTATCCTGCGCCACCCGAAGTCTATCTCTGATAACCCTGACCTTCTCTGCAGCATCCACTACCATCTCAGGGCCAAGCAAAACCCTCTCGCCGACATCATCCCAAGACAAGGGAGTACGGCACCTCCGTTCGTATAGAGCCTCGAAAGGTGACATCTCTATACTGGCTTGGTAGCTGTTGTTGTAAGCAAACTCTACCAAGTGAAGGTGGTCCTCCCAAGATCCCTCGAAGTCCAAGACACAAATACGAAGCATATCCTCGAGGGTCTGAATCGTCCTCTTCGACTGCCCGTCTGTCTGGGGGTGGTATGCGGTACTGAACTTGAGCGATGTGCCCAAGCTAAGCTGCAAACTCCTCCAGAAATGGGAAGTGAATCGGCTGTCCCGATCCGAGACTATACTCACTAGAACCCCGTGCAATTGGACTATCTGCCGCACGTACATCTCGGCCAACCTCTCCGTAGACAAACCCACCTTGAAAGGCAAAAAGTGGGCCGATTTAGTCAATCAATCAACAATGACCCAAATTGCATCCTTTTCTCCTGGAGAGCGCGAAAGCCCAGATACAAAGTCCATAGTGATATGCTCCCACTTCCACTCAGAAATGGGTAGTGGCTGGAGCAATCCACCGGGTCTTTGCCTCCCGACTTTCACCTGCTGGCACACCAAGCATCTAGAAACGAACTGAGCCACCTCACATTTCATGCCATACCAGCAAACATGCTGTCTCAAGTCTCTATACATCTTGTTGGCTCCAGGATGCATAGATTACTGAGAATGATGCGCCTTCCGAAAAACCTCCTCTCGAAGTCCTCCTCTCGGCACGCACAATCTGGTACCATGCCTCAACGACCCATCTCCCGCTATAGAGAACTCATCCAACAGTCTTGCCCGGACCTGCTCTCTGATGACCCTCAGATCCTCATCCTCATACTGAGCTGTCCTGACTCTGTCCATCAGGTCTTACTATACCTGGAGACCCCACATCTGCTCCTCGAACCCAGGAACTATCACCTCTATGCCCAAGCTCTTCAGATCTGCCAGGAGGTGACGATCCATCGTCAAATACATGGCCACGGGATACCTGCTCAAAGCATCCACGACCACGTTGGCCTTCCTCGGATGGTACTTTTAGGATATATCAAAATCCTTCATCAGCTCTAACCATCGCCTCTGCCTCATATTCAGCTCCTTCTGGGTAAACACGTACTTCAAGCTCTTGTGATCTGTATAGATCTCAACTCGCTCTCCGTACAGATAGTGTTTCCACAGCTTCAAAGCAAAGATGACCGCTGCCAGCTCCAGATCGTGGGTAGGGTAGTCCCTCTCATGAGGACGTAACTGCCTAGATGCATAGGCAATCACCTTCCCGTGCTGCTGAAGTACACAACCCAAACCCCGTCCTGAAGTGTCACTGTAGATCGTATAACCACCAGATCCAGATGGCAGCGATAAGATAGGAGCTGTAGTCAACCTCGCCTTCAGCTCCTCAAAGGCGGCCTGGCACTCCTCGGACCAAACAAACTCCTTGTCCTTCCTGGTAAGTCGGGTCATCGGCTGGGCAATCCTGGAAAAGTCCTGCACGAACCTCTGGTAATAACCTGCCAGACCCATAAAACTCCGAACCTCTGCTACTGAGCTCGGCGTAGACCAGTACTCCACTGCAGAAATCTTCTTCGGATCCACTGAAATCCCCTCGCCAGAGACAATATGGCCTAGGAACTCCACGTGATCCAAGAAGAACTTACACTTCGACAGCTTCCCATAAAGCTGCTCCCTCCTGAGAGTGTCTAACACAATCCTCAGGTGCTCCTCGTGCTCCTCTGGCGTCTTCGAATAGATAAGAATGTCATCAATGAAGACCACCACGAACTTGTCAAGATACTGATGAAATACCTTATTCATCAAGTTCATGAATACCGCCGGGGCGTTAGTCAACCCAAACGACATGAAGGTATACTCATACTGGCCATAACGGGTCCGAAATGCAGTCTTCGGAATGTCATCCCGCTTCACCTTCAGCTGATGGTACCCGGTACGCAAGTCGATCTTCGAGAACACCCTCGCCCCGCTCAACTGGTCGAACAAGTCATCAATCCTTGGCAAAGGATACTTGTTCTTGATGGTAAGGTTGTTGAGCGCCCTGTAATCAATGCACATACGGACCGTACCATCCTTCTTCGGGACGAAAAGAACTGGCGCGTCCCAAGGTGAAGAACTAGATCGAATAAAGCCCTTGTCCTCCAGCTCATCGACCTGTTTCTTCAGCTCCGCTAACTCACTGTTGTTGATTCTATAGACGTGCTGTGAGATAGGCTCAGCGCCCGGTACTAGGTCTATAGAAAACTCAACATCACGATCTGGCGGCATCCCGAGAAACTCTTCGAAAAAATATCCAAGAACTCAGCAATAAGTGGATGTGGCAACACCGGCCCCGCCAACAACGCTCCGTAAAATCCATCTCCTGGCTCCGCTGCACCCCTGGTGAACTCAAACTCTGGCTCTCCCGGTGGCCTGAATAGAATCCTGCCCCCTCTGCAATCTATGCTAGCATGGTGCATGCTCAACCAGTCCATATCGAGTACCACATCGTAGCTCGGAAGTGGCATTACGAGCAAACACGCACTCAGCTCCC
The DNA here is from genome assembly GCA_029216955.1 of Iris pallida. Lineage (NCBI taxonomy): Eukaryota > Viridiplantae > Streptophyta > Magnoliopsida > Asparagales > Iridaceae > Iris > Iris pallida. The sequence goes on from JANAVB010020797.1 coordinate 3,879,371, forward strand.
GGCCTCTCAAAGAAACTCTCCGCCCCTTGCAAACATTATTAACCAGGATGATGCCATTCCCAGTCATAATTTTGCAAGTCCTACCAAGATACTCAGCAATGATATTGTGCCTAAGAGCAAAAGAAACAGACACAAAACTGTGCGTAGCACCAGAATCAAACAAGGCTAAAGCTGGAAAAGAATCGAGCAGAACAGAACCTGTGACAACATCTGCAATAGGCTCCATCTCCTCGGCTGCAAGGACAAAAGCTCTACCCTGAACACCCTTCTGCTGGCAGTGCTGGACAAACAGCTGCTGCTGGATCGGAAGTGGACCCCGCTGCTGAACTACCGGCACACTAGCTGGTGCCCTCGGAACAGGTGCCCTCTGAGCTGCTCCAGCAACACGGAAGTTCTTGGGACACTCCCACATCTGATGCCCAGCGGTACCGTAAAAGAGACACAAACCCAGCATCCTCCTGCAGAACTCAAAAAGGTGACCGGGCTTCTTGTAATAGTGGCACGGAGGATCATCCTGCCCCTGATGCTGCTGAACCCTCTAGACAGGTGCACTGGCCTGCACCTGCTGCTGATGATGCTGGAACGGCTGATGCTGAAGCTGAGGGCGCTTAGCAGCCCCCGTGCTGCTACTGGCCCCCAAAAATAAATCACGATCCCTCTTCGGCTTCAAGCCCCACTCTCTCTCCACCTTCCGAGCCTCCGCATAGACCTCTGCATATGTCGCATAGAAGGAAAGGATCAGGATCTTGATATCCCATGTCAATCCCTCCCGGAAGTGCTCTGCTCGGATCACTGGGTCGTTCACCATGTACTCGGTGTATCGGTTCAGCCGGCTGAACTCTGCCGCATACTCCTCCACAGTCATACTGCCCTGCTGCAGGTTCTGAAACTGCCGCACTAGGCCAATCTTGTCTGTGGAGAAAAATAACTTCTCTCTGAACAGGGCTCGAAACTCAGCCCAAGTGTGGCCCTCTTCTACAAGAGTCGGCTCATTCCGGAACCATGTCCGGGCAACATCTAATAACTGTAAGCCAACCGCCTCGACCTTCAGGTCGTCTGCCAAGCGGAAGGCCCTCATCTGACGCTCGATATCCTCGAGCCAGTCATCAGCATATACAATGCCCTCGGTCCCTCTGAAATCCCTAGGACCCATCTTCTTGAAAGCCTGGATGTCTCCGGGCTTCTGCTGCTGCACCTTCCGCTGTGGAGCCCCACGCTCCACCGTAGCCAGAGCCAACCTATGGGCATCCTCCATGCCCTGGCGCATGGCCTCAGTCTGTCTCATCTGTGCCTCATGTTGGGCCCGCTGGGACTCCAGCATCTGCTGAAAGAATGCGAGCATCTGCACCATATCTGTGGACAGAGGAGGCAACGAAAGAACAGCTCCCACCACCATCGGAGGAGTCCCCTACTGAGGAGGAGGAGGAGGAGGAACGCCCCCGACAGCTCCCGTCGTAGCCCCCGGCACTGCAGGAAGAGCACCCGCAGTGACCCCAGGGACAGTCATCGAGAGTGCTGGAGGAGTACCCCCGAGAGCCCCTACTGAAGTCCCAACTGCAGGGGAAGTGACTGGAGCCTGTCCGCCAGAGGTAGCAGACCTCTCCGTCTCTCCGTGCTCCTCACCAGGAGATGAGTCATAACCATCCTGGAGACAGATTGAAAAAAGATATCAATATGGCACAAGAAGGATTATATCAAAGGAGGACAGCTAGAATACATTAAATCAATATCAAAGACGGTAAGCAAGATAAGCAAGGAAAGATCCTACTGTGATTGAGTACTCTTAGCCTACCACCTCCTATATGTAACACATGCTCGTAGTCAACACTCTAAGACGAGTGCTGCTACGACATCACACTAATTGCGATTTCAGGACCTGCATGGGCCACCATTAAAAACGTGTCATGACCCGTACCCGCTGTAAGGGCACGTGTGCGTAACAACGCCCAGCCGTCACCGTAAAAATGGCGTGGAATGCTGTAGGTTTACTATTCTAACAACAGTTTATGTAATATCAAAACCTGTCGAGAATATGGTCAACTTCGAACGGAGGACAAGCAATGATAATATATGAGTACTCAATCACAACTCTAAGATGATAAAGTAAAGACTAAAAGATAAAGATAACATGACAATAAAATATAACCTGTCAAGTCCAAACACAAAGAATATACAAGTCTAAGTCCAAAGTCTCTAATACAAGCCAAAATAATAACAGTCCCAAGAGTGACTGGAGACAAGGTCTAGTACAAAAACCTACTCTATCTATAGGATAGACGGTATCTCGCCCTGCGGTACTGCACCCTGCTGATCTAGGGTATCTGTCTCTAAACCTACTACGTCCGGTGGGCCGTAGTAAGTGCAATAATAGTCCTCCTCTGCATCTGTAAACATTTTCAACATATCCGGTCAGGATGAAACGAGTACATATATCTCATAACAGATCTCAAGATACAATAAAAGCCATAAGACTGTAAATAAAGCATATACAATGAAATCATGGAGTGTATATATATGTATCATGTCATGGTAAGCTGTAGAGCTAAAGCTAGAACAAAAAAGTAGAACTGATCATGGTATGTACACAAATCAGGGTAAGCCATCTATCTAATGTGTGTGAGTAGTAGTTTCAACTTATGATCGGCTTGGGTACCTATAAGAACTGGCCTGGCTAGTCATAAGTACGGTATATGACTAATACTGTTCAAGAATGCAAGATGGATTTGATCACAGGCATACGCTACTACTCTCCCACCCCCAACTGGTAGAATGGATCCAAACAGGACACGTCACTGCATGGAATTCTATGAGAAGGAAGCAAGTCTTCTCTAGAATCAGTGACCACATATTGCGCAAGAGCTACAAGGGAGCTTGCACAATACATCCCAAGCTAACAAGGAGTAACATCTCTCGTCGAGATCCAGGAATACCAATCCGTGAGAAACATGTGTCAGGAACAAGTATATCTACACTAAGTACATGAATTATAACAGTTATCATAAATTGGAAAAAAGTTATCAGAAAATGTACTCGCTTGTGATATGATATAATATGTCAACTGGATCCAATGCAGCGCCTCGAGGACCTATAGATAATAAGACGTATCAATACTATGTTTAGGAAGTAAACTCAAATCAATTTAAATCCTATTAAGTCATTCTAGGTCAAGACAAGTCTAGTTAGGTCAACCTTGGTCATAGGAGAACAATGGAAGTCAACACAAATCAAACTAGGTCAAAAGTTGACTTACAGTTGACTTTTGGTCAATGGATCAACTCTGGTCAACTCTAGGTCAACCCTAGGTCAATGGTGACTAACAATTAACTTTTGGTCAACTGTTCAAGTCTAATGGAATTTGGAACTAAATTGGGTAAAGTGTTGACCCATAGTTGACTTTTAGTCTAAAAAGTCAACCGTGGTCAACCAATGTCAAGACTAGGTCTAGGCGACTATTTCTAACCATTACCAACCCTTACAATCCATATCTAAGTCCATCTTGGACTTCGAAACCCATACCTTGGCCGTAGGCCAATATCTTAAATTTACCCTTTACAAGGTAAATTCTTAACCTAGCCCAATACCAAGTTAGCCTACCTACGCTTGGTATTTCGACCCATGCTTCCTAGGGTAGTAGGATACTAGCCTATACATTCATTACCTACCAAGCTTCCTAGGTAGAGTGGACATCCATTCCATCTTACGGCCTATTGCCGATTTACCATTTATCTTGAGTATCGGTGCGATACCATCGTCCTACTCCCACACGAAACTCTGATTTCAACTCGAAAGCCTATCCACAAAATCTAATTCACATAATCTAAGTCTCCTCCAAGTTTCAACGCGTTCCGACACTCGGAGCTCAATTTCACCCTTTCACCAAAATCCGATTCACTCTCAAATCTCTCTAATTTAATTTCCCTCATTTCCTACCCCGTATCCTACACTACTACTAACACCACTCTTCTTTCCTTCTTCTTCTCATTCTTTTCCTTCTTCCTATTCTTCCAATTCTTCTTCTTCTAATTCTTCTTTTCATTCTTCTTCTAATTCTTCTTTTCATTCTTCTTCTAATTCTTCTTCTAACTCTTCTTCTTTTTTTTCATCTAATCTTCTTCTAATCTTCTTCTAATTCTTCTTCTAATCTTCTTCTAATTCTTCTTCTAATCTTCCCTCCCTCCTTCTCCTAATGCTACTGCTGCTCCTGCTACTGCTTGAGCTGCTACAGCTACTGCTAACTGCGGCTGCCGCTCTTGCCTAGCTGCTGTTGCTGCCCTGCTTAAGCTGCTGCTGCTACTGCAGTAGCTGCTGCTACTGCAGGCCTGCTGCTGCTACTGCTGTTCTTCTTATTCTTCTTCTACTCATTCCTCCTTCCCTCTTCCTACTCCCTCCCCTCTCTCTCTCTCTCTCTCTCTCTTTATATATATATATATATATATATATATATATATATATATATATATATATATATATATATATATATATATATATATATATATATATATTTTTAAATATATATATATATATATATATATATATATATATATATATATATATATATATATATATATATATTTTTAAATATATATATATATATATATATATATATATATATATATATATATATATATATATATATATATATATATATATATATATATATAGCTATCTAGTTATCTATCTATATATATATATATATATACATACACATATATATATACTCTAATTATCTATCTAACTATCTATCTATCTATCTATATATATATATATATATATATATATATATATATATATATACACACACACACTCATCTATATATGTAAATACATACACACACACATATCTATATATATATATATACATATACCTATATTCATATATATATATATATAGACACACACACTCAAACACACTCTCACTCAAACACACACACTCTTCACACACACACACACACTCATGACACCACCACCACCACTCTCCTCTACACACACACACACACAATACATATAAATATATATACATATATATATATATATATATATATATATATATATATATATATATATATATATATATATATATATATATATATATATATATATATATACTCTATATAAAGGAAAACCCCTAATTAAAACCCTAAACTAGTTTTTAGGAAACCTATTAAAAGCTATGGTCAAAATGTGGAGAATGATCTCCTCCACATTTATTGTGAAGGAGTAAATGAAATAGAGGAATTAATGAGGGTTAAATGAGCTTACCTAATTGAGATCTTCTCTTGAAGAAGAAGGAGCTTCAAAAAAAAAAAGGAGAGAGAGAGATTACTTAGAGATGAAGCAAAGGGGAGGGGGAGGTGGCCTATACATGGCCGGCCAAGGGGGGTCCTAATGGGTTTGGGTGGAGACCCATTAGGCCTCAAACCCATTAGACTCAGTTTGGTTCGGTTTGAGTTTGGTTTGGTTCGGTTCGGTTTGGTTCAACTTCTAAATGACTAATTAAGCCTCTAAATGACTAGTTAAGCCATGGGAGTGTGGTTTATTGGTTTCTAGCCTAGTTAGGATGGCATGTGTGCCAAGCCCAGCTAGTATGTGGGTCACACTATGGTCCAGACTTCCCGGGTCTCCAACTTAAGTCCAAATTGGATAAAATTCAAATTAAATCAAACAAATCCCTAAAAATTCTATAAAATCAAATAAAATTTCCAAAAATTATAAAACTTGGAAAATGACGAAAATACCCCTAATTCGAAAACTGAGGGTGACAGATTGAGTTGAGATTATATACCTCCGTGCGAAGATGACAGGTACATATATATATTGTGTCTAGATGCTATACTTTCTAGTAGACCTATACAGCGTTTTACCGCCGATTCTGCGGCGTAGGCTGGACGTGCCCACGTGCTCGTGCCCCTAATATAATGCTCCAGTCCCAAAATACTTAGGACTAGGTACGTACCCATGCCAACTGCATACATACGAAGTACACTCCAATATATGGAACCATCGTATGTATACATAAGCTGTGAAATACAGTAATCCATGATACTAATCTCAACCACAATAGAAGAATCAATATAAAATAGGAATCAACACAAAATTTTAATTTGTATAAAAGTTGGGCGGAGACAAAGTTCACTACCAACTATCTCAAATAAAATGTATAAGAAGGAATAGATGAAATAACAAGACAAGCAAAGTGCAATCATCTTCGAAAGGATGGAGAAGATCACGACCTCGACTAGAACACCTGTAAATATCACAGAAGCACACACCTGGAGAGATAACCAGGTCCTTAGAGGGACGTAACAAGATACAGGAATAACATGCCATGTATAACTGCAAAAGTAACCAGTGTAATCTATGACACAACATGGTCCCTAACCATCTATGTGATATGTACTTTGAGGACAACGTTCTACACAGGGGCTGTAGGATCAGCAGAGTAAATAAAGAGTGGCAGTAGGTAGCGCTCATCCGAGTCACTATCGGCCATGGATAGTAAGTAGCGCTCATCTGAGTCGCTATCGGCCCCGGGGCAGAAGGTAGCGCTCATAAGAGTCACTATCGGCCCACAAATGTGTGTCAAAAGTAAATGTAGCCCCTACGCTAGTAGCTGTCCTCTCCCTCCCCATGATACTATACATGCGTCGTAACCACGCTGTACCAACGCATGTCACTTCCACAATACTGTTTTATACCTAATAACTATCAAGTCTTCTAACATGCATCTATTGACAGTTATTCCTATGCATGCGTACGGGGGATCAGCCAACACGCAAGTGACCTCTATATGATACTCACAACTCACACACAACTCGTGATACAATCGTGATAAGTTTAATGAAATACACTAAGTTGTATGGTAGTCCCTTAACTCTAAGTCCACATGCAAGAAGAAAATAATAAACAAGAAATATAGATACATTAACGGAATAAAATGCAACTAAATGTAAGCAGTAAAGATGACAAGGTATCTTGTCTGAGGTTACGTGCAAAAGAAAATAATTCAGTAGCTCGAACAGACAAATAAACGAAGCAATAAAAGCCAAATCCCGCAGATGACTCCAGATGCTGCAAAAAACATCACGAACGAGTTTGGAATAAAAGATATGCCTAGGAAACGCATGTCCAAAAGTCAAATTCTGGAACGAGAGCAAATTCGTAATTTTGGGTCAAAACGATGTCTACCGTTGGATCCGCTTTGCACCGAAATACGTGCCAATATCTACGGTCTCTAAAGTCATCAAACTACATGTCTATAGATTTTTTTTGATGAGACGAAACCAATGGTACGTCCAATTTTGGATTCCGGTGGGCTGTGCACAAAATCGTCCGTTGAGTGGGATTGTGGGCCCGCCAAAATAGCGTCCCGGTCAACCTTCTCAGAATTGAACCAAACTTGGCTCACAGGACCAAAAGAATATTTCGAGTCCAATGGCGCAAGTTTCGTCGCAATTTGATGAGTGTACACGAAGTTGTGACCTAATTTGCAAAGGGTCGATACGGGGGTATCTCGACGGATACGCACTGATTTCGTCACGCACATGCAATAAAATCGGGTTCCGTCAGTTCCCACACGTCAACAACATCCATACGCGCCTTTCGATGCGTATAGTGCACGACCACGTCGCCCAGTTTTTGGGGACGGACGCCGTATCGGGATATTTTTCTAATTTTTGAAAACAGAATTTTACATTTTTTTGAGAACTTTAACTACGTGTAACTTTTTACACACTAGATAAAAAGTAAATCCAGAGGGTGCTTTACAATCTCGGTTATGTTGTCTTTGACTGTCTTTAATTAGTTTCTACAAAATTCTATTGTACGAAAAGTAAAGTGGCCAACAAGTTGGTGTTTTAAAACAGATTTTAATATTTCAGAAAAGTGGTTTTTCTCCAACTTCGCCTCGATTTTTCGAGCAAGTTGGATGGTCATGTTGAAATCCACCTGGGGGATCTCGAAGAGGGTCATGTGGGCTTTCTACATGAATTTACAGATCTAAAAACGGATTTAAAATGGAGAAGAAATCGAATAGAGAAGTCGGATACCTCGATGTTAAATTCTGTCGTTGTTGTCGTTTGTTGTTGTTGCTGTCGCCGCGACCGCGAGGCGCAGTTCGGCCTAGGCTGGACGAGGGAGATACGGGGTGAGCGGAGGAGAGAGGAGGAAGGAGGAAGAAAGATTAGGGTTTTTTTTTTTGAGTCTATATATATATATATATATATATATTTTTTTTTTAATATATATATATATATATATATATATATATATATATATATATATATATATATATATATATATATAGGTTAGGGGGGTCGGCCACCAAGGGTGCTGCTGCTTGCTTTGTGCGGCATGCTATAGCTGCTGCTGCTATTCCTTTATTTTGTGGTGTGGGTGGTCGGGTGGGGCCGACCACCCATTACCTTAATTTTTTTTTACTTACTTTATCTTTACAAATCTTTTTAAATATAAGTATCTATATATGTGTATATCTACTACACACAATAAAATATCCATAACAATTTAATATTATCTATCTAAATTATTTAATGTATTTAAACACATCTATATATATATATATATATATATATATATATATATATATATATATAAATTTACTTTACAATAAATTTAATAATAATAACATATAAGTAGAGTGAACATATATATTTATTTAAAAATAACTTTAATGATAATAAAATAATAAATTTGCTCGATGGTGGTTTTGATGAACCCATACCACACTCCCAAATTCAGGTCCAGAACAATTTGTACCATTTTTGTAACACATTAATAAATAATAAAAATGCCAATTTTTGTACCACTAATTAAAAATTTGAAAATATTCCTCAAACCTTAAAAATAAATTAAGAAATATTTGTACATACATAAAATATGCCTACATGGTCGTCATTGGTCACACCACATGCCTACTTGGGCTTGGGTTCGGTCCGGGCCCAGTTCGGACTAGTTTGGACAAACCGGGTCATCTAAAAATCAATATATAAAATAATATTTAATAAAAATAATTTAAATGCGTCAATTTACAACTTGGCCTGGTTTTCCTAGTTTGGACAAAACTATAGCTAAGCCTCCCACGGCCTGGCTAATATACTGGTCAAAGCACACTGATACATCTTTCGTGCCAAAATTCATGGTCGTCTAGTACTCCAAAACTCAACAATGGCTAAAGTCATTTCAAAAAAAATCATAAATTGCATAAATTCATTTTTAAGTCTTTTTAAATAACAAAAAAAATAAAAAAAATATTCTCAAAAATTTAGGGGTTTTACATCCTACCCAACTTACAAGAATTTCGTCCTCGAAATTTAGGAATAATAGGGTAGATAGGATTGAGGGATATAAAGAATTCATCATTAACAAAATGTGGTTAAATTTGGAGGAGGCGAGGAAATGGCATTCAACACACCCATGTATTAGAAAATTGTGAAGCTGATATATACAAGAATATATCATGATTATGGAGTTGAATAAGGGTTGCCAGTGAAGGTAGCAAATTTTGATAATCCAATTTGGAGAGTAATAAGGAATTGAGTAGATCAAAGAGAATAATTTAGACATTTGGGAGATGTGGTTCCTAGAGAGAAACTGGAGACTAATCGCCTCGATGGAGAGTTTGATTTAAGTGAATGATTAGAATCTTTCTCGAGTGCTCAAGAATAATTGGAAGGGCACGATAATAATTCTAGGGTTGAGAAAATGAGGAGTAGTTAAAGGCGAGGATATAGCCACATGAGTCGGTCGGTGGCTATCCACATTTGTGTATAAATAACTGATAGGGCAACCAAAGGTGATACATTGAGTCTATCTATCAAGTACAAGCTTTGTCTAGAATAGGTAAAGACGAAAGCCATCAAGAGTCCAAGCAAGATGGTTTAAATACTAATACATGGTTCAAAGGCGATTGAATAGTTCAAAAACAATCGTGAAGGCAGTCACGGATGAGACTTTAAGGGCAAGTTTAACTATGTCTCCATCCACGTAGAATAATATACGAAGGCGAACCAAAGTGCAATAGGTTGATCAGACCATCATGCCCCGGTTCTGATTAGATAATATGTTAGTGGGTGCACCCAATAAAATAAGTCATGGTCAAGCTTGAAAATGAAGTAAGCTTGCAAAACTGAAGCTACATTAACAGCATGAGATAGTCAAAATATGAGCAAGGGAGGTACTTATGAAAGAAATTTTAAATAGTCCAAGATCTTTTTAAAATCAAGGCTCGCCCGAAGTTTGGGCCTATACAGTTGTCCTAGTGTTTCTTCATTTATGGCTTGGTAGACTAGATAAGGTAGTGTCACGCCCCAGAACCAGAATACTGGAGAGCGGAGGCGTACATAGCCAGCTACGTATATTGAAATGGAATCCACCTCGCTATATGGTAACGGCTGTCTAGATATGAGGGTTTACTACAAGCCAACGGTCTCTTAAGGTCAAGCCTATTGTCTCAATCTCAAGCAAGTAATATAGTTACAAGATGTTAGACCACCAAATATACAATAAAAAGCGTCCCAAATATTACATATTCAGTTGATCATGAAGCTAGTTATACAAATGTCAAGACTAGCAAGAGTTCAGTCATACATGATCAACCCTAGGATTTGTTAATCATGTTACAGCCCGTAGGCAGACAGTAAGTAAATATGCATCGAGCTAACAGGTGCTCGTCGGCTAAACGCCTCAAAAGAATAATTTTACAATGTAGTGAGCGAAACAAAATGGAAAACCCACTCGTAGTCCGGGTTCCTTCTAGTCGCCACCATCGGGCTGGAAGTTCGGTAGATCCTCGGGTGCTGCTCCAAAATCTGGCCACACAAAACCAGCTGGGTCAAACCCCAGAAAGAGCAAATGCCACAAGGGAGGCCACGAAATAAGAACAAAAGCCAGCATATCAGAACATAAGAAAATAGAAGAAAAGTACAAGTAATAAGGAGTACAACAGGACAATAAACGACTAGGGATGTGGAACCATTCCGGGAGCCAGGTTACAACCCGTAAACCAAACAAGGACCCGGGGTTGTAACCCTTCGCCTGAATAGCACTTTGTCTCTACCCTTTTATTGTTCAAGATAAGTAAAACAATCATGTTCAGGAGTACCAGGTACAGGGACTAGACGAGACTTAGACAAGGCTGGACACCATCCATTCACAAGCGGCCAAGCAATTACTACGGCTTACTACTTAACTAACTAGGGTTATCACAAGCCTAATTACTAACAAGATGCAAATGAGAAATTCCCAGTCCCAAGCCCTGCAGACTATCTAGTTATCCTTCCGCGGGTTGAGGGTATGGTTGGGTACATTGCCCGGGAGACAATGTACCCTTAGGTGAGTTAGAGGGTGCAACACATAACAGTGTGCTGGAAATGTGCCCTACTCGTCGGCAGGCTACAAGTCCGTTTAAAGTGCCCAGATAACGAGATCGCCTGTGACTGAAAACTCTCCATGAACTATAGTTTGATCTGGTCATTAGCCTAATCCATATTCAGTGCGAATCCCTGACCGTGGTAACCAGGGAGTCACGTCCTAGACATGATGCAAGACAAGACAAGTGGATTGTACAAAGCAGCAAGAATGAACACCCACGGCGTCAGAGTTGATTATATGAGTCAAGTTAGCCATCGCAACAGCATCAAGTCAAGTCAAGTTACAAGTCAGGTTACAAGTTACACGTCAGGAGTGCGCCGCCACGGCCCACTATCAAGTTATCCAGTACCAAGATTAATTACGAATCATAGGTTACAAGTTAAGAGCGCACCCCATCGGGTCACTACTAAGGAGATCAGAAAGTACTAAAATTATAAATCACAGAAATCACAAAAATCGTACTAGTCATAAGCAAAACACCGAAAATCGTGCCAGGTCGTATTGGGTCAAGACAGTCGTGTTACTGGAACAAGATCTCAAGACTCCAATCCACGAAAGAGAAGCCAAGTCCAAGGAATAAAACCAAACCATCATGGGCAAGTGTGTTGCGCTGGGGTCAGATTGCGTTGGGGGAATGGACTGCGTAGGAGAAAACTGCGCAGGGGATGAACTGTGCTGAGGTCGGCTTGCGCTAGGAGCGAACTACGCAGGAGCGAGCTGTGCAGGATTGGGTTGCGCTGAGGGTGGGTTGCGCTGGGTCAAGCTGCGCAGGGTTGAGTTGCGTAGCAGTCAAGTGCGCTGGGGATCGAGCTGCGCAGCAGTCAAGCGCGCCAATGGGAGGAAGGTGCTGGAGCTAAGAAGCGCCAGCACAAGTCAGCCCAGCGCAAAGTGCTAGCCGAAGAGTTGTGCAGTTCGGCCATGCGCTAAAGAGCGCAGGCCGAAGGTCATCTTCTCCATCAGGCCGAGAGGAAGACCCCAAGAACCCTAAATTTTAAATCTTCATAACTTGACCAAAACAAAACCAAATTTGGATTTTCAAAGTTCTAACTTGTGTAAAATTGAATTCTCTTCCACATGGAAGCCTCAAAACAAGGAAAAAAAATCTAAGTTTAATAGATCAAAACCAAAAAAATCCGAAAATGGTAAAAACTTAGATCTAGAAAAATGGAAGCTCCAAATCACAAAATGCCAAGTTCTAATGTTGTTCACCATGGCCTAATCTAGCTAATGGACAAATAAAATTGGGTCCTTATGTGGTGGCAAGGTGCACTTGTCTATGGTGTTGGTGTTGTGTGGAGGAAGGAAGAAGAAGATGAAGAATTAATGGAAGTTATGAGGAGAGAGAAAGTTAGGTGGGGTTTTAATGAGGAAGGGTATGTTGTGTTGAGGGTAAAGATTAACTAGGGTGTTCCAATACATACTAAACCAAACCAAACCAATTCCTTCTCCACAAAATAAAACCAAGCCAGGTCCAAAACCCATTTTACGAGAAAACCAGAATCCGCAAGTTAAACTAAAATACAATTACAGGCCAGAATCCGAGAAAATAAAATACAGGTCCGAAATACATATAAGCCTAATCAAAATACGTATTCTAAAATACGGGCATTACAACTCTATCCTCCTTAAAAGAATTCCATCCTCGAAATTTAAATCAAGATGCTTAAAGATGTAAGAGCCAGCTATACTATCCACAAATAAGCTACACTAAGCAAACAATCAAACAATCATATATGCAAGCAAGGGATGGAGGGCATAAGGCATAAGGAAGACATTATACCTTACGAGTCAAACAAGTCGGGATATCGCGATCGGATGTCGTCCTCACGCTCCCACGTTGACTCACCTAGAGAGTGATGACCCCAAGCAACACAGACTAAACTAATAGTCTTGTTCTTGAGTATATTTTCTCTCCGGTCCAATATAAACACGGGCCTCTTCTCATACGAAAGGTTGGTACCAACAACCAATTCCAAATGGTCTAGGATATGGTTCAGGTCCAGGATGTACCGTCGTAATTGGGATACATGGAATACATCATGCACCTCACTTAGCGATGGCGGAAGAGCGAGACGATAGGATACATCTCCTACTCGCTCCAGGATATCGAACGGCCCTATATACCTAGGACTAAGCTTTCCCCGTACGCCAAAGCGAATGACGCCGCAGTTAGGCGAGATCCTAAAGACTACATGGTCGCCGATAGCAAACTCTAAGGGACGTTGATGAGCATCGGCCCAATGCCGCTGGCGATCTTGGGCCACTCGAAGACGATCTCTGATTCTTCTGACCACTTCAACTGTCTAGGCAATCATTTCTGGACCGAGCATCTGCCTCTCTCCGATGTCGTCCTATGCTAGCGGGGATCTGTACTTCCTGCCATATAAGGCCTCGAAAGGAGCCATCTGAATACTGGCTTGGAAACTATTGTTATACGAGAATTCCATCAGGTGCAGGTGATCCTCCCATGAACCACCGAAGTCAAGGGTACAAGACCTCAACATATCTTCAAGAGTCTGGATTGTGCGTTCCGAATGGCTATCTGTCTGCGGATGATAAGCTGAGCTAAACTGAAGGTGAGTTCCCAAACTCTCTTACAGGCTGCGCCAAAAGTGTGACGTAAACCTTGAATCTCGGTCTGAGGTGATACTGACGGGCACACCGTGAAGCCTGACAATCTGCCTGAGGTACATCTCTGCTAGCTGAGCCGTAGACTGCCCAACTCTGAATGGAAGAAAATGAGCCACCTTCGTGAGCCTGTCAACTATAACCCAAATAGCATCTTGACCGGCTGGGGATCTAGGCAATCCAGTCACAAAATTTATGGTTATGTATTCCCATTTCCATTCTGGAATCGGCAAGGGCTGAAGAAGTCCAGCGGGCCTCTGATGTTCAGCTTTAACCTGCTGGCAAACCAAACACCGAGAGACAAATCGGGCTATCTCCCTCTTTATGCCATTCTACCAGAAATGCTGACGAATATCACGGTACATCTTCGTGCCATCGGGATGAATAGAATACTGTGAACTGTGAGCTTCTGCCATGATCTCCTGTCTGATATCTCCACTGGGTACACAAAGACGAGTGCCGTGCCGAAGTGTACCATCTTCATGAATGCACAACTCTGGCCTTCTTCCTGCCTCACACTCTGCTCTGAGTCGTTGAATCTTGGAATCTGCAGACTGCGCCACCCGGATCCTCTCAACTATACTGGACTGAACCTGTAGACTGGCCATCAACGCCACGTTGGTAGGAAGAACCACTTCAATTCCCATCTTCTGAAGATCTGCCAATAACTCTGGTTGTGCTATTAGGAAGTAAACTCCGGCTCTCCTGCTTAATGCATCTGCTACAACGTTGGCCTTCCCTAGGTGATACTGCAAATCCACATCGTAGTCCACCAGTAGCTCGAGCCATCTTCTCTGCCGTATGTTAAGGTCCTTCTGGGTGAAAACATACTTCAGGCTCTTGTGATCAGTAAATATCTCTACTCTGTCTCCATACAAGTAGTGCCTCCACAACTTAAGTGCAAACACTACTGCTGCAAGCTCCAAGTCGTGGGTCGGATAATTCTTCTCATGATCACGAAGTTGACGTGATGCATAAGATATTACCTTCCCATGCTGTATCAAGACATACCCCAATCCTCTGCCTGAAGCGTCGCAATAAACTGTGAATCCTCCGATCCCATCTGGAAGTGTGAGAATAGGAGCCGTTATCAAACCTCGCTTCAACTTCTCAAATGATTCCTGGCACTCTGCTGTCCATACGAACGGCACATCCTTGCGGGTCAACTGGGTCATCGGAGTTGAAATCCTCGCAAAATTTGAAATGAATCGCCGGTAGTAGCCGGCTAATCCAAGAAAGCTACGAACCTCTGCCACTGAGCTAGGTACTGGCCATGTCTCGATAGCCATAATCTTCTGGAGATCTACTTCCACTCCTCCTTGGGTAATAATGTGACCCAAGTACGAAATACGATCGAGCCAGAACTCGCATTTACTGAACTTGGCATACAACTGGTGCTCTCTAAGTGTCTGAAGGACGATTCTGAGATGTTGTTCATGCTCTGCTTCGCTCTTGCTGTAGACTAGGATATCATCTAGGAACACGATCACGAACTGATCCAAGTAAGGCATAAAAATACGATTCATGAGGTCCATGAATACGGCTGGCGCATTGGTTGCTCCGAATAGCATAACGAGGAACTCCCAATGCCCATACCTCGATCTAAATGCTGTCTTCGGAATGTCCTGCTCTCTGACTCTGATCTGGTGGTATCCTGACCGCAAGTCTATCTTCGAAAATACTGAAGCCCCCTTGAGTTGATCAAACAAGTCATCTATCCTCGGGAGAGGGTATCTGTTCTTGATTGTCACTGAGTTTAAGGTACGATAATCTACACATAACCTGGACGTACCATCCTTCTTTTTCATAAGAAGCATCAGGGCTCCCCAAGGCGATCCACTTGCACGAATGAATCCCTTGGTCCTCAGTTCTTTAATCATCTTGTACAAAATCTCCAATTCTAAAGGTGCCATCCTGTAGACTCGCTCTGATACTGGTGTCGTCCCGGGGATCAAGTCTATAGTGAACTCAATCTCCCGTTCTGGCGGCATCCCTGGAAGTTCTTCTGGGAAGACATCTGGAAACTCTTCAACTATCCTGGGTAACTGTACTGCTGCCACTGCCATCCGCAATACTGGGAAAGATGGCTCTACTGCGCCTCTGGAAAATGAGAACTCTGGCTCGCCTGGAATGCCGAAAACAACCCTGCCAATGTGGCAGTCTATCCTAGCATACTGGTTCCTCAACCAATCCATACCTAAGACTACATCATAGTCTGCCATAGGGAACTCTATGAATCTAGCGGGGAACTCTCTACCGCTAACTACGATCCGACACGAGGAAAATACTCGATCTACTCCCACAAGACCATTACCAGTAAGTATATTGAGCCTCATTGATAATGACTCGGGCTCCAATCCTATCCGTGTCGCGAATCGTGCAGACATGAATGAATGCGATGCACCAGAATCAAATAATACCAATGCTGGAGAGGAGTTGACGAGAATAGTACCTGCCACTACCTCACCTGGTGTAACATCTTCTTCCATAGTCATCATCATTGCCTGACCTTGTCCTCTAGCTGCGGGTCCCCTCTGCTGGAAACCTCTCTGCCTGCTCTGCACTTGGGCTTGGGTATACTGCTGCTGGTTCTGCTGATGAAATGCCTGGGCCTGAGGCAACAATGGCCTCGGGTACTGCTGCTGCTGCATAGGTACTGGTCCCCTAACCGATAGACTGGTTAGGTTGGAAGAGGATGAACTACCCCTATTCAGGCAGGCTCCTATCTTGTGATCTGCTGCTCCATAAGCCAGGCACAATCCCTGCGCCCTACGATAATCTGCCACCACGTGTCCTGGCTTCCCGCAATGAGAACATCCCATCGTGGAAGTCTGCTTCTACTTCTGCTGCTGCGGGTACATCGGGGTTGAATGTTGAACCGACGTCACTGAGGCCGCCCGCCTCGGAGTTCCAATGGTCAAACCCCTAGCTGCCGGGGCTGGAGCTGATGATTGGTACATCTGATTGTGGGATCGCTTCCTACCTCCGGTCCTATCAACGATCCTCTGGGAGGTGTACTCGTGCCTCCTAGCTGCCCTCAATACTGCATCGAACGTCTGGTGCTCGAACTACTCAACTGCCAACAAGATCTCTAAATGCAGCCCCTGCTGGAACCGCTGGGCCCTATCAAACTCGGTTGCCACCAAGGTGGGGGCAAACCTACTGAGTCTAGAAAACTCAGATGCATAACCGTCGACCGATCTGCCTCCTTGCTTCAAGTTGGTAAATCTCGTCTGCAGGTCGTACCGAGCTACAGCATCAAAATACTTCATCCGGAATCTTTCTCTAAACACCACCCAAGTGACCGGCGCTGCTAATCCCACGGCCTGTGCCGCCCACCAACTGTGAGCTAAGTCTAGCAACTGTAGGCATACCACCACCACTTTCTCATTCTCAGGTGTTCTAGCTGCTTCCAGAATCACCTCGGTATCCTGAAGCCAAGCGTCTGCGGCAATCGCATCTTCGCTGCCGTCGAAGAAGGGAAGGTTCAAGCGCTTGAAGCTGTTGGCCGTGCTGTTCCCTGGATGACCGCCTCTGGTCAAAGCATCTGCCACTAGCTGGTATAAGGCGTCTCCTCTACGATCCTGGGAAGCTATCAAGGTCCTGATGAGACCTACCAAGGTGCCATCGTCAGGCTCAGTGGGCTGGACGGGCCGGATTGGTGGTTCTCCTCCTGTAGGTACAACCCTGGAGGCTACTCCGGAATGCTGGGCTTGATCTCCAAGTTGCGGCTGGTCCACGGGAAGTGCTCCACCTTGCTGATCGGCAGGGTCAGGTACAGTGCCGCTGAAGAAGACGACACATAGAAACAATAAGGAAGGACCAGGACAGATCAACGATACAAGCACATGATCAGGACAAGAATCCAGAGATTCAGAGGATATGAACGGAGATCAAGGACGAGTACTAATTAAGACATCTATTAGGTAAACCCACACATTCTTGAATGCCAAGACCTACATGGACCACCACTTAAACCATGTCACGCCCCAGAACCAGAATACTAGAGAGCGGAGGCGTACATAGCCAGCTACGTATATTGAAATGGAATCCACCTCGCTATACGGTCACGGCTGTCTAGATATGAGGGTTTACTACAAGCCAACGGTCTCTTAAGGTCAAGCCTATTGTCTCAATCTCAAGCAAGTAATATAGTTACAAGATGTTAGACCACCAAATATACAATAAAAGGCGTCCCAAATATTACATATTCAGTTGATCATGAAGCTAGTCATACAAATGTCAAGACTAGCAAGAGTTCAGTCATACATGATCAACCCTAGGATTTGTTAATCATGTTACAGCCCGTAGGCAGACAGTAAGTAAATATGCATCGAGCTAACAGGTGCTCGTCGGCTAAACGCCTCAAAAGAATAATTTTACAATGTAGTGAGCGAAACAAAATAGAAAACCCACTCGTAGCCCGGGTTCCTTCTAGTCGCCACCATCGGGCTGGAAGTTCGGTAGATCCTCGGGTACTGCTCCAAAATCTGGCCACACAAAACCAGCTGGGTCAAACCCCAGAAAGAGCAAGTGCCACAAGGGAGGTCACGAAATAAGAACAAAAGCCAGCATATCAGAACATAAAAAAATAGAAGAAAAGTACAAGTAATAAGGAGTACAACAGGACAATAAACGGCTAGGGACGTGGAACCATTCCGGGAGCCAGGTTACAACCCGTAAACCAAACAAGGACCCGGGGTTGTAACCCTTCGCCTGAATAGGACTTTGTCTCTACCCATTTATTGTTCAAGATAAGTAAAACAATCATGTTCAGGAGTACCAGGTACAGGGACTAGAAGAGACTTAGACAAGGCTGGACACCATCCATTCACAAGCGGCCAAGCAATTACTACGGCTTACTACTTAACTAACTAGGGTTATCACAAGCCTAATTACTAACAAGATGCAAATGAGAAATTCTCAGTCCCAAGCCTTGCAGACTATCTAGTTATCCTTCCGCGGGTTGAGGGTATGGTTGGGTACATTGCCCGGGAGACAATGTACCCTTAGGTGACTTAGAGGGTGCAACACATAACAGTGTGCTGGAAATGTGTCCTACTCGTCGGCAGGCTACAAGTCCGTTTAAAGCGCCCAGATAACGAGATCGTCTGTGACTGGAAATTTTTCATGAACTATAGTTTGATCTAGTCATTAGCCTAATCCATATTCAGTGCGAATCCCTGACCGTGGTAACCAGGGAGTCACGTCCTAGACATGATGCAAGACAAGACAAGTGGATTGCACAAAGCAGCAAGAATGAACACCAACGACGTCAGAGTTGATTATATGAGTCAAGTTAGCCATCGCAACAGCATCAAGTCAAGTTAAGTTACAAGTCAGGTTACAAGTTACATGTCAGGAGTGCGCCGCCACGGGCCACTATCAAGTTATCCAGTACCAAGATTAATTATGAATCACAGGTTACAAGTTAAGAGCGTACCCCATCGGGTCACTACTAAGGAGATCAGAAAGTACTAGAATCATAAATCACAGAAATCACAAAAATCGTACTAGTCATAAGCAAAACACCGAAAATCGTGCTAGGCCGTATTGGGTCAAGACAGTCGTGTTACTGGAACAAGATCTTAAGACTCCAATCCACGAAAGAGAAGCCAAGTCCAAGGAATAAAACCAAACCATCATGGGCAAGTGGGTTGCGCTGGGGTCAGATTGTGCGGGGGGAATGGACTGCGTAGGGAGAAACTACGCAGGGGATGAACTGCGCTGAGGTCGGCTTGCGCTGGGAGCGAACTGCGCAGGAGCGAGCTGTGCAGGATTGGGTTACGCTGAGGGCGGGTTGCGCTGGGTCAAGCTGCACAGGGTTGAGTTGCGCAGCAGTCAAGTGCGCTGGGGAGTGAGCTGCGCAGCAGTCAAGCGCGCCAATGGGAGGAAGGCGCTGGAGCTAAGAAGCGCCAGCACAAGTCAGCCCAGCACAAAGCACTGGCCGAAGAGTTACGCAGTTCGGCCATGCGCTAAAGAGCGCAGGCCGAAGGTCATCTTCTCCATCAGGCCAAGAGGAAGACCCCAAGAACCCTAAATTTCAAATCTTCATAACTTGACCAAAACAAAACCAAATTTGGATTTTAAAAGTTCTAACTTGTGTAAAATTGAATTCTCTTCCACATGGAAGCCTCAAAACAAGGAAAAAAAATCTAAGTTTAATAGATCAAAACCAAGAAAATCTGAAAATGGTAAAAACTTAGATCTAAAAAAATGGAAGCTCCAAATCACAAAATGCCAAGTTCTAATATTGTTCACCATGGCCTAATCTAGCTAGTGGACAAATAAAATTGGGTCCTTATGTGGTGGCAAGGTGCACTTGCCTATGTTGTTGGTGTTGTGTGGAGGAAGGAAGAAGAAGATAAAGAATTAATGAAAGTTATGAGGAGAGAGAAAGTTAGGTGGGGTTTTAATGAGGGAGGGTATATTGTGTTGAGGATAGAGATTAACTAGGGTGTTCCAATGCATACTAAACCAAACCAAACCAATTTCTTCTCCACAAAATAAAACCAAGCCAGATCCAAAACCCGTTTTACGAGGAAAACCAGAATCTGTAAGTTAAACCAAAACACAATTACAGGCCAGAATCCGAAAAAATAAAATACAAGTCCGAAATACATATAAGCCTAATCAAAATACGTATTCCAAAATACGGGCATTACAGGTAGGGTCCTCTGACTTTTTATAGTCTAAGTGAACTTACCAATGTGGTTCATAAGAAAAAAGGTTTGTTAGGTGGTGAGGTATTTTACCCAACTTACAAGAGTTAAACTAGTAGTGTGATGGGACCATGGGTCAAGCAACCAAGATAAAGTACAACACTAAGCATTAAGGAACATATTCATATATCGGGTTAAGGGATTGAGTCAAGGTTGGGTCTCTTAATTGAAGTCAGGAAGTATTTTGGTATCATGGTAAAAATTATAGTTTAGTCGTTTTGACCATAAAGTTATATCAAGAAATAGAGTACAAGGAGACGTGTTTTAGTGGGACATGATATATCTACATGAAGGTGTGCCCGTTTAGGTCTTACATACGAAATTTGTTGGAAGGAAAAGTCTAGTGTTGTACTCCAAATATCTAAGTCATGGTAAGCGACGCCAAAAGATCAAAAATAGAAAGTGGGAGTTTATGGGGTGATAATTTGCACAAAAAAAAGGAGATCAAGTTAAAGCATGAGATAAAATTAATTAAGAAATCCAATAAAATAATAATTTAGGGACACAGTTCTAGTGAAAAAATAGTCTTCTAGATGAATACAGTACCAAGGAGCAATCAATTCGTTATTCAATCCACAAACGGTTAGTAGGTCACGAGGAAAGGTCGAGTAAGTCAAGATTGGGATACAATCGCATAGTTTGGTAGATAACTAACAACACTTGTGTACCTACTACTATCATGGTCATGAGTGATATGGCAATTAGTGTGGAGTATATCTATCTTATTATAGCTATCTTGATGGCCTACCATTAAAATTTTAACTCAAGTTTCCTCCAAAAGTTTCTTAATAAAATTTTTAAAAATAAACCACCAAAATTTGTAGTCACTCCAAGCCGTTCAAACTTATCATATAAAAAAAAATTAAATCACTTTCATAAATCTCAAAGCAAATTTTTATCATGTTACTACTGACTTTTTCAAAATTTTACATTTTCAATTCAACTTTTAAACTAATGAGTTCATAAATCATGAATCTATATATAAAATATCCATAATCAATCATAACTTTAAAACTCTACAAAAATTAATAGCTCCCCAGATAAAAATTTCTAGCACATTACAAAACAATCTCAAAATTTTAGTTCAATATTTTAATGCACTCATCAATTATAACTTCTATTCATACTAAGTCATTCCAACATAATCACAACTTTTAAATGGTAACTTTATTTGATCAATCAAAACAACCTTATCACATCATTAATATATTTTTATTTTATTTCAAAATTTGTGATATTAGCAATCCAACATTAAACTAATTTTCAAATAATCTTATCAGTCATAAAATTATTATTTTTTACGAAATTTGATACCCAAATTCACAATTTTTAAAAACCAAAATCTAAATAGATTTGTAAATCCTCAATCATAGGACACAATAAAGAAAAAATTTCAAAAATTGTTTTCATAACTTTCAAATATTTTAAACCAAAAATTTAGAAATCCTTACTTCTACGAATTTTTTTTAAAATTTTTAATAAACATATTAACCGTAACTTGTACGACTCAATTTAAATAATTCCTTCTGCCACAATTAAAATCTAAGATCATTTTCAAACCAAATTTATAACTGTCCAAAGGTGTATAACTATAATCCAATAAATCATAAATATAACAACTCAAAAATCCAATCAATTTCTTAAATCAATGGTATAAAGATTCTAGCTATATATTTTTTCTCCTTCCTGCAGTATCAATCCTATGGTGTTTACTATTTAGAAATCTCAAGATTAAAACTTTCCGTGGTGATATCCTACTTTACAAATTACTAATCATTAAATCACACTTTTTTTAAAAAAATCTTTTTAACTCAATTAGAGTCTTAAATATATTCCAATTGCCAATATAACCATTCTAGCCATGTGTTTGACCTATGAGCATATACTAGTGTAGTCATCTTCCTAGTTGACACTAAGCACGAAAATAAGAATCAATGATAGAAAGGAATCAAGCAAGATACAATTCAAGAAAGTCGATCGGGAGTTCGGAATTTGAAGCCAAGGAAAGAGGTCAAGCTGTATGGATGAGATTCCTAGATTCTAATCCTATGTTGCAGGCTCACATCGGTACAGTAACGTAACCGAAGTGACAAACTCGACCTGCATGGGCCACCACTAAAACATGTAACGCCCCAGTCACAAAATACTTAGGACTAGGTACGTACCCATGCCAACCACATACGAAGTACACTCCAATATATAGAACCATCGTATGTATACATAAGCTGTGAAATACAGTAATCCATGATACTAATCTCATCCATAATAGAAGAATCAATATAAAATAGGAATCAACACAAAATTTTAATTTGTATAAAAGTTGGGCGGAGACAAAGTCCACTACCAACTATCTCAAATAAAATTTACAAGAAGGAATAGATGAAATAACAAGACGAGCCAAGTGCAATCATCTTCGAAAGGATGGAGAAGATTACGGCCTCGACTAGAACACCTACAAATATCACAGTAGCACACACATAGAGAGATAACCAGGTCCTCAGAGGGACGTAACAAGATACAGGAAGAATATGCCATATATAACTGCAAAAGTAACCACTATAATCTATGACACAACAAGGTCCCTAACCATCTATGTGATATGCACTTTGAGGACAACGTTCTACGCAGGGGCTATAGGATCAGCAGAGTAATAAAGAGTGGCAGTAGGTAGCGCTCATCCGAGTCACTATCGGCCATGGGCAGTAAGTAGCGCTCATCTGAGTCGCTATCAGCCCCGGGGCAGAAGGTAGCGCTCATAAGAGTTACTATCGGCCCACAAATGTGTATAAAAAGTAAATGTAGCCCCTACGCTAGTAGCTGTCCTCTCCCTCTCCATGATATTATACATGCGTCGTAACCACGCCGCACCAACACATGTCACTTCCACAACACTGTTTTATACCTAATAACTGTCAAGTCTTCTAACATTCATCTATTGACAGTTATTCCTATACATGCGCATGGGAGATCAGCCAACATGCAAGTGACCTCTATATGATACTCACAACTCACACACAATTCGTGATACAATCGTGACAAGTTTAATGAGATACACTAAGTTGTACGGTAGTCCCTTAACTCTAAGTCTACATACAAGAAGAAAATAATAAACGAGAAATATAGATACAATAAATGAATAAAATGCAACTAAATATAAGCAGTAAAGATGGCAAGGTATCTTGCCAGAGGTTACGTGCAAAAGAGAATAATCCAGTAGTTCGAACAGACAAATAAACGTAGCAAGAAAAGCCAAATCCCGTAGATGACTCCGGATGCTGCAACAAACATCACGAACGAGTTTAGAATAAAAGATATGCCTAGGAAATACCTGTCCAAAAGTTAAATTCTGGAACAAGGGCAAATTCATAATTTCGGGTCAAAATGTGTCCACCGTTGGACCCGCTTTGCACCGAAATACGTTCCAATATCTACGGTATCTAAAGACGTCAAAATACATGTCTAAAGATTTATTTTGATGAGACGAACCCAATGGTACGTCCAATTTTGGATTCCGGTGGACTGTGCACAAAATCGTCCGTTGAGTGGGATTGTGGGCCAGCCAAAATAGCGTCCCGAGCAACCTTCTCAGAATTGAACCAAACTTGGCTCACAGGATCAGAAAAATATTTTGAGTCCAATGGTGCAAGTTTCGTCGCGATTTGATGAGTGTACACGAAGTTGTGACTTAATTTGCAAAGGGTCGATACGAGGGTTCTCGACAGATACGCACTGATTTCGTCGCGCACATGCAACAAAATCGGGTTCTGTCAGTTCTCACACGTCGACAACATCCATACGCGCCTTTCGATGCATATAGTGCGTGACCACGTCGCCCAGTTTGTCGGGACGGACACCGTATCGGGATATTTTTCTAATTTTTGAAAACAAAATTTTATATTTTTTTGAGAACTTTAACTACGTATAACTTTTTACTCACTAGATAAAAAGTGAATCCAGAAGGTGCGTTACAATCTCGGTTATGTTGTCTTTGACTATCTTCAATTAGTTTCTACAAAATCCTGTTGTACAGAAAGTAAAGTGGCCAATAAGTTGGTGTTTTAAAACAGATTTTAATATTTCAGAAAAGTGGTTTTTCTCCAACTTTGCCTTAATTTTTCGAGCAAGTTGGATGGCCATGTTGAAATCCACCTAGGGGATCTCGAAGAGGGTCATGTGGGCTTTCTACGTGAATTTATGGATCTAAAAATGGATTTAAAATGAAGGAGAAATCGAATAGAGAAGTCGGATACCTCGATGTTAAATTCTGTCGTTGTTGTCGTTTGTTGTTGTTGCTGTCGCCGCGACCGCGAGGCGCTGTTCGGCCGAGGCTGGACGAGGGAGATACGGTATGAGCGGAGGAGAGAGGAGGAAGGAGAGAGGAATGAGGAAGAAAGATTAGGGTTTTTTTGAGTCAATATATATATATATATATATATAATAGGTTAGGGGGGGTCGGCCACCAAGGGTGCTGCTGCTTGCTTTTGTGCGGCATGCTATAGCTTCTGCTGCTATTCCTTTATTTTGTGGTATGGGTGGTCGGGTGGGGCCGACCACCAATTACCTTAATATTTGTTTGTTTTTTTTTTTAATCTTTACAAATCTTTTCAAATATAAGTATCTATATATGTGTATATCTACTACACACAATAAAATATCCATAACAATTTAATATTATCTATCTAAATTATTTAATATATTTAAACACATCTATATATATATATATATATATATATATATATATATATATATATATATATATATATATATATATATATATATATATATATATATATATATATATATACATACATATATAAATTTACTTTACAATAAATTTAATAATAATAACATATAAGTAGAGTGAACATATATATTTATTTAAAAATAACTTTAATGATAATAAAATAATAAATTTGCTCGATGGTGGTTTTGATGAACCCATACCACACTCCTAAATTTAGGTCCAGAATAATTTGTACCATTTTTGTAACACATTAACAAATAATAAAAATGCCAATTTTTGTACCACTAATTAAAAATTAGAAAATATTCCTTAAACATTAAAAATAAATTAAGAAATATTTGTACATATATAAAATATGCCTACATGGTCGTCATTGGTCACACCACATGCCTACTTGGGCTTGGGTTCGGTCCGGGCCCAGTTCGAACTGGTTTTGACAAACCGGGTCATCTAAAAATTAATATATAAAATAATATTTAATAAAAAATAATTTAAATGAGTCAATTTACAACTTGTCCTGATTTTCCTAGTTTGGACAAAACTGTCACCCTCATTTCTCGTATTTCGTATTTATACTCGTAGTTGGATTTTTGGCATGTATTTTTATTTTTCTCGACTTGTGAAATTTTGGGTTTTCTTGTATTTTTGGGTTTCGGCCCGGCTCGGTTTTAGTTGGTTTGGTTTGGTTTGATTTGATTTTAAGCCCAAATGAACACTTTAACCTATACTCCACCCTCATTCCACCACAACCACCCTCATTAAATCCCCACCTAACTTTCTCTCTCCTCCATAATTTTTATTAATTTCTCCATCTTCTTCTTCCTCCTTCCTCCACCAACACCATAGGCAAGTGCACATTGCCACCACATAAGGACCCAATCTTATTTGTCCATTAGCTAGATTAGGCCATAGAGAGCAACATTAGAACTTGGCATTTTGTGATTTGGAGTCTCCATTGTTCTAGATCTAAGTCTTAACTATTTTCGGATTTATATAGTTTTGATCTATTTAAGTTGGATTTTTGTGGGTTTTGATGTTCCTATGTTGGGGAGAATCAGATTTTACCCAAAATAGAACTTTGAAAATCCGGATTTGGAGTTGTGATGACCAAGTTGTAACATTTTGAAGTTTTGGAACCCATTGGAGCTCCTTCTCAACAATGGAGAAGAAGACCCCTCCAGCCGCGCTGTTTAGCGCAGTGCTGCCCTCCCCCACGCCGTGCTCTTTAGCGTTGGTCGCTGACCGTGCAGCCCTCTCCCGCTTGCACGCGCGCCCTTGCGCCATCGGCCGCTGCGCCCATGGCCCTGCGCCATCGGCCCCTACGCCATCGGCCCCTGTGCCATCGGCCCCTGCGCCATCGGCCGCTACGCCCATGGCCCTGCGCCATCGGCCCCTGCGCCATCGGCCGCTGCGCCCATGGCCCTGCGCCATCGGCCCCCGCACCATCGGCCCCTGCGCCATCGGCCCCCGCGCCATCGGCCCCTGCGCCATCGGCCCCTGCGCCATTGGCTCCCTGCGCCCCTTGGCGCGCTGCGACCATTCCCGAGCGCGTCTTTTGGCACCGCTTACCCGAGTCCCTTGCCTGGCACACCCTGTGCCATGGCTTCCCTTCCTAACCCCTGGTGTCCCCTTGGTCCTCGATTTTGTTCTCTTGTTGATTTTTGCTCTCTGAGATCTCGATGTCCACAGCACGACTTGGTTTGACCCGGCACGCCTTGACACGATTTCTGTGTTTTAATTTATTGCTACCATTCTTTGATTTGGGCAGTAACTTGTTGAGATACTTGTAACTTGTGGCTTTTAACTTATAACCTGCGACCTGTAATAAATCCCCTGTAACATGATATCTTGGTAGTGGCCGTCACGGCGCACTCTTGACTTGACTCGACTCGACAACTGGTCATACTTGACTTGCCCTAGACACCGTGGGTGTTCCTTCTTGTTGCTTGTGCAAATCTACTTGTCTTGTCTTGCATCATGTCTAGGACGTGCCTCCCTGGGTACCACGGCCAGGGACTCATACTAAATTGGATTAGGCTAATGATTAGATCAAACTAGAACATGGAGAATTTCCAGTCACAAGCAATCTCGTTATCTGGACGCCTTAATGGACTTGTAGCTTTCCGACGAGTAGAGCACATTTCCAGCACACTGTCATGTGTTGCACCTCTAAGTCACCTAAGGGTATATCGTCTCTTGGGCGATGTACCCAACCATACTCTCAACCCGCGGAAGGATAACTAGATAGTCTGCAGGGCTTGGGACTGAGAAATTCTCATTGCATCTTGTTAGTAATTAGGCTTGTGATAACCCTAGTTAGTTAAAGTAGTAAGCCGTAGTAATTGTTTGGCCGCTTGTGAATGGATGTTGTCTAGCCCTGTCTAAGTCTTGTTTAGTCCCAGTATCTGGTACTCCTGAACATGATTGTTTTACTTATCTTTAACAATAAATGGGTAGAGACAAGGTGCTACTCAGGCGAAGGGTTACAACTCCGGTCCTTGTTTGGTTTACGGGTTGTAATCTGGCTCCCGAAATGGTTCCATGTCCCTAGGCGTTTATTGTCCTGTTGTACTCTTTATTACTAGTACTTTCTTCCTTTTCTTATGTTCTGATATGCTGCTTTTGTTCTTATTTCGTGGCCTCCTTTATGGCACTTGCTTTTCTGGGGTTTGATCCAGCTGGTTTTGTGTGGCCAAATTTCGGAGCAGCACCCGAGGATCTACCGAACCTCCAGCCCGATGGTGGCGACTAGAAGGAACTCGGGCTACGAGTGGGTTTTTCCATTTTGTTTCGCTCACTACATTGTAAAATTATTCTTTTGAGGCATTTAGCCGACGAGCACCTGTTAGCTCGATGCACATTTACTTACTGTCTGCCTACGGGCTGTAAACATGATTAACAAATCCTAGGGTTGATCATGTATGACTAAACTCTTGCTAGTCCTCGTATTTTATACGACTAGCTTCATGATCAACTGAATATGTAATATTTGGGACGCCTTTTATTGTATATTTGGTGGTCTAACATCTTGTAATTATATTATTTGTTTGAGATTGAGACATTAGGCTTGACCTTAAGAGACCGTTGGCTTGTAGTAAACCCTCATATCTAGACAGCCATGACCGTATAGCGAGATGGAATCCATTTCAATATACGTAGCTGGCTATGTACGCCCCCGCTCTCCAGTATTCTGGTTCTAGGGCATCACAAAAACTATAGCTAAGCCTCCCACGGCCTGGCTAATATACTGGTCAAAGCACACTGCTACATCTTCCGTGCCAAAATTTGTAATGCTCGTAGTTCGTATTACGTATTTTGGTATACGTGTACGTATTTTGACTCATATTGCCTCTCTCCTTGCATGGTTTATTTTGGCATTTCATTTGCTTGGTTTGGTTCGGTTTGCTTGGTTTGGCTTGGTTCGGTTTTTGCTTGTGGACTAACCCCACCTACCACCCACTCTCTTCCTTCATAAGCCACCTAACCACTCTCTCTCTTCC
This sequence comes from Iris pallida, assembly GCA_029216955.1. Taxonomy (NCBI): domain Eukaryota; kingdom Viridiplantae; phylum Streptophyta; class Magnoliopsida; order Asparagales; family Iridaceae; genus Iris; species Iris pallida. Next base: position 3,908,350 of record JANAVB010020797.1, read on the forward strand.
ATTAATCCTCATAACTCTTCTTCTTCCTTACCATTACTCTCCATCTACCGAGAGAGAGAGAGAGAGCTTAGGCAAGTGCAACTTGCTTCATGGAGGAACTCAATTTTTGTTGTTCCATTTTCTTCCTCACGAGATTCTAAGACACTTTAGTACTTAGCATTTTTAATTTTCATGGCTCATTTCATGTAGATCTAAGCTTGTTGCATTTTAGGATTCTTGGGTTTTGATCTATTAAACCTTGTTATTCTCAAGTTTTGATGGTTCCATGTTGTAGAGAATTTTTTTCTGTCCCATTTTGACCTATGAAAGTCCGGATTCTGACCTTAGATGAAGGATTATTGGAGCTTGGAAGCCATGGCTTCCATGGTTCTTCTTCTCAGAACAGTTGGAGAAGAAGAAGAGTGCTTGACTGCATGGCTTTTTTATGCGACAAGTCCCCTGCGGCCGTATAGACATTCCAGTCTTCATGCAGCCTTAGCCGCATGGCTTGAGTTGACTTCAGCCGTATGGCTCTGCTCGACTTTTAGCCGCATGAACCTATTTTCCTTGTCGCATGGCTTAGCTTGACCTTGTCGCATGACCCTGTTCTCCTCGAGCCGCATGGCTCTTGGCAGTGCTTGCCGCATGAGCTCGTTTCTACTCCCCTCAGCCGTATGGCGTTGGTTCCCCGAGCCGCCTGAGCTTGTTCCTCGAGCCGCATGAGACCCTCTCCCTTGCCGCATGGCTCTTTCCATAGCCTTTGCACCCCTTTTATTATGTTGGGTTGTTAGTTTATGCTTTTGTCTCATGACCCTCTGTGTAACCTGGGTCCCTTGATAGAATGCTTGTACCTTGTAAATTCTAAATATGTTTCATGAACACGATAGTGACCCGTCGTGGTACACTCTTGACAAGTAACATGACATGATAATGACCCGTCGTGGTGCACTCATGATAAGTAAACCTGACATGATATACCTCGATATGCTGTTGCGACAGCTAGCATGACATGATAAGAATGAATGGCCTGGACACCGTAGGTAATTGTGTTTGTACAAATAAAACAATATTGTCTCGCATCATGTCTAGGGCAGGAACCCCTGAATACCACGGTCAGGGGTACCTACTGAATTTGACTAAGGCTAATAACTAGAATAATCCAGTAGTCATGAAGAGGTTTCCCAGCTACCGGCAATCCTGTTATCTGGGCACGCAATTGGACTTGTAGCATGCCGACGAGTAGGGCACATTTTCAGCACACTGTCATGTGTTACACCCTTCATGAACGGATATTCGACCTGGATAACCTGGATGGTCTGCAGGGCTTATGGCTGTTGGAATAATCTCATTGCATCTTGCTAGTAACTAGGCCTGTGATAACCCTAGTTAGTTAAAGTATCAAGCCATACTTATTGCTTGGCCGTGATTGATTGGATAGAGTCTAACTCGGTCTAGTCTTGTCCTGATCCTGTACAAGATTGTAACATGCCCTGATTGCTTGTGCTTTACTTTATCGATAAATGGTAGAAAACCAAGCTCCGTTCAGACGAAGGGTTACAACCCCGGGTCTTGTTTGGTTTAAGGGTTCTAACTTGGTTATCTGAACAGTCCCATGGTTACCTTATCGTATATTATTATAATTTTCCATATTTCCAGTCCTTTATTATATAATTATGTTTTATGCTAATTACTGGTTTTAGTACTTAAGTGAAGCCTCCTTTGTGGCACTTGCTCTTTCTGGGATCTGACCCAGCTAGTTTTGCGTGGCCAAATACCGGAGTAGCTCCAGAGGATCTCCCTACCTTCCAGCCAAATGGTGACCACCAGACGTAACCAAGGCAACGAGTGAGTTTCCCTTTTGTTCTTCCACTTTATTGTAAAAATATTTTTTTGAGGTGTTTAGCCGGCGGGCACGTGTTAGCTCGTATTGCACTTTACTTACTGTCGGCCTACAGGCTATGGCATGATTAACAAATCCTAGGGTTGATCATGTATGACTGAAACTCTTGCTAATCTTCACATTTTGTACGACTAGCTTCATGATCATCCAAATATGTAATGTATGGGACGCCTTACTATTGTATATTTGGTACTCTGACATCTTGTAACTGCTTTTACTTGCTTGAGATTGAGACAATAGGCTTATTCATGACCGTAAGAGACTGATGGCTTGTAGTTAAACCCTCATGTATCTAGACAGTCGTGACCGTATAGCGAGGTGGATTCCATTTCAATATACGTAGCTGGCTATGTATGCCCCCGCTCTCCAGTATTCTGGTTCTGGGGCGTTATAAAATTCATGGTCGTCTAGTACTCCAAAACTCAACAATGACTAAGGTCATTTCAAAAAAAAATCATAAATTGCATAAATTCATTTTTAAGTCTTTTTAAATAACAAAAAAACAAAAAAAATATTTTCAAAAATTTAGGGGTTTTACACCTAATCAGGGTACGGGTCGTGACACAAGTTCATTGCACTGACTTCGGATAAGTTGCCACTTAGCACATGGGTTTAATTTTCCCTGGCCTATAAATAGCAGCGGTAAGAGAGAGTTTGCTTCCCATTTCACTTAACTTCTTGAATGAAGATGAACTCGACCGATACTCCTCCCTGGCCAGATGTTGCGCTGTGGGCTGTGGATCTCCTTGTTCGAAGAAGCTTTGACGATGAACTCCTTCAGAAGACTGAGATACGCTGGGAGAGCTATGGACACAATAACTTTTGGTCGAACCCCTTGTCGGCAATGTTCTTCTACACGATGGCGTTTGGTGCCTGTTGCATCCAAAGATCGGGATCGTCATGCCCCGACTTCCGTTACGTTGGAAGAGCAACCGGATTTGGATTAATTGCCAACCCGCATTCGGCTCAATAAGTGCTTCATTAGCCGAAGCACTTGTGGCATCTTCCATCCTGATTATAATTTAGTGATATTTTTTATTTTTATTTGATTAGTTTATATTTAATTTTTCTATGATTATAGGAGTTATGACTAAGCCCACAAGTGATTTATGACCAGCTTGTGGTCACATGATCTCTAGATAGGGTCTATAAGCATTCTATAGCTATAATATATTTTATTATGATTTTTAGACATTTTTATATATTTTTAAATATTTATTCTATGAAGATTTATATTTATGAATGACTTTCATAATTTATTTTAAGGCCATTTGTGACTATTTTGAGACCCAGTATTTTTTTATGCTCTATTAGGTTAAATATATTTTTTGTATTTTTCTATAATTTTTTGGATTTCTTTAGAATTTTTGGGAATTTTTATATAATTAAAACATATAGAATTTATATTTTATAGGTTTTTGGAATTTACTGCGAGGTCACACGATAATATTTTGTGTTAAAATATTTTATTTATATTCTAGACACTTAGAAATATTTTCTAGAATTTTTTAGAATTTTTTATTATTAGATTAGTAACCCAACTAACTACTATTCCATGAATTTAGAACTAGAACATTAGAATTGATTTATAGTTTTCGTGCACGGTTCATGGTGCGATATGTGTTATAGGTTGACAACTCCTAGAGCGGCATCCCCTCATCCTCGACTTGTGACTACGGTTTGTGCAAGGACCACAGGTAAGATACCTTGCCTCCCTCTACAGTTTAATTTTATGCTTATAGTTTTTCCTGTGATTATTTGGTTATCATTTGGTTACTCTAGTTCTACGGATTTATATGTTTTTATCAGTTCTCTAGTCGACTTGATTTATATATGTTCTTCATACCATGTTCACTAGTTCTTTGACTTGCCTGTATATCATCTTCATGACTTGATAGTGTAGATATGCTAGGCTTGTTCACCTTATGAGTTCATACTAGAGTTGTCCTTACCTGGGTCTTGACTGAGTTGTACCTTGTCGTTACTTGTACCTCAACTGGTTCGTGTCATAGAACGAATACGTGTAATTGAACTGCTAAATTCTTGTTATTGTTTCCTTGGCACCAGAGAGTCCACTCGGGATGAGGGTGTTTTCCTTGACCTGTTTACATCCGTGAGTCCACACTCGGGACGAGGATGTCGATTATTTGCACCAGAGAGTCCACACTCGGGACGAGGGTGTTGACTTGACTTGTACCAAAGAGTCCACTCGGGACGAGGGTGCCTTGCCGTGAACTAACCAGAGAGTCCACACTCGGGACGAGGGTTAGTACTAACCAGAGAGTCTACACTCGGGACGAGAATTAGTAATTAGTTCAAACCTGCGAGTCCACTCGGGACGAGGGTTTGGTATTCCATTGATCTCGTGTTCGCTTGTTCATTCAGCAGTTCAGTTACGTATAGTTGTTCTTGTATGTCACGCCCCGCTCCCAGAATACGGCGAGCCGAGAACATAACATCATCCCCGGGCTACGCGATATATGAATACTCCGGTATCCATAATCGCGATTGTCGCCCGTACGGCTCTAGGGTAGGATTACAACAGGTCACAGGGTACATAACTCAAATAATTTTACAATTTATTACAGGACATTTCTAAACTATAATTAGAAAATTTTATTATTCTACCCGATTACAACCTTTAACTCAATATACATATAATACATAACCAACTACAAAGTACTACCAGCTAATGTCCAGGATCGACCTCCTCTTCAGTGTACATTGGCATTCCTTTCCGAGCTTCATCAAAACCTAGTGAACAAAACTAGGTCGTCAATACGACTAGCAAGCCCTCGGTCAAAGGAAATAGTTATGAATGTGGAATGGTAAGATAAATGAATACAAAATGAAGTAACTTGAGCAATTAAACTCATACCTTGTGATATCAGTCAAGAAGTAAATAGCTCTCAAGATAATGTCACAAAGGACATAAACCAAATCTTTCTAGACCTAAATACAATTTAGAGAAACCTTTCTGGATCACACACACACGCCTAACATCTCAACAATAACCCCATATGCCCGGGATCAAGCTCGTACAAAATGGATGGTACTTAGATTATCCAACCGTCTGTACTATCACATATTGATGTGATTACAAGTAAGATAGCATCATGAGTTAGTTTCCGAATCATCTGGGTCGAGTCATCGAATCATGAGCTATAAAAAGAAGTTCGTATGACTTGAACCTTTCCAAGAATATCGAACCCATTCATTAGATAACTGAGCTGAACTCAGGGCCTGGATGTCTAATGAATTAACAAGTATTCTGAGCTGAAACTCAGGATATTGTGCAAATGGATAGCTGAGCTGAAACTCAGGGCTTGGATGTCCAATTGCGATCAAGAAAGTGAGCTAAGCCTCACCCCGGATATTCGCGCGGCCGAACGAACACCGATTCAGGGACTGATCAGTACGAAAAATAAAAATCATATTACAAAGAAGTCAGTAGGGTGTGATTCAATGGTTTCTCTCCCATCCCGATGCAACATATTCTAGACATTCAGATTCCATAGAAACCATCCCTCAAACGGGAGCCTTAAAAGTCAAGTCGCATTCAAGTGATAGTTTCGTCCTTTTCGAAACTAATAGAGTCCAAGAAAGTGTTGGAACCAAGGCAAAATTTCAAGGTATCTAATTGGACAATGATTTTCAAGAATCCCTCCGATGTTATAGATCGGAAATGGATGGTTCCAATGATTTAAAACTTAAGTCAAAAGTTTCTAAAGAGTCCGAATTCTCGAAAAAAGACTATCTTCGAAAATTCTCAAAAATTTCAGCAGAGTCTTCTTTGTATTTATTGACCTGAAAATATTTCCAGAACACATAAACACAGAATAAATGCATGGGCACGCCGACCCCTTCGGTGGAGCAACCCTCAACACCGACAACACGCAATATATATATCCGGGTACGCCGACCCCTTCGGTGGAGCAACTCTCAACACCGGCAACACGCAATATATATATCCGGTATTGAAAAATAAGGATTTGACATCATACCTTAGCGAGTTAGCAATCTTATTTATGTGCAAAATGTATCTTTGGGTACAAAATGTATTCTTTAGGTCCTCACAAGCTCAAGCATACAAGTTGTAGTGGAAAACTACATAAGAAGGTTTTCTAAGAAAAAAATCACGAAATGAAAAGTTATCCAAAATCAATTCTAACATGTCCAAAGTTAATTCATACATAAAACTATCTTTTAGGAGAAACAAATTGGTTATTTTGACTTGAAAACTTATAGGTGAGGTTACCATAATGTACCGGCATATATAAATACCCATTTAACTAAGTGGTCACAATAATTATGTCAAATATGTATAGTTTATAATTCTGGACAAAATTAAACAATACAAATAATAATGAAAATTTATACATGGCATATACATATGAACCTTGCATAGAATTTAACTTTTACAAACTTGTATTTCATGATGTTAACAAGAATTCATACAAAGCCCTCTTTATAAATATGTAAATTCATTATCTATGTGACAAGCGTAAAATCATTTAATAAAATCAAGACTTAAAGTACTAAAATTTCTAGACTTTTCTTTCTTTTTAATTTTCATTCATAAGGGAAACCACAAAGTTGTAATAATTTAGTGTGTCATGAAGAACTAACGTGTATCTTTATGAAGACTGATTCCGCTGCCTGCAAAATAATTGATTTCCTATCCTTTCCGAGAACCAAACGAGGCCAAACAGTCTGCTAAAGCTAGAAAATGGTGTTCTTTTATACTTTTATTGATAATGTGATACTTAAATACTAGTACTACTACTCAAAGATAAAGTTTCTCAACAACATTTAAAGCACATGCAACAGAACCCATGGTAAGTTCCTAACCGATAGGTATTATATAGTCTAATTCCCGAGAAGTGTTCAAATACTATGAAATAAAATGTTAAAAATACAGTTGTCAACCTTCAAACTATCTGCTCGAGCAGTCAATAAACCATAGTGCAAGTGACTATAGCATCATTTTCTCAGATATTAGAGAGCACATTTGTAACAAAAGAGAAATTCATGCACAAAAGTTTCAGAATGCTTGATAAAGTTTAAGCGGAAGCTAAGTTTCAGTGAAATGGTTTAAGCAACTATCTAACTTATAATTCCAGCAATCAAGATGTTAAACCTGTGAAATTGGAGGTAATATTGGGTAAACCCTTAACATATGTATAAAGTATATATATAAGATAGGAATGAAACTCTACACTACTGCATTCAATGTCCACAAACAATTTATAAATATACTTAATTCTATCCAAAAATTTAGATAAATGCATTTTTTGGATGGAAAAAAAATTACAGATAAAAAGAAGGGAGAGAGAGAGAGAGAGAGCTTGCCTTGGAAAAATAGATTTGGGTTTGGAAATTGGGGGTTAGGGCTTGAGCCTTCTTCATCTTCTAATTCTCCTTCTCTTTACTTCATCTTCTTATTCATTTTTTTTTTTGAAGGATAAATGGGTTAGGGCTTTGGTGATAGAGATGATAATGAGGATGATGGAGATGAAGATGATGGTGGTGGTGAAGGTGAGCGGCCAGGAGGAGGCGGCCGGCCGGGAGCTGCCGGCGGTGGCCGACGCCGGTGGGTGTGCGGGAGGAGAAGCCGAGAGGGAGAGGGAGTAAGAGAGATGGAGAGAGGGAGATGAAGAGTGGACCGAGAGAGAGAGAGAGAGAGAGAGAGAGAACCGAGAGAGAAAGGGAGAGAAAGGAAACGTGAGGGAGAGGGATGGAGAGGATGATGGTTTTCTCTCTCTCTCCTTTATTATATAACTTCTTCTCTTTTTTTTTTAAAAAAAACAAAATAATGAAAAGGCAATATGGAATGAGACACATGTCCCTTCCCTACATGCATGAAGACACCTAGCATGACTAGGTGTCCATGCTAGTTTTGAAATTACAATTCTCAAAGGGTTTATATGTAATTATTTATATTTATAAAAAAAATGTTCCTTTTTTTTAAATAGAACCTTAATAATTAATTAGATTTTTTTTTGAAATGTATAAATAATAAAAAAAATAAATCGAATAATACAGTATTATTGGTTACAGCTATGACATTGTATTCCAGTTCATAGTCAGTAGCCATTTGTCGTTAGTCACTTGTTAGCAGTTTGGTCATAGTCTCTTGCCATGTTAAGTGTCGTTCCTTGTTATATCATGTTTATATATTATCATGCATGATTAAACTGCTAGATAGACATGTTTATATGTATCTTGCTATGTCCTCTGAGGACCTGATGATCTCTTCAGGTTTAGCGATTGCATGGAGTTAGTGGCAGAGCGGGATGGTAGATGATTGTGATGCATGTCTCAGGTATTTGTTAGTGATATTACATTGTTATCCTTTCGTGCTTTTCATTCATTATCATGAGATATTCTGCTTATTGATTCAGTTTAGAGACTCTTGTTATACTCTTGGAGTCTTATCGGACATATATGCTAGTGGGCTGCAGACCACGACCCATACTGTTCATTCCTGTTCCGTGCACTTAATGTGGGTTTGAGATATAGATTTGTTTTGCCATGATTTGGCAGTATACCATAGCCATGACAGCGTTTACGTATTCGAGAGGGGCTGGTGTCCGCTCGATACGTAGCTGGCTTGCTCACGTGCTCGCGTCCGAAAAGCGGGTGCGGGTCGTGACAGCACTCGTGCGTTGACGAGGAAGTGATTCGCTCTGATGAGGAGGAGTGATACGCCTATGCTGAGACGTCAGAGTGATGCGCCTAGCTGTAGTTTAGGCTTTTCCTTTGTAGTAGACTTTTGGTTGTCACAAAGAGTTTGGACATGTAATAGTCTTTTAAAATAAAAAATCTAATCTTCATGTGCTTCTTCTCTTTGCTGTCTTTTGATGTGTCAACATTCTGTCTTTGGCGCATGATGTTTGGGGGCGCATAGTGCTTCGAGGCGCATAAGAGTTTCTGATCTTGGATGCGCGTGAAATTTCATGCTTCTACAAGGGCTCTCAAAATTTTTGACAGTCCAAATGAAAACTCGCTGTATTCATTGGACTATAATTTTTTGAAAGTTCCGACTATAGAAAGGGTCATCAATTTTTTTGGAAGTTTTGACTATAGAGAGACCTGTCAAAATATTTTAGAGTCCATTATCGTTTCCATCACGATTGTTGATGAATTCTCGAAGTTCGAAACTCTAAAATGGGTTCAAAACTTCGAAAATCCGTCCAAAATGAATCATAAACCAAATTTTAGTTACTAGAAGATAAATTTTAGGTATGAAAAAGATTGAGATCAATATTTAAAATTTGGAAGAGAAAAGAAGAAAAATATGAAAAAAACTAATTGTCTTTTTTTTTTTTAAATTTGTCCACTATGTGGACAATCTCTAACAATTTTTCTCAATAATAAACTTGTAAAAAGATTGAGTAGTCCCAAATAACTTTTGTAGTGCTATTATCATTTTTTCGGTCACTCTTCCCGTAAAAAAGGTTTTTTCTATGGGCACTACCAAAATTGCTAGGGGACATCAATTGCTAGGGGGCAGCCCATCAATGTGGAGAAATTGCTAGGGGGCACCCAAAAATTGCTAGGGGCAGCCCAACCCCCCCAAACCCAAACATTTTATTTCATTTTCATTATTCACTCTCTCTCCTCAAGAAGAAAACAAAGAAAGCTCTCTCCCTCTCCCTCTTCATCTCCTAAACCCTAATTTCTTCTTCTCCATCACTCCATTCTCAAATCCTCCACGAAGATTCTCGAAGAGATGACACGCAAGTCAAAGCAACCCGAATCCAGGTACGTCTTTCCCTAATTTTTTCGAAATTTCTTTACATTATATTTGAAATCCTAGAATTGGTTTAATTCTTGAAAAAAAATTTGTAAAATAGGTTTATAATCTCTTGCACGTTCTCTTCCCTTATTTTCGAACACATGAAACCCGAAATTTATGTTGAAACCCTAACCCTAGAACACGACAAAATAGGATTTCGTTAGTGGATTTCGGCTTGCAAAGAGGACTGCCAGGACTGTGGCAGTCCTAATTTTCATTAGGACTGCCCTATTCCTGGCAGTCCTACTTGTTTTGAGAATAAAATGGCCCACTTAATGTTATTCCAGTTGATTTGTTAGGCATCTATACATTTCCTTGGATGTAGCATATGCAATATATACAAACTCATGGTTTCTGAGGTCAATGTTATCATGATCGTAGCAGGGCCTGGTTTCTCTTGGAAATTGTCTTCAAGTATTGAGGAGTTTGAAGTTATCGTGTGATTGTTATCATGATTTTAGCATGAGTTGAATATTGTCCAACATAATCTGCTGCTGCAAATTGATATTGATACAGTTGATTTCCTTTACTCATATCTTTGATATCATCAAAACTTTGCGGAAGTCAAATATATAGGATAGATTCCATGTTTGATGTACTTTTAGAACTCGAGTAGTTTGATGACAAAAGTTGTTCTATTACTTACAAGTGTATGTTGTCATGCAGTCCACCGAACAAAAGAATACGGCCCACCGCGTCAAAGCGGAAGGAACGTGCGGAGCGTCCTCGCGAGCGTCCGATAACAATTACCGAACCGACGCCCGAAGCTCGGTCTCGGACATCGCCACCGGCACGTCAAGCTCGGTCAAAGCAACGAGCTCCTACTCCTACGCCTCTTTCCGACGACGACGACGACGACCTGCCAATTGCCCAACTCCTATCACGTCAAGAGGGTTCTGCGCCATTTGAGGAGGTCGGTCCTTCTGAGGAGGTCGGTCCTTCTGACGAGGCCGGTCCTTCTGAGCCGCCTGTCCGTCCGCCCGGTTGCTCGATGTTGGTTTCTTTTGAGAACCACATTGCATACGAAATATGGAAGAACCCGGTATGTACGTGACGTTTGTAAACGGTAGTATACTTTTCAAATATGTATTTCATAATTGATATGTATTTTGTTGTATACAGAGGACATATCGTATCCTTAGGGCTGTGAGTCACGGCAAGAAAACCGTGTCGTGACAGTTTACAAGCTTATCCGAGGCCGTCCGGAGCAAAATCATACCGAGCGGCTTGCACAATTTGGTGCAAAACGCCTACCGAACAATGGATAGTGCCCTAATATCCGCCTTCGTGGAGAGATGGCACCCGGAGACGAACACATTTTATCTCCCCTGCGGGGAGATGACCATTACACTCGACGACGTGTACCATATATTGGAGCTGCCAGTGACCGGGCGTGTAATGACCAAAGAACATTACACGAATGAGAAATCCATGAAATGGTACGAGAAGATCGTCAAGTTCGTCTCAGATCACCTTGGAGTTACGGCTACGAGTTTTACAACTCTACCAGGCTTCAAGAAGTCGTACGAAATTCCTCTATCATTTCTGGTGGACCAGTTCATGGATATGGAGGTTGATGACGACGACGATGAGACGGTCGACGCGGTGGCTCGTGCGTATATGTTGTTTATCCTGGGAACGGTCGACATTCCGGACAAGTCCGGTACGTCGATACATGCTCGGTACATGCTAAACTTATCTGAAGTGGATGACTTCATCGAGATATCCTGGGGAAGCGGTATCCTGGCCAACCTTTACCGCGAGCTCGGCATAGCATCCCGTGTCGGGACTAAGACTATGGCCGGCTGTCAGACTCTGCTACATGTAAGAAAACTTCTAACAATTTAATCTTGTATACTTACATTTGTTGTTTTAATTTTTACTATTTGTTGTTTGAATAGGCATGGATATACGAGCACTTTCCAATGCTTAGACGGGCTGACGAAAACCCAGCGTATCTTGAACACCTTCCCAGAGTGTGTCGATGGAGGCCAACCCAGCTGGAAACAAAAAGTTGGCAAACACTGGCTTCCATTCGTGAAGTATTAGACAGTTTGGTGCCAGAAGAGGTACTATTATTTGACTAACTTTTTCATGTTAATTTTGTATTGTTGTTAACTTCATTCCTACAGATTTTTTGGAATCCATACCGGGATCTACATGAGTTGAATCGTGAGATCCAACCGGTTTCTTTATTTCATGGCATGATCACATGCTATGAAATTACGGAGCCGTATATGCCCGACAGAGTCCTTCGTCAGTTCGGCTTCGTACAAACTGTGCCGAAGCGCACATTACGGCTGTTGGAGCCTCCGCGCGGAACCCAACCGTTAAGTTACAAACCGGCGGAATTCGACTGGGTGACCGACTGTTACTTGGAGTGGCAACGACATGTACTTCGGGAATCTGATAGACGACCGGTCAACGAGATGGCCGACTGCAGCGAAGACTACATGTAGTACTTCCTGGGGGTCGGACATCCTAAGTTGTCGAACCCTACCAACCCGGGTCCCGTGGCCGTCGGAGCAGTTGGAGCTCTTCCTTCCAAGAATGTCTTGTATGCTGGGTTGGTGAGAATGGTGAGTTCCGTATTTGTAATAAGACTGAGATTTTTATGTTTGTAGACTTAATTCATTTATACTTTCATTTTCAGTCTCAAAGGGTGAAGGAGTTGGCGCAGACACTCCGGAGAGGTTGCCAAAGTGATGACTGTGTCGCCGTCGCCAACGAGCTTCAGCGCATCGACGACGTGGTCGACTTCCCCTTCATGAACAATAGGGAGTCTCGTTCCAAGGCCCAGCATGATATGTAGATGGATTTTGATTTTTTTCATGTTTCAAACTTTAGTTGGTTGTGGATTAGTAACGTACACTTGATGAGTTATTGTGGATATTTGAACTATGTGGCAATTTCAACTTTTGTCATGAATTTGAACTCTGTTGCAATTTGAACTCTGTGGCAATTTGAACTTTGTGGCAATCTTAAACTCTGTGGCTATTTGAACTCTGTGGCAATTTTAACTTTTGTGCTGAATCTTAACTTTGTGGCAATTTGTGATGAATCTTTGAGTCTCTGTATGTTGAGTCCCACAAAGAAATCATCACATAGAGTCTCAGTATCAGGACTGCCCAACCCATGGCAGTCCTAAACTGAAGTAGGACTGCCAGGACCCTGGCAGTCCTATCCTAAACTTGCTGTTACAGCAAGTTTTAGACAGGACTGCCAGGGTCCTGGCAGTCCTACTTCAGTGTAGGACTGCCATGGTTGTGGCAGTCCTAACTTTGAGCCTCTGTGTGAATTTTATTCACACAGACATTCATCACAGAGACTCAAAGTTAGGACTGCCCAACCTATGGCAGTCCTAAACTGAAGTAGGACTGCCAGGACCCTGGCAGTCCTATCCTAAACTTGTTGTTACAGCAAGTTTTAGACAGGACTGCCAGGGTCCTGGCAGTCCTACTTCAGTGTAGGACTGCCAGGACCCTGGCAGTCCTAACTTTGAGCCTCTGTGTGAATTTTATTCACACAGACATTCATCACAGAGACTCAAAGTTAGGACTGCCCAACCCATGGCAGATAAGACACAAGTAGGTACATATAACACAAGTAGACACAGGTAAACACATATAACACAGGCAGGCACATATAGTACACAGACATGCACATATAGTACACAGGTACGCAAAATCAAACACATATAACTCAAATTTTCTATATATATATTACTGGACTTCATATTTCACTGTATACAAAAGTGGTCCTCCATATACAAAATGTTAGACTGTAAATATATCTATACTTAGTCGATTTCGACGTCGTAGTGGTCAGCAGGTAAGTCTCTTGGCTCCTCAATCTTCAACAACCTCTTACAATGGTTGATCTGCTCAACGAAAGGTGTGGTCCAAGCGATGGCTTCGACCGGTGCTCTTTTGTACCAAACTGTTGAAGGTGGAGGAATCGGAGAATGAGCGATCATCTTTAGTACAACGAAGTGATCCCCGATCAGACCTATAGTACATAGGTTAGACACTCCGTGGTCCGTCGGAGGAGCGCACATCGGAAAGAATGTATTGTTAATATCCGGCGAGATAATTACAACAGGTATCATGTACCTATTAACAAATAGATAGCCGGCAGACGGGACTGACATGTAGTGATCTGTCCCGGTAACACTGTCGGTGCAAGGGATACTTAACAACAAACTTGCAACCGTTTCTTCGCTTAGGATGCGGGAGTAGAATGGAAGACGAGTCTCTAACTCCTCGTACATCTCCTGCCTCACCCGTCTCCATCCGTCTTTGTCATCATAACCAAGATGCATTGCAAGGGCATGAAATCCGCAATGGCCATCACCGGGGACATCGACAATAGACCAAATGTAACTTCGAAGCGTAGGTTGAAATTTGTCAATATACAAACTCGTTGTTTGGCTTGCAACTGTATCTATTTTCTCCATTTTTCGGTGAACGACAAGCTTGCCCTTCCGTGCAGGCGAAGGTTGCTGTAAGCTTCGTTCAACATGCTCAAAGTGCGATGGATCTCTCCTAGTTGACTCCAGCCTTCTCTTCTGTGAACTAGTCAATCTTGTGTGAGGCCTGCCTTTAGGATTGGAAACAACGGTCGACTCATGCATTGTAGTAGTAACCGGACATGCAAGTTCTTGTATTTTAAGCTCAATGGACTGCCGCTCCGCTGCTACTGATGCTAACCACCTTGCGTGGAGAAGTTTCAGTTGTGGCAAAGAGAAGAAATCATCGTCCGTCTTCACCACAGGCATCATAGACAACTGCCTCCAACGTTGATCGACTGCTTCAACTGGAATAGGAATGGATTCACGGCGATATTCATTAATCTGATGTGCACAAGGGAGGCCCAATGTATGTCGATGTACACACCCGCAAACCTCGGGATCAAGTCCGACAAACTTTGATCTTTCAATCTCATCAGCTATTAAGGCCAACGCCTTGTGAGATACCACGCGCATTAAAGCATTTAAGAGTACTTCCTTTCTATGCTCATGCTTGACTATATTCAAACTCATCTCAAATGATGCCTTAATTTCATTCACCGTCCGGTCTACTGATAAATGTATAGCTTGCCAAACAGAGACGAAGTTGCCGAGAGATGATTTTAGGTGCCTCTTCAATAATGAGTGTGCTCCTTCGACACGGTTGGTAGTTGTCGTGCCGTAATGCTTCACCACATTCGACCATGCTAAGACGAATTGTTCTTTGTGCGGTTCAAGCCATGTATCTTTGATGTAAGAAATGCATGCCAGCTCCCTCGCCTCCCACTTTTGCTTGAACAAGTACCATGCGGCGTCGTAACTGGCAATCGTAGATGCTCGCCACACACAATTCCAATCATTGTAGAATTCGTCAAAAATCTGCATGTCGATTTTACCCTCCTGCTTCCGAAACTTCAACTTACATTGGGCTTGAATATTACGATTGACATGCCAAGTGCATAGCAATGTATCCGCTTGAGGAAAAACAATACGAATAGCATTAATAAGGGCGTACTCTCTGTCGGTAACAAATACTGACGGCTGTGTATGACCAGTGTAAAGTGTTTTCAGTTTCTCCAACGCCCATGTGTAGTCTTCAAGCTTCTCACTCTTCATGAAGCAAAATGCCACTGGAAATGTTTTCCAAGTAGAGATGAACCCGACAACATGAAAGAGAGGCATCTTGAACTTATTTGTCTTGTACGTGCAATCAAGGACTAACACGTCGGCAAAGGACCTGGCCAAATTTGTGCAATCAGGATGAGCCCAAAAGAGTGAGCTTACTTCATCACTCTGGGGGTGTCTTCTATGGAACTCAACATAATGATTATCGGCAAGCAACTTGAGCACTTCTTGCATCGCCATTCTTGATTTCGTCCGGACAGCGTTTGAGGAAGCTAGGGCGTTGTATATTGTCTTCATTGTAGACATGTTCTTCTCATCTTCATGTCGTATGACGGAATATATTTGTCTCGGTGCAACTCCGGAGGTGGTCAAGTCTTCGACTATCTTCTTCTCCGTATTGTTCAACCGTCCGACATACGGATGACCCAATAGTGTCTCGGCAAACTCATGGTTGTGGGTTCCATTCTTCACTTCTACTGTCCATTTCCCCTCTTCTAAGTTTCTGATATGTATCGTGAATGGACAACCACATTTTCTCGTTCCAACATTTCTTCTTGGAACTTTACTTTGGCTAACTTCTACTGTGTTTTTCTTGTGCATCCTGAACACACCACCTCTTTCACAGCCCACCACCACAGTTTGTCGTCCCGGTCGATTTCGGGCCGATCTGGATATCACTAGAACAATGTTGTTTTCCCATCCGACTTCTCGACACCAATGTACCGCACCCTTGCTTGATTCAAAAGATAGATCGGTCCAAAATAAATGGGCTACATTGACTGCAATTGGAGCCGGTACCGCCAAATCGAAAGATCGCAAGTCCTACAATAAATGTTCTTTGGTTAGTACAATTAGACAAAATTCTAAAGTAAATAGGTTTCATAGATTAGGCCCATGCATAAGATTGGTGTCCATAAATAGCAAATTGTGTTAATAGCAAGACCGTCTTCTGTGAAGGACTGCAATAGAACTCTGTATTCTTATCATAGAATAGGACTGCCAGAGTGGAGACAGTCCTTCACAGAAGGACTGCCAGGACCCTGGCAGTCCTACCTATTTGTAGGACTGCCAGGGTCCTGGCAATCCTTCTTCTGTGAAGGACTGCCTCCACTCTGGCAGTCCTATTCTATGATCGGGATTGCCTGAGTGTTGGCAGTCCTCTGTGTCACAGCACAAGTTTAGGTCCGAGCTCAAGTTCAAATGTAGTTACCAAGAGAGCTTCCGATGCATCAAAGTTGTCTTCGGACGTGGCGGGAACGTGTTCTTCGGACGTGGCGGGAACGTTTGATGATCCCGGTTGATCCATGTTCAATATTTTTCTATATTTAACACATAATTCAACTTTAATATGTGAAATTCTTCTTTAAAACATGAAACATACTATAGTTCGATGACTTACCAAAAATTTGGAGAAGTCAATGACCTAGAGTTGAGGGGGAGAACAATTTGCCAACAATGTAGGGAGAAAAGAAAAAATTTAGGATTTTAATTCTATGACCTAAGAGAAGAGAAGGAGGGAAGAAAATAGTTGAGGGAGAAAAGAAAAGAAGGAGAGAGAAAATGAAAATTGGTATTTATAGTTGTGCTTGGGCTAGCCCCTAGCAAAAAATTTGAATGGCAAACTTGTAATAAACTTGAAAAATTTTGGGCTAGCCCCTAGCAATTTTGGTAGTGCCCATAGAAAAAACCGTAAAACATTCCTCAACTAACTAACCCCACGCCCAACAACCCAACCCAGCACACACGCACACAATAATAAAATCCCACTTCTTTCTTCGTCGTCGTCGTCGTCGTCGTCGTCTCTCCCCCCACCCCCCTACCCACCGTAAAAGAACCTCTTTCTCCTCCGAGTTCCCGTCCTGCGCCGCCCGGATCCGCTCCTCGGCCTCCCATTCCTCCGCCCCCCCTCCCCATGACCATCATGACCCCTCCCCCTCTCGGTGTACGCTCCAACCCTCCCCCTCTCTCCCTCTCCGTTAGGGTGTTGAATACTGATAATATGGGTTTTCTTGGCGATCTGGACTCTTATCCTTGCCTTTTCTGCCTTCTTTGTTTTTTTTCAGCAGGAGGACGACGAGATGCTCGTCCCCAACTCCAACGTGGTCGAGGGGCCTCAGCCAATGGAAGGTGAAGTCGTGCTCTCTTCGATTACATGCTTTCTCTTGCTCCTTTTTGCTAAATTTAGGGTTTTTATTTGCGCTGGCAGTGGCTCCAGTCGAAGGGCCGCAGCCGGCGCCCGAGGAGCCCCCGACGATGTCGAGGTTTACGTGGACGATCGAGCATTTCTCGCGGCTCCACCCGAAGAAGCACTACTCCGAAGTCTTCTCCGTCGGGGGCTACAAGTGGTATATATAACATGAATTTCCTTTCCTTCTTTTTTGTTTGTTTGTTGTTTAGTTAGGGTTTTGGAATTAGAGGGGTTTTACATGCGATTGATTTGGTCTTTTGGGTTTTGTCTTGGGGTGTGATAGGAGAGTGCTGATCTTCCCCAAGGGGAATAATGTGGACCATTTGTCGATGTACCTCGACGTCGCCGACTCTGGGAACTTGCCCTACGGTTGGAGCCGGTATGCCCAGTTCAGCCTGTCGGTGGTCAACCAGATGCACAACAAGTTCACGATACGGAAAGGTGTCAACTTTTTGTTCGATTATCAACCTCTTTTTAAAACTGGAACTGGTTATGAACTACTGTCGTCGGAGTGTCAGTGGTAGTGCTGTCTTAGTTGGTTATGCTTTGCCATTTGCTGCCATTGTGGAATAGCTCGCCTCATATTTATGTTTCTTTTTGGTAATATGTGGAAAAAGAAAAAAAATGGGTTCGGTAAGCTCTAGAAGAAATTAGAGCTTTAACTTAAGTTTGTTGCTGGTTTTGCTGATACTCGAGTGTTTGGTATTGCTCAAGGAAAACACCTTGGTGTTGGAAGCTGCCATCATTAATATGTATATCCTTATCATTTGTCGTAATGAGTAAATATCTTTCATTTAAAATACTTACCGTTCACTGATAAGGAATATAGTCCCATACTGGCCTGGAAGTAGATTTAATTTTGGTTTCGTTGTCTTTATCATGTCATTGAAAATATATGCATACTGAACAAAAGCTGTATCAAGAAAATCCGTTACCTTTTACCTTTTGGTTTGTAGAAACACAACATCAATTTAATGCCCGAGAGAGCGATTGGGGCTTCACATCATTTATGCCTCTCAGTGATCTCTATGACCCGAGAAGAGGATATATTATGAATGATACCTGTATAGTCGAAGCTGAGGTTGCTGTCAAAAGGGTGATTGATTACTGGAATTACGACTCAAAGAAAGAAACAGGTTTTGTGGGCCTTAAGAATCAAGGAGCTACTTGTTACATGAACTCACTTCTTCAGACTTTGTACCATATTCCGTACTTCCGGAAGGTACATGCTATCAACCTACACCTCCTTGACTATCGTCTCATTGATCATTTGAAATGAAAATTAACCGTAACTTGTGCCTTTCAGGCCGTGTACCATATGCCAACAACAGAAAATGATATGCCATCTGGAAGCATACCCCTTGCTCTGCAGAGCCTGTTCTATAAGCTACAGTACAGTGACAGTAGTGTTGCTACGAAGGAGCTGACAAAATCATTTGGATGGGATGCATATGATTCTTTTATGCAACATGATGTGCAAGAACTCAATAGGGTTCTTTGTGAAAAGTTGGAAGATAAGATGAAGGTTTGACATATTTCTAATTAAAGGATTCACGATAATACTGGTTTGTCCTGTGATAAAACTTCTGGTTTTATTTTTTACCAGGGAACTGTTGTGGAGGGGACTATACAACAATTATTCGAAGGGCACCATATGAATTATATTGAATGTATAAATGTAGATTACAAATCAACCCGAAAAGAGTCGTTCTATGGTAGGCAATCGTGTGATGGACCCTGATGTCTGCAAGTTTTGGCTGTATTTCTAATTTACTGTATGTATGAGTATGTTTTTATAGATTTGCAGCTGGATGTAAAAGGTTGTCGTGATGTTTACGCTTCTTTTGACAAGTACTGTGAAGTGGAGCGGCTTGAAGGAGATAACAAGTACCGTGCAGAACAACATGGTCTTCAGGTTAGTTTAGCCATTTACATAGGTTGTATCTGATCTGATGCACATTTTAGTAAATCTTGAATTATTGCATACTGCGTTGTCTTAAAAAGACTTGTCATTTCTTTTGGCAAGATTATTTTGATGATCTTGCACGATTAGGGAATTTTGGGTTTGGTTAAAAATATAGTTAAAATTTCATGACTTCTTTAATATCTTTAGGGGCAAGCCATGGCGATTTTGCTACATTTGGTTAGGTTTCGGTAAACATATAGCTATGATGACAATGCTTTCATTAAACTGTGTAAAATTATAGTTTGCCTGGTAGAGTTGTACAACACTATAACATTTCATGACTTCTTTAATCTCTTTAGGGCAAGCCATGGCGATCTTTCGCGACATTTGATTAAGTTTTGGTAACATTTGTTTACAAACTGATTTTATCATTGGTTGATGTTAGAGTGGATTGGACTTGGATTCATGGAACTGGATCCATATTTTGGCCTTAATTTTGGGTTGATTCATATTTATTACTAATCAAATTTTATCTAATATCATGTAATCGTCCGGTGGATAATACATGCTTAATGCCGTCAATGTGAACAAAGATTTTGAAAGCAAGTTAAGGAATGAAGAACAAGTACTTCATAGTTCTACTAGAAAGGTGATTTTGAACATGGGAATACCACATTCGATGTCACTCTTAAAATAAACATCTAAAAACTGCATATGGTTTCTATTTTGCTTCACAAAATCCCTTTATGTCTTAAGTGAATCTTCACTAGATCGAAATATCGGTCAAGATCCAAACTTTGTGAAGATCTATCTCATGGGCACAAATATGACAATGAGATGAGGGATTAAGGATATGACACCAAATTTGGTGTCCTTTTTGTGATCGACATGAATGACACCAACTTCAGCATCTTTGTGCTTTCTACGTGACAAGGCAAGGAGGGGCCACGTTGTTTCTCACTTATATTCAACAACCGTTACATGCCATTGAAGAGGTGGAGAGTCCAGATAGTATTGCACAAGTCAATGCCATAAGAAGAATATGACCCCTTGCTCACAATTACTTCATTCATGACGGAATCCTGTCGTGGAAGTTGGGATATGATCAGCTTTACAACATCACTGTCATACAGCCTCTCATTAGAACTAAACCTGAACTTTCAAGTGGAAAAATAATCATTATTACTCGAACCATGGAAAAGGGTTTAGGGGTCCTAATATAGACCTAAAACTGATAGTTCAAAGAAAACCAAATTCTTAGTACTATATTTACAAACAACTAACTGTATTAAAATTTTTTGAAAAACTTAAACTAAGCCTAATGGTTCATTAGAATTAACTACAGTTCTTTACAATCTGTATACTTGGACTAGGCATTCTCCTTCCATGAAAAGATTGCATTATTCACTGTCGATAAGTGTGTTGATTGGTTTATCTTTGGCTAGTTTGGGCTCCAAGGGTTTATTTGGAGTCAGCTACATGACCCCTTTTAAACCCATTCGTTCTATTAGGGACTATCTCTGTTGTGAAATCATTTTGGTTTTAACATGACATTTAAAAAAGAGGATTATGGATCTTTCGTATTCTCTCCAGTTTCTGATGTGAAAAGGAGTCATAATCAATTGTTTCTTTTTAGATGCTTCATAGTGTACGCGCTTCTGGTTCTTGTTGATTTTTTCGAGTTGATTTTTCTTTTGCAGATTACTTAAGTAGGCAGGTTGAGAATCTAATCACTTTGGGGGTTGTGAGGTCCTTGGAGAGGTGATATGTATTCAAATTGCAACAAGAAGGAATTTGGGTTTTTGGGGGGGGGGGGGGGGGGGGACTTCTTAAGTCCTTATTTGACTCAATTAATGTTCCATTGCCTCTGTATTTCTGTGATCTTATCTTTCCTACTTGATTGCTTTGCAAAAAAATTGTTTTCTAAAGTAAATAACTGATCAAACAAAAGCCCAAACTTCTACAAAGAAACCCTCAGAAGAATGAGAAAGGTCGTCTCACTCATGCCAGTTCGTTTATAAAGTACAATCTCAGGAATGTGGTTAGTTCTTCCTAAATCGTGTAGAAGTTTAGGCGCAAGAAGTAGGGGTGTGCAGATCTCAGTTTTTAACCCGAAACCGACTCGAACCGACCCGAAATACCAATTCGGGTCGGTTTCTGAACAAATGGGTTGGAGTTCGGTTTTGGGTTTAGAGGAAAACGTTTTTTCGGTTCGGGTTGCAGATTTAGCATTCGGTTCCTAACCCGAACCGAAAACCGATATTAATTATGCATTTACATTTATACCCCCTTACATATTTATATCAAAAAGAAACCCTAGCCCTAACTATACATTCTCTCTCCTCCTTGCATAATGGCTGCTCTAATTTCTGTAGACCCATGCCTCCCTCTCCGCTTCCTCCCTCAACACCTCAGCCCCCACGCCTCCCTCAACACTTCAGCCCTAGCCTCACCCTCCCCCTCTTCCTCCCTCAATACCTCAGCCCTAGCCTCCCCCTCCCTTCCCTCTTCCTCCCATCTTCTCCTCGGCTCTCTTGGTCAGGAGCGGTGGAGACTTCATCGGCGACACGTAGATGTCGAAGGACTTAGCAGTGGTCGGGCGATTTAGGACTCGGCGGCGGTCGAGAATTTGGAACCCCGTCGGCGAAGAAAAGTGAGATTTTTTTTATCGATTGTTTATTTATGTGATTAAGGACATTATCACTTAATCGAAAGTTTATTTTTGTGATCGATTGTTTGTTTGTGTGGTTGATTTTTTTTATCATTTTCTGTGGGGATTTAAGACACCGTCGGCCAAGAAAGGGTAGTCGACGATGGTCGGAAATTTAGGACATGCCACAACCGAACCGACCGAAAATCGTAAAAAAAATTTCGTTCAATTTTGTTCGGTTTAGAAAAAAGGGATCGGTTTTCGGTTTTAAAATTAATATTTTCGGTTTTGTTCGATTTTCTTCAAATCGGTTCGGTTTGAACCGAACCGACCCGATGCTCACCCCTAACAAGAAGGTCGAGAAAACACTTCGGAGAATGTGGTTGTCAAAGCATCTGACTGACAACCCGCCCAACATTAGATGATCCCACATATGAGCAGTGGGAGACTGACGACAATATACTGTTTGCACAGTTGATGAATTCGATGGAACCATCAGTTGAGGACATGGTTCAGAACACGAATTATGTGAAAGAGTTATGAGAGGTCCTAGCGACTGTGTGTGATGGAAAATGCGATTTGTCTCGCATCTATGACTCGGTTGTTGGCATCTACCGAGCTGATCAGGAAGACAAGTCCTATAAGGATCACTTCTGTGCCTTTAAGGCCCTCACCAATGAGGTGGATCGCGTGTTATCCTTGACGACAATTATCAATGAGGCAATGACTCAACGACAATAGCTCTATGTTATGGCGTATCTTGCCTCACTTCCTTTGGATGCAGACTCTGCACGGTCTCAGATTATTGATGGGGCCGAGGTTCCATCTCTGGTGGAAGTCCACTTTCGTGCTCTACGGACAGCAGAAGTAGTGGAATTTGATACGAGTGATGCATCTGCTGATCGATCTGCCTTGGGTGTTGCTCGTAGTGGATTTCGTGGCGGTCGTGGTGGTAGACATGGTAGTCGAAAGGCTGGCTGAAATGGTGGATAAGGTGATGGTGATTGTGATAAAGGACAACTGCGCATATGCTCAACTGTGGTCAACCAGGACATTTTCAGTAGCAGTGTCCCAAAGCTCCTGATGTTAATGTTGCATCAGATGCTTATGAAGAGCGATCCGTGCAGATGACAACATAGACCTATGCGGAGTTCGTTGAATTCCAAGCTCAGCGTCGTGGTGAACCCTCTACATCTGGATCCATAGCCGGATACTCAGCAACATGTGTAGTAAGGTCAAAGCAGTGGGTGACTAATTCGGGTGTGTCTGATTACATGACAGGTGATGCAGGTATGCTGCATGATTATGTATCTGCGGGTCGTGTGACAGATATTACTGTTGCGAATGATAGTTCCCTGAAAGTTCGTAGAAAATGAAGCACCCGTCTTTCTTCTGATCTGCCGCTCAATTCAGTTTTACATACCTGGAAATCTGTTCAGTTTATTATCTATTAGTCAGATTACTCGTGACTTGCAATGCTCGGTAACATTCTTTCCTGATGGTTGTGTTTTTCAGGACCTGAAAACTGGTATGGCTTTCGATAGGGGGCATGTGACTGGAGGCTTGTATATGTTCGGAATGAATTTTTCTGTTGCTTGTGTTCGGTGTGACACTCGACCCGTTTGAGTTGCATTGTCTGTTAGGTCACCTATCTATCCGAGCTCTCCAGAAAATGTGTCAATCTCTAGATTTTCGAGTTTTTTATCCATTGCGAGTTATGTAGTTTTGCTAAACATCACATGGTACCCTATTCGGCGAGTCTAAATAAAGCTGCCTCAGCTTCTTTGAATTAGTGCATTCTGATATATGGAGTCCATGTCCTATTGAATATGCGATGGGTTTCTAGTACTTTGTTTCCTTTGTTGATAACTGCTCACGAGTCACTTTTGTCTACTTAATGAAATCGCTCCGAATTATTTGATATTTAGTGCAATTTTTATGCTGGAATAAAAATCCAATTTAGGGTTTGTGTTAAGTGTTTTCGGAGCGACAATGATCGTGAGTATGTCTCTCATGAATTCACTTTCCATCTAGCTAGACATGGGATTATTTACCAAACTTCATGTCCTTACATACCACGACAAAATGGCGTGACTGAACGTAATAATCGTCATCTTTTATAAACAACACGTGCTCTTATGTTTAATGTCCGTACTCTTAGAAATTTTTGGTCGGATGTTGTTCTTACAGCTTGCTATCTGATTAATCGCATACCATATACTGTTTTCAATGACAATACTCATTTTTCTCGGTTATTTTCCAATCGTATGCAATTTCTCTACCTCTTAAAATTTTTGGGTGCTTGTGTTACACGTTCGAGATACTCGACTACCGTTTCTTAATTGGACCCGAAGGCACTCAAGCGTATTTTCTTTGGGTATCCTAAGGATTAGAAAGGGTATTGTTATTTTTTCCAACTTTAAAAAGGCATATTATGTCTCGGGATGTTACCTTTGTTGATACCGAGTTTCTCCCACTCCCTCCAACTAATGATTATGTTTCCAAAGTCTACCCTGATGAGAATTTTCTACTGTATCCAGTTTAAACACATCAGCCTCCTATAGCCGGTCGTACTGTCCGAAGGTCCACAAACACCAGTTCAGTTCGAACCGGCATCGCCAGACATGTCCACTACTATAGAACCAATGTCGTCATTAGAGTCCTCCTTCAGCTCCACCAAGTTACCACCGCCTGATATATAGGCTCGCCCTCGTCGTGCATGCCGCGACCATCCTTTGTATGTTGACAACTACAAAGGGCTCGCGAGTCACACTCAGTCCTTGGTGGCTACTATTGATGGGATTCAGATCCCCAATTATGTAGAGGAGGGACTCAAACATCTAGGTCGGCGTGCCGCTATGGAAGAGGAAATGCGAATACTTTGAAAGAACAATACATGAGACTTGGTGGATTTGCCTACTGGTAAGAAGGCGGTAGGTTGCAAATGGGTATTCACACTCAAGATGAAATCAGATAACACCTTTGATCGTCTGAAAGTTTTTTGTGGCAAAATGGTACTCTCCGACTTACGATGAAGATTATTTTGAGACTTTTTCTCCAGTTGCCAGGATGACCTCTGTATGCGTGCTCCTATCCTTAGTCGTCTGCTATGACTGTCCCCTACTTCAGTTGGATGTGAAGAATGCATTTCTCTATGGGGACCTTGAAGAGGAAGTGTATGTGGTGCAACCTCCTGGGTTTGTTGCAAGAGAGGGTAAAATATGTCATCTGCGAAAGGCCCTCTACGGTCAAACAATCACCTTGTGTTTGGTTTTGTCACGTCCCGCTTCCCAAATTTGAACGGTGACGTCAGACACATCCCCAGGCTACGCGCGAAAATTCGCGATTGTCGTCCGTAAATCAGCAGAATGGAAAGTACAAGGAAATTTACATTGCATTACCCATAGTATTTATAGTACATGAAGCTTATCTAACAGTACATTGTCTTACAGGTTTATTACAAAAGTAACTACGACAGCACTAGTCATAAACTGAAAGTCTTCAGGTCACTGCTCCTCGACGTACAGTGGCAATGCCTCGGTAGGATTGTCTTCTCCTTCCCCTAGTGAACAAATACTAGGTCGTTTAGAAACGACAAGCAAGCCCTCGGCCAAGAACGGTGAAAAACAAAGAAATATGAAGTAACATGAGACAATTAGTTTTTTTGTAAAGTAGTCATATTTAATGAAGCATTTTGTTATTGTGTGAGTGTCCTGTTCCTTTTGTCCAGATAGGCGTGATGGCAGGTAATGATATTAAAAGGAAATGAACCTAACATGCAATGCAGTATTGGAGAACAACCCCTGAATATTCATTCCATCAACAATCCCGTTAACCCGGGATCAGGATGTGAATTCGGCGGCACGGTGCTTAGTATCCGGCCTGGAGCCTCCCTTGGGCTTAACAATCATCTATTTGATATTACTGTCGTAATAGATGTAATGATCTGAAGCACGAAAACAAGAGCCTCCCTTGGGCTTAGTTTGCCTCCCTTGAGCAAACGAAAATACGTGAGCTAAGCCTCACAAACTCCATTCGCATGGCCTTACGAATGAGTAGAAATTTACTGATCAGCTTTTAATTTTATTATGCTATGGGACTATTTAGGAATATCCAGATTGTTCTCCCCCGCCCAATGCTTCCTAGTTGTTTTTCCTAAGTAACTTTCCTAAATGACTTTAGGTCTTAAATACTAATCCGATATTTTCCGAAAGTCAGGAATTTGACTATCTCGTGAATTTTCCAAAAATTTCGGCAGAGTCTCCTTTGTATAGGACGACTCCGAAAATTTACAAGAGACATTATATAACATAAAAATATAAATCCGGGTTCGCCGACCCCTTCGGTGGAGCAACTCTCAACACCGGAAAACCCACACAAGTATAAAAAATGCTTAATAATATTCCTTCTTACCATACAAGCAAGCAAGTAATCATGCATTTAAATTAGGCAAGTAAGTTTCCTTGATCCTTGCAAATCACTATCCCAAGTATCAAAATGAAGTTATTAGTAGAACAAAGATATTAAACCTACTTCCATATGACATGGCTTGAGAAAAACCATGTTAGACTCCTTGTAACATTGCATTGATATGCAAGGGAGTTAGAAATTCATAGATGTAAAGTTACCGTGGTGTATGGGAACTTGCATAATACTTAATTTAACTATCAACCATATCAAAGTAAGTTATTTTGATAAATTAATAATTTGGACATAAATGAATATCATGTTCACTTGAATTCCAATTTCAATTACCCCTCTACTTGTGACATAAATCATCTCATTATATATATATATATAGAGAGAGAGTCAAGTGTCCATTCGTTGTGTCTATACATACAACTATCATTCGTGTTCCAATCGTATCCCAATATTGTGTCAAGTATAATCAACTAAATTGTGATGTGTCCACAATATTGTGAAAAGCTTGGGTTGAGTCTACATGATATTGCTTAAATTAACGTCAAGTGTCCATTCCCTTCCGTGTTCTACATATTGCATTTCAACTTACATGTCCAATATATAGAAATCCTAGTTATATAATTCACATACAATTGCATAATTGAGTTGATATGTACTATTGTGTTGTGTCCTAATCTCTTCTCACAAAATATCATTTGTATATCTTTACAAACATATGCATTTATATATATATATATATATATATATATTTATCATTTTCATATTCCAACTACTCCTATCTATATATATATATGGATTTTGCAATTTTATCATAAACCTACAAAATTCTAGAATTAATAATCATTCATTTTAATTCATGTAGACAACAAAACAAATATTTTGAGGGAAAGAGAGATGGAGGACTTGCTTCCAAGTATTATTCTAACCTCCAAAACTACCAAAATCTTACCATTTAAAAATTCTTATGATCGTAACTTATAATTTCAGAATTTAAAATGAATTCATAATTATTCAAAATTAACATAGATGAAAAAAAATTAAGAGAAGGAGGAAAAAGAGGACTTGCCTTGGGTTGGGAATTGACCTAGCCTTTCCCACAAATTTCTAATTTTAAACCCAACAACAACAACAACAAAATTTTTGTTAGTAACTCTAATCCTAGGTTTAAAGTTGAATTAGAGATTGGGAAAAAGTGGTTTAGCAATTACCTAGGTTTTCTTTCTCTTCCTTTCCTTTTTTTTTTGAAGTGGAAGAGGAAGATGAGGAAGAAGATGAAGATGAAGAGGGAGTGAGGGGGGTGGCCGGAGTGGTGGTGGTCCGGCGGCGGGCGGCGGCAGCAGGCCGGCGGGGGTGGTGGGGTGGTGTGTTTGTTTTTTTTTTGTTTTGCTTGTGTGTGTGTGGGTTTATATGTGGGAATTTAAAGGAGGAGAAGTGGATGAGGTGTTCCCCCCCATTTAATACATGGGGACACCTAATCCTTTCTCCATTCTTCTTAAGAGACACATGGCATGACATGTGTCATGCCATGGAAAATCCTCTCTTCCTTTTTTTTTGAAAACAATTAAAATAATAATAATAAAAATAATTAATAATAATAATAAGGGTATGACAAGTCTACTCCCCTTAGAAAAATTCCGTCCTCGGAATTTGAAAGTACAACAATTGATTACTAACCTGGCTTAGGGAATAGATACGGATATTGCTTCCGCATATCTTCTTCTTTCTCCCAAGTCGAATTTCCAGGCGAATCCTTGCTCCATGCGACTCGTACTAATAGGATGATCCGATTGCGGAGTACCTTCTCCCTTGTTTCAGATAGTTGAATTGTCGTTCTAATTCTATCCGTGCTGACTTAGGATAGAATCTTTCTTCAAATTTTTTCTTAAATTCAGCCCATGACATGTCCTTGTCAGAATCTTCTGGATACTCGGCACTCCACCAGTATCCAGCAATGTCTTCCAGCTGGATGCGGATTGCTGGTACCATATCCTCGGGTTTAACTTTTGCATCCTTCATCAAACCTTCAATGGCTCTTAGCCATTGACCCGCTTCCATTGCATTTTCAGTTCCCTTAAACTTGGGTGGCCTAAGATCCCTGAATTCCTCTAGGGTTTTATCCTTGGTATTATTAGAATTCTGCATTTGTTCCAATATTGTGGTATTTGTTGCATGGGCAGCATTGGCATGCTGACTATTGGATTCCAATAGTTGCTGGAACAAACGGAACATATCAGCCACGGTTGGTGTCGTTGATGCTTGAGGTGGTGGATTGTTAGGTTGATCCGGGTTGTCCATATCCTGAAAAATTGAGAGACAATCCTCAGGGAAAATTGACTCACAATATTTATTTATAATGAGGTGTACAGCAAGAACCATATATAATTATATATATTTCATTATAATGAGAGTAATACAAAATGTTGTTTCTACTCCAACTTTACATTTGTTTACATTCTTCTCACCTAGCCTACTCATGTCACTCAACTTTTCCAAAATGTGACATAGTAATCTATTCTATCCCTACCTATCCCTACTCATATACATATCTGCTGATTTTCAAAATACCATACAACAGACAAAAGAGAAGGACTCCTTCTTCACTATATATACATGGCTAGTTTTTTTTTCTTTTTCTTATGCTATAGCCTCGATGAGGATCCTTTCCTCAGTGAGGATGTCGACCTCTGGATGGAGTCTTTCAAAGTCGTTTAGTGTGTCCTCATAGCCATGTAGTCCGATGTAGATACGGTTTGGATCTCGGACATACAAGCAGTAGGTTGTATTTTCAAAATATACTTCAGCTCCGTCCTCGATGTCCCTGATAATGGGAGGCATGATTACATAAAACACTTGGTAGACATGAACGTCGTACCAATCGGGTGCGTTCCACATTATTCTTGCATAGCGTTGGTATAAGTACAGAGTGTAATCACTCCCATCCCATTCCAAACTCGGCATAAACAGGTCCATACCTACATTCATAATATCCTGAAGTAAGAAGTACTTACAAGGAGTATAAGAATATAGGAAAAGCATATTTTATTTATTGGCAGCACAATATGCTCCTACTACATACATTCATACATCACATTCCTACTACATACATTCATACTTTACCTACATATTGGGGATCTAATACTTATTTTACATCCTTACTACATACATTCACACATCCTCTACATAACTAGGGATCTAATACTTATTTACACTTTTACATTTACACATCATCCACACTCTGGGGATCTAAATCCACATTCGTCTTATGTTATGGATTTTTGCCTCTGGGTACGTCTGCTTCCATTCTTCCAGAGTACCGTTGCGATCGGTTTCTGGACCTTCAGTGGGTTCTGCCTGGAAGAATGGAAGCAGACGTACCCAGAGGCAAAAATCCATAACATAAGACGAATGTGGATTTAGATCCCCAGAGTGTGGATGATGTGTAAATGTAAAAGTGTAAATAAGTATTAGATCCCTAGTTATGTAGAGGATGTGTGAATGTATGTAGTAAGGATGTAAAATAAGTATTAGATCCCCAATATGTAGGTAAAGTATGAATGTATGTAGTAGGAATGTGATGTATGAATGTATGTAGTAGGAGCATATTGTGCTGCCAATAAATAAAATATGCTTTTCCTATATTCTTATACTCCTTGTAAGTACTTCTTACTTCAGGGTATTATGAATGTAGGTATGGACCTGTTTATGCCGAGTTTGGAATGGGATGGGAGTGATTACACTCTGTACTTATACCAACGCTATGCAAGAATAATGTGGAACGCACCCGATTGGTACGACGTTCATGTCTACCAAGTGTTTTATGTAATCATGCCTCCCATTATCAGGGACATCGAGGACGGAGCTGAAGTATATTTTGAAAATACAACCTACTGCTTGTATGTTCGAGATCCAAACCGCATCTACATCGGACTACATGGCTATGAGGGCACACTAGACGACTTTGAAAGACTCCATCCAGAGGTCGACATCCTCACTGAGGAAATGATCCTCATCGAGGCTATAGCATAAGAAAAAAAAACCTAGCCATGTATATATAGTGAAGGAGTCCTTCTCTTTTGTCTGCTGTATGGTATTTTGGAAATCAGCAGATATGTATATGAGTAGGGATAGGTAGGGATAGAATAAATTACTATGTCACATTTTGGGAAAGTTGAGTGACATGAGTAGGCTAGGTGAGAAGAATGTAAACAAATGTAAAGTTGGGAGTAGAAACAACATTTTGTATTACTCTCATTATAATGAAATATATATAATTATATATGGTTCTTGCTGTACACCTCGTTATAAATAAATATTGTGAGTCAATTTTCCCTGAGGATTGTCTCTCAATTTTTCAGGATATGGACAACTCGGATCAACCTAACAATCCACCACCTCAAGCATCAACGACACCAACCGTGGCTGATATGTTCCGTTTGTTCCAGCAACTATTGGAATCCAATAGTCAGCAGGCCAATGCTGCCCGTGCAACAAATACCACAATATTGGAACAAATGCAGAATTCTAATAATACCAAGGATAAAACCCTAAAGGAATTCAGGGATCTTAGGCCACCCAAGTTTAAGGGAACTGAAAATGCAATGGAAGCGGATCAATGGCTAAGAGCCATTGAAGGTTTGATGAAGGCTGCAAAAGTTAAACCCGAGGATATGGTACCAGCAATCCGCATCCAGCTGGAAGACATTGCTGGATACTGGTGGAGTGCCGAGTATCCAGAAGATTCTGACAAGGACATGTCATGGGCTGAATTTAAGAAGAAATTTGAAGAAAGATTCTATCCTAAGTCAGCACGGATAGAATTAGAACGACAATTCAACTATCTGAAACAAGGGAGAAGGTACTCCGCAATCGGATCATCCCATTAGTACGAGTCGCATGGAGCAAGGATTCGCCTGGAAATTCGACTTGGGAGAAAGAAGAAGATATGCGGAAGCAATATCCGTATCTATTCCCTAAGCCAGGTTAGTAATCAATTGTTGTACTTTCAAATTCCGAGGACGAAATTTTTCTAAGGGGAGTAGACTTGTCATACCCTTATTATTATTAATTATTTTTATTATTATTATTAATTGTTTTCAAAAAAAAGGAAGAGAGGATTTTCCATGGCATGACACATGTCATGCCATGTGTCTCTTAAGAAGAATGGAGAAAGGATTAGGTGTCCCTACCCCCCCCCCCCCCATTTAATAGGTTTGGTCAATTTACATATGTCGTTATCCAATTTGGCATGTGCTAATCAAAGAAGGATCATTCGGTATT
Organism: Iris pallida; assembly: GCA_029216955.1. Lineage (NCBI taxonomy): Eukaryota > Viridiplantae > Streptophyta > Magnoliopsida > Asparagales > Iridaceae > Iris > Iris pallida. Next base: position 3,940,105 of record JANAVB010020797.1, read on the forward strand.
TTATCGACAGATATCAGCTGATGGATACTACTTGGTTTCTATGTTGATGACATTGTGATTACAGGAGACGACAGTCAAGGTATTGCAGGACTGAAAAAGTTTCTGGGTGAGCAATTTCAGACCAAAGATATGAGATCGTTGAAGTACTTCTTGGGCATTGAAGTCACAAGGGTATTGCTGGACTGAAAAAGTTTTTGGATGTCAGACCAAAGATATGGGAGCATTGAAGTACTTCTTGGACATTGAAGTCACAAGGGAAAAGCAAGACATTTTAATATCTCAGCGGAAATATGTGCTTGACATACTAATTGAAGCAAGAATGATACAAACTAAGGGAGCAACCTCAACCATGAATCCAGGGGTAAAGTTACTCCCTGAAGAGGGAATGCTGATGACCAATCATGATCAATATCGTCGGCTGGTTAGAAAATACAACTACTTGGCAGTCATGACTCGCTCAGACATTTTTTTTTGCTGTAAGTGTCGCGAGTAGATTTATGGCTTATCCACAAGTTTTGCATTGACAGATAGTTCTCAAAATCACGCTATCTAGTCCAGAATCCAAAGGAATTCAGATGGAGAATAATGGACATACTCATCTTGAGTGCTTTACAGATGCTGACTGAGGTGCAAGTCTTACGGGTGAACGGTCTACTTATGGCTATTTGATATTTATTGGCGGGAACTTAGTGCCATGGAAGAGCAAGAAGCAGAGTGTGGTGACTGTGGTCTCACGCTCGAGTTCAAAAGCGGAATACTGAACTATTGCTCATGGCACAGCAGAAGTGTTATATTTGCAACATCTTCTAAAGGAGCTGGGAGAAGAAGCAGGATCTGAAGCAGTAGATATGTGGTGTGATAACCAGTCAGCTATCCATATTGCTACAAATTCTGTATTCCATGAAAGGACGAAACACATTGAGATCGACATTCACTTCATTCGTGATGAATATCAAAAGAAGGTGATTACATCTCACCACGTGAGAACTGGTGATCAGATAGTTGATACTTGATATATTTACGAAGTCTCTTTTAAGTCCTCGTGTTTAGTTTCTTTGTAACAAGCTGGACATGATTGATATCTATGCTCCCATTTGAGGGAGGGTATTAAGATATTAAGTACTATTATGTATTATTCCAATAAGTATGGACCTATATGTAAATGTACCATTCACATCTCTATATATATATGAATCCAAGCGCTCGCTTATTTGTTGAGGGGTTCATTATATTTCTACAGGACTCAGGTGGAGTAGAATTTTAATTTATAAGATTCTTTTTTTCTTTGTGCAGGATGCAAAGAAAGGGGTTCTATTTATCGATCTTCCTCCTGTCTTGCAACTTCAATTAAAACGCTTTGAGTATGATTTCATGCGGGACACAATGGTAAAGGTTCGTAACGTAACGATGCATCTTCCTTCATCTTTATATTGACTTAAGTCTTTGGATTGGCCATGACCACTTCCTCTATTACATGTTTTACAGTTATGATTTGTTATAGATGTAATTTATGTTAAGATGAGGAGGTAGCTGGAAGAGTCATTTCATTCATTATATTTTACTCTCTCCTTTTGCCATTATGAGAATATCATTATATGATGCATTGTTGTGTAACTTGTTTTCAAAATATTACATTGAGCATTGTATGTGATGCGATGACAATATTTGATTTTCTTGTTCCTAACTTCCAAAGTTGCATGAATACGAACACAGTAAACCACATGATACTGATATAGGTACATTAAGTAGTCACCTATAGTAACCATTTTACAGTGTCAACATAGATTCCGACCCCTTCCCTACCCATCCACAACAACACCAGTAGCAACAATGACAATACAAGACCAAACACACACGTGCAGTTCTCCCAGCCACCAAGAATATCACTTCAATTTTCTTTATTTTATTGGATTATTCAAAATTATGTCTTGAAGTGCCCAATAAATATAGAGCACCCCATCTCATGAAATTTTGGATAAATGTTGCTCAAGGATTTATGATGTATAGAATACAAAAAGAATATAGATGTGATCCAGACTGGATTTTAAGCTATAGGTTTGTCCTGTTATAAGTATAGTGTGATAAATATAGTTATTTTGATCAGGGTAATCTGGTAGTCTAATAATTTAGCTTTGCAAGAAATCAGTTTTCCTCTCCAAAGAAAAGGTTACAAGATCTGAACTTGAATATTCATCAACCAAATCTCAATTTCCAAACATAAATATCAATTTCAGCTTTAAATGAAAACAATCACCACAAAATATACATAGTCCAGCAGAAACCATCAAGTTGCTAAATATTCAAATTCCAGCACAATAAGCATACCAGAGACTTAACCCTAAGATCTGTGACCTATATAGAAGTTCTAAATTGGACACCAGCTACATACATGAGAATTATTTATTAATCTATAGTGTTCTAAATGAGAATATCATGTAAAGAAGGAAAATAGAGATGGAAATCTTCAGTGGATGAAAGATGGAGACGTAGAAGATAAATGAAAAGCAGCAGCAATAGGAGGAACCAAAGAGAATTGTAAGTGAGAACAAGGGAGGTCTCTCACTTAGGAGCATTCAGATTTCAATAGTTCGCCCCAAAGCGCATCAGGACTGGCCCATTTTAAAGGCACTAAAACCTAGCCAATTTCCGCCCAAAACTCGTAAGTTAGTTGAGCAAGTTTTGACTTCACAGTTGAAAACAGGAGGGATACCAAAGGTGCTAGAACAACTAGGACTTGATAAATAAATCCAGGCAGATTCAGCTAAACTAGACTCTTGGAGTCTAGAGAAATCCTAGAAAGTGTTAGGTCTTACGAAATGGAATGAGGGTCAAAGAAGAAGTCTCATTTCACCAAAGATTATCAGAATTTTCTAGCTCAATACTAACAGGTCGACTCAATACTAACCTCTAGACCTCTAAGTTGTCTAGAGGTTAATTAAAACCAGCAAAGTTAACAATTATCAATTATAGTGCTGAAAAGAAACTAGTAATTTCTATATTTGATCTTGAATAATAATACTAAAGTTAAATGGGGTCGAAGAGAAAGTCTAGTTAATTTTTAGATTTGGGAATTGCTCTAAATAAACTTACATTCTCCTGAGAACCTATCCTCTTGTCCATATTTGCTTTGCAATGGAATTTGAAATTAATTTGTGGAAGCTTACTGTCAGATCGGTAAAAAAGCCACAACAATTTTCAATTTTTACCGATCCTTTTCCAACTTGTAATTGTTGTCTACACATGTTTTGCATAAGAGTTACATGGCTGTGATGATAACAAGTGTAGCAGCAATGAACTCATACGATATCAAGATCTAGACCAGTACAATACATCATCATAAATATTTAGAAATATGACATTTAGATTCTTGGATGTTGACTGCATAAGTCCATATCCTAACATTACTTTTATTTCCCCTTTCTGGAAGGTTCTTAACCGCTAATTTGCATTGTAGCTTAAGCATTGTGTCTTGTAATTTATCATTTTGTTCATAATCGAGTTTTAGCAATGATGTGATTGAAAAGCATCATGGAAAAGGTTTTTGGGAAGTGAGTTGTACATAGTACCTTATATTTCCATGATGTTGCTTTGTAAGTTTTTTCTTATTGCCTCTCTGTTTGAGAGCTATGTATATACTATATTTACAGACTCTTGTTATCTTTATGTTACAAAGTTACTTTTTGTTAGCATAATTTGTTGGTTGACCAAATTAATGGATCACTGAATTCGAGGCTTTCTCCTGGCCGACAAAGTTGTCTGTTACTTTACTGTTGTTTTTTGGAAGTGATTTTGACCCCTTATGTGTATTTTTGTATTCAAATCCGGATTGCAGATAAATGACCGCTATGAGTTCCCTGTGCAATTAGACCTTGATAGAGAGAATGGTAAATATCTTTCTCCGGATGCCGACAGGACAGTTCGGAACTTGTATACTCTCCACAGGTAATATTTACTGTTAGCTTGGTGGTCAGTCTTGCGTATATTATGTATGGAAAGTACTTTATTTAGTACAAGTGATACTATCAAAGTCAAAACTGATACTGTGTTTTGCTAAATGGGTTATATATATATATATTTTTGGAAAAAGGTAAATTTTATTCCAAATGAAAAGTCATAATCATACAACATACAATCTGAGTGGGACTCCCACTCAACACTCATCCATTCACCATAGCGTTCACATCAAACTCAATATTATGGAGAATGCCAACCGGAGGAGTGACTAAGCCCTCAAAGATCCGGCGATTTCGCTCCCGCCAAACATGCCAAACCACAGCCGCCAGACGAACTCTAGCTGTACGGAACCAGTCCTGCCCTCGACCCCTGCTATCTCGTATCACTGGGATGATGTCCCCAATGTATTTACCAGAGGCGCCCACTCCCAATACCCGACTCTGCTCCGACCATATCTGCCATGCCAAAGTGCACTCGAAAAAGATATGTTTAATAGACTCAGGCTCCAAACAGCAAAGCACACATTTTGGGTCCGGCACTGGCACTCCAAAGGAACTCAGGCAGTCCCTCGTCAAGAGGCGACCCAGAAGAAGCTTGTAAACACACAACTGCATCTTTCTGGCCAGACCCTTACACCAGACGAACTCGTAATCAGGGCTCAGAGGAAAAGTATGCCGGATAAGATTGTAGCAACTACGGAACTGGAACTCCCCCGAGCCCGAAGATGCTCCAGCTGGCTCCCAAATCCACCGATCCGCAGGCAAAGTCGGATCGATGACTGTAGACATAATGAACCCTCCCAGCTCCTCAGTGTACCGATAAGATTCCGGTCTCCACTCTCCATCTCGTAAGATCCGACTACACGTCAGACCTCGCCTGTCCTCCGTATGAGTCGGGGAACCCCTTATGTCTAGCAACGAACGCCGATCAATCCAAGGGTCCCTCCAAAGGTCCGTGCCCGACCCATCCTTCATGACCCTCCGGATAGCAGACTTGAGCACACCCCTGTGTCTCAGGACAGTCTTGAACGTAACAGAATGATTGTTATCAGGAGAACACGTCCAAAAATTGTCCTGCTTCACATATCTGTTGTGCATCCAGTCCGCCCAAAGAGACCCTCCGCTAACGAATTTCCAGGCCAGCTTGAGCGCAGAGGCCTCCCTGATATCCAGCAACGGTCTGAGCCCCACTCCTCCCTCCTTCCTGGGACGATAGAGCTGCTCCCACGAGATCGCATGCATACCCCCCTCCAAAGGAAATCAGCACAAAGACGCTCCACTCTCCGAATAGTGGCCACCGGAAGAAGGATGGACTGTAGCCAAAACTGGGCCACAGCCGAGATCACAGATCTGATCAGCTCTATGCGTCCGCCAAAAGACAGACCGGCGGCTTGCCAGCCTTCAACTCTCCGCTGGACATACTCTACCAGTCCCTGGCAATCCTGATCCCGCGCATAATTGACTGTGAGGGGCACTCCTAAATAACGTACTGGAAGATCACTCCTCGCGATACCCAGGACATCCGCCCGCTCCTCCTTCTGGGTGCACCGGGAACTGAAGTAGACCCGACTCTTATCCCTGTTCAGCTGGAGACCCGAGAAGGACTTCAAATCCTCCATAATACCCGCAAGCGTCTGCAACCCCATCATCGAAGGCTGGATGAAGACCAGTAGATCATCAGCATAGATAAGATGGGTAACTGGAGGGTCCATCCTTCGAAACAAAGGCACCAGCTGTCCACGGTGCACTGCCAAGTCCATCAGACAAGTAAAGTATTCCATCACAAGCGTGAACAGGTAAGGGGACAATGGGTCACCTTGCCTCAGCCCACGGTTGCTCTGGAAGTACCCGTAAGGAACGTCCTGGATGAGAACTGAAAAAGTAGGGGACGTGATGCACTCCCTGATCAACGCAACCCAGTGATCCGCGAAACCCATGACAGACATCAGATGACATAGGAAGTCACGATTGACCATATCATACGCCTTCCTCAGGTCCAGTTTAACACAAGCTTTCTCCCCACCAGGTCTGCTGAATCCCCTCACCATCTCATGTGCCAGGAGGCTATGTTCTGCAATCGACCTCCCCTTGATGAACGCAGCCTGGTTTGGAGAAACCAAGTCCTGCATGATTCTCTCCATCCGCCGACACATAAGGTGTGTAATTATCTTGTAAAGATAATTACAACATGCAATAGGTCTGAAATCCGTCAATGCTGTCGCACCCTCCTTCTTAGGCACCAAGGTCAGGAAAGTGTGGTTCAGCTCCTTCAAAAGCTTCCCTTTAGTGAAGAACTCCTGGACCACCTCCACGACCTGAAGCTTCAGAATATCCCAATGGCGCTTGAAGAAACCATTGCCGAAGCCATCTGGACCAGGAGCCTTGTTGGGGTCCGCCCCCTTGACAATAGATTCCACCTCCTCCAAAGTGACAGGAGCAAGAAGGATGCTATTCCCAAATGGAGTCACCAACCGCTTCGTAACAACCTCTGGGAACACGGACAGGTAGTCAGTCTGGAAATATAAATCAGAATAGTACCTGACAGCCTCGCCCTGTATCTCAGCCGGCGTCCCCACCAGAGTGCCATCCGCATCAAGAAGCTGAGATATGTGATTCCGATTCTGTCTAGTCCGGATAGCGTCGTAAAAGAACTTGGAACATCGGTCTCCATCCTTCAGCCAGGAACATTTGGCTCGCTGGGCCGAGCTAATTTCCTTCTGCAGCCTCAGAATGTTGACTTCTCCAATCAGCTCCTTCTCTCTAGCCGCCAGATCTCCATTAAGCATGTCGGCTTGCAGATCCTGCTGCAAGGATCTCAACTCAGCCTCCTTATCTTCTAGTGTAGACTTGGGCAACCCCTGCACCCAACTCCTGAGAGCCCTCTTCGTGGCCTTGAGTCGACGAACCAATCGGAATTGAGCCGTCCCCTCCTGACCACTAGACAAGCCCTCTGCGACAGCCTCCAGGTAGCCTTCCGAGAGATACCAATTGTTGTTATACCTGAACGGACGGGACTTCCCAAGAGATCGAGCAGAGAAGCCAACCCTGATGGGGGAGTGATCGCTCGTCCCAGCTGCCAGACCCTCAGCCGAAGAGTTGGGGAAGTGACGGAACCACTCCCCGTTGTCCAGAGCTCGATCAAGCTGACAAGCAACCCTGTTGTGAGTTGCTTTGTTGTGCCAAGTCCAGATGAAACCTGATCGAGACAACTCCCGCAGCCCTGCCAGTAGGAGGCATCTCTGAAAATCATAAAGGATAGAATCTGGAACCGGACGACCACCCAGCTTCTCCCCGTGATGCATAAGAGCGTTGAAGTCCCCGATCAAGAGCAGAGGAAGACCCGACGACTCAGCAACATCGGAGACACAAGAGATGTCCCTCCAAAGTGACTCCCTTCTCCTTCTATCATTGTGGCCGTAGACCGCCTCCAGTAAGAACCGGAAGCCACCCTTGTTCACGAAGGAGATGGCAATCAACTGCTCCGTCATCAATATCAAGTCACCATCCCAACTCTTCGAGTTCCAGCGAACTCAAATCCTGGCCATGTCACAAAGGGCCAGGTTGTGCAGCTGGGCCCAAGGAGAAGGGGTCCGTCGAGTAAGGGTCTTCTCCCCTTTAATCTTGGATTCTAAAATAACAGAAATGTCACACTTCTCTCTGAGGAGCACCCCACATATCTTTCTCCACCTCCCTAGCGAACACGTCCCCCTCACATTCCAGGCGATAATTGTCATTAATTAATGAGAGGTGGGGCCCCCTGAGAAACTCCCGGAACGACACCTGGGGAAGGTGCCGTATCCGTCGCTAAAGGATCCTCATCCATGCCAGTCGGAACCGTCTGAAGGGGAACGGCCGGAGATAACACCAACGCCCAGGCAGGGTTGTCAACACACACCGCCCCTTCTCTGTCTGTAGTACGTCCCTCCATCATGGAGGGCCCATCACGCAGCAGGCCGACCGCACGTCTCTTCCTACAGTAAACCTGCCCTCCAGCCGAACCGCCCTCTCCACGTGCCTCAGTCTCCGTCGCCCCCATGCTTCTGGTAACTATACCACTCGGCCCCTGGCCAGTGGATACCACCCCACCCGTTGGAGCAAGTTGGGTAGATACAACGAGGCTCAAGCCGACATCACTCCCCTGATTAGTAACCTCCTCCTCCACGACCACCGCTCCACTATCATCTCTGAAATCCATATCACATGGGGCATCGGGGACCTCACGGGAAGGGATACAAGGCTCCACCGGAGTGCCAGCCTCTAAGCAAGCACTGGCTAGATGTCCGAAACAGGAACAGCGAGAACAGGTAGGCGGAACCCATTCATACTCCACCTTCTGGGTAAGCACCTCCCCAGAAGGGAGCTCATACTCCACCATCTTCGGGAGCTCCCCCCCCCGCCCGAATCTCCACAAAGATTCTCGCGTACATCAACCTCGTCCGAAAGGTAGTAGCCTCATCCCCCTTGATCGGGGTGCCCACCAGACTTGCAAGACGCATCAACAGGGGAATGCTCCAAAACCCAACCGGGAACTCGGGGAATCGGATCCATACTGGGATGGCATTCAGAACTTCCCTCTCACATCGCAGCTCTGGAGTCCACTCCTTGAGAATGATCAGTCGGCCGTCAAACGTCCAGGGGCCACCTTGGAGGATCCTAGCGACATCCTCCGCCAGCCCGAACTTCACATAATAGAAGCCGTTCTCACGAGCATAGAACTCCATACTCCCCTTAGGCTTCCAGACTCGCGCTGCATAGTCCCGGATCTGCCCGTAGAAAGGCTTGTTGTCCAAGACATACAGGACGAGAGTATTTTTCCAGTAAGCTGTCACCTGCTGGATCTCCTCCGCGGGAAACACCGTCCGGTAACCCCTTCCAACCTTGATCGGCGGGACGTACTCCATCGATGTGGGGGATTTCGGTCCCACCGGTTTGCAGATCTCGGCCCAGGACCGTCCAGCAGGCCGAGGGGGCGCCCCAATAGGCCTTTGGGCAATCACCGGGCGGGAAGTCCCAGGACCCTGAACATCTAGATCCACTACCTTACTCTTCCCCTTAGCCGCCGCGGTCGCCTTCGGCCGCCAACCCATCGATCGCCCAGCAGACACCCCAGAACCCCGGCTGGGCCGAGACCCCGTCCCGTTCTGACGAATTTAGGGATGGCGATCCCGAACCTGACCCTGTCCGCTACTCGTCTTCCCCCCGGTCTTCGCCACCCGACGGCGCGTAACCGTCGTCCATCCTCCTCCCTCCGACTGACTCCCCAGGGATCCGGACCCTGCTCCGAATACGAAGTTCGGATCCAATGCACTCGACTCCTTCCCCGTGGGGTCCGACCCCTTCCCCATAGAGCCCGGCTCCCCCCCCCCCTCCGCCTGGGGGGGTCGTCGACACCACCGGGGGGTCCGCCCGGCCCCCCTGTGATCCCGCCCCCCCCTCCAGCCGCCGGGGGGTGAACTGCTGCACGCGCGCGCGTGGGGGGGGGGTCCGCCTGACCCCCCCCCCCCCCCCCGTTCTGGCTCCCGCCCCGCCCCCCCCCCCCCCCCCCCCCCCCCCCCCCAGCGCCGGGAGGGGGCCGCTCTGCTTGCCCAGGGCTCGCCTCTCGCCGGCCAGGGGGTCCGGCGGTCGTGGGGGCGGCCCATGGCCAAGCCCTAGGTCAGCGCCTCCATCGGGAGACCGATCGCCAAGTTTACCCATCGGGAGATATATTATTATTTGGGTTATATATATATATATATATATATATATATATATATATATATGGATTCATTATCATTTGAATTCTCATGTTAGTTCTGACTGACGAGTTCATATATGCCCGTATCTGTTCTTTTGCAATTTGCAGAGAAATGGAAGCTTTTATCACATTTTCGTTAATAATTAAAACCTACAGTAGTTAACGACATCACTTGTTGTGAAGCAAGGATTCCTTCTGGAATACCAATTGTTTCCAGCCGTGAACTTTATGGTTTTGAGAATTTTGGTTGTGTTACATCTTGCAATTGTGATGTTTTTACCATCTATAGTTTGACTCTTTTGTTCACTTCTGATGCAGTGTTCTTGTTCATAGTGGTGGGGTGCATGGTGGACATTACTATGCTTATATTCGCCCAACTCTCTCTGATCGGTGGTATGTAGATACTATTTGCTACTGCCTTGGAACCTTCTCTAAGTTTATTGTGAGCTTCCTGCCAGTCACGCAGCTGGTTATTGTAACTGCAAGCTATATTTTTTAAGGTTATCATTGAAATGCTAGTGAACATCAGATGTCAGATCCATAATTTTCCAAGAGGTGCATACATTTTCCATTAATCTGATGATATTAGCAAGGTTCTAAACATCAGATGTCAGATCCTTAATGGTATTCAGACTCGAATAAAAGTAAAAATAATATTACTCTGAAACTAATCCAACGCTCTCTGTGGTTCATGATCCTCGATGGCTAGATCTTATTCAGAACATTGTAACCTAAGGTTTTAAAATTAGTAGGTTAAAAAAAGTGAATGTGGTTTGTAGTGTGTGAACCAATAGTAAAAAAGAAATGATTGTCAAAGGAATTCTGAGTCCATTTAGATGGATAAAAGATACCTAACTGTGATAGTTTCACTATTTAGGATTAATCATCTATAGTTAGAAGGATGTTCTTCACAAAAATATAGTATAGTTGAAATGGAGTAGTGCTTCTCAAGGGTTTTATGATAGTAAGATACCTTAAAGTTGGAAATATTTCTATGATAAAACAACTATAAGACCAACCATATTTTATGGAATAGTGTTGGGCAATTAAAATGTCTATAAAATATGCACAGGTGAAATCCGAATGCTAAGATGGATGAGTGACTATGTGTTGAAAGATAGCATAAGAAATGAGTGCATTTGTGGAAAATTCGTGTTTGCCCTCGGGATCCACAACATATGGCATCCACTGACCGGCCTCATGTGTGTGCTTCTGTGTGTGGGTGTGTGGGTAGGTGGGGGGGGGGGGGTGTTGCACGTGGCACCCCCATTGACTGGATAGACTCGATGGGGGATAGGGGGGCAACACCTACATGGTGGGTCCCCTCTCCCCGGTTTGATGGGTTGGAGGAGAGGGTGATAGGGAATGAGGATAAACGGGTCCTCTCGTAGGAGCAAGAGGAAGATACACCGGCAGAGGTTGAACATCACATCTTTGGTGCATTGGTGAAGGTAACACATTAGGACAGACAACATATGGTGGTATTCACAAGGTCAAAGACTGAGGCTGTACTAGCATAAGTCTCTCAACTGGTGGTACGACATGGTGCTTCCTCTTACCCCTAGGTGGTACGAGAGAACGATAATGAACTCTTCTATGCCAATGCTGAGGTTCTACCGCAATGGGTTACAAAGGCGAAGGGCACCTTTGGTTACCATGGTTAAGACATTGTTTCTTGGTTTTAGCTTGGATCGAGAGGACTGACCCTTCCCCTTAGCTATAGGAGAAGAAGATCTGTCCCCAGCTTTGGCCTTACGCACAAAAGGTTTGTCCTTGGCCTTGGGCACAAAAGATTGTCCCTTAGCTTTGGCTTTGGGCACGGAAGTTGCCTTTTTCTCGTCTTTGGCTTTTTTGTGCTTAGCATGCATCATATTTATTAGGGTTTTTTTCTCGGATGTTTTAAAGGTGAGTATCAATCATAAAAGATTTAGGATTTTTTTATTTTTTTATTTTTTCAAGATTAACTTGCCCACATGTCTGGGAGAAAGATTTGGGATTTTATTTGACTCATTAGGATAGCAGGTAGGGTCTTTGAAAACTCCAGTCAACAATATAAACCAATTTGGATAAATAATCGGTCAATACTTAACTTTCTCGTATGAGCGGACATATCGTATTTAGGCCGATATATTGGCCACTTTTATTACCCGAAACAATATGAACGATTTTTGTTTGTGATTTGGGTTGTTTGCTAATCAAAACCAATATGTTGGACGACATGTTGGACATGTCGCCAACATCTATATCAGTAGGCTTATATCTGAGAGCGATATAAACAACCAAAATATTAGTCAAATTAAATAGTCGTATAGATGAAGAGAAATTTCAAATAAAGGTAAATGCTAAATTTAAATTTAGTTTCATATTTAAATTCAAATTCAAGTACAAATCTTAATTCAAATTGAAATTTGAACCAAATCCCAATTAAAAAAATTAAACTAATCCTAAAATCAAAGCAAACCTATAATGACTTCTATCATGCATCAATCTCCCCTCGTATAAGTTGATGTCCTTGTCAAAATCTGGTGGACGATCATATCATATCATATGTAATATATATTTCTTTTTGGATGAGCCATCACGAACTCCAAATGATGACTACGATAACAAGACATCAAGATCACAAACTTACTATGAGGGAAAATAATTATGGACGATCGCTTTGAATAACATCTTCACTGAATAACTCGATAAAATACGATATCACACTCGCTAAAATAGACGATATCACACCCGTTGCTACAACAGATGTAGCAGATCACTTCAAGGATAGGTAATATCACACAGGTTGTAGCAACAGACGATATCACACCGATGAGTAGCAACAAAATCACTTCAAGGATAGATGATCCCACACCGGTTGTAGCAACATAATCACATTGGAGCTATACGTTCTCGGAACCCCCTGCAGCAACATAAATACACCCATTGTCACAAGTTCAGTATTCGGGAAACAAATTGGTGAGATTGGGATGTTCGGAATTCGGCTTGAACTATATCCATATTTGTTTTCTATTAAAGAATAAATACGGATACGAATATAGATATTATTCGGATATGAAAATCAATAACCATATTTGGGAATAATGTATCAAGATTTGGACCGGATATAGTTAGTAAGAGATACGGACAAAGCGAATACGAATACTGATAAATTAAAAAAAAAATTTGACTTGCCCCCCACTTTATTTATCCCAATTTAAGGTGCATCCCATAGTTTTGCAAAAAATGTAAGTGTTCCCCCACTTTGGATGGAAACCGTCTAGGACTAGCGGTCAACCGCTTTGACCCAAAAAATTTGACAAAAATACCCTTCCCTGTGTGTGTGCTATCCCCCTCCCCCTCCCCACCGCTACTGCCCCCCACCCCCGGCAGCTGCCCCACCCTCTCCATCGTCGCTGTCACCCCCCCTTCCACGTCGTCGCTGCCAGAGGAGGACGATGAGGGGGGTGGGCAATGACGACGGGGAGGGGGGTGGCAGCGGCGATGGGAAGGGGGGCAGCGGCCGGGGAGGGGGCAGCGGCGGGGATTGGGGGGGGGGACGGTGAGGGGGCAGCGGCCCGGGGGGGTTTGGGAAGGGAAAGGGGGCAGCGGCGGGGATGGGGAGGGGGGCAGCGGCGGGGGGGGGGGGGTGCAGTGGCGGCGGCGGGGAGGGTGGGAGGGGGAGAGGAAGAAGACAATGAGGGAAGGGTAATTTCGTCCAAATTTTTGGGCCAAAGCAGTTGACTACTAGTCCTACACAGTTTTCGTCCAAAGTGGAGGGACTCTTACATTTTTGCAAAACTGTGGGGTGCACCTTAAATTGGGGTAAATAAAGTGGAGGGCAAGTCAAAATTTCTCTAAATTAAATCTGAATTTTGATCTTACAAGATCAAAAGATAATTGGTCCATATCCTCTCGTAATCGGATTCGGATCATGATCCGAATCGGATAATCATGCTTCTAATGCACCCCTACCATTTACACTAAACAAACATTGAAATTGGTGTAAATGCTGCAACAGTTGCATTTGCACCAACCAAGGAGCCCCTAAATGATGATGTCAAAAGTGAACTAACTAATCCTATCTAATCTTATAAACAAACTTAAAATCTTATTGTTCAAAGGTAACATGTTTTTTGCCAATGATCTTACATTTTATTGCACAAAGGTTACGCATGCATTTATGCAATGGTTTAAACTGCATCATAGAGAGATCTACTCGTCTACCCTCAAAGATAATAACAAATTTTTTAGAGGCTATTCATCTCTACTCATCCTTCTCAAAGTTCATGCTACTTGTGCCATATGTCATGTTGTGAAGGGAGAGAAAGAGTTGAGAGAAAAAGAAAAAGAAAAAGGATTCTTTTGTTATGGAATAACCAATGGTGGTGGTTGTCACCGATGATTGCAGACAGAGAACAAGAATAAAACAACATAAAGAATATCTAGGTTATAGTGATGTTACGTTCAAGTAGATTTGACATGTTCGATATTTTTGACGTGTAATATGACATTTTAAATGATCAAGAGCATGTTATATTGTTATTTTTCGTTATATGTGCAAAAATCCTTCATTTGGGATGCTTCTTTTTGCAGGTACAAGTTTGATGATGAGCGTGTGACAAAGGAAGATGTGAAGAGGGCATCAGAAGAGCAGTATGGTGGAGAGGAAGAGGTTGAAACTTTATATTTGTTCTAATACTGTTAGTAACCTTCTAACCCTCTTTCTTCTTGTGTGCAACAGTTGCCTCAGACTAACCCTGGCTACAATAACACTCCATTTAAGTTTACAAAGTATTCGAATGCTTACATGCTTGTGTACATTCGTGAGAGTGACAAGGATAAGATAATCTGTAACGTGGATGAGAAGGACATTGCTGAACACCTTAGGGTAAGACAGCTGTTCACAACTTAAACTATTGATAGTATGAAAAGGCTCAGACAATAAATATGTTCAGATAAGACTAAGCAAAGAACAAGAAGAGAAGGAGCTCAAGAAGAAGGAGAAAGCTGAGGCTCACCTTTACACTATCATAAAGGTCTTCATATGAGTTACTTAGGCTCTGGGTTATCTCTAAGTGTTATATGTTAATCTCTGATCTTATTGTATACATAATTCTGTGTCCAGCTAGCTTGTGATGCGGATTTGGCTGGACAGATTGGAAGAGAGATATATTTTGATCTAGTAGACCACGACAAAGTTAGAAGCTTTCGTATTCAGAAGCAGATGCCTTTCCACCTTTTCAAGGTAACGTACCCAGTGCCAAACTTCAGGAAGTTCCAGGCACTGATTGTTGGTGTACTGTTGATACCTATGCAACTTCGGTGGTTTTGTGACTTTTGTCATCATTGTTAACTATTTCATTATGTATTTGGTATCCGTGCTAGCTTTATCCTTTTTTTTAGGATGCTTACCAAATGCCAATGTATTGCATGGCAATAGGAAAAAGGATACTTCATAGTGAACTTCATTAGCATGTGAGGAAATTGTTTGTCTTGAGTTGATTTGATCTTTCTTTTCTTTTCTTGGATATTTGGAAGAGGGCAGCAGGAGTCAGAGAGCTAAAGGAATTAACCTTAAGTTGTGCATTCATGGGAGTGCCAATTGCAGGTTGACCCCAAGAATGAGACACAATGTGAGGAAGTCCTAGTTTCTCCTCAAAATGAATCATTACCTTTAGTAGTTAGTTGTTAAAACCAATGAAAACTTTTATTGCTCTTCAAGGCTTAGGGTGTGTACTTTGGACCACTTTTGTGCATCTTGTTTAGGAAAAGCACTCATTTTAAACACAAGTCAGATCTAAGACGGATGACTTTGAATTTATGAGAGTGCAGAAAAATAAAACCTGTGTCTAAGCATAATATTTCCAATTATGAAGTCCCAACAAGGTTATTTAATGTGTTATATGATTCTCTTGACAAGGGCAACAGTGTCTTCAAAGATTTCTTATTCAAGTGCCAACTGGGACTAACACCAGCTACCAAGTTCCACAATTTTTATTGGATCTACATGTGGCAATTGCATCCATATTTGGAGGTATCATCACACTTTCAGGAAGGCAGTAAATTCTGCATTTGATTCATAAAGATGAACTTAAGTGCAAGCCTCAAAGGGCACATGCCTTGTTGTACTTTCGGAATGTCTGAAGGACTAGGCATTTATTAGATATTTTTGGGTTTGTTTCTTCTTTGCAAGTAACAATTCCTTTTATATTGCTGCCTTGCATAAGCACCTAATGTAGTATTATTGTTGATTGGCTGTTTGCAACCTAATCCTCAAATATTTATACTTCCCAAATTATAACTTTATTAGTCTATATTTGTGTGCTATTGTTGTTCCATCTGGGCTGTCAAAACGAAAAAAATATATTTCAATACCTAACTTTAAAGTGGTTCACAGGAGGAGGTGGCCAAAGAATTAGGTGTCCCTGTGCAATTTCAGCGGTTTTGGCTATGGGCCAAACGACAAAATCATACATACCGTCCCAATAAGCCATTGAGTCCTCAAGATGAAACTCAATCTGTGAGTACAACTTTTTGTAGTTGCTGCAATTTTTCCATCTTTTAAAAGGGATGTGATTCGACAATAACATATCATTGCCATATTCATTGTTTGTTTCTGTAATTCTCGTTACATGCTGATTAGTTATTACTCATACGTCCATGTCAGGATTTGGTTTATATGACTTGCTAGATATCATAGTTTGCCCATTCCGATACGGCCGATATCGATACGGTTTGGCATGTCCCGATCCGATACCGACTGAGTCGATACTGACCGATATCGACATTGGGGTCTCTTTTTTAGTCAATTCGGCAAAAAAAAAATGAATGAAAAAGACCAATGTAAAAGTATAGTAAGGTTATAAAAGCATGTAAAAGAAAACTTATGTATCCCAGGTAAACCAATCAAAACTTTTGACTACTATTTCACTCAATTCCAAAATTACTAAAAAAATAACTCATATGTGTGTCGTTAATGTTTAGTGCTTGCCTATGTGCTAGATTTCAAGTTAATTCCAAAGAATCACATATCTGTGCCGTTAAGCGTATCTTTTGATACGTTAAAGGGACTTTAACGGTGGGACTTTGGTATCCGAAAACTACGTCCTTTGACCTTATTGGTTATTCGGATGCTGATTTTGCGGGATGCAAGGTTGGCCATAAAAGCACCAATGACACTTGTAATTTTCTGGAAAACGTTTTAGTCTCTTGGTTTAGTAAAAATTAAAATTTTGTTGCCCTTTAAACTACAGAAGCTATGTATATAGCTGCATGTCGTTGTTGTGCACAAAATTTGTGGATGAAACAAACCTTAGATGACTATCAGTTGGTTCTTAAAAATATTCCTATTTATTGTGACAACACCAGCACTGTTAATCTCACAAAGAACCCCATATGTCACGCACTAAGCACATTGAGATCAGACATCACTTCTTACGTGATCATCAGTTACACGGAGATATATGTTTGCATTTTATTGACACTGGACATCAATTAGCAAATATCTTTACTAAATCACTGGTCGAGGACCGATTCAATTTTATTCGTCAAGAATTAGGATTCTGGATTCCGATGTGGTATGAGGATATAGAATTCTGGTCAAAATTGGCTGAACTTAGAGTCATTGTAGTCTAGTTGCTAAGGAAAATGTTTAGTAATATTGCACAAATCTTTTTAAGTCTAAGTTTTAAAGTAGAAATTAGTTCGGGTACAACCCGAAAGGGTTCTTCTGTCAAAAGGGTGTAAATAGTCCTAAGCGACACCTTATTTAAGTATTTTCGGACCGCCGCTAGGTGGAATTCGGCCCATACAGCTAACCAAAGTTGATCAACACTTTATAAACTAAAGATTTGTTAAGGTCCAATTGCAAAAGCCATTTAAGCTATTAATCTAGTACAAAACCTATAGAATATGATCTTGAAACCTAGGGACCGAATTCAGGCTGAATTTGATGCCCTGGGTAACCAGAACAGTAACGGACTAAACCCGATTTTCATAACTTAAAACTTAATTTTGGTTCTATTCTCTTTTCCATCTCTTTCCAGCCGAACACAACAGCCTCCATCCTCCTCCAAAACCCTCTAAAACCCTAGTTTTCCCATCTTCTTCCTCAAGATCTCTCTTAGGTTTTGGTCAAGGTTCAAAGTGTCGGTATCAGACATTTTCTATAAGTATCGGTATTGGCAGTATCGACAATATTAGATAATTATTAATAAATTAGTAAAAATTTAGAAAAAAATAGTTTATATATACACTTATGAAAAATGTTACATACATTAGTGTTACATTTATAAAAAAATGCTACATAAAATAATAAAAAATGTTACATACAATTTACTTATAAAAACGTTACTTACACTAACAAAAAACGTTACAGAGAAACATCCATTCGATGTTTATATGTTTGAATTCAGTTATTGATGTATCTTTTTGCTTGATTTAATGACCGGATATTTCTGCAATTCTTCATGTCTTTTGCTGTATTGGAACTTGTAACTTTTTTTTTTTGAATTACTGGAATCATTCAATGCCTGAATCCTTCAATTATGCAAATGTAGTATTAAAAGATGATTAATATATAAACATTTTAAAGTTACTCCAACATAGTTATATAGAAGTAAAAGATGATCAATAGTAAAGGTGAATGCTAACACGGGGATGGGGGGGGGGGGGGGTTTGTCAAAATGACAAAGTTAACATAGTAACCATGCATAAATGTGTAAAAACAGAAAGATATAACCATGTAAAGTGGACATCAAAATTAATACAATGACAAGAATGATTGTTGCATTTTAAAATATAATAGAATATAAATCGTTGATATAAGATTAACAATTGTATATATATATATATATATATATAAAATTAGTACAATGGCAGCAAATTTATATCAACAATTTTGTGTATATAAAAAAATATTCTTGCTAAAAAAAAACTAAGTATGTTCCTCCTTTCTTGTGGAGAAAAAATAATGTCTCTTCCCCATGTGAGCAAGAGATTCAAAAAAATGTTTCTCCTGAATTTAAAAAAAACCCACGTGAAGACAGAAGGAAAAAAAAAATTCCTCCTTAGGAAAAAAATATTCCTCCTTAGGAAAAAAATTTCCCTGTTTCCGTTACTCATTCTCCTATATCCCTCATAAACAAACAAACAAAAAGACTAATCTAAATAATGTCTCTCTCTCTCTCTCTCTCTTCCCCAGGTTCATCCACTCTTTCTCTATTTCCTATGTTCAACAGCACATTCAACAACACAGCCCCAAAGATAACTCTCCATTCCCCCCCCCCCCCCCCCCCAACCTAATAAAAAGTCCTCTCTCTCTCTCTCACTCCGTTGCCCAAAAACAACTCATGAGAAGAAGAAGAAGAAAACTCATGAGAAGAGATGAAGAGGCGCTCTTTCACATTTCTCTCACAACTTTCAACTGAGAAGAGACTCTCAAACACAGTTCTCTATTTCCCTGAGCTCCACCAAACTTCCACTCCAGAACCTACTCAGCCCCAACCTCCTAGACTTCGTCCCACATAGCCGCACACCACCGTGATCCCTGACTCAACAACTACCATAGTCGCACACCCGTGCTCGCCGCCGCGAGAGCCACCGCAGGAAATTTTCATCCAGTTTATAAAGATGTTTTTCTCATATTTCAATTATTGATGCTTTTTATCTGGATTTGATGATTGAATTTTTATAATTCGAATCTCTTGCTTGGCTCGATTCATTTTTTTTCTTTTGAGTTATTCGTTTTTTTTTGAAGAAAATTGTTTTTAACGGCTTGTATCGGTCCGTATCGGATACGTATCGTCTGATACATTAATTTGTCCTCTGGATCGTCCGATACTGATATTTTGTCAATATAAAATCGGACTTGGTCAAAACCGATCCGATATTGATACGTATCGATATCGG
This sequence comes from Iris pallida, assembly GCA_029216955.1. Classification (NCBI taxonomy): domain Eukaryota; kingdom Viridiplantae; phylum Streptophyta; class Magnoliopsida; order Asparagales; family Iridaceae; genus Iris; species Iris pallida. The sequence goes on from JANAVB010020797.1 coordinate 3,959,686, forward strand.
CCGATACTTTGAACCTTGGTTTTGGTATTGAGTTTTGGGTTGATCTTGTGATTCTCTTCAACTGTTACTCTTCCAATCAAGGTATAACTTATAGTTTTGTTCTCTTTTTCTTTCCATGGCTTCTAGATTGTTCAATAAGGGTGGTAGAAAGAAGAGAAGGGGAGATGATGCTTCCTCTTCTAATCGTCCTCCAGAAGAGAACCCTACACCCATCTTCAGTCCACCAAAGCTTAAAGAGGTTATTTTGATGGTTCCCTCTCGTACCCTTGAAATGTCGGTTGAATGGTTCACCGATTTTCTGAAAGGATGGTGTTTCCAGGAAGCCCTATCATTTCTCTATTTTCTTACAGAACAAAGATATTTCTCAAGGACTATGCCTCTATGATTTTGTTCAAATTCGTAGACACTTTCTTGAATTTGATGTGAGCCTAATCCTTGTTCTGTCGGTCTGTTTTGGGCAAGGCATATGAACCTCTATTTCTATGAACTTCGTAGAATAGTGTTCAATACTATTTTGCAAAAAACTGACGGTTCGGACGAGGTTACCTTTGACATGATTTACTGTCTTTACAATCTGTATTACAGATACCATTCAACTTGCTACAGACCATGATTAACTCTATAATTGATGCTCGGAATACAGAGGCGTAACCTACTGTATGTTATGTATTTTTCGACGATCTTTTCACACTTTTTTGTTCCATTTAAGGACTGTCCTTCCGATCCTGCTCCTTCATACTTGAGGAAAGCTTGTAGGACTGTGACCCCTGCTCCTCAAGAGCAATCTTCTGATTCTAGTTCATCAAACTTTGCTGTTGCTACACCTCCTCCACCACCTATCACCTTAGACTCTATTCAAGCCAGAATGCTCGACCAGCTTCGCATCATCGACTATCATTCATCGATTCGATCTGCTGCTATCGCCAACTCTCTTCACGACTTGCAGTATAGTCCGCCCAACAACCCTAGTAGTGGATTTCACATTGATGACCCTTTTTCTATGCGACATCTGAACCCTGCTTCAGTTTACTATGGTCATGGTGATCCTCGCCCTGCTACTGCTGCTCAGGACACTGATGACGAGGACTAACCCTCTTGGTGGTTCCAGGCTTGGAGTTCTTAGTGTTGCTGTAGCTGATTTGATGTTATGTAGTTATCCTTTTATTTGGCAGTTGTTTTGTTTTAGTAGTGGATTTCTCATATTTAGCATTACGCTTATTGCGACTTAGTACTCTTTATGGTTTGTAATAAATATCGTCCTCTATGTTGCATCTTTATGCTTTCTTTTTCTTTTTCTTTTATGTGGCATTATATGGTTCTATGACATTTTATGGTTCAAATGTTCAAACTCTATGACCCTATCTATTTTATGTCTATCATGTGGTAACTCTTATGGATATTGATTATTTGTGGATATTGTTTTCTTACTCTTATGTTTTAAATGTCTCTTTAAATTACGGGAGAGCCATAACTTTTTTAATGCTTTGTCAAAGGGGTAGAACAATCGATACTCACAAATGAAGCTACAAGCTATGATAACGTACATAAATTTGTTTACTTTGGGTATCGGTCATGGTTTGTTAAATATCAAAATGGGGGAGATTGTTGTCCCAACAAGTTAATCCAGCCGAATTTTGATATTCGACCAACCACGTCTCGATATGACTTAGTACAAAGTAGCCAATAAATGCAGCACATGAAGCATAAAGATTAAACGCAAGCTCGATGGGTTCAACTCAGGAATTGACATTTTGGTCGTCATTGTATTTTTTTATTTTGTTTATGTATTTCTTGTTTCTTTTATTAGGATCAATCGTATATTGGGACGTGTTGGCACTAGGAAATGCAAATCCCTGCCTAAACCAAATCCTAGTCCACAAAAATCAACCTGACCAAACCCAAGTTGTTCTCGAACTCAGGCCGAACTTGGGCCAAATTCGGTCCCTTTGACCCAGTTTTAGTTTTGTCCGTTCTTCCTGACGAACTGGTCTCCAACGTTCATATTTTTGAACGTTAGGGTAATCGAGTTCTGGTCGAATTCGGTCCTCAGAGCATAATTTTAAAAACTATAAATAGACATTGAATCCCCCATTGTTGTTCACTCAATCACTCACTCTTTCACTGCCTATTCTGAGCTATTCAATCTTCCCATTTCCAAAGAACAACTCTCCAGCCTTCTAGTGTCAACGTGGTTCCAGTTAGAAGTCTGCTAGAGTTATAAAGCTTGGCTTTCAAGCAGTGTTCTAAAAATCGTCCAACTCGGGCGCCTAGGCGCTAGGCGGAGCCCCAACGAACCGATTATGCTAAAATCGGCCAGAAAAATCGGTGGCGGTCAAAATCGGCGCTAGGCGGTCAAAATCGGGTCTAGGCGGTCCCCAGGCGGCCCTTAGGCGACCAATTTTTTTTAAAAATTCAAAAAAAAATACATACTTACCTGCCGTCGCCGTCGTCGTCGTCGCCGTGGTCGTCGCCGCCGCCGTCGTCGCCGTCGTCGCCGCCGCCGTCGTCGTCGTCGTAGTCGCCGGTGGTGGCGGCGGCTGCTGCTGGTGGTGGTGGTGGCGGCTGCGGCTACTTCTGTTGGTGGTGGCGGTGGTGGTGGTGGTGGTGGGAGGGGAGGAGGAGAGGAGGAGGAGGAGAGGAGAGGTGGTGGGAGGGGAGGAGGGGAGGGGAGGGGAGGAGGAGGAGCGGAAGGGAGAGGGGAGTGCTCAGTGCTGCATCTGCTGCTGCTTCTGCTGTCTCTCTCCTCCCCCCCCACCCCCCACATATATATACATATATATTATAAAAAAAAAAATCGGCGCCTAGGCGCCGTCTAGGCGTCCTAGGCGCTAGTCGGCCCTCCGGCGCACCGACTCCACCTAGCGCTTTTTACAACATTGCTTTCAAGTTACTTCCATTTAAGTGTTTGAAGTCGACGAGCCATTCGGATCAAAGTACGTGGTTGTAATAAGTCGGCGAGCACTTCGGATCAAAGCTCGTGGTGTACTGCTATTTCACAAATAGTGGATCAATACCGGACAAGAGTCTCTGGAACTTGATTGCCTTCTACGAAAGACACCATTATACATTGCGGTGTTTGCGTTTGTGAGTTCTTAGCTTTGATTACTTTCCTATACTTGCTGATTTTTTAGTTGATAATTTACTTTGGTTTATTTGGATATTACTGCTGCACTCTATTCACCCCCTCTAGAGTTGCCTTCAATAAGATATTTAAAGGAGCCATTAGGACTAGAGGTAGGCCTTGACAAATTGTTTGTGTTACAGTGGTCGAGGTCCTTAATGGAGTAAAACGAAACAAAATAATTCAAACAATCGACCCAAATTTTAGGAAAATGCTTTTGTTGTTCTTGTACTTTAAACAAATAAAGTAAGGTAAATATGTTATGTATACATCATTTTAGTACATGTTTGTTTCCTAGCTATCAAAATTGACATTTCGTATCTATATTATGTGACTATGTAGTCATGATATTGCCATTCCTTCACTCGTTGGCGTAAATTGTTATAGAGATTCCTATAGCAAATTGTATTATCTTATACCTCTTCGTCTAGACTCTTTATAGTTTAGGGGAACTTGGAGAAGGCTCCTTGGTTGAATGAGATTAAACTGCAATAAAAAGGTAGTTCAACTACCTGCCAACTGACTGCATAGGTTTATTGCATAACCCTGTTATGATCATAGCTACTTTGGCTAGGCAATCGGTACCAAAATAGAGGGCTGACGTTTGGTCGACAACGGGTCATAAAACTTTGTTAAATCTTGCATGGAGCTTTCTTATACTCCATAGCCGACCCCATTATGATGGGAGAATGCTTGGATGATGATGATGATGATGATGTGACTATGTCATATCGTGTCACAGTATCTGTAAAGCCGCTGACAATTTGCAATGCCTCAACTGATAAAACTTCAGATGAGGCTTAACTACACCCCTGTGTATGTGAGAGATGATTGTGTTCTTCATGTCTTTTATACCATACCAATGTTGTTATTGCCTTTTTATGCTCTAGCACTTCCATAATTTGATTTCGCACCTAAACCATCTATTTTATGTTATATATATATATCTTCCTTTTAGAGTTGAAACAATTTTTATTGTCATTATCTGTTATATATATATATATATATATATATATATATAACAGATAATAAATTGTTTCAACTCTCTCTCTATATATATATATATATATATATATATATATATATATATATATATATATATATCACACTTTGTGATATATATATATATATATATATATATATATAATATATATATATATATATATATATATATATATATCACACTTTGTGATATATATATATATATATATATATATAATATATATATATATATATATCACACTTCCTTTTAGAGTTGAAACAAATTTTATTGTCATTATCTGTTCTTGTGTAGGTTGGACAGTTAAGAGAGGTAACCAATAAGTTGCACAATGCTGAACTCAAGCTGTTCTTGGAAGTTGAACTTGGACCGGTAATTGTTATTTTTCTTTTCTTGCATAGACCTCTTTGTTTACTTTTCTTCTTACAATATTCTCTGTTACCTTTGTGTTTATCTGTGACATGGTACAAAGAGACTTATCTACTAGACATTTAACTTGTGTTTTATTATTGATACACAATGTTGACATTGTAGGACCGAATCCCTATTTCTCCACCAGATAAGACCAAGGAAGACATACTGCTTTTCTTCAAACTTTATGACCCTGAGAAGGAGGAGCTTCGGTAATTTTAATTTATGTCCTTATAGTGACTGCATTCATTGTTTTGCTAAAATCCAATATAATCGGCACTTCTCTGTTTTAATTTGAATTTAGGTATGTGGGAAGGCTCTTTGTTAAGGCTCTAGGGAGACCATTAGAGATACTGCCAAAACTAAATGAAATGGCTGGATTTCCTCCAAATGAAGAAATTGACCTTTATGAGGTTGGTCTTCAACCTAACGTATGCATTTATTTCATATGTATTGGCAAGGATAGTGCACATAAATGTCTATTCTTGTATTCCTTTCCTAATTTACACTCAATTTTCTATTTATAGCTACTATGTATTTCTAAATGAAATTCTAAATGAAACAATATGATTCAAAAAGTCTACCCTAAATGTTTGGGATTAAGGATTTGTTGTTATTGTAGCTTCTACTATTATCTAAGTTTCCTTTCTTTGTCTGCTTTTCTGTTCAGGAAATAAAATTTGAACCAAATGTTATGTGCGAACACATTGAGAAGAAGCTTACTTTTCGATTGAGCCAGCTTGAAGATGGTGACATCATTTGCTATCAAAAATCTCCTGCTCCAGATAGTGAAGATCAATACCGATACTCAGATGTTCCTTCGTTTTTGGAATATGTTCACAGCCGGCAGGTATCAATATTATTGTACTTTGTTTATGCTGAGATCCCACTTAGACTACTATATTTTTGTAAATATATGCAATTTATGTTCTTTTTCTCTGAAATGTGCTGTAACTTGCCAAACAGTATTTGCAGCTCTTTAGAACACATAGTGTGCACAAAGATATTTGTGATTTAAGTTTATTTTGCTGCAAAACATAGTCACACACCTTGTTTGTGTCTTCGGATAACAGTTTTTAAGTTTTTTTTTTCATTGGCTTTAAGTTACTCCTTTGCAATTGTTTAGAAATGTTGATTTGCACTATCAGATAGGCAATGTCAAGAGGTTTTCTTTCTCTCTCTCTCTGAAACATGTCATTTTACATTTTAGATGGCACAGTGAGATGACCAGCACATATTGTAAACTATGAAATAAATGACTAATCATGTCAATTTTTCATGCTAGACCGGAGTAGTCGCAATTTTCATTCAATCTTCATTTCATTTTTCTGCTTCTTTTAACTTTGATTAGTATATAGCTATGAAGGAACTAGCTAATCATATTAACTCCCATTCGAAATAAACTGACAAAATAGCTATAAGAATGAGACAAATAGATGCCGACATGAGATGATAGATGCAGATGAAATGAAATGGCAGTGTGCACTTGATTGTGGCCGTGTGCCTGGGGGTAATAAAGAAATAATATGTGTGGTGGAGCGTGAATGTAATGCAGGAACTGGAAAAAGTTTCTCGGGATACCTGCTTTACTTTATATACTATGTGTGGCTACTTTGCTGCTAAGAGATGGGAAGTAACAGCATCTTATTTAGAAATAGATGAGCCTATCGGATGATTTTTATTTGGTAAGATGAACGCAGTATAGACCTAATAATGAAGGGAGGTTATCTGCTCAGTGCATAGTTTCAGTGGTTATTTATGGAAGAGTTTGCATTCAGATGCAAATAATCATATAATACATCTAAGTTTGTTTATATGAATTTTGTCTTGTCCATTAACAATATTAGGATGCGTGCATGCTAAACAAAAATGCAAAAATTGCTCAGTGTAAGAGACCAATACCAACATGTTATATGGAGCATGTCAACGGGCTTGGTTGAGATTCTAAAGTCAACTCCATATCTTTTTAAAAATTTTATGGCTATTGATTTTCATTAGATGCTTTTGACTTCTTCTGTAAGGAAGTATCCTGAAGAATCCTGGTTTAGAACTCCACAATTGTAGGAACCAAATAGATTTCACTTATTCTTCCATATTGAAACCAAACTATCGTGAGAAAGTCCTTTATTCTTATGGATGTCCTTAAATTTGTTTGTTTCTACCTCATTTGTCAGTTTAATTGGCTTGATGCATGCGGAGTTTTATTCTATATGATTGTTTCACTACACGATCCCACAGGTGGTCCATTTTCGGTCATTGGAGAAGCCAAAGGAGGAGGATTTTTGTTTGGAACTGTAAGCTTAACCCGAACATTATTGCTAGTGTCATATAGTTGGGTTTTCAGATTTGAAGTGCTCCTGCGACATGCTATCAGACTTTTTCCTTAAATGTTTCTTCTTTCTCTGAAGGTCAAAGCTTTTCACCTACGATGATGTCGTGGAAAGAGTAGCTAGGCAAATTGGTTTGGATGATCCATCAAAAATCCGTTTGACATCTCACAACTGCTATTCTCAGCAACCTAAACCCCAACCCATGAAATATCGGGGTGTTGAGCATCTGTCTGACATGCTGGTCCATTATAACCAGGTTGGTGACATCCTACATAAAAGTTCAATGCTAGAATCGATCCTTCTTACACAAATATGTTTTAATATGATAAATAATGGAATCTGATGTCTTTCTGTGTCCAGACTTCTGATATACTGTATTATGAAGTATTGGACATTCCTTTGCCTGAACTGCAATGTTTGAAAACCCTTAAGGTTGCATTCCACCATGCTACAAAGGATGAGGTCAGTTCTCTCATCATGGCTTGTCATGATGATTTACTAAATATATATGTATTTATACTCCTGTCACATAACTACAGTATTTCTGATCAGGTCGTAATTCACAGCATCAGACTACCCAAGAACAGCACTGTAGGCGATGTGATTAATGACTTGAAGACGAAGGTAACCGTTTGTAGTTCTGCATGATTTGTTCTGCTTCTTTTATTCTAACGACTTCAATTTTTTATTTTGGTAGCTATAAAATTAGTTTTAAAACTTGTCTATGATTGAATTTAACAAGTGATTACTTGATAATTGCATGTTATATGATGATTTAACTAGCAAGTAAAATAGAGTAACTTTTGGTGCCTTTGTTTCGAAATAGGTAGAGCTATCTCACCCTCATGCTGAACTGCGGTTGCTTGAGGTCTTCTATCACAAGATTTATAAGGTATTTTTTTTCCTTTTGGATGTTTCTTGAAGACACTCATGGGAGAATTCTGCATATGTATGCCTATGTCCAGTTCTATATTGATTATCTATAAATTGTCTATTGGAAGTTGTAAGTGGACTTACTTAGGAAGCAAGTTTATTATGAGTTTAATAACTGATAGCATCTGTAATAATAGACGAATGGACAACCTTTACTTGCAACTATCATAATACCATCATTTAACTATAATATACAAGATTGAAGTCTCTTTAGAACACAGATCATTAATAATAGTATATGTTTAGAACACAGGTCTGTAATAACTGACTAATGGATAATATTTACCTAAAACTTTCATAATACCATCGTTTAACAAATAATATACAAGATTCAAATCACTCTAGAACACAGGTCAGTAGTAGAATCCGTACCAACCGACTAAGGGACAATCTTTACTTAAACTTTCATAATACCATCATTTAACTAATAATATGTAAAGATTGAAATCTCTTTATATTTGCAGTGCCTTATTTATAATTTGATGCATATTTTAGATAACAAACGACCTCTGGAGAATATGTGGGTCTTTCTTTCATATTAAAATCAAAGAAACGATCCAGTGAAGGATAAAATTAAAAATGGAGAGCAGCAGCTGGCTGATCCCTGATTATTTAGTAATTGCACATGTTTTAACTTTTTGTTAAATACATGAACGTTTAATCATGTTATAATCTGTAGACGCACATGCACAACTAAAGCGGTCACATATGTTGAGAACTTTTGAACTATATGAATTAGAGTATGAAAATTTTGTTGCCAAAAGAAATCCCCTTATGTGAAGTGTACACACTTCTAAACTTTTACCATAATAGCGTTGGCATTTGTGCTCCTTGGTTGCACGAGGAGATTAAACTGCATGAACAAAAGGTAGGTCTATCTACCTACCTGTTAACTGGCCGCATAGGTTTTATGCCATGGTCTTCTCTTCTCGTAGCTACACTCTGTTTTTGCAAGTTTTGACCTAATTTTAGCTTGTTCTTGCCAATTTAGGCCAAAATTGGCTTGTCTTGACCCATTTTTGCTAGTTGACCATTTTCAATCTGTTTTGCAAATATAGACCCAAATTTTGTTTGTATCAGCATTATATTGTCTTTTTGCTTTATACTGGCAATGTTAAGTATGTATTTGCAAGTTTTGACCTAATTTTAGCTTGTTCTTGCCAATTTAGGCCAAAATTGGCTTGTCTTGACCCATTTTTGCAAGTTGACCAATTTCAATCTGTTTTGCAAATCTAGACCAAAATTTTGTTTGTATCAGCATTATATTGTCTTTTTGCTTTATACTGGCAATGTATCAGTATGTATTTGCAAGTTTTGACCAGATTTTAGCCTCAAGTATAACCAAATTTTGGTCAAACTTTGGTCCGTATCTGCACATGCCCCCTTCCATTTACCGGGTATCGGTCTGGTTTTACAAAAAAATTTGTCAGCCATTTGGGACAAAGTTTGTTCTGTATTATATTGTTTCTGCTATATATCAGCTCTTATCAGCCATATATCGGTAGATATCCGGAAATATTGGATCAATGTTTGTCCAGTACAGGCCAATATATGGTTGATATGCTCATTATTCAGCTAATACAGATAACTATCTGCAGTTTCAGATCGAATATGCTCAAATCCGAGCCATACGGCCAATATGTATTGGAATCGGCCGATTTTTTGACCCATTGTTAAAGCTTTACCCTTAGACTAGCAAAAAGTTGCAACAGCTACGCATCTTGTTCTATGTACATGAAAGCAGCTTTGTTAACTAGTGCTCACTTGTCCTGAAAATCAATCTCTGTATGCAAAGGCGTCTGCCTCCATTGCCAGGTCTATTTCTTCCATTGTTGCTCCTATTCCATTACGATGGTGAATGTAGATATAAATTGGTGGTTGAAAACTCTTTCCAAACATAATTTCTTTACCTGTAGCACCACACTAGACAGTTTTGCACTTAATTATCATTCTTCTGTCTGCTACAATATTCTATGCGTGTATTCATGATGTATATTTAGTTCAGGTGTTGGTAATCTTGGTCATTTCACAATTTAAGAGTAATAAAGAAGTGTGACTGACCATCTTTACAACAACAAAAATGCCTTTATCTCGAATTTTTGGAGTCGGCTGATTGAACCATCTTCTTCTGATCGGCTCTCTTAAGGGCCATATCATGTAATTCTAACAAAGTCCATATCCTTCTTTAACACTCAAATCATGTTAGTCTAGGTCTACGTCTACTCCTAACGGCTCCATTAACTACTATATGATAGCTCCTCCTTTTGGGAGCTTCTATTCGTCTGCGTTGCACGTATCTAAACCATTCAAGTCAATTTTTTTTTATATTGTTCTCAATTGGTATCATCTCTAACTTTTCACTGATATACTCATTTCTTATCCTATCATTTAATGTATTGTCACTCATCCATCATAGCAATATCATTTCAGCTACACTAACTTTCTGGACATGTTCTTTCTTAATTGTCTAACACTCTGATTCATAAAGCATGGCTGGTCTTATAGATGTTTTGTAAAAAAATTTCTTTCACCTTCAAAGATCTCTCTTATGATCACACAATTCTCCAGGCGCTCCTTCATTTCAGCCATCATGTTTTAATTCTATACATTACATCCTTCTCAATCTCTCCATCGTGATGAATGATTGACCCTAAATATCGAAAACTACCACTCTTAGGTATCTCTTGACCATCTATATGGGCTCCTCCCTCATTTCTTATGGATTTCGGGTTAAAATCATATTTCATATACTCTTTATCTTTCATTCTACTGATCCTAAATTTCTTAGATTCCAAAGTCTCTCTCTATACTTCTATTTTAGCATCTAAACATTCTCTACTCACATCAACAAACATAATATATTAACAAACATCATACATCATGGAACTTCCTCCTGGATATGCCTAATAATTTCATCCATAACTATCACAAAAAAGTAAGTACTCGAAGTTGATCCTTGGTAATAGAGAACGAGTTACTATTTCATCCAATAGTTCCATAGTTGTCATAACTTTATCATACATATACTTAATAATCTCAATATAAAATAATCTCAATATAACTACTAGAAACCAAGGTTCTAAACGGTGGAGGCGGGTGCGCGGCGGAGAGGGTCAGTCTACCGTCTAGGCCATTAATACATTTTGGGCACTTTTACTACTTTTTTACTCTTTTTTTTTTGCATACTATGCATATTTTAAGCGTGTTTGATACATAACTAAGTTGAAGAACAAAGATTTGTGAACTTTCAGTCTTGTAAAAGTGAACCATAGGTCCATAATGCTTGTAAAATTGTTTTACCAAAACATCTAGTTAGGTATTGCTCCGCTATTCGCCCGCTTCTCACCTCCTCCTATGCTGCCAAACCTCCGCGGCGCCTACTCCACCGTCAACGGTAAAAACGGTACAGATAGCGACCGCCTACAGTCTACTAAGTAAATGATTTTCATAGTAATAAATAATCTTCTTAGCAAGTAAATGACCCTAAGAAGTTGTAAATCTTTTTCTCTTTTTTTTTTCTCTAAATCTTTTCATAAATCTTCTTAGTAAGTAAATGTCTTTCATAGCATATCTCCTGCCATAAAACCAAACTATTCTTTGAAATTGTAGTCTCTTTTCTTTATCTTTGTTTAATTACTCTCTTCTATAGTTTCATGTATGACTCATAAACTTAATTTCTCGATAGTTGTTGCAACTTTGTAGCTCTCCCTTGTTTTGTATATGGGTACTATAATATTGCTTCTCTATTCATCTGTTATCTTCCTAGTCCTTAGGAGTTTGTCGAATAATAAAGTAAGCCACATCAATCCTTTCCTCCCTAAACATTTTCAAATCTCAATAGGAATATCATCCGGTCTTACGACTTTTCTATTTTCTATTTTCTTTAAAGCATCCTTAATTTCAAAAAATTAATTTTATGACAATACTAGTATGACTCGGTAGCTAATTCTAAATCCAAACTAAGCTTTTCTAGGTTGCTCTCATGAGAAATACCTTGTGAAAATAACTCCACCTCTCAATATAATTCTGTTATTAGTATTTTTTGGTTGTCGCTCTTGATATACTAAATATTACCTAAATTTTAGCTCTTTTCTCTACTCTTAGCAAGCATATAAATATCTTTTTCTTCCTTCTTAGTTTCCAACCTCGTATATAAATAATCATAGGCCTTACATTTGGCTTCACTAATTGCTTTCTTAGCTTACTTTTTTGCTACTTTATCTCTCTCAAAGTTTTCCACTTTTACGCTTTTTGCAAAGCTTTATAGGCTATTCTTTTTTCCTTAATAACTTTTTGAACTTCCTCGTTCCACCTGCAACTTTCTTTCGATGTCTAACCATTAGCTTTTGACACTCCTAGAATCTCTCTTACTACTTTCTTGATACAACTTGCCATATTGTACCACATAACATTAGAATCCGCTTCTATGTCCTATCTTCCTTTATCCTTTTATCCTTCAATTTATTAAGTTCTCTTTCAACTTCCACCATTTATTTCTTGGTCTCTTCTCCACCTTAGCCTCTCTCTTCCAGACATTAGAATCCACAAATAATCTTTAGTTTAACAGATTTTGTATTATTATACTAACCTTTGTGCTTAGATCCTGTAGAAAAAGTGAACGAAAATCAGATTCAACCACCAAGTTGAGTTATCTTTGTTTGTTTTGCCAACTTTAAATTGGTGCCATTTGGCATAATCTCACATTGAAATGATCACCCAACATATTTCTTATTTCAGTCTTTTGTTAGGCTCTTCTTACTTTAGACTCCGTCACTGTTCTACTTCTATATATGATTCTAGCAAGAACTTTTGTGGTGGTTGTAGGATTTCATTCCTGCATTCTGTTATAGGATGACCTGCTGCCTACCAAGTACTTTGTGTATGATTGTTTATATGGAGTACTTAGTAAACTGTTCTTCAAATTTTGGTCAAGAAACCCCAGTCTGCCTCATTTCCATCAGACTTGGTTTCTGTAGCTCACTGCTCTTTACCTATCCTTACTTGTCTGGTCTTGTCGCACATATGGTAATGGGTCCAGGCAGGTCAATATCTTTTTGGTAGATGGGTCTGAATAAGTTTCGATTTGGGTTTTGCCTTTAATGAAATAGTTTATTCAATGGATTCACATTGGACTTACGTTATCATGAAATTGATATGCTCCAATTGATTCCTCACCTGATCTTAGACTAGTGAACCTACACTTTAGATGAGGACTTAATGGATGGCTTATTTAATTCTGGCTCCTTTCAAATTCAGCCATTAAAGGCAAAACTAAAATTCACACATAAGGTATAATAGTGTTACTTGGTAATTAATACATTGAGTTATTCTCTCACAAAGATACAACAAACTACTACTTGCTACCACCTATTTTTTTTCTCTTTCCTTTATGTTTACAATGTCTTCACACATGTCAAAGCAAGATTTGGTGTTCAGTGAGATCACACATGCCTGCAAATTTTCTCTTTTTCATGTTTGTAATTTTGCATGTGCTTGTGCACCAAGAAATGCTCATGTGCTTGTGTGTGTGGCTTGGGGTGCATGTTTGTGTGTGCATACTACGTAGAATTCTTTCAAAAAGACATGAATTTTACCTAGGTTGGTCATGGTTTAGCTATGATTTTTTGAAAATAATTTCTGACATGTTGAGACTTTAGATTAGTCTTGTTAAGCCTCTTGCTGACCAGTCTTATATTGCAGATCTTCCCATCTATAGAGAAAATAGAGAATATAAATGATCAGTACTGGACGTTGCGTGCAGAGGAGGTAAGTTTTCACTTTTTCCAGGTTTACTGTTATGTTTCTCTTTTTCCTGTTGGATTTTCATAGAACAGATGATCTTGAATAACATGCACTCATCTCAAAAGAAAGTTACTTTCTAGATGACACTAGGTATAAGTCAACTGTGTTTTAAACAGTTTAAGCTTCTACATTGTTGCAGATTCCAGAGGAAGAGAAAAATATTGGTCCTAATGATCGGTTGATTCATGTTTATCACTTCACAAAAGATCCGAATCAAAACCAATTGGTATGCTCATCAGAAACTTATCTTTCAGCCCAGTTTAGTAGAGCACTATAGTAAAGTAAAACAATTTTATTTGTTAAAAGTTAAAACTTAATGCCCTAAGATAAGAAAATAAGTGTATCCAGTGTACGGTGTTTCGATATATTTCTCAAGATCATATTTTGCAGTGGACATCAGTGATTTGCACCTGGCTAATTTTAAGGCTACATCTTGGATACTGTTTAACCTTTCTTATGGTGGTGTACATAAGCAACATGTGAAAGTATATTCTTTGTTATACCAATTCTTCTTTTGCTCCCTCTTATACCCAATACTGTTTGTTTTACATTGTATGTCAGGGTTTGTAGTTTATGCCATTTTCCATGGTATAATATTAATTGCTCATCCTTTTACCTATTTTGATTTGTCGTGCTTCTGCCTTCGGATTTTATGATCTCACCTAAGCTATTACTTTTCATTTCTACAGCAGGTTCAGAATTTTGGAGAACCTTTCTTCTTGGTTATCCGTGAAGGTGAGACTTTAGCTGAGGTGAAATCACGTATTCAAAAGAAATTGCAAGTTTCAGATGAGGATTTCTCAAAGGTATATACATATATCTTTCACAAAAATTCCTTCCATCGCCCACTTGCCAAGGTCCAAAAACATGCGTTTATGAGCTATTATGGTGCCAACAGTGTCCTTTTATCGTTTTCTACAAACCCAATGTGCTCTCCTAGGACATGCATGCCTAATCGTTCCACTTTTCTTTTGGAAGTTATCAATGTTTACTCGAAAATGAAGGAATTGCGACTATCACCTAAGTAAAATCCTTTTCTTCTAAGAATGCTTTTTATATTGGTTTTTCTTAGTAATGTAGTCATAAAAGGATGCATTGGAGGTGTCCATTTTGACGTTTGTTCCTGCCATTTCTTGCATTAGTTGTTAAACCTAGGTCTTAGAGTTCTGGATGTTGGGAAGCCTGGTATCGCCCCTAAAGTATCAGTTCTGTCATTTTTGGTTATCATCTGAAAATGTTTTTATCAGAAATTCTAGCCTCATTCTCAAATGTTTACCCCTATGTGAACAATACACATTGCAAAAGTTGAGGTTTTGTTTCTCAACCTATTACAGTCAAATTGAAAGTGTGGTGTGTTAGTGTGGAGCTCATTTCGTTAGCAAGTGTTTAAGTATTAGTCTATTAGTCTATGGACTTTAGTCCCCCATCGGATAGAACCAATAATGAGAGGCTGACTCTCTCCTATAAATATGTACTCACTCATATCAGTGAATCTATCCCAATTAACTCTTTATACATGGTATCATAGCCAAATCTCTAACCCTAGCCACCTCTTCTCTCTCTCTCTCTCTCTCTCGCTCTTCTTTTTTCCTCCTCGTCCCTACCGCCGGCTACTTCCCTAGCGTCACCACCGCCCGCTCCTGCCCCCAGCCTACCACCGCCCTTAGCCGACCGCTCGTCTGATCCCGGCCAACCACAGCCCCGCACAACCCCAACAGCCGCCTACTCACGCCAGACACCCTCCCGAACTCCCCAGCTGCGCCTTCACAGCCGACCCCGGCCTACCACCGCCCGCCCGACCCCAGCCCACCACAGCCCCCGTACGATCCCTCCCCTCGGCTGACAACCCCCTCCAGCCCCTGCTCGCACCCTAGCCCCCTCATGACAGCCTCCCCAGCCGCGCCTATGATCGTTTGTGTGAACCTCTGAATCTCGACAATGACATTAGGAGTTAACATAGAGCAAACTCGATTGTATGTGAACTTCTGTTCCTGACCTGGTATTCACAAGGATCTAAGAGAACAAACTAGTTTTGTGTGAATTTCTGTCATGGCTTATGTGATCCGCCTTCGATCTCTGCTACGAATGCGCGAGCAAGTATTGGCAACATTGTTGTGAACATCGTGCATTAGCGAGATTGATGTGAATATCGGTTCGTGACGATCAAACGATAGTCGAATCGAGAGGATGAAAGATGTCGAATACTATGGTGAATAGCAGTGCTGGTAGCGCCAGTGTCGGAAACACAAAGGTGGGGACACCGGTCACTGGTACAACGATTTTTTCGATTCGACTTGTCGATCGGAGGCTGGATGGCTCGGATAGCTACTCACGTGGCGCAAGAAGGTCGAAAATATGTTTCGAGGAATCAGTTGTCCAAACATATCACTGACAACCCTCCAACGGAGAATGATCTCACATTTGAGCAATGAGAGACTGATGATAGCAGACTGTTTACATAGTTGATGAATTCGATGGAACCATCAGTCGAGGATATGGTTCAGAATACAGATTCGGTGAAAGAGCTTTAAGAGGTCCTAAAGATTGCATTTGATGACAACCACGATTTGTCTCAAATCTATGACTCTATTGTTGGCGTCTGTCGAGCTGATCAAGGAGACAAGTCACATAATGACCACTTTCGTGTCTTTAAGGCGCTAACTGATGATGTTGATCGTGTGTTACCTTTGACGACAGATAGCAATGAGGCTATGACTCAACCTCACTAGTTCTATGTCATGGTGTATCTCGTCTCACTTCGTCCTGATGCTGACTATGCACGGTTTCCGATTATTGCTGGGGCCGAGGTTCCATCGCTGATGGAAATCCACTTTTGTATCCTACGGATAGCGAAAGTAGTTGGGACTGATACGAGTGATGCACATGCTGATCGATTTGTCTTGGGTGCTGCTCGTGGTCGATTTCGTAGCTGTCGTTGTGGTAGACGTGGAGGCCGAAATGCTAGTCGTGATGGTGGGTGAGGTAATGGAGGACGACTATGCACATGTTTCAATTGTGGTCAACCTGAACATTTTCAGTGGTAATACCCCCAAGCTTCTACTGCCAATGTTGCATCGGATGCTCATGATGATGAAGAGTATTCCATGCAGATGACTGTAGAGACCTATACAAAATTCGTTGAATTCCAAGCTCAACGACGTGGAGGAGCCTCCACATCTGGATCCACTGCCGGATACTCAGCGGCGTGTGTGGTAAGGTCAAAGCAATGGATGATTTACTCGGGTGCGTCTGTTCACATGACAGACGATGCAGGTATGTTGCATAATTGTATTTTTGTGGGTCATGTGACATTGTTGCGATTGACAGTTTCTTGGAAGTTCGTGGAAAATGAAGTACCCATCTTTCTCCCTGTCTGTCACTCACTTCAGTTTTACATACACTCGAAAACTCATTCAATTTATTATCAATTAGTCGGATTACACGTGACTTTCACTGTTCGGTAACGTTCTTTTTTGATGATTGTATTTTTCAGGACCTGAAGACTAGAAATACTATCGGTAAGGGACATGTGGGTGGAGGCTTGTATTTGTTTGAAGGGAATTCGTTTGTTGCATGTGTCGATTTGTCACTTAACCCGTTTGAATTGCATTGCTGATTATGTCACCCATCTATCCAAGCTCTCCAAAAAATATGTCCATCATTAGATTTTAGAGTTCCTTTTCATTGTGAGTCCTGTAGTCCGGCTAAGGTCCTCTTGATTTAGTGCATTATGATGTATGTGGTCCATGCCCTATTGAATCTATGATGGGGTTCAAGTATTTTGTTTCATTTGTTGATAATTACTCACGAGTCACTTTTGTCTACTACTTAATTGAAAAATCGTTCCGAACTATTTAATATTTGGTACAATTTTTATACTGGAATAAAAATCTAATTTGGTGTTTCTGTTAAATGTCTTCAGAACGATAATGGTCGTGAGTATGTGTCTCGTGAGTTCACCTCCCACCTGTCTAGACATGGGATATCCACCAAACTTTCTGTCCTTACACTCCACTGCAAAATGGTATGACCGAACATAAGGACCATCACCGCTTGAAAATAACTCGTGCTCTTATGTTTCATGTCTGTACTACCAGAAAATTTTGGTCGGATGTTGTTCTTACAGCTTACTATCTGATCAATTGTATGTCATCTGTTGTTTTCAATAGCACTACTTTTATTTCTAGATTATATCTCAATCGTATGTCATTTCCTCTACCTCTCAAAGTTTTTTGGGCGCTTGTGTTACGTTCGAGATACTCGATCTACTCTTTCTAAATTGGACCCAAAGGCACTGAAATGTATTTTTTTGGGGTATTGTTTTTCTTCAACCTTGAAGAGATATATTATGTTTCTAGATGTTACCTGTGTTGAGACTGGGTTCCGCTCTCCAACTAAAGAATATATTCTGAAAATTTACCTGGATGATAACTTTCTTTTGTATCTGGTTCAAACGCAGTGGCCGCTCGTATGGGTGCCCTCTCCTACCCAGCCAGTCTCACCGTTAGAAGGTCCGCAAACACCAGCTCCGTAGCTCCGTCAGAACTGGCATTAACAGACTCACTCAACACTGTAGAGCAGGTGTCGTCATCAGAGTCCACAGATTCACCACCGGCTAATTTAACGACTCGTTCCCGTTGTGCATGTCGTAACCATCCTTTATATATTGATAACTGCAAAGGGCTCGTAAGTCGCACTCAGTCCTTGGTGGCTACTATGGGATTCAGATTCTACAATCTGCCGAGGAGGGCCTCCAACATCCTGGTTTGTGTGTCGCTATGGAGGAGGAGACGCGGGCGCTACGGGAGAACCATACATGGGGCTTGATGGATTTGTCTTCCAATTAGAAGGCAGTAGGTTGCAAATGAGTGTTCACTATCAAGATGAAATCGGATGACACCCTTGATTGCCTGAATGCTCGCCTTGTGGCTAAAGGATATTCTCAGACTTGTGATGTGGATTACTTTGAGACTTTCTCTTGAGTTGCCAGGATGACCTTTGTGCGAGTGCTCTTGTCCTTAGATGCATGTGCCAATCCAAGAAGGATCATTCAGTATTTTACCGACAGACATTAGTTGGATGGATACTACTTGATGTTTATGTTGATTACATTATGATTACGGGGGACAACAGTTAGAGTATTACAGGGCTGAAAATATTTTTGGGTGAGTCGACAAAACATTAAAGTAGGGTAAGTAAGACATTTTAATGTCTCAGAGGAAGTGTTTGCTTGACATTCTAACTGAAGCAGGAATGATGCAAATTAAGGGCACGATCTCACCCATGGATCAAGGGATAAATTTACTCTCCGATGTGGGGGATATTGATGACCAATCCCGATCAGTATCGTCGGCTGGTTGAAAAACTCAACTACCTGGCAGCCATGACTCGTCCAGACATTTCCTTAGATGAAGTGTTGTGAGTAGATTTATGGCTTCTCCACGTGTTCCGTATTGGCAAACAGTTCTTAGGATCTTGTGCTATCTAGATTAAAATCCGGAAAAAGAAATTCGGATGAGAATCAGGGGCATACTCGTCTCGAGTGTTTTACAGAGGCTGACTTAGGTGCAAGTCTTACAGATAGACGGTCTACTAGGCCTGTCAATGGTAGCTTATTGGTCGGATATTGGCATTACCATATCCGAACCATTACCTATCGGATATATCCGAGATCCGATCGGATAGAAGTTTTGGTTACCGTATCCGTTACGATAATTTTAACGGATATCGGATAATGTCCGAACCAATAAGATTATTAAAAAAATATTTAAGAAGGGAAGAAAAATATCAGAACCAGCAGATTTTGTCAAGAAACAACAGATTTCTACATTGAAACGATAGATTTTGTCTAGAAACAACATATTTCCACATTGAAATATCAGAAGCAGCAGATTTCCACATTGGAACAGCAAATTTTGTCAGATATATGTGCAGATTTTCACATTGAAATATCATAAGTAGCAGAATTCCATGCATGCATTGAATATATTTGTACCAAAAAATTCTCCACACAAGCACATAACCAATAGTCCCATGCATACATTGAATATATTTTAAATTTGTTAAATAATTTAAATATTATCGGTTCAGATATTATTGGTCCGGATATGACACTTACCGTATTCGCATCCGATATTCGATAAATATCCGATATGATATCCGTATCTGTATCCGAAATTTCAGATATTTTCGGTTCGAATACGGATCAGATACGGATTTTCGGTCTACCATTGACAGGCCTACGGTCTACATCTGGCTATTCGGTATTTATTGGCGGGAACTTAGTTTCGTGGAAGAGCAAGAAGCAGAGTATGGTCTCACGATCGAGTTCAGAAGCGGAATACCGAGCTATTGCTCATGGCACCACCGATGGGTTATATCTGCATCATCTTCTAAAGGAGCTGGAAAAAGAAGCAGGATCGGAAGCAACATATATGTAGTGTAATTATCAGTCAGCTATCCATATTGTTACCAATCATGTATTTCATGAAAGGACGAAACACATTGAGATCGGCATCCACTTCGTCCGTGATGAATACCAAAAATGGGCGACAACATTTCACCACGTGAGAATCGGCAATCAGATAGCAGATATCTTTATAAAGTCTCTTTTGGGCACTCATGTTCAGTTTATTTGTAACAAGTCGGACATGATTGACATCTATGCTCTAGCTTGAGGGAGGGTGTTAAGTATTAGCCTATTAGTCTTTGTGCTTTAGTCCCACATTGGGTAGAACCAATAATGAGGTTGACTCTCCTATGAATATGTACTTACTCGTATCAATGAATCTATCCCAATTAACTCTTTCTACGGCGAGAATCAACAGACTCTTCCATGAATACAAAACTACGCATCAGCATCCTGCATATATCGTAAGTAGGGTTAAGGTCCAAATTTGTGTTTGGAGAACTGGTTTTTGAAATTTGTAATGTGTACTCGGAGAGGAGGTAATGATATAGTTTATAGAATGTTTGCATATTCGGAATTAATTTTAAGTTCATTTTGTCCGAGGCAAATCGACACTGTAAAATGTGTTTCCTTGCGTGTACATTTTGTCCGTCTGTCTATATTAACTATCAAAATGAAACTTCTTACCCTATTAAATTTTGCGAATTGTGTATTCCATATTGATGTTCTTGTTGTCAGTGGAAGTTTGCATTTCTGTCACTTGGTCGGCCAGAATATCTTCAGGACTCCGACATTGTATCTAGCCGGTTTCAGGTATGGGGCACCTTCTTTTTGTTACTTTTCGTTTTATCCTCTTCCATGAGTTGGTGTTCATCACTACTTTCCCTTCTGTATCTTTTCAGAGAAGAGATGTTTATGGAGCTTGGGAGCAATACCTCGGATTGGAGCACTCGGACACTGCTCCGAAAAGGCTTCACACCGCCAATCAGGTAACTTATTCAGCCAGTGTATTTAATTACTTAAGCTTGCCCTACAAAATGAGAAGAAAAAAAGAATCGTTTCCCAGCCTTCAGTAGTTGCCTAGTATATATTAGGCCTTTGACCTTCTAAAATGTTTATGGAGCATTCATTAAGCGAATCATTTCACGACTAATCACTACTTGCAGAATCGGCACACATTTGAGAAACCTGTGAAAATCTACAACTAGCGAGTTTCAGAGCCCACTATGAAGTGGGTGCCAGGAACTAATCCAGAAAATAGAGGATTATGGCATCTAGATTAAAATACAGAAGGAAGGCAGCAGCTGTGAGGTGTCACTGTTATCGGCTTTGTTGTTACGGTGTAATCTGTTCGTATCGAGGAGGAAAGAATCGTGATCTTGCCATATATCGAAGGCAACTCCTTTCTGTTTATCTATTTTTGTGGTCAATTCCTGAAGTAGGATATAGGTCATCGTCCCCTTCGTGTCCATTGTAGTTTTAGTACATGGGGAGATTTGGGAGCAGGGGATGTATACAGATGTAGTGGCCGACTGCTTGAGAAGTTTGTTGTCTATTGTTTATTCTCGTCTTCTGTACCGTCTTCTCGACCCGGCCCACTTGTCATTGGCTTTTTTTTTCATAGAAAGCTGGGGCTTTTGTACACAATGTGGTGGTTGGTCTCTTGTATGACATGAGTTGGGTACAATGTAGGTTATACATTGCCAGCGTGGATGTGACTTTTGACTTTATTTTATTGACATGTTCATATGAATAAAGAAAACGGTGCTGCTATTTGGCCCGCGGACGGGCCAGCCCGCCCGCCACGTGGCCTTCCCCCATTGGCCGGTCAATGGCGTGGGCCCCATGCTAACCGGGGGGGGGGGGGGGGGGGGGGGGGGGGGGCGCCAATGGGGGAGTGCCACGCAGGCGGGCGGGCTGGCCCGAAAATGAAGATGTGTTGTTCATGCCCATTACTGATGGCTCGTACTTGAAAAAAACTGTGGTATTGCTGCCATTTAAATTGACGAGGAAAATTAACAGATTAGCAGTGTACCTGGTTTGTTGGTTTGTGGCAGTGGCTGATGTCCTCAATTTGAACAATGATATGCTTGTTCATTGCAGTTATATCTATTTTTAAGTTGTGCATGTTCCTGTCCAATTGCTGTTACTAGCAGCTTCATAACTTTGCTTAGTTTGCAACTTTGCATGCTCCATATCGGTACATACCAAACTTTTTTGATTCGCTGCGTAAGTTTTTTTTTTTTTTTTTTCCTTAGATTCAGCTATATATGTCATCTCAATAATGTGTTTAGTCTATCGAAAATAATAATAAACTCTACTACTATAATACGTATTGGAAACGACTCAAAAATAAGTAGTCAAAGCTGTATGTATCTCTTCTATTAATTAATTATAATAAAAAATTTAACTACCGCCTAATGTATACTCAAGTAGTTGAACTGTATGTATATTTTCTATTAATAAATAAATTTTTTTCTAACCACTACATCTGTACTCACGTAGTTAAAAGAAAAATTTCTAAAAATTCTTATAATATAAACATATAATAAATTCTAAAATATATTTAATATTTAAATTATATTTAAATTAAGTACATAATATTACCTAACTAAAGACATCAAATTTTTAAAAACGTATCTGTAACCAATCATAATTTAGTTATATTTAAAATATTTAAATATAATTTAGATTTTTATCTATTTTTAAACAAGATAGTAGATTTTTTTTTTTTGGTACTTACACGTGAACGTGACTGCTTTTTACAAAAGATATTTGACAATTCAAATTCCTATCCTTCATCCTTCCATCACTATCTGGTTATGTTACTAGTGACGGTTCCTAGCACGGAGTTCCCTCTCATTTTAATTAGGGATATTTTAGCAAATACCCCCATTCAAAATCTATAAACTAACATATACCCCCACTTTAAAAAAAACTAGCATATACCCCTATTCCATGTGAAACAGCCAAATTTTCGTTTAAAAAGTGGGGGTATAGCTTAAAATTTTAAATATTCCATACAAACAATGGGGGTATATGTTAGATTTTTTTAAAAGGGGGGGCATATGCTAGTTTATACATTTTAAATGGGGGCATTTGCTAAAATATCCCTTTTAATTAAGTTTGTCCCCAAGTCAGTCGACATTTGAACCCACCATGTCCACTCCATCTCCCTAACAAGTGTTACCACAATGCAACACGCGTCTCATGAAAGTACAGAGATGGACTTGACGCCGTGGTACATGCGTGTATGAATGATTCATACGTCTTCGCGCTTTACAAACAAGTTGAACGTGAATCCAATGAGTTATAATAGCTATGCTTGTGTTGGTATATGTACATGGGGTGAGGTGGTCCAGTGAGTTGATTTTCCTAAAGGTTTAAGTGTAAATCACAAAGAACAAGTCTTTGTTTTGTTACTCACTATGGAAAACCATAGAAGCTAAGCGACTCAGACGCGGGCGAAGGACGCAAAGTGGCGCTTTGATGGCATTCGATTATTGCGTCCAGATGCATAAGCGGCCATGCGCTATGCGGCCAGGCCGGCGCAACGGCTGCTTTCGGCATTGTCCGGCCTGTCACTGTTTTCGGCGTGGGCGGTGTTGTCAGCGTGCGGCATGCTGTTGTGTCGACGCATAGGACTGTGACGCGGATTTAGTGGAATTTGGTCAGACAACGCGTATGCGCGCATGAACATGTCTATGCGCGCATAATAGAGCTCAACTCCTCTCATTTGAAGAGAGTTGGAAAAATGGAAGAAAAAGAAAGTGAGGGCGACAAATCCATTCTAGGAGGGTCTATGCACCTATGAGCAGTTTGCGCACTTTCGAGTTTCCAAGTTGTCCAAGAGTGACAGGAGCGTTCCAGAAGTTTTTTGGTGAACTTGTTGGCTCCTGGGAGCATATCGTCTATGGGACGAATCTTGCTTTGAGCATCGGTGACATGTTCACCCTAGCAAGAAGATTTAATTTTGTGTATTTTCTCTTAATTTTGTTCTCTCATTGTAGCGTCGGCGAACATAAAGATAAGAACGTTTTTGTTTATTTCTTCTCCTTCCTGTTGTGAACATTCTATCTCAATTGCAACTACATTTGCAAGGAAGAACGAGTTTTATTCTTTGTACACTTATTTTTTGGGTTTCCCATACTTCGGTTGGGATCATGAAGTTCGGTGTCACGTCCCAGAACCAGAATACTGGATAGCGGGGGAATGACTCAGCCAGCTACGTATTACGGGTAGATGAATACCGTATAATACGATCAATGCTGTCTAAAAAACGAGGGGGTGCATACTACACAAAAGTCACATTATGGTCACTTCACATCTACTGTCTCAATCATTCAAACAAGAAGCAAAAATAGAGAACATGTAAGATAAAACAGTAAGGCGTCCCAAACGCTCAGTCAAAATGTTCTTGATATCTGACTTTACAAAACATAGCCAGATGACGAAGCAAGGTATATACAATTGTTATCAGCTGCAGCCTGACTTAGTTACAATTATGTAAAAGTAAGTACAAGACCATCCGACTAACATGTCGGTGCCAAACGGCAAAATATAAAGTAAGTAACAAAACGAGCGGGGAAGTAAGGAACCCACTCGAGTCCTCCTGCGATCATCCCTCTAGTATTGACCATCTTGGAGGTGGAAGTAAGCTGAGTCCTCGGGAACCGGCTCTAAATCTGGCCATGCAAAACCAGAGAGGTTAGACCTCTAATAGCAAGTACCGCAAGGAAGCACGATATGAAGAATTTAAACCCGTAACTAAGAGAATATAATAATAGATCTCTGCTTGCTACTGGGATTCGCATAACATCACGACACTTCGAACCAACCTCCCAACCAAACAAGGACAGAAGTTGGTCCGTCATACCCTGACATTCTGATCATCTCAGTTAGTTAACAGAGTAGATACATTACACAAACAAATCAATTTAAACGGCCATGCAACTACTACGGCTCGCTACTGTGAGTTCTAAGTTATCTTGGAATTATGCGATAAAGGATTCCTCAGTTCTTACTATGCGCAAACAAGGGTAGTTTATCCAATCAATCAATTGCGCCAATCATGTATTTAGACGAGTCCCAGCGGGACGCCCGTCGTTAATATACAATGTACAATAAATAATATAAGCAGATACCACTCCCTGCCCGTGTGGCAGGTTTGCAGTATCTGTGGGAACCAGCCGGCCTGTCGGACACTTAATAGTCCCAAAGAGGGCTGCCATGTAAGAACTCGGAAATCCGTTCTCTCCATGCAATCATCATTTTATTTAACTTAATAGCCTCTATGTTGAGTGAAATCCCATGCCGTGGATCATGGTCATTCAGAATGAGTACTTTCGTACGGGGTACGATATGCACATCTCTACAACGATACCCGTGCGGTTAGGTTGTAGGTCTTACATAGCGTAATGCAACAATCAAAACTAGCCACGGAATAATCATGCCTTGACCATAAAGTACACATGCTGCTTTTGTAGAGAAATAAATAAATTGAAGCCTGCATATGCCTGTATGCCAATATCCGGGATCGACCAATCGATTACAACAGTTCATAATTAATATGAACGTGTCTCATTCATTCAATTCAATAAGACGACTAGCCAGTCTCTTAGTTCCAACTAGGAACGCATGATCAATTGTTAGTCAAGGTCATAATCAATATCAATCAATGTTAATTCGGGACAAGAATTAGTCAAAAGGCATCATGGGCTATAGTTCATGCGGCCGAGAAATTATAGAAGTTCATGCGGCTGAGAGAAAACAGCATGCGCCGGAAACAGCATGTGCCAGAAAACAGCATGCGCCAGAAACAGCATGTGCCAGAAAATAGCATGCGCCAGAAAACAGCATGTGCCGGAAACAGCATGCGCCGGAAACAACATGCGCCAGAAAAAGCATGCGCCAGAAACAGCATGCGCCAGGAAACAGCATGCACCGGAAACAGCATGCGCCGGAAACATCATGCGCCGGAAACAGCATGTACTGCTCATCTTCTCCAATCAGCCTCTAATGGCCATGAAAATCCATGAACCAAAAAGACCATAAATCACTCAAAATAAGTCAAAATCAGGACTTCCAATAGTCAAAATTGGGTAGAATCAAATTTTCTACAACATGGAACCATCAAAACTTGAAAAATAACAAAGTTACTAGATCAAAACCTAAAAATTCCGAAAATATATTAAACTTAGATCTACAAAAAATGAGCCATAGGAATCGAAAATGCTAAGTACTAAAGTATCTAAGAATCCTGAGAGGAAGGCAATGGAACAACAAAAATGGAAATCCATCAAGAAGCAAGTTGGCACTTGCCTAGCCCTCCTAGGTTGGTGGGAGAGTTATGAGGAAGAAGAAGAGAAATGAGAAGAAGCAATGAAGAGTGAGAAAGGGGATGAGGCTTTTAAATGAAGGAGTGGTGGTAGGTGGGGGGTTGGGTTCATGTTGAACCATCAAGGCCAAAAATTAAACCAACTCGGGTCGAACCCAATAAGCAAAGCAGAAAGTAAAATGCAGAATTAAAATTACAGGAAATTAATTAACATAAAATTAAAGGGATTTAAATACAGAATAATACATGATAAATATAAAATAAATACATTCCAGCAGTACATGTATTTAGAATACGTATTCCGGGAACGGGAAGTGACATCTCTACCCTCCCTAGAAAAATTCTGTTCTCGAAATTTTAAATCCAAGCATGATAGAAACATCGGAGCTAAAATAATCTAAGTATAAGCAATTTGAGTAAGCAATCATTCTACAATGCCAATAGCAAGTAACATATCTATGTTTAACTATCGACGACACCAAGCAATTCTACTCATAAGGTGACAAGCATGAGGAGTTAAGACAATCCAGGTATACAGAAAGAGATATACCTTGTGAGTCAAACAGGTGCGGATACCGTGATCGGATATCATCCTCACGTTCCCACGTTGACTCCCCTAAAGAGTGATGACCCCAAGCAACCCGGACAAGGCTAATTGTTCGGTTCTTGAGTATCTTCTCTCTTCGGTCCAAAATAGACACAGGCTGTTCCTCGTAAGACAGATTGGTACCAACAACCAGCTCAGAATGATCAAGGATATGGCTTGGGTCCGATACATACCTTCGTAACTGAGATACATGAAATACGTCATGCACCTCTCGTAACGAAGGTGGAAGGGATAAACGATAAGCAACATTGCCTATCCGATCAAGGATAACAAACGGGCCCATGTACCGCAGACTCAACTTCCCGCGAACGCCAAATCTAATGACCCCATGGGTAGGTGAGATCCGTAGGAACACGTGGTCCCCAACAGAAAACTCTAGCGGCCTACGATGCTGGTCCGTCCAATGACGATGCCGATCTTGTGCAACTCGAAGTCGTTCTCTAATTCCTTTAACCACTTCAACCGTCTGAACAATCAATTCCGGACCTAGCATTTTCCTTTCCCCGATATCATCCCATGTCAGTGGCGACCTACACTTCTTACCATATAGTGCCTCAAATGGTGCCATCTGGATACTGGCTTGATAACTGTTGTTGTATGAGAATTCGACTAAGTGCAGGTGGCTCTCCCAAGATCCTCCAAAATCCAGAGTGCAAGCTCGCAACATATCCTCTAAAGTCTGAATTATTCTTTCTGATTGCCCGTCCGTCTGTGGATGATAAGCCGTGCTAAATCTTAACTTGGTACCCAGACTATGATGTAAGCTCTTCCAGAAATGTGATGTAAAACGGGTATCTCTGTCTGACATAATACTGACAGGGACTCCATGCTGCCTGACTATCTGTTGCATATACAACTCTGCCAACTTTTCTGTAGATTGCCCTACTCTGAAAGGAAAAAAGTGTGCCACCTTTGTAAGCCGGTCCACTATCACCCAAATAGCATCTTTACCACTTGGTGACCTCGGTAAACCGGTCACAAAGTCCATTGTAATATGTTCCCATTTTCATTCCGGAATAGAAAGCGGTTGCAATAACCCAGCTGGCCTTTGTTGTTCTGCCTTCACTTGCTGACATACCAAGCAACGGGAAATAAATTTAGCTATCTCCCTCTTCATCCCGTTCCACCAGAAGTGCTGCTTGATATCTTGGTACATCTTGGTCCCTCCAGGGTGTACAAAATACTGGAAACTGTGAGCTTCTGCCATAACCTCCTGTCTGATATCTCCACTAGGCACACATAGACGTGACCCAAACCTAAGTGTACCATCTTCATGAATTTGCATCTCCTTTCTGAGTCCTGACTCACATTCTGTCCTAAGCTTCTGGATCCTTGGGTCCTGTGCCTGAGCTGCCTTGATCCTGTCTACCAAGTCGGATTGAACTTGTAGACTTGTTAGAACTCCTACATCACCAGGAAGTATAACTTCGATGCCCATCTCCTGAAGGTCTTCTAAGATATGCCTCTGTGTTGTCAACATAAATGTGCCGTCTCTCCTGCTGAGAGCGTCTGCTACCACATTAGCCTTGCCTGGATGATACTGAAGCTCTACGTCATAATCCTTGATTAGCTCTAACCATCTTCTCTGCCTTATGTTCAGCTCCTTCTGAGTAAAGATGTACTTCAGACTTTTATGGTCTGTGTACATGTCCACTCGATCACCATATAAGTAATGCCTCCATAGTTTCAAAGCAAACACTACTGCCGCCAACTCCAAATCATGAGTTGGATAATTCTTCTCGTGGTCTCGAAGTTGCCTAGATGCATACGCTATCACCTTCCCATGTTGCATAAGGACACATCCACGTCCTTTACCTGACGCATCACAATATACAGTAAAACCTCCGGGCCCAACTGGCAATGTAAGAATAGGTGCTGATATCAACTTCTGCTTCAAGTTCTCAAATGATGCCTGACATTCTGCCGACCAGACGAATGGTACATCCTTTCGTGTCAAGCGGGTCATGAGTGCTGAAAGTCTTGCAAAGTCTGCTACGAATCTCCTGTAATATCTCGCCAATCCCAAGAAACTCTGCACATCTGCTACGGTCTTGGGTACTGGCCAACTCTCTACTGCTTCTACCTTCTTGGGATCCACTGCTACTCCAGCTGCTGATACGATGTGACCCAAAAATGAAATTTTATCCGTCCAGAACTCACACTTGCTGAATTTGGCATACAACTGGTTCTCTCTCAGAACCTGTAACACTTTCCTGAGGTGGTCTTCATGCTCCTCTTCACTGGCAGAATATACGAGAATGTCGTCAAGAAACACAACGACAAACTGATCTAAGTATGGCATAAAGATGCGGTTCATCAAATCCATAAATATTGCTGGAGCATTGGTCAAACCAAACGACATTACTAAGAATTCATAATGCCGATACTTCGACCTGAATGCTGTCTTGGGAATATCCTCATTCCGAACCCTCACTTGATGATAACCTGACCGAAGATCTATCTTGGAGAAAACTCTAGCCCTGCTCAACTGATCAAACAAGTCGTCGATCCTTGGTAGTGGGTACTTGTTCTTTACTGTTGTCGCGTTAAGCTTCCTGTAGTCAATGCACAATCTGGATGATCCATCCTTCTTTTCCACAAGTACCACTGGTGCTGTCCATGGCGATATGCTAGCTTGGATAAACTTCTTCTCCTTCAATTCCTCTATGTGCTGATATACCTTGACCTGCTCCGAATCCGCCATTCTGTAAACCCGATCTGATATCGGTTTAGTTCCAGGTACCAATTCTATACTGAACTCAATATCTCTAACCAGTGGTAGACCTGGAAGTTCTTCGGGAAATACGTCTAGAAATTCTTCAACTACCTTCGGAACTTGAACTTCTTCCATTGCCGTCACTACTCCCTGCTCTTGTTGAGTTGCCACTGATCTGACTAGGGTGAACCGCTTCATGCCTGGAATATCAAAAAATACACTCCCTCTACGACAATCTATTGTCGCATGACTGTCTTTCAGCCAGTCCATGCCTAAGATAACGTCGAAATTTCCAACAGGAAATTCTATCAACCGGGCGGGTAAGGAATGCCCGAAAACTACAACGCTACATGCTAGAATAACTCTACTAACTCCTACAAGCCCATTACCAGTGAGTATATTTAACCTCCCTGGCAATGCCTCGAATTCCATTCCTAGCCGTGTTGCAAATTGTGCAGATATAAATGAGTGTGATGCTCCCGAATCAAACAATGCTACTGCGGGATATAAGGCGACGAGAATGTTACATGCCACAACATCTCCCGATGCTAATGCCTCCTCCAAGGACAGAGTGAATGCCTGCCCTCGACCTTCTTGTTGGTTCCCATGTTGCGGCCTAGCCTGGTGCTGCTGCTGGCCCCTGCCTTGATGATGCTGGGGTGGTCTATGCTGGTGTTGCTGCATCGGCGGTCCCTGCTGCCGAAACATCTGAGCCTGTGTCATGAACGGACGCTGTGCCAACGGTCTCACTGCTACCGCTGGTCCTGTATACTGGCCTGCCCCTGGTGCTGGCAGAGCAGGAAACTGCTGCACTGGTCCTCCTGACCTCGTATTCATGGGATAGGTGGTAACCCGATGATCTGGATTTCCACATATCAAACACTGTCCGTTCAATGTCCGACACACATCTCTAGTGTGCCCTGACTTCCCACAATAAGTGCAGCCCGCTGGGGGTTACTGGTTCTTCCTCTGTTGCTGTTGCTGCTGCCTTGGTGGTGGTGCTGGCCCTCGTATCGCCATATCGTGGATGCGAATGCCAAGGGATGGTGCTGTTGTTCGGGGCGCTACTCCCCCTCCTCCTTCAATCTGACTGTGGGATCTCTTCTGGCCTCCAGTCCTTGCCGTGATCCTCTGAATGGTGATCTCATACCTTCGGGTTGCCGTCAATACTTCATCTAAAGTCTGGTAATTGTGCCCCTCTATCAATTGCAAGAGCTCAAGATGAAACCCTTGCTGGAACCTCATAGCCCTCTGTCTCTCTGTTGCTACCATCTCCGGGGCAAACCTACTCAATCTGCAGAACTCTGCTGCATAAGCATCTACCGTCTTGTCGGCCTGCTTGAGGTTGATAAACTTCTGTTGCAGCTCAAACTGTGCCACAACTCCATAGTACTTCGTCTTGAACCTTGCAGTAAAATCGTCCTAAGCAACAGGATGTCTGATGCCTACTTCTTCTGATTCCCACCAATCACGTGCGAGATCCTGAAGTAACAACTTCACCTGATCCACGCGTTCTTCTGCCGGCACCTTAGCGGCTGTAAAAATGGCCTCAATATCCTTAAGCCACGCATATGCTAAGATGGCATCTTCCGTGCCCTCGAAACGGCGGGGGTTGTACTTGTAAAACCTGCCTGATGCTCCTGAATCTGTCCTTACCCCTCTTTCCAATGCCGTCTGCAACCCTTGGTTGAGTAGTACATTCTGCTCTTGCAACTGAGTGTGCATGCACTGCTGGGCTAACATCTGGTGTTGCTGAGTAGCCATCATCCCTCTCATGATCTCCAGAAGGGCTGGTGTGTCCACTTCCACTGGGGTAGGTGGAACTATATGTGGTGTAGGAACCTCCGGATACTGCGGTCCAGCTGCTGGTTCTACTATCACTTCTTCTTGGATAGTCTCTTGAGGTAGTACCGGTCCTTGTTGCTGAACAACATGGTCAGGTTGTCCATGTTGCCCTTGTTGTTGCTGTCCAGTTCCGACGGATGCAGACGAAGTGCCCCTAAAAGGGACAAGAGAACAATTAAACGATCGGACAGGAAAGATCAATAAAGTCAAAGGATACTGGAATGTCAAGCTAGAGTTGAGAACAACGAATCACGAGATCAAGGGGGAACATGTGTGATTGAGACATCCTATAAATCAAAACACCCCACAAGTCTGAAATCAGACCTGCATGGGCCACCACTAAAACCTTGTCATGCCCCAGAACCAGAATACTGGAGAGCGGAGGAATGACTCAGCCAGCTACGTATTACGGGTAGATGAATACCGTATAATACGATCAATGTTGTCTAAAAGACGAGGGGGTGCATACTACACAAAAGTCATATTATGGTCACTTCACATCTATTGTTTCAATCATTCAAACACGAAACAGAAATAGAAAACATGTAAGATAAAGCAGTAAGGCGTCCCAAACGCTCAGTCAAAATATTCTTGATATCTGGCTTTACAAAACATAGCCAGATGACGAAGCAAGGTATACACAATTGTTATCAGCTGCAGCCTGACTTAGTTATAATTATGTAAAAGTAAGTACAAGACCATCCGACTAACATGTCGGTGCCAAACGGCAAAATATAAAGTAAGTAACAAAACGAGCGGAGAAGTAAGGAACCCACTCGAGTCCTCCTGCGATCATCCCTCTAGTATTGACCATCTTGGAGGTGGAAGTAAGCTGAATCCTCGAAAACCGGCTCTAAATCTGGCCATGCAAAACCAGAGAGGTTAGACCTCTAATAGCAAGTACCGCAAGGAAGCACGATATGAAGAATTTAAACCAGTAACTAAGAGAATATAATAATAGATCTCTGCTTGCTACTGGGATTCGCATAACATCACGACACTTCGAACCAACCTCCCAACCAAACAAGGACAGAAGTTGGCCCGTCATACCCTGACATTCTGATCATCTCAGTTAGTTAACAGAGTAGATACATTACACAAACAAATCAATTTAAACGGCCATACAACTACTACGGCTCGCTACTGTGAGTTCCAAGTTATCTTGGAATTATGCGATAAAGGATTCCTCAGTTCTTACTATGCACAAACAAGGCTAGTTTACCCAATCAATCAATTGCGCCAATCATGTATTTAGACGAGTCCCAGCGGGACGCCCGTTGTTAATATACAATGTACAATAAATAATATAAGCAGATACCACTCCCTGCCCGTGTGGCAGGTTTGCAGTATCTGTGGGAACCAGCCGGTCTGTCGGGCACTTAATAGTCCCAAAGAGGGCTACCATGTAAAAACTCAAAAATCCGTTCTCTCCATGCAATCATCATTTTATTTAACTTAATAACCTCTATGTTGAGTGAAATCCCATGCCGTGGATCATGGTCATTCAGAATGAGTACTTTCGTACAGGGTACGATATGCACATCTCTACAACGATACCCATGCGGTTAGGTTGTAGGTCTTACATAGCGTAATGCAACAATCAAAACTAGCCACAGAATAATCATGCCTTGACCATAAAGTACACATGCTGCTTTTGTAGAAAAATAAATAAATTGAAGCCTGCATATGCCTGTATATTAATATTCAGGATCGGCCAATCGATTACAATAGTTCATAATTAATATGAACGTGTCTCATTCATTCAATTCAATAAGACGACTAGCCAGTCTCTTAGTTCCAACTAGGAACGCATGATCAATTGTTAGTCAAGGTCATAATCAATATCAATCAATGTTAATTCGGGACAAGAATTAGTCAAAAGGCATCATGGGCTAGAGTTCATGCGGCCGGGAAATTATAGAAGTTCATGCGGCTGAGAGAAAACAGCATGCGCCAGAAACAGCATGTGCCAGGAAACAGCATGCGCCAGAAACAGCATGCGCCAGAAACAACATGCGCCAGAAAACAGCATGCGCCGAAAACAGCATGCGCCGGAAATAACATGCGCCAGAAACAGCATGCGCCAGGAAACAGCATGCGCCGGAAACAGCATGCGCCATAAACAGCATGCGCCGAAAACAGCATGTGCCAGAAACAGCATGCGCCGGAAACAACATGCGCCGGAAACAGCATGCGTTAGAAACAGCATGCACCGAAAACAGCATGCGTCGAAAACAGCATGCACCAAAAACAGCATGCGCCAAAAACAGCATGTACTGCTCATCTTTTCCAATCAGCCTCTAATGGCCATGAAAACCCATGAATCCAAAAGACCATAAATCACTCAAAATAAGTCGAAATCAGGACTTCCAATAGTCAAAATTGGGTAGAATCAAATTTCCTACTACATGGAACCATCAAAACTTAAAAAATAACAAAGTTACTAGATCAAAACCTAAAAATTCTGAAAATATATTAAACTTAGATCTACAAGAAATGAGCCATAGGAATCGAAAATACTAAGTACTAAAGTATCTAAGAATCTTGAGAGAAAGATAATAGAACAACAAAAATTGAAATCCATCAAGAAGCATGTTGGCAGTTGCCTAGCCCTCCTAGGTTGGTGGGGGAGTAATGAGGAAGAAGAAGAGAAATGAGAAGAAGCAATGAAGAGAGAGAAAGGGGATGAGGCTTTTAAATGAAGGAGTGGTGGTAGGTGGGGGGTTGGGTTCATGTTGAACCATCAAGGCCAAAAATTAAACCAACTCGGGCCGAACCCAATAAGCAAAGCAGAAAGTAAAATGCAGAATTAAAATTGCAGAAAATTAATTAACATGAAATTAAAGGGATTTAAATACAGAATAATACATGATAAATATAAAATAAATACATTCCAGCAGTACATGTATTTAGAATACGTATTCCGGGAACGGGAAGTGACATTCGGAGAGCAAGTTTCTTGTATGGAACCCTAAACTTCTTCATAAGGATTAAACAAAGGACATACTAAAAAGTTTGCATGAAACTCTGTTGTTCCTGACCTAAGTTCTCATCTTGGTACTCCTCAAGACTAACAATCTCAAAGCAAGATCCGAGAAGATGTAGAACTTCTGTGCAAGCCTTCTCATTATAAGTTTTAACGAACTTGAGAAGATTGGCGGACTACACTTCTAGCATTTGATGAGGATGAAGTCCTTCATCAAAGTGTTGGAGTGTGTTTGGGCACCTACCCAAGACTGATGCTGCTGTGTAGTAGACACTCGGTGTGTTCAAGTAGCAACATTGGATGAAAAATTGATCGTATGAAAGTTGTCGCCTGGAATATGTCCAAGGCAGTTGCAGCTCAGATTTATGTGCCTAACAGATCTGGCTCGTAACATTTTATGCGCCTAGCAGACTCTGCGCATGGCGGCCTCTGCACATAGTGCCTGAGACGCATGACGGTCTCACCGCATGGTGCAAGAGGCTCATGGTGTGGTTTGTACCAGAGGCACATGGTGACCAATGCTCCCTACAGACATATGTGCATGGTGATATATCTGCATGATGTCTTATGCGCATGGTGGCATATGCGTATGATTTCTTATGCGCATGATGTAATATGCGCGTGATTTCTTATGCGAGGTCAGCATATGCACGTGAGATCTTGCATATCTCAGTGTATATCTCTTCAATTGCTCCAAATAGTAACAGTGCATAATGAAGTCTGCTTTATCTTTGCCCAAGCCTAAGTGGATCTGTTACTCCGTTAGATGGAGGACTATTTGAAGAAGGATGGCAAATCCTTTTTCTAACCAAAATAACAAGATATGGCTAAATTTGGTTGTTTAGATTACTTAACTTGGTTGCTATTATTGCACAGGTTGAGTTATATAGCGTGGTAGCTGACTAGTGGACGGACACTTGTGCATCTGGATACGTATGCTCTAGAAGAAACTGTTCACCTAGGATGAGCCTTGCTATGATGAAGGTCACGATGGCAAAATATATGTAGCAGAAAATCTGAGAATCAGACAGTAGTTCTGGACCACCAGCAAGGATATTGGAGTGCGAGTAGCATGTATCAGAGATTTTCGAAGGCCTGATCTCAGAAGTCTGTTGTCCGATATAGACTTGAAGGTGGACATTCGTACTTGATTTCTTAGCGAGGAACATGCTTCGGATAGGTGTTCAGTACTTAAGGGATGTTCGAACTTCTGCTGATGTCAATGAAGTATTCTCATCGAGTTGTGAAAGAATGGACTGAGAGTTGTGCTATGAAATAATAGTCTCAAGATGTACAGTCTAGGCCTTATCACCAGAATGTCGGGGTAAGAAGGTGGAGGGATATAAAGTCTGTGCAGGGACAAAGATTGTCAGGGAGCTGCTCAGGCGATTGAACCAAATTACAGATCTTCTGGAATTGGTACACTCAAATATTTGTGACTTTTATCAATTATACACAGAGGCCGGATTGGAATATTTCTTGAAGTATACGTTCGTATGTCTTCTCAAGATGAAGGATGAAACGTTCGAGAAGTTCAGAAACTTCATGGTTGAAGTTGAACGTCTAGCCGGTCGACAACTCAAGAGACTCAGAAGTGATTGAGACAGAGTGTTATTTTCTTAGATTCGTATCAGTATGCTACGAATATAGAATTGGCTATTAAACGGCTGCTCTGTAATCTTTTTATATTTACTCAGGATTGATCAAGACGGAGAATATCGTTTTCTTGGATTCACATTATTCTGCTGGAACATAAAATTGACTATGAAACAACTACTCTGTAGTATCTCTAATCTAAGGAGTTTCAGAGTGGAATATCAGAATACTGTCAGAGATGCTGATATCTACATTACGGATCTTCCGATATGATTTTGGGATGGAATGCATGTACGACTACGTTTACTGCTGAATAAAGTATTATTCGCATGTCTGACATTTATTATCATTAAAACTGGTTCAAGGGTAGACCTGACTCGAGTATCATTCAAGTGTGGGGGGTGTCTAGTGTACGTGAAACTTTCGAATGTCAAGATTCAGACGCTAGGGACGAAGACCAAGAAGACCGTATTTCTGGGATAAGCTATTAAAAGCTACACTCAGAGCTATCTCAACCTTTGATTCATTCATATCATTGAGTCTCGTGACACAAAATTCTTTGAAGATTGCTAGGGGCTATAATATCATTCTTGTTGATGTTTTAGAGAACAATGCTGGTGCCAGAAAAGCAAGTACTTCCAAAGAAGGAATAGTCAAGGAGAAGGTTGTCCTTACGTGACAACGCTTGAACCAGTATTCGCTGAGCTGCTAACAAAAGTGAGTGAAAAGATCGAAAGATTTCGGAGATGACTTTATCATCCATCACATGGAGGCTGATGAGACGATAAAAAACAGAGATGCGATCTTCTGGAAAGAGTGAGTCAATGATGAGATTGACTCCAAAACATCTAATTCAATTGGATGTTTGTTAATCTGACCGAAGGAGCTAAAACATTAAATCTTTAAGAAGACGAAGACGTAGGAGGGCTGAAGGAACCGTTCATAAATTCGAGGCTATGCTGGTATCCAGAGGGGTTTGCTCAGAACTATATATCGATGATATTGACACATATGCTCCAGCAGTTAAGGTGTCAACTTATAGGATAATGATAGCCGGGACCTATTCATTAAGCTGATTCTTCATCAGATAGATGTCAAGACAGTTCTTCTGTATAGGGATATGACAAAAGAGATTCTCATGAAATTGTCAGATGGATTTGTCGTTCAAGAGTATGAAGACAAAGTCTGCAAGTTGGTGGAATTAATGTATGGCCATATGCAAGCTCCCAATCTGTGGCATAAGAAGTTTGACCTAGTCAACAGGTCAAATGGCTACAGGATCAACGGAAGTGGTATGTGTGCTTACACGAAGTTCGCTGGTAATATAGGTATCATCATTTGTCTCTACGTGGACGAGATACTAATCATGTTCACGGATGTAGAATGTGTCATTAGAACAAAGATATGCCTCTGGTCCAAGTTTAATGTGAAGGACAATGGAGATGCAGATGTTATTATGCAGATTTATATAATTCGAACGTTAGCTGGGCTGGCTCTATCACAAGTCCACTACATGGAAAGATGATCACATGCTACGATATCATGATCTTCTAGTGATTGATACTCCTCAAAGGTGTGATCAAATACTGAAGCCATAATTCAGGAAGCAGGGTCTGACAGTTGGTGTACTCGAGCATCATCAGGAGTTTGATGTTGGTTGAAAGTACCACCAGGCTGACATAGCTTTTGTTGTATGCATGCCGAGTCAGTTCACAAGCAATTCAGATGTTATTTTTGAAAGTTGAAGAGAGTGATCAGATATCTCTCAAGGACTCAGATTGATGCACTACAGCAGTTACCCAGCAGTGGTAGGACGCTTCAGTAACATCATCAAGTACTCATAAGAAGAGAGCGAAGAGGTTAAATTTTCTCCATGAGTGGTTATACTATATCATGAAAGTCGAAGAAGTAGATCCATGGGTGGTACTGCTGTATCGATGAAGTCGAAGAAGCAGACCTTTCTGTCATTATGGAATCTGAGTTATATACACTATCAGCTGCTGCAGATGAAGCAGTATAGCTTCAGGAATTCATGAATGATCTTGTGAACCTCCTTATTTTAAGTATTATTATATATATTTTGTTAGCACTTAATTGATGCCAATTAATGTTTAAAATTACCTTACAAGTAATTTGACATATACCTATAGTTAGTCTAGATAATCTTGATACTAATAGTTTAATTTTTAAATATATTTATTCTATTAATAGGTATTGTGGTAATACTTAGATGGTACTGAATGTAGCATTGTTTTTTTATTTAGAACTTTGTATAAATATATACATCCTTATATATAACCTTATGCATTTTACTTTAGGCTTAGGGTACTGAAATGTAGCAGACCCTTGGTCCATAACCAAATGGCTACATTTCCTTGGCCCAACCGGCCAACCGGCCAAAGTGCCTAACCATTATAATTTCAGTCAGCTTTAGCCTATTTATTTCGAACCAATACTCCCCAACGTAGAGGCCAGCACCCAACCCGACCCGGTCCAACCGTTGAGGTTGCTTGCACTGTTCTTCTTCTCTGCAAAAAGAAGGACACTGCAGACCTGTCCTTGCAGTCGACAGCAGGCCAGCTGAGCGCGATCTAATCCGACCATTCAAATCCACCCCTCCTTTCTCTATATAACTGCATATTCTCTCATCTCTTCCCAAAACTAACCTAACCGCCACCATTGTTAACCTCTCGACAACTTCTCCTTCATTCCTGAATGTGGTCGTCGATCGGGAACTTAAATCGCTCGGCAATGTACTGAAGCGTGGAGCCTTCCCGGTCGACGTCAACCGAAGGGGCGACCGCAACTGGAGTGCAACCGGCAGGGCTGGCCCTGAGCAATTGGGGGCCCAAGGCAAAATTTTCTAAATTGGCCCCATACATAATGTAAAAAAAAAAAGTCTAAATAAAATAAAATTTTGTTGTAGTCAAGATTTGAACCAAGGTCCTCTTAAATACAAGTCTAGCATTGTAACCACTACACCACAATAATTTTTGTTAAGAAAAATGCACATGATACATACTAGTTCTATTATAGACAGTTCCATGTTGGTGCCCCCTTTCGTCAGGGGGCCCTGGGCCGTCGCCCGGCCTGCCCTGGGCCAGGGCCGCCCCTGGCAACCGGCGTCAGCTCCCTCCTCGCAACCAGGACGGACGAGGTCACCTTCGTCCTCTTACCATCGTTCGACACGACCTCCCGACACGACGGACCCAAGCTCGAAGGGTTTCCATGCAGGCTTCAACCAACCTAGGTGAGTTCCCTACGAATTCGACCCATGTTATTCTCCTTGGAATCACACCTTCCTCGTAATAAGTGATAGTAGTATAGTGTTGCACCATATAGTGAAATGGTACGTGTATATCTTTATGCTTAGATGTTCTTCACTGTTACATTGAGATAGTTCATCTGTGTTGAATATGGACCAAGTACATGTGGGAATATGCATATGAAGAGGAGGGATAGGAAGTATTTTTTTGTTGTGTTCAAGAAGATGAGAAGGAGGAGTCGTTGTGGGAAGGATGAAGCATGTTGTGAGGGTTTGGAAGCTAGGAGTGCCTAGTTGATGTCATGAGTGTTCATAGGAAGTGACATGACAAACTATATATTTTTATGATGTTAATGAAGAGGAATCCTTGTGTAATATGGCTCTGTTTTGAGGTGTTTAGATGAGGAAGGACTGCAGGAAACATTCCTTTTGTGCTTAGCCTCCTTTGCATTAATTTCACTTACTGTTGCATAAGAGGATATAGTGTGCATGGTGATTATCCATCTCAGTGATTATATAATACTCTTACTAATATTGTATGCACTGATGTTTAGGTTTATGCTAAATGCATGGTGGGAGGGAAACAAACCTTGGCTCATGTGACAATGGGAATATTGTTCAAGTGTTGTGCTAATTTCTAATTAGAAGGTGAAGAGAACATTTTATCATAAGCCTTAAACGAACAACCGTGAGCTATAGCTCAACTAGCTGGTAGAGGGGATAATAAGTGATAGGACTGGGGTTCGAATCTTAGGCTTGTTGGCAGTTGGGGTTTTCTTTTTATTTTGTTCCCACATAATTTCCTCTAATTTGTAACAAAACATTGCCAACTTCTTGCACATGTGAGCCCCAGCTAGATTGGTTGGGTCAGTTGTTGATTATATGGGTGGTCCTAGGTTCAAACCTAAGCTTGGGTGTTGTCTTTTTTTTATGGGATATATTTATTATATTCTCATTTTAAATCAACTTAAGATAATTGGTAAATGGTTAATAAATAATAATAATAGAAGAGAAATTTACTTAGCAGTTAGGGTTAGTTGATGAGTATAAATTTATAAACCTTGTCGTGTGTAAATGGATCATTAATTAGGCTTAGGTGTTGTTTCTTTTTTTATGGGATATATTTATTATATGCTCATTTTAAATCAACTTAAGATAACTGGTAAATGGTTAATAAATAATAATAATAGAAGAGAAATTTACTTAGCAGTTAGGGTTAGTTGATGAGTATAAATTTATAAACCTTGTCGTGTGTAAATGGATCATTAATTAGTTGTAAATTAATATTCTCTAGGTCCTTTTGTCACCTTGGACTCTTCGGATTTGGACGTGAGGCCGGCTTCTTCTCATCAGTTGATAGAACCAGACAAGTGTACTTTGACAATCTTGTACTTCAGCTTACAATATTTTAGTCTTATAAATAAACTGCTTGATTTTGTTATTGCTACACCTAGGACCGCGTTCGGTACTTTGCGTCCGAATCACATTCGGGTGCCGATGGCCGTTAGCGCCATCGGATATCGAACCTAGACATTCACATTTGCAGTGCCACAACAATTCGTTGCGGATTACACTCTGACCCTAGGACATGTTCATGTGATACTACATTATTGGCGGATTTTCGTACTTGTTTACATCTTGATGTACGGAGATTCGAGTTGATTTTAGGACGATGGCATTGATATGCGTGCACTGTTACTATTCTATTTATGACTCGTTGTCCTAGCTAGAGGTCAGATTGAGCGACTCGTTGATACAATTCGTGAAGTCACATGGGCGGGGAGAAACATACACCGTGCGCTTGGGCTACTTTCCCATAGAGTTACCGCTGCCTCATTACTAGAGTTGCGAATATTTCATAGTTACCACAGTTCCTTATCGGAACTGCGGATTTTCATAGTTACCGGAGCTCTGTATCAGAACTCCGGATTACATCGTGACAGCCCGCATGTTCGAGTGATGTTTCTTAATTGAATTTCATACTAGTTGGTTGTTAGATTCACCCATTTGCAGTCTTGTCTTACTTATCTTTTCTTATTTACTGTCGTACATTGGCCTATATATTATGTAACTTGTTGCGTCCCTCTGAGGACTTGGTTTTCTCTCCAGATTTAGACGAAGATTATCCGGAGGTCTACGGATCCGGAGTTGATGCAGGAGTGGGACCTTTTGCAGAAGAAGAGGTTTATCCAGCAGAGTAGCTTGTTCCATTGGTAGAGCTCTTCCTGATATGACTTCATTATCTAGTTTAGTCTGTTGTCAGATCTAGTTATCTTCCAGTTTTCCTTTCTTTCAGTATTGCATTAGCGGGATTGTTTCCGCAAGACTCTTCACCGTATTGTATTATGTTACTTTTGTAGACTCATATTATCTCTTTAAGCCTACTCGGCAAATATGACTATTGGGCTGCAGACTAGTTTTCATTATTTCCCTCTTTATATTTTCTGTGCTTGGATTGAGATATATAATTGTGTAGTGATCAGTTACTTATGATTTTCTTGGGCATTTATGTTATAATACTGTACTTTATAGCTTAGGTGCTACTCTAAGGGTTCCATTAAATTGGGATAACCTTGGGAGTGGTACTTGCTGGCCTTGCCACGTGGCTCGTTTCTGTATTTTTGGAACTGGGGCGTGACAAATCTTCATGTGGTTGGTGCACAAATCAGGATGATGTTGATGTATTGTGACAACCAGACATGATCTTGATGTAATTGGTGTATAAATCTTGGTGATGTTGATGTATTACGACAACCATGTGGCTACAGCAATGGCATTAGACGATCTCTTCTATGATAAGAAAAAGGACTGTGCGACAAGGGCACATGAATGCTAAATGAGCACAATCAGCGTGGTTCATTACAGTGGTTGATGTTCGGAGTCAGGAGAATCTGACGGATCCGTTCATAATGGCCTCAAGCGCCAACTGATCGAGGATTCGGCAAGAAAATAGGCATGACAGGCCTCTGATATTGTGTCTCTGCAATTATACCATAAAGTTTTATGTTATTAGTTCAAAGAGAAATCTACTAGGCATCTAGTTTTTGGTTCAAGGGAGGACGATTGACTAGAAAAATATCAGGTACAGTGGGTAGTCCTTTTGGATTGTATGGGATACATACTCGAAACCACTGTGGTCTACTATTTGTTCTTTATATAGAGCAAGTCTTGTGGGAGGATGGCTTTGACGCCTTAATGAGTTCTCGGGCATCATGGATGTCCGACGTGCTTGACATGAGGCACGGGTAGCCCAGTACTACATTATTTGAGTCACGATACCAAGGGTTTACTGCAGCCAGATGTACACTGACGGGACATAAATTCTCGGTAAAGTGACTTCACGTATACATATAATTTTTGAGTATTATAGAGACTACATCCTTTTTGGCATATGACCATTGATTTCATGGATCGAAATTTTATGCACCCACTTAAAATTTGATTTAGTCCTTATCCTTGTAGGAACCCTAGAGGGGGGTGAATAGGGTCAAGCTAACTAATCAAGCACTTACACAAGCTAATTGGCAATTTAAAAATATAAGTGCAAGAGAAGAAGCAAACACAATACCGACACCCGATATATCCTGGTATCCTCCTAAGAGGCAGTCCAGTCCCGGAACTCTCTCCGGCTTTAATCCACTATTTGAGCAAATAGTTACACACGAGTTTGGATCCGAAGAACTCGCCAACTTCTTACACAAGAGCTTTAATCCGAAGGGCTCTCCGACTTCAACCGAGAGTTTGGATACGAAGACTCCCCAACTTCAACCGAGAGTTTGGCTACGAAGACTCTCCAACTTCAACCTTTCACAATAGGTTTTGATCTC
The DNA here is from genome assembly GCA_029216955.1 of Iris pallida. Classification (NCBI taxonomy): domain Eukaryota; kingdom Viridiplantae; phylum Streptophyta; class Magnoliopsida; order Asparagales; family Iridaceae; genus Iris; species Iris pallida. The sequence goes on from JANAVB010020797.1 coordinate 4,002,871, forward strand.
CTTATACAATAGGATGAAGATCTCACTTTTCAACTCAATAACTCTAACACAATTTGTAAATGGCAAATGAAAGCTTTGTAGAGTTGTTTGTGGATAGGCTTTGGTGGTTTAGAAATTTTTAGGCTCAAAGCATCAACCTTGAATGAAGGGGTTCAAGGCTATTTATAACCAAAGCTTGAAAAGAAACCAAAGGCAACTTTTCAGTCACGAACCGGCATACCGTCGGTATGATCCGGCATACCGACGGTATACCGGTCTGGGATTACAACGGCTAGAAATATAGCCGTTGGGATCATTAATGGCTGAAAATCCGACCGTTGGAATTTCAACGTTTCGGAAGCGGTATACCGTCGGTATGGACCGGTATGCCGTCGGTATGCCGGTTTTGTAAACAGAAACTTTCTGTGAACGAAAACCGGTATACCGTCGGTATACGCCGGTATACCGTCAGTATGCCGTTTTCCACCAAAAATGATCCTGGGCTTATTTCTGCCATAGCTTTCGATTTTGCCATCCATTTCTTGTGTTTACAATAATTCCTAAGACTCATTACAGACTCCAGATAACTTAGGCAGGTGCAGGCTTCTTCAGAGTCTTGAAATGATGATGGCATGGCTTGGCTTCTTCAGAGTCTTGAAATGATGATGGCATGGCTTGGCTTCTTCCTTTGATAGGTGCTGGCTTTTTCCCTTGGCGGCAGCTGTCCAAAGATATCCAGTTTGTAAAAACTGAATACCTTTCGGGGGCTTTTTCCCTTGGCGGCAGCGGAACCCCCGGTGCGTGGCTCCAGAGATGTCGTCGGGTGGTTCAGAAAAATCTTGTGGGATCCATCGTCTTTGGCCTACCATGATTACTTCATTGCATATGTCCACATTGATCTTGCTTATTGCTTTTCTGCATGTACATGTTAGACGAACAAAGCAATATACATAGTAGCAAGTATGAAAAGTTTAAAGCACATCAGGACAATGCTGAGTTTAAGTAAGTGCTAAGGTGATAGCATAAATATTAGTGATATCATAATGATTAAACTTAATTGAATGACCACAATAAAAAATATAGTTTTGATTTTGGCAACCCGATTAAATTTAAGATAGATAAGCTCATATCACTAATATGTAAACCAATAGGCACAGATCACCAAAGATATAAGTATAAGTAGAAATGCTATAGCGATAGTATGAAGATTAGTGATAATAAAATGCTAAACTTAACATATTAACCATATTCAAAAATATGATACAATCATTGGGCTAACAATCCTTTCATTTCTTGAACCTTTCTTTCTTATCCTTTTATATCCGTATCACTTAAACCTATTTTCATTCCACTAGATACATAATCAGATCTAGATTTGATAATCATGCCTAAAAGATTTGGGTTAAATAAGTTGATCGTGCTGAAACAAATTTGACTTTTGATCGTTCTTAAACATATTTGGTCATGACTAGACCGTTTGACTATAATTTATCGTGCCCACCAAATCTTATCTTAGATTTCAGTTCTCTCCACGGTTATACTTAGCTTATTTTGATTAGTCGTATCATCTTCTCGATTATATTCTTAGTCGTGCCTAGTCGTATCCTTTGAAATTTCGATGACGAAATTTTTCTATGGTGGGTAGATTTGTAAGCCCACTTCCTAATTTTTTTAAATTTTTCTTTAATTTTATTTTAATTATGATTAATTTTATGATCATTGGGAATCATGTCTAAGCCTATAGGTGATCGATGACCAAACTAAGGTCATATGGCCTTTGGATAGCTAATATATATATTTTTTTTTTTTTTTTTTGGATAGCTAATATATATATATATATATATATATATATATATATATATATATATATATATATATATTATTTACCTATTTTATACTTTAACAATTTTTGGATATTTTTAGATATTTATTTATGAAGGTTTAGTATTTTATACTTTTACAATCCTCGAATTCATCTTCGCTTCAAACCACAAGTCGAAGCAATCCACCACGTTCTGATTTTTCGAGTTCGATTATTCCTGCGACATGAATCACCATGTCAGCGCTCATGTGGAATGATCGTCCCAAATCCGACGTGACGCATGTGCGAGGCTGGAGTCGCTCACGCAAGACAACATCTTCGGCGTTGTAGTTATCAGCGCAACCATTAAGACATGATCATTTTCATCCTCCTAATTATAGCATCCATCGGAACGATAATATTTGCACGATCGTCATTCCTCGGATCCGAGTACCCCCGTGTTATCGCATATCAATCTTTGATACGCCTCAATACCATCGACGACATACGTAACCTGACGATCTTTATTTGCGATAAATTCTGAGTCGTGCGACTGATGCTATCGTCCGACTGGATAATCTCCTCGACATTCAAGATCAAGTTCGATCATTATCCCTCGATTCATTTACATCATCAATTTTCTCAAACCAAATTCACGTATTGTTCATCCGTCTATCTTAAGTCATCGACCAACGTATTTTCTCAATTCGCATCATTCCTTGCTAACTCAAATCATCGAGCAACATTCATTCCAATCCTTAGTGTCATTTGCGTAACTTCAAAATTTAACATTTTCATGCACGCTATCTTTCCATCATGCTAACTTTTTCTATACGATCCATCTATCGATTTCCTTTACCAAGTCATCCGTTCGCTACACCTTAACTTTTTCTTGATTTGATTTGCCTACTCTATCATTTCCACATTTCATACTTGCGCAATCTCAATCCCGTGCTCGTCATTTCTAACTTTTGTTCGAATCAACTTATCAAATCTCAAGACTATAACAACTTAATCAACAATACTCAATCTAAGGCTTTGCGTACGCGCGACGCTCGATGATAGACTCATTGGCACCCCGCATCCTCAATCGATTGACATCCCTGAAGCTATCACATACACCGCTCAGGGATGAAGTCATTCAAAAAATCCTCAAACTATCATTTGAATCAAAATCGACTTCTTCAAATTTTTCGTTCGTACTATTCCTCGAATTCCAAGCACGCTCATCTATATCGCACCGACGTTATCGTCGCTCGATAGCACCCCTATCGATAGTCATCTCACTTTACTCAATCGAGTTCAACTCACTCTTACTCGACAGATTTTCAATCCCACATACGACTTTTCTAATGTCGACACAACTTTTGGTGTATATGCCCAGCCCGACTTAGCCAATCGTGCTTACGCGAACCATCTTTTCGTTTCTTGTCAAAAACTGTTCTTCTACATTTTGCAAATTATATAGACTTATTGTATGGACATCATGTGGGACATTTGAGAGAGAGCGCACCAACGATATCAACTTGCGGAAGCAACGGAGTTAAAGAATTCAATCGATAGTCCAAGGACGTAAAGCCGTGCTCTGATACCATTATGTCACGCCCCGCTCCCGTAGGAGCGATCGTCCTCGTTAAGGTGTAATGCCGCACGAGCCTAGATTGCGCTTGTAACCCCCTTTCTCGATTTTTTTTAAAATTACTTTTATTTTACATTTTTCATGTTTTGAGAGAAATAACCTCTGAAACGTGTTAACATTATTTTCTAGTATTTCAAACTGATTTGGGCTTTATATGTTTTTATGTATAAGTATTTAGTTGAAGGGTGTTATATTTTGGTTCCCTTTGGGTTCTCTTAATGAGATTTTAAGTATTTGGGCTTAAAACTTGGGATATATATAAACGGGTTTATTTATGTAGTACAGTAAAAAGGTTTGAGCTAAATCAGTAATGGAACGTCGTATAAAATATTACTGATTTTAGTTTGGGTTAAATATTTATATATGAATACATATAAACATTCTGGTATTTTGGGCCTATAATTTGATTCTAAATAATGTGCATAAACTTTATTTTATATTTGGTTTGGTATATATATGTATATCTAAAATATTTCTGAATAAAGTATATTTTAAACAATTACTTTGGGTTGATACATGTAAAGGGTTATGGATTTAAAAATATTATATATACATCTTTTGGTTGCTTGTGTATCGGCTTAAGGTTATTATTGGGTTTGAGTCTATCATCTAGATTAATATTTGGTTGTAATATCTTGGGCTTCCATTTGAATAATTATTCTCTAAAATTATGAAAATTATTAATAGCTATTTTAATAAAATTTATATAGGTATTACAGAATAGATAATTCCGTAATAAGATTTTATCAAAGTATTTCCTTAAATAAAAATTTGATTTATAAAAATATACTTTACGGTATCTTGATAATAAAGAATATTATTAGTTGGTATTTGAATTTGCATTTTAAGTTATTGTTATTATCTATTAAACAGATTATGACTAGATTAAATCGATATTAGATATCTTTTGATTTTAAATTAAAGGAAAGTCTTATCTGATTGGATTTCTTATTAACCCCTATTTAAGGAGGCCCTCTGCCTCATAACTTTCTCATCTACCACCCCACAACACCAAACACCGTCACCATAGAAACCATCGCCACCGTCACCATTGCCAGTACCATCACCACCATTGTCCGCCTTTGTCCATCCCTGTCGCGACCGCCACCAATACGCACAGCCAACATCCAAGAATATGTGCCCATGTCCGGACCCGTGTCGTCTGTGTCCAACATACTCGTCTCCTCCCACCCAGTACATCACAATATACAAATTTCCTCGTGTCCAAATAATCCGGACACGACACACTACCAAATACAGAAGAGAACCGAAGCCTTAATCTAACCTTCTTCCGGCGGAGTCCCAGCCAGACAGCACCCCGATCCTAGCCGATGAATCCGAGCTGCAATCCCTCTCCTCTGTGCCAAGCCGCCCCTGGGAATCGATCTTGACCGAGTCGCCCAGATCTGAAGACAGATCTCCTCCTCCGCAGTTCTTACCGAGCCGCCGTGACGACCGCCCTGATCCTCGCCATCCCGACCCATCCCCATCGGACACCACACATCCGTAGCCCACCGGCCTTCCTCGGCTGAACCCACGTGCCGCCTACGTCTCCGATGAGGATTCGCTTGACCACACGTGCCGGTGTCAACGCCGCAGCGTGGCAACCTCTGGCGCCCGTCCGCCAGATCCAGCGTGTGCTGGGCCGCCCCGACCTCCTTGTGTCGTGCGTCGCCCTTGCACTGGACCTGACCACCATGGCCAGAGCCACACGGTATAGCCCGCCCCGTACCGTCGGAGCCGTGCGCGGCGAACCGTCGCCCGTACCGCGTCCGCACGACCACCCCACGATGAACCCGTACGCCGCCTACCTCCATCGCCAGATCCCATCCTCCAGCCGCCGCGACGCGCCGTGCCGTTTCCTCTCCGCTCCTCGGGAAACCCGACCAGACCCTAGCGCCTCCACCGTCAGGCCCCGGCGGCCGCTCCGCCGAACTCACCGCGAGCAGCCGCGTGGAGAAGCGGATCCGAGCCGCTGCTTCCTCTGGCGTCCGCGACGGATGACCGCTCGCCGTTGGCCGCGAGACCACGCCCCACTTCCTGCTCCTCCACGCTCTGCTAGCACCCCCGTGAACTGCGCGGAGCCCTCCGTGCGCCCCTCCGCGTTCAGCTGCGCCATCACGGGCACGGCTCTCCTCCGCGGTGCCTCTTCCCCGCGAGCAAGCCGGACCTCCTCGACTTTCAGGCGAGCGCCGATCCTCCCCGTGGCCTCGTCACTCCCGCGCCGAGCTGCCAGGACAGGTGAGCTCACCTTCCTTTCTCATTCTTCAATTCTTCTTCTTTTCTTTTGCTTCTCCCTCTCTCTCTCTCTCTCTTCCTGTTGTGTTTTAATAAGGATAGATGTGGATGCCTTATTCATTGGCTTTGCTCTTGATAAACGAGAGAGCAGTGCTGCAGTAGAGAAAAGTAACACCAGGTTTTATAATTCTTGTTATTATTTTATATATAGAGAAATATGTTGACAAAAATAGCTATATTAAGTAATATGTTGAGAAAAGTAACACCAGGTTTCATATGGTTGCTTTATTCATTGGTTTTACCTTATTTTATATATAGAGTAATATGTTGACCAAAAAAAGCTATATTAACATTTATCAGTACTTTCAAAAAATAGTATAAATATATGTATATTAGATAATTACCTTTCCTAAAATATTTTAGGTATGATATATGTTTTCTAAATAGGTTATAAGTATTTACATGTATATGAGCATATATTTTCTTAATTAAGGATTTGTACAAAATGATTTAATAGATTTTTCCATATAATCAATCTAAAGTATTTTCTTAATAATGATTTAGTTTTCAAAACATTGTAAATAATTTCTAAAATAAGTTATAAATATGTATACACATTTTATAGATAAAGGATTAACCTTTCTTAAATCAAATAGAGTAGAATTGACCTAGAAGTCCATGGACCAACATGTGTGCTACTCTTTATTAAGTTCATCTATTAACATGGTAATTTTATAAAATAGGTTCTTTGGACTTGACTCGGTGCTAGACCGTACCCTCAGCTAAGGACCTCAGGCAAGTGCACTTTCTGATTGTTTTTCGATTCATAGTAGTTTTTACGTTTCATGTTTATACATATGTCTTGCTGCTTGTTGACACGCTTGTCACACGGAGATTAGTATCATAGATTTGTTTATACTTCGTGACTGTCGTTTACATGATTACCATGCTTGCAATTGGATTCCATGAGTACTAGCTGGGCGGAGAAATATCTTAGTAGACATCTGGACTACCCAGAAACATCCCCAAAACATCTATTCTTGACTTATAGCAGCTGCACATGATACGTGCAGGGTGCCGAATTTACCCCATAGCCGTTCACATGTCGAACAAGATATTTCAAAACACATAGATAGTTGTCTTTTATTTGTTTCCTAGTTTTCTTCACCGCTTGCCATGACATCAGTTACTTTCTAGTTTTCATCTCACATATGTTATTTTTATGTCTTGTGAATTCTATTGTATTTTTGTATTGTCGTCGGTTTGTATGCTTTCCATTTCTGACTGGAAACCAACATTTTTTAGGTTAATTGCGGATTCTTTAGCATTGGGAGACATGGGTGTACTCACAGGTCGAACCTAGAAACTAGTTTGATAACTTAAATTGTTGTAATTGAGTATTGTGAGACTTTGTACCTTCTTTAAATATAAATGTTGTAATAATTTTTAGAAATGTGAATGAGCAATAAAGTTATTTATGTGATTTTGAGCATCATGGCCGTGACAACGTTCTACCGCCGACTCTGCGGCGTAGGCGGGCTTGGACACGTCTCATTATCTGAAAAGTGGGTGTAGGTCGTGACAACGCTCGTGCAAGGCGGATTCCATAACGGTCGATTACAGCGGCTGCGACGGGGTCGTCGCACAGAAGTCCCAAGCAGAGACATTGATTTTGCCAGCAAAAAATTAGAACAAAACACAAGTCATTCAAAAAAGGCTCTTTATTGATATTTAACAAAGATTACAAATGTGGCACAAGGCCAAGATTACAATCACTCAAGCTCACTCATCTCACATTACAAGTCGCTCACCTCTCTCTCTCTCTCATCTCTTAATATATATCTTGAACTAGCGGATGCTTCGGAAGGCGATGCACATACATTATGTCCCGTATAAGTCCTGACTCCACGCGATCGCATGCCTCGAATTGCCAAGGAACTCCGTGCCTCGACGCATCCAAGCGAGCTCCGCACCACGAGCTTCTACCTATGCCTGCACATAAAAACTGTGTGGGTGTCAGTACCTAACTGTACTGGTGGTGTGAGCTCCTTGCCCACCCATACAAAACCGACACATTAATTTACTTTGTGCAATATAGTCCCTTTGTATTATCTTTCTACTCTTGTCTTAGAATCAGTTTTAAGACATAGACTCGACCTATCAGGTGTCTCTAGACCATTCTCGTGCTTGAAACGTCAACGCACCGACTCATACTTGTCTTTTATGCCAAACTCTGGGACGCAATGACTTGGTCGTGCCATGAACTCGATTCGTGCTTCAATACCTCTGAGACAGTGCCTCCTAACTCAGTCTTGCCTATACTTGGGTTGTGACAACGCGGTCGCGTCTCACATTTTGAGGTCTTGCCCTGCAACTCAACATAACTTAACCAAACTTGCCCTACGGTCCTTCTCGACTTAACTCGCAACGACTCAAATCTTACTTATGCAACTCTATGTCGAAGACTTAACACTCGATGCCACATCTCGTGCTGAAGCACGGGTCTTTACTTAGCCAAACCCTAGGCTCCTGAATTATGGTGCAGATCGGGCACACATACCTTATCAACACAACTCGTGTCGCGCTTGTATTCTCTTTGTTTCAACCGGCACCGTGGATGCGGATTGCCGCTCAGCACGCCAACTTATCTATATGAAAGGTCACTGGCATTAACTAGCCATCATGGACATAGACTGGTAAACGGATCCTTGCATCGCAAGTAGAGATCTCCGATACAAGTCCCCGAACTACCAGTTTCTTCATACCCAGCTCGACTATAATCTGTTCTTCCTAGGTCGGATCGATCCCTGGCCCAAGGTTGCCGATTCGAAGAACCATCGCCCTTGTCGACAAGTTGTCCATGACCACGCACCTACGACGGCTTCTTCTAGACTCACGTAAATGCATGGCCTAATCATCACAACTTAGTTCATTTGCTTTACTTCTTCTACTTTTTATACTTCTTTTGCAGAGCCTAAAACCAGGGTTGCCTCAGCGACTGACTTACAGTCCCGTCACATTTCTTCTCGACGACTGACCATCGCTCGAACATAACATTGCGACTAACCATCGCTTAGACCTAACATTCTTTGAACTCAGTGAACGAATACTGCATAGTCTTCCCACTTAATTTGAACATAACGTGTTCCTTAAGTGTCAACAGACCGTGGCTAACTTTCCACTGAACCAACCGTGGCTCATGCCTTAAACCAACTCGTGTTCTATGCGACGCTATCGCCCAAGTCATACCTTATAGGATGGGCCTTGAGATCGTGGGACTAAGTAACTTGACAACCGCAGAAGTAGCAGGACAGTGCTTGCTATGACTTCGATAGCCCAGCATTGCTTTGCCTAACTTAATCGAGCCTACAACTTAACCCGTGGGACGAGCAAAGGCTATGCCAAGCCTTACATCGTGGAAGCGTGCATGCTTTATCGAGCATTTACGCGGACGACGCCTATGACTTAGGCTAATACATAGTTTTGTGTCAAAGACCAACTTTTCTTCTGCCAAGCTACGGGACGAAGGATCGAGTGTCATTTTCAAAGCACGCCGTGCACCAACTCTAAGCCGACCGTTGGACCTTTCCATATTCTAACTCAATCCGACTCGACTTAGGTTTATTCCCTTAGCTATGAGGATTCGTCTCTTTTATTATCAAGCCTACTTGTGCATTTGAAAACTTTTGTTTCATTGGTGCGAAGGTCAAGCTTAGGCAAGTTCACCGAAGCCACCCACCTGAGCGAGAGGTCGCCTCGAACGAGCGGGCCTTCGAGTCGTCGTTGCATGGCTAAGTCCGAATGTCGTTGGCGTTTCGATTCCTCCGATTGACTGAGCGGGACGGGGCACTACATATGTGAACAAACCTAACTATTGTTATTGTGGATAGCAAAGTCATACACCGCACATATGGGTTAGTCGTACCTTTTTATTGTCAATAGCCATCGAACTATGTGCCATATTAGTCCAACCGTTCACATGTCAAAAAGTATTTCAAACACACTGTCTAATTATTATACATGTTCATTGCTAGTATCTCGTTCATCCATATTCTTGCTAGTGGTTTCTTGTACATGTTTATTGTTTACAGTTCTTACACATGTTTCCTTTATTGTTCTATTGTATCTCTACTGCCTAGCTTATTTTGTATTAAGTTACATAAATACAATAGGATTGTACTTTTCTCCTTTTCTGACTGGATCACTACAGGTGACTTGGCATACTTTCTATTCTTGCACTATGGACCATACGGGGGAGATGAAGATCTTGGAGGTTGACCTTATATTTTAGAGAGATTAGTTAGTTTCTTTTATGTTTAGCAGATTTGTTCCCAAAATGTTATTTTGTTGTATTATTGGATTTATAAATAAAATGGTTATTATGAATGAGCAATTAGATATGATTTTCTTATATTTGAGATTGGCATTGAGACATAGACAGTGTACTACCGCCGATGCTGCAGCGTAGGATGGACTTGGCTACGAACTCGTATCCAAAAAGCGGGCGCGGGTCATGACACTATGCGACAAGGGCACATGAATACTAAATGAGCGCAGTCAGCATGGATCATTACAGTAGTTGATGTCCGGAGTCAGGAAAATCTGACAGATCCGTTCACAATGGCCCCAAGCGCCAGCTGGTCAAAGACTCAGCAAGAAAATGGGCATGATAGGCCTCTGATATTATGTTTCTGTAATTATACCATAAAGTTTTATGTTATTAGTTCAAAGATAAATCTACTAGGCATCTAGTTTTTGGTTCAAGAGAGGACCATTGACTGGAAAAATATTAGGTACAGTAAGTAGTCCTTTTGGATTGTGTGGGATACATACCAGGAACCATTATTGTAACGCCCCAGAACCAGAATACTGGAGAGCGGGGGCGTACATAGCCAGCTACGTATATTGAAGTGCAACCCACCTCGCTATAAGGTCACGGTTGTCTAGATACATGAGGGTTTAACTACAAGCCAACAGTCTCCTATGGTCATGAACAAACCTATTGTCTCAATCACAAGCAAGTAAGTAAGTGTTACAAGATGTAAGATCACCAAATATACACTGGTAAGGCGTCCCAAACATTACATATTCAGCTGATCATGAAGCTAGTCGTTACAAAATGTCAGGACTAGCAAGAGTTTAGTTATACATGATCAACCCTAGGATCCGTCAATCATGTTACAGCCCGTAGGCAGACAGTAAATAAGGTACAATACGAGCTAACACGTGCTCGCCGGCTAAACGTCTCAAAAGAATAATTTTACAATAAAGTGGGAGGACAAAAAGAAACCCACTCGTTGCCAGGGTTACGCCTGGTGGTCACCATCTGGCTGGAAGACAGGTGGATCCTCTGGTGCTGCTCCGATATCTGGCCACACAAAACCAGCTGGGTCAAATCCCAGAAAGAGCAAGTGCCACAAAGGAGGCTTCACTTAGGAACTAAAACTAGCATATCACAATAGAATATTAAAGATAATAAATAAAGAACTGATAATAATAGAGATAACAACAGTAAACTGAGTACGAAGAAACCATTCAAGTAGCAAGGTCACAACCCTTAAACGAAATAAGGACCGAGGTTGTAACCCTTCTCCTGAACAGAAACCCGTCTCAAATACTATTGGTACAATGAAGACAATAAATGAAGAGAGGACACAGAACTGCTCCGGGTGCCAGGTTACAACCCTTAAACCAAATAAGGACCGGGGTTGTAACCCTTCGCCTGAACACAACTGTACCCCTGATCTTTATTGCTAAGGCCAGCATAAATAATCATTGATAAGGTAACAAGACAATAAACGAAGAGAGGACACAGAACTGCTCCGGGAGCCAGGTTACAATCCTTAAACCAAACAAGGACCGAGGTTGTAACCCTTCGTCTGAACAGAACTGGACCCCCGATCTTTATTGTTAAGGTCGGTATAAATAATTAATCATGCTTGTTGAAGTAAGGTAAAACATGACGAGCATGGCATGTGGTGTAATAAGACAATAAATGAAGAGAGAACACAGAACTGCTCCGGGAGCCAGGTTACAATCCTTAAACCAAACAAGGATCGGGGTTGTAACCCTTCGCCTGAACAGAACTGGACCCCTGATCGTTATTGTTAAGACAAGCATCAATAATCATGTCATGTCACAATCTTACACAGGATCAGGATAAGACTAAGCTGGAATTAACTCCATCCAATCAATCACGGCCAATCAAGAGTATGGCTTGATACTTTTAACTAACTAGGGTTATCACAACCTAGTTACTAGCAAGATGCAATGAGATTATCCCAACAGCCACAAGCCCTGCAGACTATCCGGTTATCCAGGTCGAATGTCCGTTTATGAAGGGTACACCACATGACTGTGTGCTGGAAATGTGCCCTACTCGTCGGTAGGCTACAAGTCCACTGAATGTACCCAGATAACGGGATTACATGTAGCTGGAAATCTCTTCATGACTACTGAATCATTCTACTTAATTAGCCTTAGTCAATTTCAGTAGGTACCCCTGACCGTGGTACTCAGGGAACCCCATCCTAGACATGATGCAAGACAGTACCAGTTTATTTGTACAAATACAATCGCCCACGGTGTCCAGGCCCTTCATACTTGTCATGCCGTGCTAGCTGTCGCAACAGCATATCGAGGTGTGTCATGTCAGGGTTACCTATCCAAGAGTGTGCCATAACGGGCCACTATCGTGTTCTATCCTTATATCATTATAAATGAGAAAAGTTGCATAAATAGTTAATAACATATTCTGGAAGCCAAGGAAAAGATCTACAACTTTCATGTTGGGAGTTGGAAGAAATTCTGGCCATAAATCAGCCAAATAGGACAAGAAAAACAACCTAATTAGATACTATACGGCCAAGGGTGAATTGGGGGCTCATGCGGCAGTAGATGGGTACTCATCTATGCGGCTGAGTGAATGAATCTCATGCGGCTGGGTAAGTGGGGACCCATCTATGCGGCTGAGTAAGTGGATACCCATCTATGCGGCTGAGTGAATGAATCTCATACGGCTGGGTGAATGGGGACCCATCTATGCGGCTGAGTAAGTGGGTACCCATCTATGCGGCTGAGTGAATGAATCTCATGCGGCTGAGTGAATGAATCTCATGCGGCTGGGTAAGTGGGTACCCATCTATGCGGCTGAGTAAATGGGTACCCATCTATGCGGCTGAGTGAATGAATCTCATACGGCTGGGTGAATGGATCTCATACGGCTGGGTAAGTGGGTACCCATCTATGCGGCTGAGTAAGTGGGTACCCATCTATGCGGCTGAGTGAAATGAATCTCATGCGGCTGGGTAAGTGGGTACCCATCTATGCGGCTGAGTGAATAAATCTCATGCGGCTGGGTGAATGGGGACCCATCTTCTCAGAAAACCTGAGAAGGATGGCCATGGAACCCTTAACTTCCAAGCTCCATAAAATCTTCACTGTAAGTCCAAATTTGGACTTCCATAGGTCAAAATGGGGTAGAACAAAATTCTCTACAACATGGAACCATCAAAACTTGAAAATAACAATGTTAAGTAGATCAAAACCCAAGAAATCCGAAAATACTATAAACTTAGATCTACACAAATTGAGCCATGGAAATTAAAAATGCCAAGTACTAAAGTGTTTTAGAATGCTGTGAAGAAGAGAATGGAACAATAAAATTTGTGTTCCTCCATGGAGCAAGATGCACTTGCCTAAGCTCTCTTTCTCTCTCACTCTCCTGGTGGTTGAAGAAGTAATGGTGGAGAAGAAGAAGTAAATGAAGAGAGAGAATGAGGAAAAAGGATTAAATAAGAAGGGTGGTGGTAGGTAGGAGGGTTCACCTTGGCTCATGATGAACCAAAGTAAACCAAGCCAGCCGAACCAACCCAAGAATAAACCAGCTAATGAAATGCTAGAATAAATTAAGCAGGAAGACATGCAATACGGGTTAAATTACGTATACGTATACTAAGATACGCAATACGAACCACAGGCATTACAACTCTACCCACCTTAAAAGAATTTCGTCCTCAAAATTTAATTAAGAGGCTAGAGGGACAAGAACAAGCTATACTATCACAGACAAGCTATACTAGGCAATCAATCAATCAACCAATCAATCATGCAAGCAAGGAATCGGAGACATGAGGAAAAAGGAAGACATTATACCTCACGAGTCAAACAGGTCGGGATATCGCGATCGGATATCATCCTCACGCTCCCATATTGACTCACACAAAGAGTAATGACCCCAAGCAACTCGGACTAACTTGATAGTCTTGTTCTTGAGTGTCTTCTCTCTTCGGTCCAATATAGACACGGGCCTCTCCTCATACGAAAGGTTGTTACCAACAACCAATTCCGAATGATCCAGGATGTGGCTCGGGTCTGGGATATACCGTCGCTGTTGGGATACATGGAATATGTCATGCACCTCACGTAGCGATGGTGGAAGAGCGAGACGATAGGATACATCTCCTACTCGCTCCAGAATATCGAACGGTCCCATATACCTAGGACTAAGCTTTTCCCGCACGCCGAAACGAATGACGCCACGGGTAGGCGAGATCCTAAGGAATACATGGTCGCCGACAGAAAATTCAAGGGGTCGCCGATGAGAATCGGCCCAATGATGCTGGCGATCTTGTGCAACTCGAAGATGATCACGGACTCTTCTGACCACCTCAACTGTCTGAGCAATCATTTCTGGATCGAGCATCTGTCTCTCTCCGACATCATCCCATGCTAGCAGGGATCGACACTTCCTACCATATAGTATCTCGAACGGTGCCATCTAGATACTAGCTTGGAAACTGTTGTTGTACGAGAACTCTATCAGGTGCAGGTGATCTTCCCACGAACCACCGAAGTCGAGTGTATATGACCGCAACATACCTTCAAGAGTTCGGATCGTGTATTCCGACTGGCCATCTGTCTGTGGGTGATACGCTAAGTTGAACTGGAGGCGAGTCCCCAAACTCTCTTGCAAGCTGCGCCAAAAGTGCAACGTAAATCTGGAATCTCTGTCCGAGGTGATACTGACTGGTACATCGTGCAATCTTACAATCTGCCGGAGATACTGTAGGACCGTTGAGCACCTCTAGAGGGGGGTGAATAGAGTGTGTGTGTGCAGCGGAAAATAATCACCAATTAAAAATTAAACTATGGCTGAGATATAAGAGACAGTAAATAAAGATAGAGAATTCAAACTCAGTAACACAGCGATATATACCGGTATCCCTCTGAGAGGACTAATCCAGTCTCGAGTACTCTTGCTCGATGTTAATCCACTATGGCACAAGCTTTAATTGAGAGCTTGCAGTCTCTTACAACACCGTGCTTGGTGACGAACGCACGACCAGCTCCACAACACACACCGTGCTTGGTGACGAGGGCACGACCAGCTCCACAACCGAAAAAGTTGTTGAACTTGGAACGACCTCTTTACAACTCTTGATACACCAAAAGATTCTAAATCAACTCTGATAGTACTGGCTTTTGGCTAAGAGATGTATAGGTATGATTTGAAAGTCTTAGATCGTTTGAAAACACTTGAGTAGTAGAGAAGAGAGAATGAAGAATGAATGAATGATTTGAAATGAAAAGTTCTTCTCTATTTATAGGTGTTTTTTCGAACCGAACTCGGGCAGAGTTCGGACAGAGTTCGGATGCAAATATCTCGCAAAGAGACGTTGCTCGCTGATTTGGAGGCAACAGAAGTTTGAATCATTTTGGATCGAACTCGGTCAGAGTTCGGACCGAACTCGGGCCGAACTCGGTTACGAGTTCTGTCATGAGATATTTGAAAATCATTTGTAAAAACAGTTTTCAAAATATGTTTTTGGTTATTTTGTAAAATCATTTGTAAAGGCTATTTTCAAAATATGTTTTTGAAATGTTTTGTAAATGAAATACGAATGGTAAATGGGTAGGCTTTTGGAATGTGGACAGTTTTAACCCTAAGCCAGTATTACCAAAACTGATTTTACAAAATAAATCCTAGACTCAATAAATTATAAAATACAGAATTAAATGAGAAATGAGTCTTCTGAAGATTTGATGATGTTGACGCTTTGTTTGATGCAGTACATCGTCCGTTGAATTTGATTTCATGTATCCTGAAATGATTAGCAGCATTTTCTATATTTTGTGCATTGACTTAAGTGTATGTTGATTATCGAAATCGGGTGTGACCATGGAATGGGCCAACAATCTCTCCCATTTTGATAATTGACAAACTTGAGTCTATACCAAAATATATTTATATAAAATAGAACAAAATACAAAGTACCTAAAAAAATGAGATGTTTTGATTTTGTTTTTGGATTTGTATATGCTTTGCTTTTTGGTATTGTACTCTTTTTCTTTCCCTTTGTCAAGTAGTAAAATGACTTGACTCCCCCGTAATATGTGAAGCCAACAATAGACAAACACAAGACAAAGTGAAGCAAAAAAGACATAATCACAGCATAAGATATATGGAAACAACTAATATAGAAAGAAACAGCTCATAATAAACTGAAACAGTCATGAAAATTTCCACTAATAATCCAAAAGTACAACTGAAAATGTCTAACTAATCAGTTTAGACATGAAATAATAATAAAAAAACTACATCAACTGATCATCATCTAATAAATGTCCACTAGCCCATAGCTGAATCTACGTCACATCGTAGGGTTGTCCGCATCAGGAGCCTCATGAAGAAAGTAGGCTGTAGTAGGGTCGAAAAACTGAAAGGAAGCCTTATCAGTAAATCGAGGACCTGGAAATGTAGGGTGAGGTAAGATGGACAGGATCATGAGCCATGCTGTAGTGGAGATCAGCAATGCCATTCCTCAGCACCTGGGCCTGAGAAATGCGCCGGAACTCCGAATCCAGATGACGTTGCGTAGAGACAGCAACAAAGTCATCAAAGCACTGATAGAATGCCGGATCGAATCCTGGGACAGGGGCCAAAGCAGGAGGAGCATCAGCAGGAGGGACCTCAGCATCAGCAGCTGGAGCAGGATGAGCTCCAGGAGGCAGAGGTGGAGCAGGAAATCGACGAGATCTAGTCAGCTCGACAGGAGTGGAGGAGATGGCACACGTCTCAAGATCAATCTCGAAACGTCGAAAGATAGAAGCTAAGTGCATTGGATATACTAGATTTCTACCTGCATTTCTGCAGTTAAGCATCCAGGACATCACAGTTTTGGGAATAGAGAATGGGATGCCAAAGTGAATATGATACAAAGCAGATAGTTCTATAAAGGTTACTTCATCAGTAGAACCTTTCTTTGGAAGTAGTATGGAGAAAACCATACGATGAAGTTCATAGAAAGTTTGGTTCAAATTTTTGGCAAAAATTCTATGGGGAACAGGGTTAGGATGACAGATTAGTTCCCTGAAGGAAGCAAGAGTGACATCAGCAGGGAATTGAATATGATAGATGTCAACCAAGGCATCACCAAGATCAGGAATATGGAAGAATTCGCTGATGTCGGTGGCACTAAATTCTAATTCTTGCCCAGTAACGCAAGAATAGAAATTTCTGTTTGGTTTTACTTGCAGGTTGCAGTAAAACATACGGACGGCGTTGTCATAAATATTTTCTTGAACCTCGAAGAAATCTCGGTATCCAAGTTGGTCAAAAGTTGGAGCGTACTCAAAGAAAGTAGTAAAGTTTACAAAAACTCCAGTACAAATACGACGACCAGAAAAAGAGTCGAACCAGAGATCCGAAAAATCTTTATCCGGGAACAAAGTAGAGTCATATTCCTCGGGATCTCTAGGTCGTGCTGGACTGAATAGACTAGCAGGGGTGTATTCAGAAGAAGAGGAGGCACCTTGGGAAGTGGTTCCTCTTTGACGCTTGGGGGCCATGAGAAAATATAGAGAAAGTACCTTTTGAAGAAAAAGGAAGGAGGAACAAGATGATCTCCCACTAGATCTCTTCGGAACCTTGCTAGGATGGAGGAGGAGAAGCTTCTAGAAAGAGATGAGTGATTTCCACGAGTTGTTGTGTGGAGAAAGTGGAAGAAAAGATGGGTTTTATAGGCACTAGGGCCGGCTGTTCGGTTCTGGAATAATACAGCGCCGACCGAACTCGGTCCGAATTCGGTCCGAACTCGGTCAGAGTTCGGGCCGAGTTCGGCCACTTGCATTCCCGAGACAGTCAATGCATTCTGGTAGGTTTAAAAGTAGAATTTAATAACTTTGACTGTAATATTAAATAACGACTGTTATTTTTTGGGTTAACTGTAGGGGTTGTCCCAGCTAACGGAGGTCCACCGGGGAACTCTTAAATACCGCTTCACTTCGAACGTAGTCGTGGTGACAGATATACCCTTTTTAAGTTTGTACCCAAAAACAATTTTCGTTAAATAAATAATAAAGTATCAAGTCATAAATTCAATTTTAATTACCATGTACATTATGAGTCTGAGAATTCAAGAATGTCGAGCTCACGCCTCAAAATGTTAAAACGGTCTTCAGCCAATGGTTTAGTGAATATATTTGCTAGTTGATGATCAGTGTCAATAAATTCTAGGCAAATATCTCCGTGTTGTTGATGATCACGAAGGAAATGATGTCTAATTTCTATGTGCTTTGTGCGTGAATGACAAATAGGGTTCTTAGTCAGATTTATAGCACTAGTGTTGTCACAATAAATAGGAACATTAGTGTAGTGCAGATTGTAGTCCTCTAAGGTTTGCTTCATCTACAAAATCTGAGCACAACAATATCCTGCGGCGATATACTCAGCCTCAGTTGTTGATAATGCTACTGAATTTTGTTTCTTGCTAAACCAAGAGACTAAGGCCTTTCCTAAGAAATGACATGTGCCACTTGTACTTTTACGGTCCACTTTGCATCCAGCAAAATCTGCATCCGAGTAACCTATAAGGTCAAAGGATTTGGTTTTGGGATACCATACGCCAACTGTAGAAGTTCCTTTAAGGTATCGGAAGATACGCTTAACGGCACTAAGATGTGATTCCTTAGGGTTTGCCTGATAACGTGCACAAATGCAAACGCTAAACATAATATCAGGACAACTAGCAGTTAAGTATAATAAACTACTAATCATACCTCGATACTTACGCTGATCGACATGTTTGCCACTTTCATCAGCATCAAGCTTTGTAGATGTAGCCATGGGCGTCCCGATTGGCTTTACATTCTCGAAGTCATACTTTTTCAGTATGTCATTCGTGTATTAAGCTTGGTTGATGAATGTTCCGTTCGAGTGTTGTTTGATTTGAAGTCCTAGGAAGAAGTTTAGCTCTCCCATCATACTCATCTCAAATTTACTCTGCATACACTTGGCAAAATCTTGACAGAGTTTTTCATTAGTAGAACCAAATATAATGTCATCTACATAAATTTGTACTAGAAGAATATCATCATTCATGGATTTAATAAATAAAGTAGTATCAATCTTTCCTTTCGAAAATCCATTATCAAGTAAGAAGGCGCTTAGGCGTTCATACCAAGCATGAGGTGCTTGTTTGAGTCCATAAAGTGCTTTCTTAAGCTTGAAGACGTGATCAGGTTTTTGAAAATCTTCAAAACCAGGGGGTTGTTTCACAAAAACCTCTTCTTTCAAAAATCTATTTAAAAATGCGCTTTTCACGTCCATTTGAAAAAGTTTAAAATCATTAAAACATGCAAATGCACAAAACATGCGGATGGCTTCTAGTCTAGCAACAGGAGCATAGGTCTCATCATAATCAATTCCTTCTTCTTGATTATAACCTTGTGCCACTAGACGTGCTTTGTTGCGTAGAACTTGTCCATCTTCACTGAGTTTATTTCGGAACACCCATTTGGTACCAATTATAGATTGACCAATTGGTTTAGGAACAAGTTCCCAAACTTGGCTTCTCTCAAATTGATTAAGTTCCTCTTGCATGGCAGAAATCCAAAACTCATCAGTAAAAGCATCATTTACATTTTCAGGTTCTATTTTTGAAATAAATGCTACATTTGCTGCTAATTCAGAATCTTTAAGAGATGAACGTGTACTTACACCTTTGGATACATCACCTATAATGAGAGTTTCTGGATGATCTGGCTTGAATCTCAATGATTCAAATCTTTGGGCCATATATTTCACAAGGCTCTTCTCAGTTCCTGCATCTTCGAAACTTTTCTCAGTCCTTGCCTCTTGGGTCAAATCTTTCTCAGAACTCTTCTTAGTCTTTGTATGTGCATCTTCATCATCATTGTCGCTAGATCTGTGACTATTTAACTCATCAAAGGTAACATTAATAGTCTCTTCAATAATCATAGATCTTTTATTGAAAATTCTATATCCCTTACTCTTAGCATCATATCCGAGAAATATCCCGTCATCTGCTTTGGATTCGAACTTTCCCAAGTTATCCTTGGTGTTCAGGATAAAACAACGACAACCAAAAACTTTGAAATAAGAAATGTTTGGAATTCTTCCAAACCAAAGCTCATATGGTGTTTTCTTCGAGATTGGTCGAATTAACACCCTATTTAAAATATGACAGGCTGTACTAACAGCTTCTGCCCAAAAATATTTAGGAAGATTATACTAATTCAGCATGACTCTAGCCATTTCGCTTAGAGTACGATTCTTCCGCTCCACAATGCCATTCTGTTGGGGAATTCTAGGATAAGAAAATTCGTGGTAATATCCACTATCATCACAAAACTTTTTGAAATCAAAATTTTTCGAATTCGCCACCATGATCACTTCGGATACGAGTAATCATGAAGCCTTTTTCGTTTTGTACCTTTTTGCAGAATATCTGAAATTCAAAAATTGCATCACTTTTGTTTGATAAGAAATAAACCCAAGTAAATCGAGAGAAATCATCAACAATAACAAAAGCGTAGAGCTTACCGCCAAGACTAGCGACTCTACTAGGACCAAATAAATCCATATGAATTAACTGCAAAGGTCTCGAAGTACTTACAGCGTTGATGGATTTAAAAGTAGACCTATGTGCTTTGTTCTTTTCGCAGTCAGCACATACCATATCTCTCTTGAATGGAATTTCAGAGAGTCCTCTTACCAACTTCTTTGTATTTAGACGTAAGATAGTATCCATGTTTGCATGTCCTAGTCTCATGTGCCATAGCCAGCTTTCATCTTGATTGGCTACTAGGCACCTTCCTGCATTATTAGTATTCTCCAAAAAGAAAACATAAATGTTGTCTTCTCTAATCCCTTTATATACGGGATCACCAGATGACATATCATATATGGTACATTTATCTTTCACAAAATTGATACCATAACCATTATCTGCCAAATGACTTATGCTCAATAGGTTATGTTTCAATTCAATTACTAGACAAACATCCTTTATTATTGGATAAGAAGAAATACCTACAGTACCATTACCTATTATATCACCTCTTAAGTTATTTCCGAAGGAGACGTATCCTTCTTTCTTCATCGATAGCGTAGCGAATAAAGATGCATCACCAGTCATATGTCGCGAACATCCGCTATCGAGGATCCATTTGTTTCTAGCATGAGAGGGTTGAGGGTCCACCTATAAGACAAGTAGATGAATCCTTTGGTACCCATTTTCTGAAGGGTCCACTGAGATTAGCTTTAGGTCTCCAGACTAAAGTATGGTTGTCAACAAGCTTTCTTGCAAGACAATATTGTGATATGTGTCCGTGCGTACCACAATATGTGCAAGTTAGTTTAGTGGTAGAAACTGTGTTTGCAAGCTTATTTTGTTTGGAGAACCTATAAGTAAAAGCATGATGATATCCGTGTTTCTTTTGTGCTTTCTTATGTTTAGTCCTTTTAGGTGTATGCTTAGCATTAGGACTAATCTTAGGCTGTGTCACAGGTATTGCCTGTTTGCCTAACTTGATTTCTAACTTTTTAGAAATCGCAATAGACTCTTCGTATCTAGCAGTCATATCTAGGAGTCTTTGTTCAGTTACTAAGTGCATCTTCTTCTCTATGTCATAAAGCTTTTGTACTTTGACATAGTCCCTTTCTTTCTTTTCAATATTGAGGATAGTCTCATGATAGTCTACCTTGAGTTTGGCTATCTCTTCCGTGTTACCGGTAGTAGATGTCTCTTTAATATTTTCAATCATATTGGACAGTCTAGCTATCTCGGTTGTGTGTGCCTTAATCTCTTTTCGAGATTGCTTATACTTGTCGAGCACAGTTTTGTGATCTTCAAGTAGTTCGCTAAAGGCATTCTCTAATTCATCGAAAGTGAAATCATCAAACAAAGGGTTAGATGATACCTTATCAAATGCCATGAGACAAACATTTGCATTGCCGCAGGGTCTGTCTTCTTCTTCTGTATCACTGGCATCGCTTTCGTGCCAGATGCTTGTGTTGGCATACTTTCGACCAGATATTGCTTTTCTGCTTGATCTTGATCTATCGTATGGACTGCTTTTCTTGGTGGTTGGACAGTCCTTCTTCATATGCCCTGACTTCTTGCATCCAAAGCATATAGTTTCATCTTCGTTGCTTTCTTGGACATCTTTCTTCTTTCTGCTTGTGAACTTTAGATATTTTTTGAAGTTCTTCACAAGTAGGGCTCGTTCATCACCACTTGATGATTCTTCATCGGAATTATTGTATGTTGATTTTCTTGCTTGAGCTTTGAAGGCAATAGATTTCTCCTTTGGTGTTGCTTCTTCAAAATCTTGCAAGTCGAGTTCATGGGTCATGAGTTTGCCCATCAGCGTTTCCAGAGTCATAGTGGTGAGATCGTTTCCTTCAATGATTGCTGTGGCTTTTGGATTCCAGTTCTTTGTTAGAGCCTGCAGCACTTTTCTGATCTTCTCGTGATTGCTGTAATCCTTACCAAGAGATTGTAAAAGATTAGTTATATCAAGAAAACGAGTAAACATCTGTGTAATTGACTCACCGGGTTTTATCTTAAAAGATTCATACTCCTGTGTTAGTCTACTAATTTTGGATTCCTTCACTTGGGAAGTTCCTTCATGGGTTACCTCAAGGAGTTTCCAAATTTCATGAGACGTCTTACAGGTTGAAACTCTGTTGAACTCGGTTTTGTCAATTGCACAGAATAGTGCATTGATGGCACGAGCATCTAGGCTAGCTTTAGCCTTTTCAGCTTCAGTGTACTTATCATGGGGCTTTTCCACCAGCTGGCCTTCAACCACTGTTGGTGCTGGTTTCTTATAACCATCAATGACTATTGACCAAAGATCAAAGTCGAGAGACTTTAGAAAGAAAGTCATTCGTGTTTTCCAGTAGGTATAATTTGTTCCATCAAATAGGGGAGGTCTATTTGTGGATTGCCCATCACCGTTGAATATAGATTTCACGGCTGCCATATATAAATACTCTCTAAGGTATGTTATATAAGAATATAACCCGCTCTGATACCAATTGTAGGACCGTTGAGCACCTCTAGAGAGGGGGTGAATAGAGTGTGTGTGTGCAGCGGAAAATAATCACCAATTAAAAATTAAACTATGGCAGAGATATAAGAGACAGTAAATAAAGATAGAGAATTCAAACTCAGTAACACAGCGATATATACTGGTATCCCTCTGAGAGGACTAATCCAGTCTCGAGTACTCTTGCTCGATGTTAATCCACTATGGCACAAGCTTTAACTGAGAGCTTGCAGTCTCTTACAACACCGTGCTTGGTGACGAACGCATGACCAGCTCTACAACAGGAAAAGTTGTTGAACTTGGAACGACCTTTTTACAACTCTTGATACACCAAAAGCTTCTAAATCAACTCTGATAGTACTGGCTTTTAGCTAAGAGATGTATAGGTATGATTTGAAAGTCTTAGATCGTTTGAAAACACTTGAGTAGTAGAGAAGAGAGAATGAAGAATGAATGAATGATTTGAAATGAAAAGTTCTTCTCTATTTATAGGTGTTTTCTCGAACCGAACTCGGGCAGAGTTCGGACAGAGTTCGGATGCAAATATCTCGCAAAGAGACGTTGCTCACTGATTTGGAGGCAATAGAAGTTTGAATCATTTTGGACCGAACTCGGTCAGAGTTCGGACCGAACTCGGGCCGAACTCAGTTACGAGTTCTGTCATGAGATATTTGAAAATCATTTGTAAAAACAGTTTTCAAAATATGTTTTTGGTTATTTTGTAAAATCATTTGTAAAGGCTATTTTCAAAATATGTTTTTGAAATATTTTGTAAATAAAATACGAATGGTAAATGGGTAGGCTTTTAGAATATGGACAGTTTTAACCCTAAGCCAGTATTACCAAAACTGATTTTATAAAATAAATCCTAGACTCAATAAAATATAAAATACAAAATAAAATGAGAAATGAGTCTTCTGAAGATTTGATGATGTTGACGCTTTGTTTGATGCAGTACATCGTCCGTTGAATTTGATTTCATGTATCCTGAAATGATTATCAGCATTTTCTATATTTTGTGCATTGACTTAAGTGTATGTCGATTATCGAAATCGGGTGTGACCATGGAATAGGCCAACAGATACATCTTCGCTAGCTGAGCCGTCGACTGACCGACTCTGAACAGAAGAAAGTGAGCCACCTTCGTGAGCCTGTCTATGACAACCCAAATAGCGTCTCTGCCAGTCGGGGATCTAGGCAATCCAGTCACAAAATCTATGGTTATATGCTCCCATTTTCACTCTGGAATTGGCAATGGTTGAAGTAGTCCAGCTGGTCTCTGATGTTCAGCCTTAACTTGTTAGCAGACTAAACAACGAGAGACAAACCGGGCTATCTCCCTCTTCATGCCATTCCACCAAAAGTACTGGCGAATATCACGGTATATCTTAGTACCGCCGGGATGAATGGAATACTGCGAACTGTGGGCCTCTGCCATGATCTCTTGTCTGATATCTCCACTGGGTACACAAAGACGCTTACCATGTCGAAGTGTACCGTCTTCATGAATGCACAACTCTGGTCTTCGTCCTACCTCACACTCTGCTCTGAGTCGCTGAAGCTTGGAATCTGCTGACTGCGCCATCCGGATCCTCTCGACGATAGTGGACTGAACTTGCATACTGGCCATCAATGCCACACTGGTAGGAAGGACAACTTCTATACCCATCTTCTGAAGATCGGCTAACAGCTCTGGTTGCGCTGTTAGAAAATAAACTCTGGCTCTCCTGCTCAATGCATCTGCAACAACGTTGGCCTTCCCAGGATGATACTGCAGGTTGACATTATAATCCACAAGTAGCTCTAGCCACCTTCTCTAACGCATATTAAGGTCCTTCTGGGTGAAAACATACTTCAAGCTCTTGTGATCGGTGAAAATCTCCACCCTATCTCCATACAAGTAGTGTCTCCAAAGCTTTAGCGCAAACACCACGGCTGCAGCTCCAAGTCGTGGGTTGGATAATTCCTCTCATGATCATGAAGTTGTCGTGACGCATAAGCTATTACCTTCCCATGTTGCATCAAAACGCATCCTAAACCTCGGCCTGAAGCATCACAATACACTGAGAATCCTCCGATCCCATCTGGAAGTATGAGAATGGGTGCCGTCATCAAGCCTCGCTTCAACTTCTTAAAAGAATCCTGACATTCTGCTGTCCAAACAAACTGTACATCCTTGCGGGTCAACTGGGTCAATGGTGCTGAAATTCGAGCAAAGTTCGAAACAAATCGTCGGTAGTAGCCGGCCAATTCAAGAAAACTGCGAACTTCTGCGACTGTACTGGACACTGGCCACGACTCAATGGCCACGATCTTCTGGGGTCCACTTCAACTCCTCCTCGGGTGATGATATGACCCAAGTACGAAATGCGATCGAGCCAGAACTCGCATTTGCTGAACTTGGCATACAAATGGTGCTCCCTGAGAATCTGGAGGACGATTCTGAGATGCTGCTCATGCTCCGTCTCACTCTTGCTGTAGACCAGGATGTCATCTAGGAACACAATCACGAACTGATCCAAATAAGACATAAAGATACGATTCATGAGGTCCATAAATACTGCCGGTGCATTGGTTGCTCCAAAGGGCATAACAAGGAACTCCCAATGCCCATACCGGGATCTGAAAGTTGTCTTCCGGATGTCCTGCTCTCTGACTCTGATCTGATGGTATCCTGATCGTAAGTCGATCTTCGAAAACACTGCTGCCCCTTGGAGTTGATCAAACAAGTCATCCATCCTCGGGAGAGGGTATCTATTCTTGATTGTTACAGAGTTCAAGGTACGATAATCTACACATAATCTGGACGTACTATCCTTCTTTTTCAGAAGAAACATCGGGGCTCCCCAAGGCGATCCACTTACACGAATGAATCCCTTGGTTTTGAGTTCTTTAATCATCTTGTACAATATCTCTAGCTCTGACGGCGCCATCCGG
Source organism: Iris pallida (assembly GCA_029216955.1). Lineage (NCBI taxonomy): Eukaryota > Viridiplantae > Streptophyta > Magnoliopsida > Asparagales > Iridaceae > Iris > Iris pallida. Next base: position 4,028,823 of record JANAVB010020797.1, read on the forward strand.
TAGACTCTCTCTGACACTGGGGCTGATCCGGGAATCAAGTCGATAGTGAACTCGATCTTCCGCTCTGGAGGCATCCCTGGAAGCACTTCTGGGAAAACATCTGGAAACTCTTCAACTATCCGGGGTAACTGCATTGCTGCTACTGTCATCCACAACGCTGGAGGAGAAGGTTCAACTTTGGCTCGTCTGGAATGCTAAAAACAACCCTGCCAATGTAGCAGTCTATCCTAGCATACTGGTCCCTCAACCAATCCATCCCTAAGACCACATCATAATCGGCCATTGGGAACTCTATCAATCTAGCGGAGAATTCTCTACTGCTAACTACGATCCGACACGAGGAAAACACCCTATCTACTCCCACAAGTCCGTTACGAGTAAGTATATTGAGCCTTACTGATAATGACTTGGGCTCCAGTCCTACCCGTGTCGTGAATCGTACAGACATAAATGAATACGAGGTACCAGAATCAAATAATACTGAAGCTGGAAAGGTGTTGACGAGAATAGTACCTGCCACTACCTCACCTGGTGCTATTTCTTCTTCTTCCATGGTCAAAGCCAGCACTTGACCATGACCTCTAAGTGCGGGTCCCCTCTGCTGAAAATTCCTCTGCCTGCTCTGGATCAGGGCTTGGGCTTGGGTATACTGTTGCGGTCTCTGCTGCTAGAATGCCTGGGCCTGCGTCGACAATTGCCTCAGAAACGGGTACTGCTGCTGCTGCTGGACTGGTGCTGGTCCTCTAACTGAAGGACTAGAGAAGGCCGATGAACTCCTCCTGTTCGGACAGTTCCCAACCCTGTGGTCCGGGGTACCACAAACCAAACACAAACCCTGTGCTCTGCGACACTCTGATACCACATGTCCTGGCTTCCCGCAGTGTGAACATCCCACTGCGGAAGACTGCTTCTGCTTCTGTGAGACCCGTCTCACTGTATCGGTATTTTATACGGATACGTGTTTATTTGAGCCGTATTTCGTATTATCGATTTGCGTGATATTTTAAAATTTTCTTAAGTGTAGGATTTTCATGACTTGGTTTAACTTGGATTTGGTTTTATTGGGTTCGGTTCCACTTTGACTTGGTTTAGTTTGGTTTCTTTATGAGAGGAAGTGTATGGCTTAGATTTAGTGGAGAAGAATGAATGGTGGAGATCGCTTGGGCTTGTTATATAAGCCACTTTTCTCTTTCCCCCCTCATTCATCCTCATTCATTTCATTTCCACCAAACCCTAGCCATTGGAGAGAGGCAAGTACACCTTGCCGAATGTTGGACGATTTTGATTTCGTTTGTTCCATTCTCTTCCTTGCAGCATTCTAACACTTTTTAGTACTGAGCATTTTCAATTTCCATGGCTAGATTCTTGTAGATCTAAGTTTATTTCACTTTCGTATTTTTTGGGTTTTGATCTATTTAGTCTTATTATTTCTAAGTTTTGATGGTTTTATGTTGTACAGAATTTCGTTCTGTCCCATTTTGACCTATGGAAGTTCGGATTTGGGCTACGGATGATAGAGTTATGCAGCTTGGAAGCCATGGCTTATGGTGTACTTCTTCTCGGAAATTTGGAGAAGAAGCACAGTCCCGAGCCGCATGGTAGCACTTGACCGCATGAACATTCATGCGGCAAGTCAGTTCCAACCGCATGCACTATTGCCTTGACTTGACCGCATGACAAGTTCATGCGGCAAGTATTCCTTCTAGCCGCATGAAGTCCTTCTTATTTAACCGCATGACTGAGCCTTCCCCTTAGCCGCATGAACTCAACACTCACGAGCCGCATAGACCGCAGTATCCCAGCCGCATGGGTTTGCTTTCCTTGACCGCATAGTCATTGCTCCCCGCAGCCGCATGGGTTGTTCCTCTCCGGCCGCATGTACCTGATTGGTCAGCCAGCCGCATGGAACCTTCTCCGCTAGCCGCATAAGACTTATGTTCTTTTAGTCGCATATGCGCCCACCACATCGAGCCGCATGGAACTCCACTTGACCCCGGCCGCATATACCTGATTTTAGCCAGCCGCATGAGGCCCAGTCCTTCCTGGCCGCATGGATTTCCAGCAACCCTGAGCCGCATGCGCCTTGGGCTACCTTCTAGCCGCATGAAGCTGCGCGCCTGCTCCATGTTGAACCCAAACCCTTGGCCGCATGGAACCACATTGATTCAGCCGCATGGGCTGTTCTCTTCCCAGCCGCATGAGATCATACCTGGCCGCATATGCCCGAGCCGCATGACTCTCCTATAGCCCTGTGTACTATTATTTTATTATTATTTGCCCATGCCTTGTAACCTTTATTGTATATTTTTTATGCCCATTTTATATCCTTACGCCTTTTGTCCCGAACTTGATAATCCCGATTTGATTGAAATGATAATAGTACCCTGACATGCTTGATAGTGGCCCATCGTGGTGCACTCTTGACATGATAACTTGACCTGCTACACATGACACGATAGTGACCCATAGTGGTGCACTCTTGACAAGTACCCTGACAATGCATGATAGTGGCCCGTCGTGGCACACTCTTGACAAATCAATTCATTGGCCTGGACACCGTGGATGATTGTGCTTGTATAAACTACTAGTCAGGTTGTGTCTTGCATCATGTCTAGGGCATGATCCCTGAGTACCACGGTCAGGGATTCATACTGAATCTGGCTAGGTTAATGACTAGATTGATCAAATAGCTCATGAAAAATTTCCAAGTTACCTGTTGCCCCTTTGGTCCCGGCCTTATATATATATATATATATATATACATGAGATTTGTTACTATCCGTCGAGATGAGCGCACTTCCAGTCCGCCGTCGAGTGTGGTACCTTAGGACACATGTATCTTACTACAGTGTGTCTGCTATATCCTGCTATCTTTTCCTTTTTTTGCTGGGATCACTCAGGTAGTAACAAACAGGTAACCGGACTTGGAATTCTCATTGCATCTTGCTAGTAACTAGGTCTGTGATAACCCTAGTTAGTTAAAGTATCAAGCCGTACTTATTGCTTGGCCGTGAATGTTGGATGGAGTTCAATCTGTCTAGTCTTGTCTTGATCTTGTACATGATTGTTACATGTCCTGAGTTCTTATTTTATCTTACCGATAAATGGTGGGAGAAACCAAGTTCCGTTCAGACGAAGGGTTACAACCCCGGTCCTTGTTTGGTTTACGGGTTGTAACCTGGTTATCTGAATAGTCCCATGGTTATCTCATCGTATATCACCTTCCCAGTTCTATTTATTTAACATGTTCTCCAGTTTACTTTATGTCAATTGATGATTTACTTACTGTCTCCCTATGTTCGGGATAAGTGCATTGGTACTGCACAAATCTCGATCCTCCTTACTTATTGCTTGCTTTGTTTGCTAATGATTGCTGGTTTTAAGTTCATAGTTCGACCTCCTTTGTGGTACTTGCTATTTGGGGTCTGACCCCACTGGTTTTGCATGGCCAGGTTCTGATAGAAGAGCCCGAAGGATCTACTGCACCATCTACTTGACGGTGACCAGCCGGAGCACCAGAGTGCCTCAGTAGGTTCTTCTTCATTCTTCCACTGATATGTAAATTCTCTTCTTGTAACGTTTAGCCCCGAGCACATGTTTAGCTCGTGTTTTGGTATTTTCCTTGATATTGTAGCCTATGGGCATAAACATGATATGTGTATTCTAGACTATAGCTAGACCTTATCATGTACGACTAATATTCTAGCTAGTTATCAGTTCTGTGGTAATGGCTTCATGATCATTCATGTATATATATATGGTTCGGGACGCCTTACTATTGTATGTATGATGATCGTACTCTTAGCTCTTGTATAATTGTCTGTGATTGAGATACCTAGGATTGTTAAATCTTAGGATTGACTGATGGCTTGTAGAGTAACCCCCATGTCTTGACAGCTTATACGTGATTTCAGAGTATTAACGTACATTGAGATTGCATAGCTGGCTGTGTCCGCCTCCGTCCAGTATTCTGGTTCTGGGGCGTGACAGCTTCTGCTGTTGAGGGTGCGTCGGGGCGGAATACTGAACCGACGTCACTGAGGCCGTCCGCCTCGGAGCTCCAATAGTCAAAGCCCTGGCTGTCGGGACTGGTGTCGAAGACTGATTCATCTGACCGTGGGATCGCTTCCGACCTCCGGTCCTATCCACGATCCTCTGGGAGGTATACTCATGCCTTCTAGCTGCTCTCAATACTGCATCAAAAGTCTGATGCTCAAACTGTTCTACTGCCAATAAAATCTCTAGGTGGAGCCCCAGCTGGAACCGTTGGGCTCTATCGAACTCGGTCGCCACCAAGGTGGGAGCAAACCGACTAAGCCTGGAGAACTCGGCCGCATATCCATCGACCGTTCTGCCCATCTGCTTCAGATTGGTGAACCTCGTCTGTAGGTCATACCGAGCTACAGCATCAAAATACTTGGTCTGGAATCTCTTCCTGAATACTGTCCATGAAATAGGGGCCACTAATCCATCGGCCTGCGCTGCCCACCAGCTGCGGGCAAGATCTAGTAACTGCAGGCGCACCACGGCCACCTTCTCGTTCTCTGGAGTCCTGGCTGCTTCTAGAATCACCTCTGTGTCCTGAAGCCAAGCATCTGCGGCGATCGCATCTTTACTGCCGTCGAAGAAGGGAGGGTTCAAGCGCTTGAAGCTGTTGGCCGCGCTATTACCCTAATGACCTCCTCTGGTCAAAGCATATGCCACCGCCTGGTGCAAGGCATCTCCGCGACGATCCTGGGAAGCTAATAGGGACCTAATGAGACCCACCAAAGTGCCATCATCAGGCTCTGCAGGCTGGACGGGTTGAATTGGTGGTTCTCCTCCGGTAGGCATGACTCTGGAGGCTACTCCTGAATGTTGGGCTTGATCTCCGGGTTGCTGCTGGTCCGCAGGAGGTGCTCCGCCTTACTGATCGGCAGGTCCAGGATCAATGCCGCTGAAGAAGACGACATAGGGAACAATAAGGAAGGACCATGACAGATCAACGATACAAGCATGTAATCAGGTCAAGATTACAGGGATCCAGAAGATACGAGCAGAGATCAAGGGCGAGTACTGATTGAGACATCTATTCGGTAAACCCTCACATATCTTGATTTACAAGACCTGCATGGGCCACCACTTAAATAATGTAACGCCCCAGAACCAGAATACTGGAGAGCGGGGGCGTACATAGCCAGCTACGTATATTGAAGTGCAACCCACCTCGCTATACGGTCACGGCTGTCTAGATACATGAGGGCTTAACTACAAGCCAACAGTCTCTTATGGTCATGAACAAGCCTATTGTCTCAATCACAAGCAAGTAAGTAAGTGTTACAAGATGTAAGATCACCAAATAAACAATGGTAAGGCGTCCCAAATATTACATATTCAGCTGATCATGAAGCTAGTCGTTACAAAATGTCAGGACTAGCAAGAGTTTAGTTATACATGATCAACCCTAGGATCCGTCAATAATGTTACAGCCCGTAGGCAGACAGTAAATAAGGTACAATACGAGCTAACACGTGCTCGCCGGCTAAACGCCTCAAAAGAATAATTTTACAATAAAGTGGGAGGACAAAAAGAAACCCACTCGTTGCCAGGGTTACGCCTGGTGGTCACCATCTGGCTGGAAGACAGGTGGATCCTCTGGTGCTGCTTCGATATCTGGCCATACAAAACCAGCTGGGTCAAACCCCAGAAAGAGCAAGTGCCACAAAGGAGGCTTCACTTAGGAACTAAAACCAGCATATCACAATAGAATATTAAAGATAATAAATAAAGAACTGATAATAATAGAGATAACAACAGTAACCTGAGTACGAGAAAACCATTCAAGTAGCCAGGTCACAACCCTTAAACCAAACAAGGACCGAGGTTGTAACCCTTCGCCTGAACAGAAACCCGTCTCAAATACTATTGGTACAGTGAAGATAATAAACGAAGAGATGACACAGAACTGCTCCGGGAGCCAGGTTACAACCCTTAAACCAAACAAGGACCGGGGTTGTTACCCTTCGCCTGAACAGAACTGGACCCCTGATCTTTATTGCTAAGGCCAGCATAAATAATCATTGATAAGGTAACAAGACAATAAACGAAGAGAGGACACGGAACTGCTCCGGGAGCCAGGTTACAACCCTTAAACCAAACAAGGACCGAGGTTGTAACCCTTCGCCTGAACAGAACTGGACCCCCGATCTTTATTGTTAAGGCCGGTATAAATAATTAATCATGCTTCTTGAAGTAAGGTAAAACATGACAAGCATGGCATGGGGTACAATAAGACAATAAACGAAGAGAGGACACAGAACTGCTCCGGAAGCTAGGTTACAACCCTTAAACCAAACAAGGACCGGGGTTGTAACCCTTCGACTGAACAGAACTGGACCCCCGATCGTTATTGTTAAGACAAGCATCAATAATCATGTCATGTCACAATCTTGCACAGGATCAAGATAAGACTAAGCTGGAATTAACTCCATCCAATCAATCACGGCCAATCAAGAGTACGGCTTGATACTTTTAACTAACTAAGTTTATCACAGCCTAGTTACTAGCAAGATGTAATGAGATTATCCCAACAGCCACAAGCTCTGCAGACCATCCGGTTATCCGGGTCGAATGTCCGTTTATGAAGGGTGCACCACATGACTGTGTGCTGGAAATGTGCCCTACTCGTCGGTAGGCTACAAGTCCACTGAATGCGCCCAGATAACGGGATTACCTGTAGCTGGGAATCTCTTCATGACTACTGAATCATTCTAGTTAATTAGCCTTAGTCAATTTCAGTAGGTACCCCTGACCGTGGTACTCAGGGATCCCCATCCTTGACATGATGCAAGACATTACCAGTTTATTTGTACAAACACAATCGTCCACGGTGTCCAGGTCTTTCATACTTGTCATGCCGTGCTAGCTGTCGCAACAGCATATCGAGGTGTATCATGTCAGGGTTACTTATCAAGAGTGCGCCATGACGGGCCACTATCGTGTTCTATCCTTACATCATTATAAATGAGAAAAGTTGCATAAATAGTTAATAACATATTCTGGAAGCTAAGAAAAAGATCTACAACTTTCATGTTGGGAGTTGGGAGAAATTCTGGCCATAAATCAGCCAAATAGGACAAACAACAACCCAATCAGACACTATACGGCCAAGGGTGAATTGGGGGCTCATGCGACAGTAGATGGGTACTCATCTATGCGGCTGAGTAGATGGGTACTCATCTATGCGGCTGAGTGAATGAATCTCATGCGGCTGGGTAAGTGGGGACCCATCTATGCGGCTGAGTAAGTGGGTACCCATCTATGCAGCTGAGTGAATAAATCTCATGCGGCTGGGTGAATGGGGACCCATATATGCGACTGAGTAAGTGGGTACCCATCTTTGCGGCTGAGTGAATGAATCTCATGCGGCTGGGTGAATGAATCTCATACGGCTGGATAAATGGGTACCCATCTATGCGGCTGAGTAAGTGGGTACCCATCTATGCGGCTGAGTGAATGAATCTCATGCGGCTGGGTGAATGGATCTCATACGGCTGGGTAAGTGGGTACCCACCTATGCGGCTGAGTAAGTGGGTACCCATCTATGCGGCCGAGTGAAATGAATCTCATGCGGCTGGGTAAGTGGGTACCCATCTATGCGGCTGGGTGAATGGGGACCCATCTTCTCAGAAAACCTGAAAAGGATGGCCATGGAACCCTTAACTTCCAAGTTCCATAAAACCTTCACCGTAAGTCCAAATTTGGACTTTCATAGGTCAAAATGGGTAGAACGAAATTCTCTACAACATGGAACCATCAAAACTTAAAAATAACAATGTTAAGTAGATCAAAACCAAAAAAATCCGAAAATACTATAAACTTAGATCTACACAAATTGAGCCATGGAAATTAAAAATATCAAGTACTAAAGTGTTTTAGAATGCTGTGAAGAAGGGAATAGAATAATAAAATTTGTGTTCCTCCATGAAGCAAGATACACTTGCCTAAGCTCTCTCTCTCACTCTCCTGGTGCTTGAAGAAGTAATGGTGGAAATGAAGAAGTAAATGAAGAGAGAGAATGAGGGGAAAGGATTAAATAAGAAGGGTGGTGGTAGGTAGGAGGGTTCACCTTGGCTCATGATGAACCAAAGTAAACCAAGCCAGCCGAACCAACCCAAGAATAAACCAGCTAATGAAATGCTATAATAAATTAAGCAGGAAGACATGCAATATGGGTCAAATTACGTATGCGTATACCAAGATACGCAATACGAACCACAGGCATTACAACTATAGTCTACTATTTGTTCCTTATATGGAGCAAGTCATATGGGAGGATGACTTTGACGCCTTAATGAGTTCTTGGGCATCGTGGATATCTAGCGTGCTTGACAGGAGGCACGGGTGGCCCAGTACTACAAAGGAGCGTAGTACTTCATGCTACAGTGGGTGTGACACCACCATGAGGTACCTTAACATGGTAAACCCTCGACTTCAGGCCATGTCGTGGTGGCATAGCATCGTATGCAAGCAGGTAGCCTAATGCTGAAAAGTAAAGAGTTGGTAAGCAGTACTACAAAGGACCGGTGACCCCATGCTACAGTAGTGTGACACCAGGATGAGGCACTAGATAGGGTAAAGCCTCGGATTCAGGCCATATAAAAGCGGCGTAGCACTGCAAAGGAGCGCAAGGCTTCATGCTGGTAGTACAATACTACAAAGAGACCGGTGTCCTCATTCTACAGTGGTATGACAACGATGAGATAAAAGATGTAAAGCCTCGACTTTACGCCATGTCATAGCGACGTAGCACCACTAGGGACTCTTAACAAAAGAACTCACCTAGAGTGTATGAACTGAGATACATGCCGTCTCTTGAGGGTAAACTTGTAGACACCCAAAAGTCATACACGAAAACCAGGTTTTTACAAGGCCTTTAATGTGCAACCGAAAATACAGTTGACGTCATTGTGTGAGTGGAAAGAACTGTAGCTATCGTGCAGAATTTAAGTAGGTGGCGACATTCTTGCATTGTACTGTTGTTTGACCCATGTGGGAAGATTCAAGTAGGATGTCACGACCCGCACCCTAGAGTTAGGGCACGAGAACGTAACAACGCCCAGCCTACGCCGCAGTGTCGGCGGTAGAACGCTGTCCTAGGTATCAATGCATCTAACAGTATAAGACTAAACAGTTTATACTCCCCGAATGGGGGTGACATAGCAGAATATAAACTCAATCACATCTAAGGTAGAGCATAAAGGAAGATAGATAAAACATGAAATCGGAAAGAGATACAACAGATAGAAGTCTAAGTGTCTAAGATACAAAATTAGGATACATTTCAAAACTCAAATACAGTAATCCATAAATACAACTCAAGATGACTGAAAATAAACTATAAGCAAAAACCCTAGTTATCTATGCAACCTCTACTGTCTCCTCTAGGCTAGCAGGCAACCACCAGGCTATCTGTAAAATTTATCAACGGGTCCAGTCAGGACTGGAGCGAGCACAGTACATCTCAACAGATCATAGCAGGTTAGAAAATATAATCATGCAGTAAAGTAAGATACAGAATCTGAAGGAAATACAGTATGTAAACAGGGAAAGAGAACTGTAATAGAAATATCTAGAGAGCTAACAGTGGCTAGTGAGTCAGAGTACAATATAAACATGTGAATGGCATAGGAGATTCTGGAAACTATACTATAGAGTGATTTTGGGAACTGTTCTACTTGGATATTATTCACATATTTACTTCTACTCCTCCGTACCCCCAATCAATACACAAGGATCCAACCAGGTTATGTTATGATTCCATGTAAAGGCCCACAAGGGGTGATACATGGATAGCCCATAAATGGGTGATTCTGGAAATGCCCACAATAGAGTGATTCTGGGAATGCCCATAAATGGGTGATTCTGGGAAGACTCTATGATCATAAGAGTACATGTCACAAGTGATCGAAGAACCGTAAAGCATAGTGATACACCATGTAAGTGAAACGCACAGAACATGTAGTATACGATGCTCCCTGAGGGAATAACATCTCAAGAAAGGATCCATATAGTACTAATCCGTGTTACCAACGTGACAGCATCAAGTATAGTAATCTAAAGCAGAAAAATAATTCTAACAGGATATGAAATGATCAGAGAATGTACTCGCCTGATATCTGAATGTCCAAGGTAAAGATACTGTCCGAGGAGAGGTGTCTGGCTCCTAATTAGAACAGCACAGGTCACAACATGTCCAGAAGGGTAATATAAAGCACTACAATGTATTCTACATGAATCTAGGTCAAACTAGGCCAAAGTCAACCCTTGGTCAACTCTGGTCAACTGCACTAGTCAAACTAGGTCAAACTAGGTCATGTCCTAACTCAGCAAGTCTTACTAGGCCTAACCAAGATTATCCTAGCAAGCACACATCAATACAAGGCTATACAAGCCAACATACACCCAACTCTATATAGCATGCAATTATTCAATACTCAAATAGGCAAGAATTCACATTGGATATACACTAGGTAATCTATTACTTTAAGCTATATATGTCTACGCATATATACACATGCATATATTGGTATTCAACATTAGGTCTATAATCATGGCATTTTAAATGGTTATATAAACTTACATATTACAATACAATATGCTAACATATATATAATATACATACATAGCTAAGTTAACTATATTCATAAATACTTATTTAAGAGGCTATGTGTGTGTATGTGAACATGGCAAAGGGGCAAGTGAGAGTTAAATGGGCATACATAGTGTATACATATCAAAGAGTGTCAAAGTGTAAGTGAACAATGTGTCAAGTGTGATAGTGTCAACATAGTGTAAGGGGGTACATGAGGTAATATAGGATTTGTGTTAACATAGAACATTACATCTCATTAACTTGTATATTACATACATTACATCTATTATTACATTACATTCATGCTTGCATTCATTCATCATTCATTTATTCTCTTGCACTACTATATGTACCATACATTACATACTATGGAACCTACATATTCATTACAAGCCATACTTATATATGCTTACATTAGATAGGATACTTACACCTCATACATCATTTATTTAACCATTTACTCATGCTTGCATTCTCTATTTAATTATATAATGTATATACATTAACATGGGTTAAAATCAAATAGAACATTATATTACACACAAGGGTGCATAAAATGTATATGTCGAATAGTAACTCCTACTAATAATCAATACTGTACCATCTCAGCAAGAATTAAAATCTAGGATTAAAGTATGTTATCGATCTATGTGTTAGCTTTTCGAAACTTCAAACGGATCGCGTTTTCGTTTCCGGAAACTCCCGAAATCGCGAAAACACCGAGAACGCGTTTGTCTTTCGTACAGTTGACACTCAAATAATTCTCCAGAAAGTTACAGAAATAATTAGGCCTATTAAAACATGTTTTTGGAAAGCTAACTTCAATACGCTTCTTTTAAAAAAACGGGAGATTAAACCAAGCTTTGAGCTAGAAGTTATGACATTTCTAAGTTAGGGTTGAAATTTAAAACGTGGATAAAAATCATGACGGATTTGGGTAGTTTGAGACAAAAGAACACAAGTATATAACATAATATATCAAGAACTCACTCTCTACACTAATATATATATATATGAGACACTATAGAACACATCTCCAATACAAAAATATGATATTAAACATGTAATAATTCATTCATACATAACAACAACACATAGTGTGTCCAAATTTGGGATTTTCCCGCATGGGCACAACCACAACACAAAGGACACTCCTATGACCTCCAAATGGACACGAAATGAACACAAATGGAGATACAACCATGGGGGTCATTCCTATGGGTTCAAAATAGACCTATATACATGAGGAAATGAAAAGGAGAAGGGATTTATACCTCCCGGTAGATCGAATCGAAGAAAAGCCTTCCCGGAGCGACACCGACACGTAGAGATTCCAAAAGGACACGAACGAGCTCCGAATCCTTCCAAATTTGGGTAGCTTCCTCCTTGGCTAGAATGGAGAAGGAAAGAAGAAGATTTGGTGGCAAAATGGAAGAATTTGGTGGAGAAATTGCTAGGGATTGCTCTCTAGGAATTTGGAGAAGAACAAGAGAGAGAGTGTGGATGAGAATAATGAAATGAACTTGAGCCTATCCTCTCCCAAAGTGGCTAGCCATATGGGGCTATTTGTCCTATTATGGTAAGGTCCAAAATGCCTCCACTAACCTATTCTATGAGTATTAGGAAAGGACTAATTGGTTGGGGCTAAATTAGTCATTCTAAAGTCTCTAATCACACTAACCTTATCCATAATAATTAGTCTAACCTCTAACTAAAATATTTCTATCATGTGGACTAAATTTAATATCATGTGGGCCATGCCTAACTAGTGTGTGGGTCCCACTAGACTCAAACTACCCCCGGGTCCCCGTTTCAAGTCGGATTGAGTTAAAATTCGAACCCGACTCAAATATCCCCAAAACAATATCATAAATAATAAAATAATATCAAAATAATTCAAAGAGGTCAAATGCAAAAATATCCTTAGGCCAAAAATGACATTAAAATATCATAATTACATGGTTAGGCTCTAGGTCAAACAGTCTCTAGGGTGTCACTAGCAAAACGTCAAAACCACAAGTCATTGATTTAAATAATTTTAAAATAGTTTAAAATCACCAAAAATTATATCATGAATTAAATATCATTATTAAAATAATCATAAATACAAAATTTCAAAATTACCCTCATTTGGGAAACTGGGTGCTACAACTCTACCCACCTTTGAAAAATTTCGTCCTCGAAATTTAAGATCGATAGTACTCCTTCTAGAGCCTCTAACCTACCTAATATCTAAGGTAACACTTCCTAACACTGGAATAATAAATGTACATCTAAAAAGTGTCAATCTAGGAATACCTCCACTACTGCTCTGCTGTACGGCGGTAATAGAACTTTAATAAAATATGGACTGGAACCTATATCCAAGGGACTGGACCTATTTTAAAGTGGTCTTAACTAAGGATGAAAAGGAACTGATCATAGGCTATAGGTATGCTCAAACTATTCCTATTAACCATCTATTAATACATTCTATTACCATAGGAACGATGCATTACTAAGACATATAGGCCCCTATCTCTCATAACACATTTATACTCACCAAAAGACTAGTACATCCTATCAAGGCTGATACTATAATCTCTCATAAATCTCATAAGCTATATGTTTAGAGACACACATCCCCACATCAAGGACTAACCTATATATATCTACAACTGATACTAATGGGGTGACGTCCCTATTTTCCAACAATTAAGGTCTAAATTTTTTTTTCTAAATTATACAATTTGAAGGAATAGTATACAAGGTCAGGGCATACCGTAGCAGTTGGAAGTCTCACCTAGGTGCACTGGTCATTGTAGGTCAAAACAGTACTATGGTATCAACACACAAACAATCTAGGGTGTCCTAATTGGGAAGGTAAAGGAACAACAATCATCAAGGTTGTAGGGTTGTCTACCATCCTATATAAAAATTGGTCATTAACAAGCAACTAAGAAATTATTAAAAGGTTACTATTCCATAAAATAGCAAAAATTGAAAATTTAGGCACAACAAATCACAAATAGATTTTTGTCTTGATACGATCTAAGTTGATCAATTTCGGGATAAAACGAGATTTGGACAAGAAGGAAAATCAATGAAATCAAAGTATGAGCACGAGCATCCAATGATGGAGGTTCAGGTCATAATTAAATTTAATTCGACTGAGTACGAATACGAGGTTCATAGGTGATGAAAAGATTTCAAGAAGAATTGTCAAGGCTGTCGCGAATGAGACTCTAGGGTCAAATTTAAATATGTCTCCATTCTCGTAGATTGATACATGAAAAAGCGAACCAAAGTGCAATAGGTTGATCAGACCATCATGTACCGATTCTGATTAGACAATATGTTAGTGGGTGGCCACCCAATAAAATATGTCATGACCAAGCTCGAAAATAGATAAGCTTGCAAAACTAAGGCTAATTTAGCAGCACAAGATATAAGGGTGGTAATGATGAAAGGAATTACATAGTCCAAGTTTCTTAACCAACGGGTCAAGTAATCAGATAAGGTACAAGGTTAAGCATCTAAGGAAACAAGCAGAACACCATCACATGTCGGGTCGAAAGAATTGAGTCAAGGCTGGATTTCTAATTAAAATAAGAAGAAATTTAGTATAATGGTAGAGGTTATAGTTTAGCCAGTTGACCAGAAAATCATATCAAGAAAATAGAGTACAAAAAGACGGGTTTTAGTGGGACATGATATACCTACACGAAGGTGAGCTCGTCTAGGTCTTGCATATAAGATTTGTTGGAGGGTAACAGCTAGTATTATATTCCGAATATCAAAGTCACGATAAGGAACGTCAAGGATCTCAATTAGAAAGTGGGAGTTCAAGAGGTGGTAATTAATGCACAAAAATAATGAAGATCGAGTTAGTCACCTGCTTCTGATACTCTTAAGTTCATCTGGTCATAACTTGCCAATCATATCTTTACCTCACCAGTCTCCATATAAAAAATTAACCTTTACTTAAACCCTTACCATGACTACCGTAGGCAATTCCCAATTTCCAAACATCACTCTTGAAGCACAACCCTCACATTTAGGAATCAACATTAACCATTTATTTAAATTTCCAAGTTCTTTCACCTTGTCTTAAATTTGACCCAAAACCTCTAAATTCCGTTTACGAATTCCTTGAACTTGTTCAAATTGTTCTCCTCGTATTATTTAATTTAAATCTCTAGGCCTTACAAAACTTATCTTTCATCATAAAATCAACTTTCGTATTTTCTTCGACATACACCCTTGAATATTATTCTCCTAAAAATATTTCACAACAATCTCTAAACTTCCATAACTTTGTGCTCTCTCTATCCCTAGTTATTTCCTCGCAACATCTTGTTTAATATCCTTATTAAACACAATTAACTTCTCTTTTCCATTACTAACCTTCTACATAGCCTCAGAGTAAAAGTTTTCTCCAGAATCAATAACCAAGATTTTCTAAGTTCTCAAAACTAGGTTGACCTCTGATATCCTCATTAGTTTTGAATACACCTATAAACTATCTCATAACCCCAAAATTTCTCTAAATGTAATTGTTTCCAGATTGGCAGTATACATCTCCTTATTTTATTCGAGACCTTTACCACATTTCTATCTCAAGTTTCCATATGGAACACTCCACATTTGATTTCTTTTAGATCATCATAAAATAACCAGTTACGTCTTCTCTGAGCTACATAATTTACGTCACTTCCTTAGCCTTTCCCATGCAAAAGATACGAAGATTCAAGGGTTTCGAAGTATATCTGGTAGGGACGACAAGATATGGGTAATTAATGTAATGAGACAGAGTTTAAGATAAGAGGTAAATAAGAATACAAAGGAATAATGACGAGAAAGAATAATGAAGATATGTTCCTTCTCATCGGTTCAAACGAAAGGAACCCATCAAGCTTAAATTCAATAGCAAGGAATGAGGGTGAATCCAAACAAGAGGAAAAGGAATTCCAATTGAAGTTCAAAATGAGTTTCTCAGGGGTCGTCCCAGGGATCTCTCAAAGAATCCTAAGTGTGATTGAATACCTTGGATTTGAAAATATTAATCTAAATACAAAATTAAATCAACAACTACAAAATTTTATCAAAATCATCAACTAATACCAGGATTCAAAGTTCTACAATGAATCCACAAAATCAAATTTAAATCAAGAAAAAAGGTGAATCAAAACAAGGAAAAGGAGTTTAAATCGGAATTCAAAATTAGACTCTCAAGGGTCATCCCAGGAATCTCTCAAGGAATCCTAACAGTGATTGAGTATCCTCTCATCCTAACACCTTAATTTATATATCCTATAGCAGGCTCGTAGTAGTACAACTAAGTCGTTGCGCTACTACGAAATTGTACTAATGCGAATCTCGACCTGCATGGGCCACCACTAAAAACGTGTCACGACCCGCACCCTAGAGTTAGGGCACGAGAATGTAACAACGCCCAGCCTACGCTGCAGTGTCGGCGGTAGAACGTTGTCCTAGGTCTCAATGCATCTAACAGTATAAGACTAAATAGTTTATACTCCCCGAATGGGGATGACATAGCAGAATGTAAACTCAATCACATCTAAGGTAGAGCATAAAGGAAGATAGATAAAACATAAAATCGGAAAGAGATACAACAGATAGAAGTCTAAGTGTCTAAGATACAAAATCAGGATACATTTCAAAACTCAAATACAGTAATCCATAAATACAACTCAAGATGACTGAAAATAAATTATAAGCAAAAACCCTAGATATCTATGCAACCTCTACTGTCTCCTCTAGGCTAGCAGGAAACCACCAGGCTATCTGTAAAATTTATCAACGGGTCCAGTCAGGACTGGAGCGAGCACAGTACATCTCAAAAGATCATAGCAGGTTAGAAAATATAATCATGCAGTAAAGTAAGATACAGGATCTGAAGAAAATACAGTATGTAAACAGGGAAAGAGAACTGTAATAAAAATATCTACTATAAGTAGATAGCTAACAGTGGCTAGTGTGTCAGAGTACAATATAAATATGTGAATGGCATAGGAGATTCTGGGAAATATACTATGGAGTGATTCTGGGAACTGCACTACTTGGATATTATTCACATGTTTACTTCTACTCCCCCGTACCCCCAATCAATACACAAGGATCCAACCAGGTTATGTTATGATTCCATGTAAAGGCCCACAAGGGGTGATACATGGATAGCCCATAAATGGGTGATTCTAGGAATGCCCACAATGGAGTGATTCTGGGAATGCCCATAAATGGGTGATTCTGGGAAGACTCTGTGATCATGAGAGTACATGTCACAAGTGATCGAAGAACCGTGAAGCATAGTGATACACCATGTAAGTGAAACGCACAGAACATGTAGTATACGATGCTCTCTAAGGGGATAACATCTCAAGAAAGGATCCATATAGTACTAATCCGTGTTACCAACGTGACAGCATCAAGTATAGTAATCTAAAGCAGGAAAATAATTCAAACATGATATGAAATAATCAGAGAATGTAGTCGCCTGATATCTGAATGTCCAAGATAAAGATACTGTCCGAGGAGAGGTGTCTGGCTCCTAATTAGAATAGCACAAGTCACAACATGTCCAGAAGGGTAATATAAAGCACTACAATGCATTCTACATGAATCTAGGTCAAACTAGGCCAAAGTCAACCTTTGGTCAACTCTGGTCAACTGCACTAGTCAAACTAGGTCAAACTAGGTCATGTCCTAACCCAGCAAGTCTTACTAGGCCTAACCAAGACTATCCTAGCAAGCACACATCAATACAAGGCTATACAAGCCAACATACACCCAACTTTATATAGCATGCAATTATTCAATACTCAAATAGGCAAGAATTCACATTGGATATACACTAGTTAATCTATTACTTTAAGCTATATATGTCTACGCATATATACACATGCATATATTGGTATTCAACATTAGGTCTATAATCATGGCATTTCAAATGGTTATATAAACTTATATATTACAACACAATATGCTAACATATATATAATATACATACATAGCTAAGTTAACTATATTCATAAATACTTATTTAAGAGGCTATGTGTGTGTATGTGAACATGGCAAAGGGGCAAGTGAGGGTTAAATGGGCATACATAGTGTATACATATCAAAGAGTGTCAAAGTGTAAGTGAACAATGTGTCAAGTGTGATAGTGTCAACATAGTGTAAGGGGGTACATGAGGTAATATAGGATTTGTGTTAACATAGAACATTACATCTTATTAACTTGTATATTGCATATATTACATCTATTATTACATTACATTCATGCTTGCATTCATTCATCATTCATTTATTCTCTTGCACTACTATATGCACCATACATTACATACTATGGAACCTACATATTCATTACAAGCCATACTTATACATGCTTACATTAGATAGGATACTTACACCTCATACATCATTTATTTAACCATTTACTCATGCTTATATTCTCTATTTAATTACATAATGTATATACATTAACATGGGTTAAAATCAAATAGAACATTATATTACACACAAGGGTACACAAAATGCATATGTCGAATAGTAACTCCTACTAATAATCAATACTGTACCATCTCAGTATGAATTAAAATCTAGGATTAAAGTATGTTATAGATCTATGTGTTAGCTTTCCGAAACTTCAAACGGATCGCGTTTTCGTTTTCGAAAACTTCCGGAATCGCGAAAACACCGAGAACGCGTTTGTCTTTCGTACAGCTGACACTCAAATAATTCTCCAGAAAGTTACAGAAAGAATTATGACATTTCTAAGTTAGGACTGAAATTAAAAACGTGGATAAAAATCATGACGGATTTGGGTAGTTTGAGACAAAAGAACACAAGTATATAACATAATATATCAAGAACTCACTCTCTACACTAATATATATATATATATATATGAGACACTATAGAACACATCTCCAATACAAAAATATGAGATTAAACATGTAATAATTCATTCATACATAACACAACACATAGTGTGTCCTAATCGAGTACAATAGTTTATTACATGAACGTTTCTCATTCATTTCATTCAATAAGACGACTAGCCAGTCTCTTAGTTCCAACTAGGAACGCGTGATCAATTTTAGTCAAGTTAACCATTATTATCAATGGTAACAAGGCATGAAAGTCAATGGGGTCGAGTCTACAACTCTCATGGTTAAATTCCAGTCATACTAGGTATCCATGAATCAATCAGGACACAAGGCGCATTCCACCTAACAATCTGTATTAACAATATTAACATATCATGATTTTATCAAGTTCATGCCAAAAGACATAAGGATATAATAGAAGAATTATCATGCCACCATTAAAGGAATAAATTATAGAAACACCCAGGTCAGGAAGTCACGCCAACAAGTCTATGCTAAGGCCAACAAGTCACGCCAAGTCTAGCAGGTAGGAGTGAGCGTGTAAACAGCGTGAGCGTGAAAAGTGGTTCACGTTGGCACGCACAGTGTGAGCGTGAAGGGAAATTCATGCACTCATAAGTGAGCGTGAAGAATGATAAGAAATTCACGCACGCACAAGTGAGCGTAAAAAGTGATAAAAAATTCACGCACGCACGCAAAGTCGTGTGCGTAACTCAAATGTCACGCTGGCTCGTAAGGACGTGAGCGTGACTAAAAATTCACGCTGACTCGTAGAGACGTGAGCATGACTAAAAATTCACACAAACACGTAAGAACGTGTGCGTGACTAAAAATTCATGCATGCTCATGAGGACGTGAGCGTGACTAAAAATTCACGCACGCTCATGAGAACGTGAGCGTGACTAAAAATTCACCCACGCTCATGAGAACGTGAGCGTGACTAAAAATTCACGCACGCTCATGAGAACGTGAGCATGACTAAAAATTCACGCTGACACGTAAAGACGTGAGCGTGACTAAAAATTCACGCTAACATGTAAGAACATGAGCGTGACTAAAAATTTACGCTAACATGTAAGAACATGAGCGTGACTCAAAACTCACGCAGACACGTAAGAACGTGTGCGTGACTAAACCTTCGCTCCAGCCAGAAATGAAGTTCCCAGCCAGAAAGCACGCTAGGTTGGGAGATCAAAACCCATGAACAACCGAGAATGTAACAACTTAGATCTAGGAGAAACCAGCCAAAGAAATCAAAAACGCTAAGTACTAAACTCTCTTAGAATCACAAGAGGAAGACAAATGAACCATAAAAATGGTTCTCCAAGCAAGAAGCAAGATTGCACTTGCCTGCTGATGGGTTGGTAGAGAGAGTGATGAGGAAGAAGAAGAAGTAATGGTGAAGAATGAGAGTTATGAGGAGAGAGAAGGAGATGGGGGCTTAAATAGGAAGGGTGGTGGTAGGTAGGGTTATTGGGTCGGGTTTATACGGGTCCAACCAAGGCCAACCCGAAAGCAAAGTAGAGAGGCTAAAAGCAGAAAATAACAGCAGGAAATAAAATACAGATAATTAATTAGCATAAAATTAAAGAAATTTAAATACAGGATAATACATGATAAATACTAAATAAATATACATGAGTTGTACATGAATAAAAATACGCATTCTGGGAACGGAGAGTGACATCTCTACCCACCTTAGAAAAATTCCGTCCTCGGAATTTCAAATCCAAGCAGGTAGAAATATCGGAGCTAAACTAATACAAGCAATTCTAGTGAGCAAGCAATCATTATTACCATATCAAAAGCAAGTACTATATATGTAAATCCATCAATCCACGATATCAAGTAGCTCTACCCATAAGGCGATAAGCATGAAGAATCAGGACAATCAAGGTATACAGAAAGAGATATACCTTGTGAGTCAAACAGGTGTGGGTACCGTGATCGGATATCATCCTCACGTTCCCACATTGACTCTCCCAAGGAGTGATGACCCCAAGCAACACGGACAAGACTAATTGTTCGGTTCTTAAGTATCTTCTCTCTTCGGTCCAAAATGGACACAGGCTGTTCCTCGTAAGACAGGTTGGTACCAACAACCAGCTCAGAATGATCGAGGATATGGCTTGGGTCCGATACATGCCTAAGTAATTGAGATACATGAAACACGTCATGCACCTCTCGTAACGAAGGGGGAGGGATAAACGATAAGCAACATCGCCTATCCGATCAAGGATAACAAATGGGCCCACGTACCGCGGACTCAATTTCCCGCGAACGCCAAATCTAATGACCCTACGAGTAGGTGAGATCCGCAAGAATACGTGGTCCCCAACAGAGAACTCTAACGGCCTACGATGCTGGTCCGCCCAATGACGATGCCGGTCCTGCACAACTCGAAGTCGCTCTCTAATTCCCTTAACCACTTCAACCGTCTGAACAATCATTTCTGGGCCTAACATCTTCCTCTCTTCGGTATCATCCCATGCAAGCGGCGACCTGCACTTCTTACCATATAGTGCTTCAAATGGTGCCATCTGGATACTGGCTTGATAACTATTGTTGTACGAAAACTCAACTAAGTGCAGGTGGCTCTCCCAAGACCCTCCAAAATCTAGAGTGCAAGCTCGTAACATGTCTTCTAAAGTCTGAATTATTCTTTCTGATTGCCCATCCGTCTGCGGATGGTAGGCCGTGCTAAATCTTAACTTGGTACCCAGACTATGATGTAAGCTCTTCCAAAAATATGATGTAAAGCGGGTATCTCGATCCGGCACAATACTGACAGGGACTCCATGCTGCCTGACTATCTGTTGCATATACAACTCTGCCAACTTTTCTGTAGATTGCCCTACTCTGAAAGGAAGAAAGTGTGCTACCTTTGTAAGTCGGTCCACTATTACCCAAATAGCGTCCTTACCACTTAGTGATCTCGGTAAACCGGTCACAAAGTCCATTGTAATATGCTCCCATTTCCATTCCGGAATAGGAAGCGGTTGCAATAACCCAGCTGGCCTCTGCTGTTCTGCCTTCACTTGCTGACATACCAAGCAACGGGAAACAAATCTAGCTATCTCCCTCTTCATCCCGTTCCACCAGAAATGCTGCTTGATATCTTGGTACATCTTGGTCCCTCCAGGGTGAATAGAATACTGAGAACTGTGAGCTTCTGCCATAACCTCCTGTCTGATATCTCCAGTAGGCACACATAGACGTGATCCAAACCTAAGTGTACCATCTTCATGAATTTTCATCTCCTTCCTGAGTCCTGACTCACATTCTGCCCTAAGCTTCTGAATCCTTGGGTCTTGTGCCTGAGCTGCCTTGATCCTGCCTACCAAGTCGGATTGAACTTGTAGACTTGTTAGAACTCCTACATCACTAGGAAGTATAACTTCGATGCCCATCTCCTGAAGGTCTTCTAAGATATGCCTCTGTGTTGTCAACATAAATGCGCCGCCTCTCCTCCTAAGAGCGTCTGCTACTACATTAGCCTTGCCTGGATGATACTGAAGCTCCACGTCATAATCCTTAATCAACTCCAGCCATCTTCTCTGCCTCATGTTTAGTTCCTTCTGAGTAAAGATGTACTTCAGACTTTTATGGTCTGTGTACATCTCTACTCGGTCACCATATAAGTAATGCCTCCATAGCTTCAGAGCAAACACTACTGCCGCTAACTCCAAATCATGAGTTGGATAATTCTTCTCGTGGTCCCGAAGCTGCCTAGATGCATATGCTATCACCTTCCCATGCTGCATAAGGACACATCCAAGTCCTTTACCTGACGCATCACAATATACTGTAAAACCTTCGGGTCCAACTGGCAATGTAAGAATAGGTGCTGATATCAACTTCTGCTTCAAAGTCTCGAATGATGCCTGACATTCTGCCGACCAAACGAATGGTACATCCTTCCGGGTCAAGCGGGTCATGGGTGCTGAAAGCCTTGCAAAGTCTGACACAAACCTTCTGTAATATCCTGCCAATCCCAAGAAACTCTGCACATCTGCTACGGTCTTGGGTACTGGCCAACTTTCTACTGCTTCTATCTTCTTGGGATCTACTGCTACTCCGGCTCCTGATATGATGTGACCCAAAAATGAAATGTGATCCATCCAGAACTCACACTTGCTGAGCTTGGCATACAACTGGTTCTCTCTCAGAACCTGTAACACTTTCCTGAGGTGGTCTTCATGCTCCTCTTCACTAGCAGAGTATACGAGAATGTCGTCAAGAAACACAACGACAAACTGGTCTAAGTATGGCATAAAGATACGATTCATCAAATCCATGAATATTGCTGGAGCATTGGTCAAACCAAACGACATCACTAAGAATTCATAATGCCCATACTTCGACCTGAATGCTGTCTTGGGAATATCTTCCTTTCGAACCCTCACCTGATGGTACCCTGAACGAAGATCTATCTTGGAGAAAACTCTAGCTTTGCTCAACTGATCAAATAAGTCGTCGATCCTGGGTAATGGGTACTTGTTCTTCACTGTTGCCGCGTTAAGCTTTCTGTAGTCAATGCATAATCTGGATGACCCATCCTTCTTTCCCACAAGTACCACTGGTGCTGTCTATGGTGACACGCTAGCTTGGATGAACTTCTTCTCCTTCAGTTCCTCTATATGCTGATATACCTTGGCCTGCTCTGAATTCGCCATTCTGTAAACTCGATCTGATATCGGTTTAGTTTCTGGTGCCAATTCTATGCTGAACTCAATATCTCTAACCGATGGTAGACCTGGAAGTTCTTCAAGAAATACGTCTAGAAATTCTTCAACTACCTTCGGAATCTGAACTTCTTCCATTGCCGCTATTACTCCCTGCTCTTGCTGAGTTGCCTCTGATCTGACTAAGATGAACCGCTTTATGCCTGGAATATCAAAAGATACACTCCCTCTACGACAATCTATTGTCGTATGACTGTCTTTCAGCCAGTCCATGCCTAAGATAACGTCGAAATTTCCAACAGGAAATTCTATCAACCGGGCGGGTAAGGAATGCCCGCAAACTACAACGCTACATGCTAGAATAACTCTACTAACTCCTACAAGCCTATTACCAGTGAGTATATTCAACCTCCCTGGCAATGCCTCGAACTCCATTCCTAGTCGTGTCGCAAATCGTGCAGATATAAATGAATGGGATGCTCCCGAATCAAACAATGCTACTGCGGGATATGAGGCGACGAGAATGTTACCTGCCACAACATCTTCCGATGCCAATGCCTCCTCCAAGGATAAAGTGAATGCTTGCCCTCGACCTCCTTGCTGGTTTCCATGCTGCGGCCTAGCCTGGTGCTGCTGCTGGCCCCTTCCTTGATGATGCTGGGGTGGTCTATGCTGGTGTTGCTGCATCGGCGATCCCTGCTGCCGAAACATCTGAGCCTGCGGCATTAACGGACGCTGTGCCAATGGCCTTACTGCCACCGCTGGTCCTCGATACTAGCCTGCCCCTGGTGCTGGCAGAGCAGGAAACTACTGCCCTGGTCCTCCTGACCTCGAATTCATGGGACATGTGGTAACCCGATGGTCTGGATTTCCACATATCAGACACAGTCCATTCAATGTCCGACACACATCTTTAGTGTGCCCCATCTTTCCACAATAAGTGCAGCCCGCCGGGAGTTGCTGGTTCTTCCTCTGTTGCTGTTGCTGCTGCCTGGGTGGTGGTGCTGGTCCTCGTATCGCCACATCGTGGATACGAATGCCAGTGGATGGTGCTGTTGTTCGGGGCGCTGCTCCCTCTCCTCCTTCAATCTGACTGTGGGATCTCTTCTGATCCCCAGTCCTTGTCGCAAGCCTCTGAATGGTGATCTCATGCCTTCGAGTTGCCGTCAAAAGTCTGGTAATTGTGTCCCTCTATCAATTGCAAGAGTTCAAGATGAAACCCTTGTTGAAACCTCATAGCCCTCTGGCTCTCTGTTGCTACCATCTCTGGGGCGAATCTACTCAATCTGCATAACTCCGCTGTATAAGAATCTACAGTCTTGCCAGCCTGTCTGAGCGAGATAAACTTCTGTTGTAGCTCAAACCGTGCCACAACTCCATAGTACTTGGTCTTGAATCTTGCAGTAAAATCGTCCCAAGCCACAGGACGTCTGATGTCCACTTCCTCTAATTCCCACCAATCACGTACGAGATCCTGAAGTAACAACTTCACTAGATCCACACGTTCTTCTGCCGGTACCTTAGCTGCCGTCAGAATAGCCTCTATGTCCTTAAGCCATGCATCTGCTGAGATGGCATCCTCCGTGCCCTCGAAACGACGGGGGTTGTACTTGCAAAACCTGGCTGATGCTCCTGAATCAGTTCTCACTCCTCTTTCTAAAGCCGTCTGTAATCCTTGGTTGAGCAACACATTCTGCTCTTGTAGCTGAGTGTGCATGCGCTGCTGGGCCAACATCTGATGTTGCTGAGTAGCCATCATTCCTCTCATGATCTCCAGAAGGGCTGGTGTGTCCACTTAGGTAGGTAGAACTGTTGGTGGTGGTGGAACATCCGGATACTGCGATCCAGCTGCTGCTTCCACTATCACTTCTTCCTGGGTAGCCTCCTGAGGTGAGATTGGCCCTTGTTGCTGACCAACAGGGTCAGGTTGCCTATGTTGCTCCTGTTGTTGCTGCCCAGCTCTGACCGATGCGGACGAAGTGCCCCTAAGAAAAGGGACAAGAGAACAATCAAACAACCGGACATGAGGGATCAATGAAGTCAAAGGATACCGGAATTTCAAGCAAGGGTTGAGAATAACGAATCATGAGATCAAGGGGGAAACACGTGTGATTGAGACATCCTATAAATCAAAACACCCCACAAGTCTGAAATCAGACCTGCATGGGCCACCACTAAAACCTTGTCACGTCCCAGAACCAGAATACTGGAGAGCGGGGGAATGACTCAGCCAGCTACGTATTACGGGTAGATGAATACCGTATAATACGATCAATGCTGTCTAACCAGACGAGGGGGTGCATACTACAAGAAAGTCTTACTTTGGTCACTTCACATCTATTGTCTCAATCATTCAAAACAAGAAACAGAAATAGAGAACATGCAAGATAAAGCAGTAAGGCGTCCCAAACGCTTAGTCAAAATGTTCTTGAGATCTGGCTTTACAAAATATAGCCAAATGGTATAGTAACAAGTACACAATTGTTATCAGCTGCAGTCTGACTTAGTTACAATTATGCAAAAGTAAGTACAAGACAATCCGACTAACATGTCGGTGCCAAATGGCTAAGTATAAAATAATTAACAAAACGAGCGGTGAAGTAAGGAATTCCACTCGAGTCCTCCTGCGATCATCCCTCTAGTATTGACCATCTTGGAGGTAGAAGTAAGCCGGATCCTCGGGGACTGGCTCTAAATCTGGCCATGCAAAACCAGAGAGGTTAGACCTCTAATAGCAAGTACCACAAGAGAGCACGATATGAAGGACTAAACCAGTAAGTAAGAGAATATAATAATAGATCTCTGCTTCCCACTAGGATTCACATAACATTACGACACTTCGAACCAACCTCCCAACCAAACAAGGACAGAAGTTGGCCCGTCATGTCCTGACATTCTGATCATCTCAGTTAGGCAACAGAGTAGATAGAATACACAAACAAGTCAATTTAAACGGCCATGCAACTACTACGGCTTGCTACTGTGAGTTCCAAGTTATCCTGGACTTATGCAAATAGGGATTCCTCAGTTCTTACTATGTGCAAGCAAGGCTAGTCTATCCAATCAATCAATTGCGCCAATCATGTATTTAGACGAGTCCCAACGGGACGTCCGCCGTTAATATATCATGTACAATAATATAAGCAGATACCGTTTCCTGTCCGTGTGACAGATTCACAGTATCTGTGGGAACCAGCCGGCCTGTCGGGCACTTAATAGTCCCAAGAGGGCTGCCATGTAATAACTCGGGAATCTATTCTCTCCATGCCATCATTATTTTATTTGACTTAATAGTCTCTACGTTGAGTGAAGTTCCATGCCGTGGATCATGGTCATTCAAATGAGTACTTTCGTACGGGACACGATATGTACAATTCTGCAACGATACCAGTGCGGTTAGGTTGCAGGTCTTACATAGCATAATGAACAATCAAACTAACCACGAAATAATCATGCCTTGACCATAAAGTACACATGCTGTTTTTGTAAGATAGATAAATAACTAAATAAATAAATAATTTGAAGCCTGCATGTGCCTGTATGCCAATATTCGGGATTGGCTAATCGAGTACAATAGTTTATTACATGAACGTGTCTTATTCATTTCATTCAATAAGACGACTAGCCAGTCTCTTAGTTCCAACTAGGAACGCATGATCAATTTTAGTCAAGTTAACCATTATTATCAATGGTAACAAGGCATGAAAGTCAATGGAGTCGAGTCTACAACTCTCATGGTTAAATTCCAGTCATACTAGGTATCCATGAATCAATCAGGACACAAGGCGCATTCCACCTAACAATCTGTATTAACAATATTAACATATCATGATTTTATCAAGTTCATGCCAAAAGGCGTAAGGATATAATAGAAGAATTATCATGCCACCATTAAAGGAATAAATTATAGAAACACCCAGGTCAGGAAGTCACGCCAACAAGTCTATGCTAAGGCCAACAAGTCACGCCAAGTCTAGCAGGTAGGAGTGAGCGTGTAAACAGCGTGAGCGTGAAAAGTGGTTCACGTTGGCACGCACAGTGTGAGCGTGAGGAAAAATTCACGCACTCATAAGTGAGCGTGAAGAATGATAAGAAATTCACGCACGCACAAGTGAGCGTGAAAACTGATAAGAAATTCACGCACGCACGCAAAGTCGTGTGCGTAACTCAAATGTCACGCTGGCTCGTAAGGACGTGAGCGTGACTAAAAATTTACGCTGACTCGTAGAGACGTGAGCGTGACTAAAAATTCACGCAAACACGTAAGAACGTGTGCGTGACTAAAAATTCACGCATGCTCATGAGGACGTGAGCGTGACTAAAAATTCACGCACGCTCATGAGAACGTGAGCGTGACTAAAAATTCACGCTGACACGTAAAGATGTGAGCGTGACTAAAAATTCACGCTAACATGTAAGAACATGAGCGTGACTAAAAATTTACGCTAACATGTAAGAACATGAGCGTGACTCAAAACTCACGCAGACACGTAAGAACGAGTGCGTGACTAAACCTTCGCTCCAGCCAGAAATGATGTTCCCAGCCAGAAAGCACGCCAGGTTGGGAGATCAAAACCCATGAACAACCGAGAAAATGTAACAACTTAGATCTAGGAGAAACCAGCCAAAGAAATCAAAAACGCTAAGTACTAAACTCTCTTAGAATCACAAGAGGAAGACAAATAACCATAAAAATGGTTCTCCAAGCAAGAAGCAAGATTGCACTTGCCTGCTGATGGGTTGGTGGAGAGAGTGATGAGGAAGAAGAAGAAGTAATGGTGAAGAATGAGAGTTATGAGGAGAGAGAAGGAGATGGGGGCTTAAATAGGAAGGGTGGTGGTAGGTGGGGTTATTGGGTCGAGTTTATACGGGTCCAACCAAGGCCAACCCGAAAGCAAAGTAGAGAGGCTAAAAGCAGAAAATAATAGCAGGAAATAAAATTACAGGAAATAAAATACAGATAATTAATTAGCATGAAATTAAAGGAATTTAAATACAGGATAATACATGATACTAAATAAATATACATGAGTTGTACATGAATAAAAATACGCATTCTAGGAACGGGGAGTGACACATACATAACAACAACACATAGTGTGTCCAAATTTGGGATTTTCCCGCATGGGCACAACCACAACACAAAGGACACTCCTATGACCTCCAAATGGACACGAAATGGACACAAATGGAGATACAACCATGGGGGTCATTCCTATGGGTTCAAAATAGACCTATATGCATGAGAAAATGAAAAGGAGAAGGGATTTATACCTCCCGGTAGATCGAATCGAAGAAAAACCTTTCCGGAAGGACACCGACACGTAGAGATTCCAAAAGGACACGAACGAGCTCCGAATCCTCTCAAATTTGGGTAGCTTCCTCCTTGGCTAGAATGGAGAAGGAAAGAAGAAGATTTGGTGGTGAAATGGAAAGATTTGGTGGAGAAATTGCTAGGGATTGCTCTCTAGGAATTTGGGGAAGAACAAGAGAGAGAGAGTGTGGATGAGAATAATGAAATGAACTTGAGCCTATCCTCTCCCAAAGTGGCTGGCCATATGGGGCTATTTGTCCTATTATGGTAAGGTCCAAAATGCCTCCACTAACCTATTCTATGAGTATTAGGAAAGGGCTAATTGGTTGGGGCTAAATTAGTCATTCTAAAGTCTCTAATCACACTAACCTTATCCATAATAATTAGTCTAACCTCTAACTAAAATATTTCTATCATGTGGACTAAATTTAATATCATATGGGCCATGCCTAACTAGTGTGTGGGTCCCACTAGAGTACTCAAACTACCCCCGGGTCCCCGTTTCAAGTCGGATTGAGTTAAAATTCGAATCCGACTCAAATAACCCCAAAACAATATCATAAATAATAAAATAATATCAAAATAATTCAAAGAGGTCAAATGCAAAAATATCCTTAGGCCAAAAATGACATTAAAATATCATAATCACATGGTTAGGTTCTAGGTCAAACAGTCTCTAGGGTGTCACTAGCAAAACGTCAAAACCACAAGTCATTGATTTAAATAATTTTAAAATAATTTAAAATCACCAAAAATCATATCATGAATTAAATATCATTATTAAAATAATTATAAACACGAAATTTCAAAATTACCCTCATTTGGGAAACTGGGTGCTACATTGGACGCGATGTCTCTCTTAATGCATGATGGCAGTCACTGTGAGAAACGCTTAACCATATATTGTGATATATGTGGGAGATTATTGGTGTTTTCACTTGGCTTTAGAAACTTTTAGTCCCACAATAGAAAACCACCATGGTGTATATCACAATATAATAGCTATGTTTGTGTTGGTATATGTACATGGGTGAGGTGGCCCATGTGGGTTGATTTTCCTAAAGGGTTAAGTGTGTATCACAAAGAACAAACATTTGTTTTGCCACCCACTATGGAAAACTATAGGAGCTAAGCCCCGACACGGAATCGGGCACGAACAAAGGGCGCAAAGTGGCACTTTGATGGCACACTTTGCACTTAGCACGCCAGCATCATCGCATAGCGCTCGTGTCCTCCTTTTATGCGCGAGTTGTATGCACGGTTGTTAGCGCGGGCTATGCGAGGCGCATGCGTGGCCATGCGCGACTCTTATGTCAGGCTCGCATATGCGTCTAGGCGCGTGCGTGCGGCTGCTTTCGGCATTGTCATGCATGTCTGCTGTCACTGCTTTCAGCGTAGACGGCGCATGCGGCACTGTCAACGTGTGGCAAGCTGCTGTGTCGGCGCATAGGACTCTGTAACGCAGATTTAGTTTGACTTGGTCGGACATCATTTATGCGCATGAGCATGTCTATGCGCGCATAGGTGCTGGGATGCTCTATAAATAGAGCTTCACTCCTCTCATTTTAAAAGAGTTGGAAAATGGAAGAGAGAGAGAGGGAGTGAGGGCCACAAATCCAGTCCAGGAGGGTCTATGCGCCTCCTACAGAGCTATGCGCCTATAAGGAGTTTGCTCACTTTCGAGTTTCCAAGTTGTCCAAGAGTGGCAGGAGTGTTACAGAAGTTCTTTGGTGAACTTGCTGATGCTGCTGGGAGCAGATCATCTATTGGACGAATATTGCTTTGAACATCAGTGACATGTTCACCCAAGCAAGAAGATTTACTTTTGTGTATTTTTCGCTTTATTTTGTTCTATCTCATTGTAGCGTCAGCGAACGTAAAGAAAGGAACGCTTTTGTTTATTTCTTCTTTTTCCTCTTCTGTTGTGAACGTTCTATCTCAATTGCAACTGTGTTTGCAAGGAAGAACGAGTTTTATTCTTTACGCGCTTGTTTCCTGGATTTTTTATACTTCGGTTTGGATCATGAAGTTCAGAGAATAAGTTTCTTGCATGGAACCCTGGACTTCTTCGTAAGGATTAAACGGAGGACATACTGAAAAGTTTGCATGAAGCTTTGTTGTTCCTGGCCTAAGTTCCCATATTAGTACGCCTCAGAACTAACACTTTTTTGTATCAATAACTATTTAGTTATTTAAATAAAAAATATAAAAATTATATGCATAATAGAAGGGACATGGTTGGGACAACTATTTTGGGAACCATCAGATCTGCTCCCGAATCTTGAAGGACCACATAAACCGTTCCAAGCCTCAAGAATCTGTTTGGTATAATCAACAGCAACATGCAGTATCTTAGAATTTGCTGGCAGCAAAGCAAAACAAACCCCTTGTAGCTATTCTTATTAGAACAATAACCTCAACAAGAGTCTTGCAAACTGGCACCCTCTCTATCAGAGATCTCATAATATATATACAATAATCAAACGGAAAATTATGCTGAAGCAGAATAGGCATCAACAATCAATTTTGCAATTCATATTGTTAGTGTCAAAATGAAGATCTCTGAAATTAACTTTGCAATTTTGTTCAAGATAAACACAACAGAAGGTGCTGAAAAATATAAAGCAGTAATCTTCATTCCTTGTTCAGAATTTTTGGAACTTTAATATAGGGGTCAACATAGTTTGGAATCTCTGCTAAGATTGCCTCCCTGCTCACAGAAAAACGAAAACACAACGCTACAATTGTCATGAGAAAGCAGAACATGGCTTAGAAGAAATAAGAGCAGACTGATCTTCCTTACCTGTTCTCAAATGCCTCTGGTGTGTCTTCTCTCGGGTCCGCAGAAGCTTCTTCAATATCTGTGGCAATAGAGTCAGATGTTAGACCAGATACTTGGCATGCAACAAATTGTAAGGATTTTGAGCCCCCATGTCGATGAGTGCTTATATCAATTGTGATGACCAGACTTGATCAGCACATCCTCAAAGTGTCTAAGGAATATGAATAGCAGCAATTTTAACTTAGAGCATCAGATTTCTGAACTTCAAAAAGATAAGAGTAAACCTTAAATTTTAAACATAATTTCACACAGTCATTTATGAAGCTGTGTTGCTTTAGGTAACAAATTGCATGATCAAATTAGTTTTATGAAACTGTAACAATGTGTGGATAGCTCATAATAGACAGATTTTCAGGTTTGAAAATCAACTTTTAGCGAATGAAAGTAAAATCAACATCAAGTACACATTGGCCAATCTTGGCAAAATTTTAAAACTCATAACCTTCGACTTTCTTTCAGGAAGCACTAGAACATATGTACTTTTTACGGATATTGTAATTTTGTAAAGCATCAAGTTCTCTTTGAATGGTGTAGATCATGCATCATGATGAATTACTGACTGCTAGATGACCACCAGTTTAAGTTGTAGTCTAGGGTGAAGGTCCATATCCCATTTTATACTTGCACATCTCAAGATATCCTTCTTTTTTCCGCAAGAGTTATGGTCAATGTTTTTGCATGCACTCTTTAGCATATGAAGACTAAAGCATATATAATGCGTAGATCTGTGAGGTCTAGGAGAAAATGTAGTGTGGCTAAAATAGGTAAAGACTAGTAGCAATTTCTTATCTCAAATAAGGCAAGGACATAAACTTTCAAGGAAGATAGATGAATTAGCATGTAATGCTCCTCAAGTCCTTTTGTTCCAACATATCTTTTCTCTTGTTACTAGTGTATGAGCATCAACATGTTTCTCACTATGTGGCACAGGCATAGGCAGCAGTTAACTATCAGTGCAAATCAAAGGATGTATTTGTATTAAAAAAAGATGGTTTTAGTCATGTTCTTCTGTGAAGGAGCTAAATCTAAGAAGGCCTCCACTTTAAGTTCTTTTGAATGACATTAAACAAATAGATCTCCCGCAAGTCATTAAATTAACAATAGTTGGTACAAATTCAACCTAGAACAGGTCAAGGTTTATTTTGAATAATGTATTGGTTTATCATATCGGATTTGAGGGAAAGTAATTCAAAACTGCACAATAAAATGGCTAGTGGCCGATCACGCAGATCACCAAGTTGTGAAGCTTTCCCTGGGAATTTTTCCATTTGTATTCTTGCTTCTTAGACGGAACTGCTAAACAATCAGACCAGGCAGGTGCAGGTAGCTTGACTACCTTATTCGTCATTGATCCCCAACCCCAACCAACACCCCCCCCCCCCCCCAACCTCCACCCCCCCCCCCCCCCCCCCCCCCCTCTTCCCTCCTAACGTACTCATTCCGTATGGCCAAATCTGTTCGGAAGCAGAACTCTTCTATAGCAGATTTAGACCTGCGATTAATGTTGGCTTACATGTCAGCCGCGCCATGTCTGCCGCTCGGTTGAGAAGTTTTTGGTAGTTTAAAATTGGAAATTGGCACTCTACCTAGTGAAAGGATAGCTTCGTATAGGATTGGAGCTGGCTAGTAGTCACACGACTACAGCTCTACTGTACTCTCAAAATAATCCCCTGCAACTATTCTTCTAAGGCAAAAAGCAGATCAAATCGTTTATTGGCTGTCAGTTCATCTGTTGTGATCACAACAGCTACCAAGCACTTCACTCCCACAGGTCGTATGGGGCCTATGTTTCGCCGGAGTTCATGGTCCCTTTCCCAGAAAGATAGTTTCAGATCTTTGACCATGACTGCTAGGCAATCAGTCACAGGGGAAAAGGCCCTTCTCGATTTACATGAACTGAACCACTGGATCATAGAAAGAAATTCTTCTCAAGCGACAAAGCAGAATGGACGAACATCTGCAATCCCAGGCTCGATCGGAGAACTGCTAATGCTCCATGGTTGGAACCCTGTGGTTGAATCCCCTTAGTACCAAAAAAAAAAAAAAAAAAAAAAAAAAAAAAAGACCAGAAAAGCCTACTGCTTCCAAAATAGGAGAATTTGGAATACACATCTACATCACGGTAACAACATGGCAAATGGAATAGGAAATGATCATCTTATGGAGGAGGATAAAAGGAAAAGCATAATATTGTTATGACTGGCTTGATTACCGCTAGGTATCGATATCACGACTATCTGATTGTATCAGTTCTCTCAGTGGCTCGTCGCAGCGCACTCTCAACTTTGGCAATTAACAACGTAGATTCCTAGCATGACTCTTGCTAAGGTTTGTGATTGAAGTTAAAGTTGTCGAGTCTTGCATCGCCTTAAGGGGCACTCCATATAGGTTAAATTCACCGGGGGTCCAAGGACCCGGAATTCAAAACCATAACTATCATAATTAAAAACTAGTACAACCACCTAGTGTATTAGGAGCGAAGGATTCCGACTTGCATGTTGTCCCATGGGCTAGGGTGTGGACATGGAGCTCTTTGTCACTGTTCTAAAAGGCGGTCCAGGCGGCGCCTAGGTGGTAGGCGTCCGGTACCCACCCGATGCCTGCCTAGGCGGCCACCTAGCCCCACCCCACCCCCACCCATGTCCGACTATGCATGTTTTTTGGTTTTGGAGACTTTTTTTGCATTTTTCAGTAGTTTTTTTTTATATATTATTTTGAACCGCCTTAGCTCTAGGAAGTCGCCTAGGCGAGCTAGGCGCTAGGCTGCAGGTGTCCGTCCAACTAGCGCCTAGCGCTTTTCACAACCTTGGATCTTGCACAATGTCACATGTTGCACCAATTACTGTACTGATACTATTTAATGTTACTGACTGATCCTGGTCTGCATAGACTGTCTATAATGCATGCTCCAAAGAAATTCTTCAAATTGCATCTTTATTAGTAATCATGATTGTGATAACCACTGTTCTTAGAGGCGCCTAGGCGACCGCCTAGGCCCTAGGCGTCTGGTGCCCGTCTGGTGCCCGTCCGATGTCCACCTAGCCCCATGACGTCCGACTATGCATGTTTTTGGGTTTTATGGACTTTTCTGCAATTTTCAGTAGAATTTTGGAATTTTTTTTTTCCTGAACCGCCTAGGTAGGCTAGACGTTAGGCGGCATGTACCCGTCCGACTAGCGCTTTTCCCAACCTTGGTTATAACCGTAGTTAGTTAATGATTACAAGTCATAACTCATGATTGATCAAGTTTTACTGATTGTTTAGTTTACTTATATTCGTCTTCCTTTTCTATTTAGTTTACTTAAATTCGTCTTCCTCGGTGATAACCCTAGTTAGGGACGTGGATTGTCGTTGGAACAGTTTTCAACCCTTGTTTGATGTAGGGGTTGGTCACTGTTGTAACTACGGCCTATGCATCTTCGTCTAGTCCTTTACTATGTTGCTTTCCTTCTTATTTGTCTACATGCTGGTTTTTGGCTTACCTTAGAGTTTAACTTATGATACTTGTTATTTGGGCTTAACCTTTCTGGTTTTGTATGGCCAGATTTCATAGTAGAGCCTAAGGATTTGTGGTATCTCTCGCTCGATGCGAGAGGACTGCGGCCCGAGCGCATGAGTATCCTTTTGGGCATTTAGCCAATGACATTTGTTAGCCCTCGCATCTGGGAGATTGTTCCCACTTACGAGCGACATGATTGCATATATGCTAGACTACAGCTAGCGTGTAATTATGTATGATTTTGTAATTTTGTTAGTAATTTATTTTGTATTACTATCTTCATGATCATCTATGCCATATAGTTTTGGACATCTTACTTTTATTTCACTAATGACCATGAGCGAAGCCATTGGTAGGCCGGGGTGGGCTCCAGCCCACCCCAATGGTGAGAATAAGTAACTCATATATGCATGCACTTTCGAGAATGCAAATGCATACTACGTATATGCATGCAGTTTCAAGTATTTTACATCCCTTTGTCTACAAGATTCAGTAACTCATATAGCAAGAACTAAAAAAGAGTTAATTAGGATTTGCTTAGTCAAGACACCACTTTTTTGTTGGTCCACCAAAAAGAGATTTTTAGTACTAACAACACTTGGCCAAGTATTCTTTTATACAAAAGTTGACTTCCAAGTCATATGAAAAAGAGAAATTAATACGTATATATATATATATATATATATATATATATATATATATATATATATAGAGAGAGAGAGAGAGAGAATAAGGGAGGTAGGGTGCCACCTCACGGGGGGGTGTCTACTTGTCACCCCCCAATGCTATCATCATGCACATGGGTGCATGATGATAGCATGTGGGGGGTGACAAGTAAACACCCTCCATAAGGTGGCACCTCACCTCCCTCATCCTCTATATATATATATATATATATATATATATATATATATATATATATCAATTCTCCATGTAATGTGTATACTACCGACATATTTTATTAATAAATAAATAGTGTAGATGTATTCTCACCATTTACCCTAATTATATTCTCACCATTTACAATCTCGCCGTTGGCATTTCCCATGCCATCCGAATTCCTGCATCTTTGGTGAGTTCTGACACATCGCAGATCCTTTATTGATGGTGAAAAATGATACCAAAGACTCTTATTGTTCGAATTTATGCCTAAAAGAGTGTACCTGGTAAATATTCTTTTGTCAGGTTCCCGATGTTTTTTAGTATGTTGGATATGGTTCTACATTGGCCAGACAATATGGTATGGACACGATTAGATATGGATATGACAATACTGACACGACATTCATTTGGTTAAAAAGAAAAAGAAAAATTAAGATGTTTTAAGTTCAGTCCGGAGTAAACTTAAATTCTGGCTCCGCCCTTGCTAATGACTATATCTTTTGTTATACACTTGTTAGTTGTGATTGAGACATCTAGACCTGGGCTTGACCGTTGGATTGTAGTGTAACCCCTTGCCTTCTTACCGCCGAGACCGTGCTTCCGGGTTCTTGCATATTCTGTAGCACGTAGCTGGCCTACGTCCGCCCCGCTGTCCAGTTAGTAATCAGGTTTGGGACGTGGCATATAGGAAGCAACTTTTCTTTAATTTCGGAAGGCCACAGTAATTATTTCCCAGTGCAACATAATGTCGAATAGATGACGAGAAGAATAGGAAGAAAAAAAATGACCTGCTCGAAGTGAAGGTTGCACGCTTTCAAGGTTAACAGCTTGAAGTTGCCCAAACCTGTTATTACCAGAAAGGTAAAGAGGGGGGGGAAGAAGAAATAAACTTAGAATCTCGAAGGAAACAATATGTTAGGAACAGAGAGAGAGAGAGAGAGAGAGAGAGAGAGAGAGAGAAACCAGTCGACAACTTGTCTGATTTTGGGAGCAAAGTCTCGAGCTTCTTCCGGGGACAGACTGATTCGAGCTGTTTCGGCGAGTCGCCCCACGTCCGGTGCTCCGAGAGACGAGCACAGAGTACGGGTCGGACGAAGGATCGCCGGCGATCCTACCCGGATCCGGAAGAGGAGTCTGCTGCTGCAGCCACGGAACACCAGTACCGCACTTGCCATCCTCTCTCTCTCCCCCTCTCTCTAGTCTATAGCCTTGGATGATGTATAATCTTCTGGGGTAACAAATCAGCTCTTCACCTAATTAAATCCACTAAGGTTTCGGGTTCGGAATCGAAGGGTCTTATGGGACCCTAAACCCGTGTCAAAAAGGCACCTTGGTAGGGGTGAGCAATTTTCGGATGGCAAACCGGAAATCGACCCGATCCGAACCGTTGTAGCCAAACAGGTCGGGTTTTTGACATTCGGGTCGGCGGTCGGTTATGTATACTGAGAACACAGCGGTTAACGGGTCAGGTGGCGGTTTTGGAAGGAAAAAAACGGTTAACCGAAAACCGATAAGAACCCTGAATTTACAATTTTACCCCTTTGAAGTTGGGCCCTAAGTATAAAAACAAATATCTTTCTCTCTCTTCCTCTCTCTCTCCATTTCATTTTTACATCCCCCTAAGCCCTAACGAGCGCCGCAGTCTCTCGACTACTGAGACTCTCTCGAGTTCTCTCTCTCTCTGGCCTCCGACGACCGGCTCCGGGCCTCCTCTCTATCCGGACCTCCCATCTCCCATAGTTCTCTCAAGAGTCAAAACCCTAACACTCTTACATCTCTGGAAACCCTAACTCTCTCCCATTTCAACTAGATCTCTCCAGATCTAACTCTCACTAATCTGCTGAAGTGTGCTCACTAATCTCGAGATCTAACCTAGATCTTTCGAAAGCTATCCTAGATCTGTCGAGATTTAACCCAGATCTAACCTAAGTCTGTCGATATTTTGGTCGGCGGTCAGTTCTCTGAATCATTTATTCTGGTAAGTCGAATCATAACCTAGTTTTGTCTATATTATTTATTCTTCAAATTTTTACCTCTATAACTGCTGCAAATTATCTAACCTAGATTTGTTATTTATGCATGAAGTATGGAAGGAGGAGATCCAAAGAACTGCTGAAATTTATCTAATCTAGATCTATGACATATGTCGAATATTTCTTTTTCTCAATGTAAGCTCCCTCTTCACTGACACTCAACATTGTAAATTTTGAAACATACTTTTGTTGTTTTTGTACTCATGCATTGCAGGAAAAATCTAAAAAATTGCTGCAAAAATCATTAGCTGCAAAAAATGCTGAAAAAAGTATTAGCATAAAAAATGCTGGAAAAAAAAAAATATTAGCCTCAAAATTTGCTAGCAAAATGTGGGACTGTTTGCATAGTTGCTCTTGGCAATTTATTATTTTTGTTCTTGTTTGCAGTTTACACTATAACACAGTGAACACTTGGCAATTTCTAGCATTTTGTTACTGTGTCATTTTGGCACATTTTGATACTTTGAACTATTCTGGAGATTTTGATATTGTGTCATTTTGGCACATTTTGATACTTTGAAATGTTCTGGAGATTTTAATACTGTGTCATTTTGATACTTTGGACTGTTCTGGAGATTTTTGAACTGTTCTTTTATACTGCTCTGGAAAAATATGTCAATTTGACACATTTAGAAACTGCTCTGGAAAAGTGATACATGCTTGCTCAGTTGTTCTGATACAGACATTTTGATACTTGCTTGCTCTGAAAAAGTGATACATGCTTGTTCTGATACAGCCATTTTGATACATGCTTGCTCTGGAAAAGTGATACATGCTTGCTTTGGAAAAACAGTCATTTTGATACTGCTCTGGAAAAACAGTCATTTTGATACTGTTCTTTGAACTGTTTAGTCATTTTGATACTTGTTCTTTTACGCATCATGTGGTACATTATTGTTCCGATACATGTACATGCTGGATACTGCTTGTAGAGGCGGGGCACTCGATACAGCCATTGGCGAGGCACTCGATGCAGCCACTGGCGAGGCACTCGTAGCAGACTACCATTGTTGAGGTACTCTGTTCATAGTTACTATTAATATTCAAAAAAATACTAAATTTTTCCATAAGAATTGGCGATGATAATTTGTCACTCTTTGCCATTAGCGAGGCACTCTTTGCCATTAGCGAGGCACTCGTTGCAGCCATTGGCGAGGCATAGATTGCATCTTTAATGACGCATTAAAAGCCATTCTGAGCCTTTCTTTTAGTTATTGTGTATAATGCAGGTTTGACTTGAGTGTTGAGTCTGGAATTTGGATTGGATGTGCACTGTGCAGACATGAACAATTCTTCTTGATTGTGAATTTATAATTTGTATATTTGTTCAGTTCTGTACTGGAGACTGGAAACTGGGGGTTGGATTAGAATCTTATATTTGTATTATACTGTTTTGGATTGGATTTGATGTAACTTAATTCTGGAGTCCAATTTGGATGTAACTGATATTGTACATGTCTGGAATTTTGATTGGATGTAACTTGTATTATGCTTTGTTTTATTTGTATGTTTTGATCGGTTGTGTGAATCTATTCTGGTCTCATCTGATATTTTTCGGTTTTGTTCTCATCTGAATTTGTATATTGTGCAGAACTTTTAAGTCCAATTTGGAATACAATTTTCTGCTGTTATTTGCTCTCCCATACAGCCCGGCCCATTAAAAACCTGGCCCAGTCAAGTGGCCCATAAAATCGAATTAACTGAAAGGCGAACCGTTCGAATTCGGTTCGGTACTGGTCGGGTTTTATTTTAGACGGTTTGGTTATAGGTTTTTGGTCATCGGTTTACGGTTTAGGTCGGTTTTAGAAAATACGGTTCGGTTCAAACCGAACCGGACCGAAGCTCACCCCTACACCTTGGTGTGTCACCTATTTTTGTCTCCCTAAGAATCCATTTTCTATTTCTTTTCCATGTGAAAGGAATTCAATACTCTCGTACCCATCTTTGGTTAGGTTGAGAATATGTAATCCAAAAAATTCAATTTTTCCATTCTCATGTTTTTGTTTACACATGGATATGACTTAATTTGTTTAATTTTTCATAAATACTCTTTCATTAATTTCATGATGCTACTATTATCAAAATTCACATGTTTGGGATAGAAGTTAAAATTGAAAGTAAACCGAGGGTATTACCATCCAAACAAAATGCCTAGGAAAGCAAAATTACTCCAGGGGCTTGGGAATAGCTTTCCCGCAATAATGAGAATATGAAGCCCCTCCTATCACCCCCCCAAGCATGGGTAAGAAATTCAAAATTCATTCTCAAGTCTCAAAAACTTAAATTAAATGCCTCATAAGGTTGTTCGGCTCCTTTTTTCGGATTTGGTGATAGATTTGGACATAATCCTAAAAGTGTAATGCTATTCATTCATCTAAAGTGTCCCCCCAAACCGTTTATCCTTATATGATAGCTGACATGACAAATTTTAACCAAAAAAAAAAAAATTATTCAATTTTTTTAATGTTAATTTTAATGTACTAATACTAATTTTAGCATTAATGTTATGTTAATTTTAATTTTTAAATTTATTATGCCAGATACTACATCAGCTGTCACATAAGGAAAAATAGTTTGGAAAATTACTTTGGAGAGATGAATAACATTTTTCATCCTAAAACTGGTGGGAATAAGCCACTTTGTTTGTTTGGTAATATTGGATTCAGGTATGGATTTGGGAGGGTAATCATTATCCTCCAAATCTTGTCCCCTCCCCTTCCCCATCCAAATTCTATATTTCCATATCCTCTTTTTTATAAGAGGATTTGATGAAAATTGGATTTATGGTATTACTATATTAAATATATGATCACAATTAATTGGTTAATTATTTAATCATTTAATTAATCACTTCATTTTAATAATTAAGTTTCTTAATTACTAGTACCTAATCAATTACATATAATTATATTTTGTTAATTAATTACCATTACATTTAATTAATTAAAGTTAACTAGTAATTTACTAATACTTGGTTAATAAAATTATTCTACTGACATTAAGTTAATTAGTATTAAGTTATTAAGGTTATTAATAACTAAATATTAGTTAACCATAATTAATTAATCATCTTAATCAAGTATTAGTAACTTATTATCTTAATTACAAAAACTAATTAAATATTATTGATTACCTACTAGTAATTAAGGTACTTAAATGTATATATAAAATTAATTATTTTGTTTAATTAGTTAGTATTAGTATTTTTATTTTATAATATAATTATGGTAGTTGATTAGTAATAAAATTAATTGGATATTATTTAATAAAATATATTTGGTAATAATAATACTAGTATATAATAATTTGTTAACTAATATTTATATTATTCTAGTGCACACCTTGTCTAACCAAACATGTATTGATATTTCTAAGGAACAAGAAAGTGTACGAATTTTTATACAATTATCAATCAAGAAAGTGAAAATCCTAATCATATTCCACTTTCAGTTTACCAAAAGGACCTTAACAAAAGTTCTCTAACCCTTCCAGAATGCTACAACTTTTGTTGCGGCTTAAATCACTACAACACCAGTTACAATAACACTCGTTATATCACTTGCTCCTTTTTCCTTAGTATATGCCAGAGTGTCAACCAAACAACTTTCTATCTCCAACAAAATTGAATCGAAGAAGCAACTGGAAAGACCACTTGCAACAATAAATGTGAAATTACATTTCCATTCGAGCAACCAAAGAGCCCCAAAATACACAATGTATTGTGTATATCTTTGAACTTTCTTTAGAATATATATCTTCGAACTTAATCACATAAAAAAAAAAAACTGAAATAATCAAATACCAACGCATACCAATTGATCTGAGCTGTATATATGATATGGTTCACTGATACAAACAGCATTCTTCAACAAACCTACATTCTCATACAAACAACTTTCATTAGTATATTATATGCACACAGGTCTTTAGCC
This sequence comes from Iris pallida, assembly GCA_029216955.1. Taxonomy (NCBI): domain Eukaryota; kingdom Viridiplantae; phylum Streptophyta; class Magnoliopsida; order Asparagales; family Iridaceae; genus Iris; species Iris pallida. The sequence continues at coordinate 4,070,535 of JANAVB010020797.1, forward strand.
TTTAGGATCCATTATGAGATTTAATGAAGAGACTAAGAGAACAATCCGACTATTACTCTAGTAACACGTCATAAGAACATTCTTCGTGCACACGGTCTTCCTTATTATGAGCAATCGACATGGGCCCGATATATGATACAGCCATCGACAGTCTCCATTACTAGCTTTTTCATGCGTACCAGCAACAGCAGGTAAGATCTTCCCTTGTGGCCTGCAGCATATGAAAGATCATTCCACACACAAAAAGGAGAAAAAGATACACTTCTTTAAAGATTAAGCTTTCTGTTCGATAGAGACACTCAAAATTCTGAAGGACTGACAGGAGCAGAAGGCACAGGGCTTATATACTGAATACTATTTACATGAGAACAACTCAAATATAGAATTAGTTTAGGAAGAAGAAAAAATTCACAATAGGAATGTTTGAAAGAAACTCAAATCAGTTCATAGATTAAAATCAGGGAACAGAAAGAAAGTCCGAAGACATACCCAAGCCTAATGTCTCCATTTGTGCCTCATTAAATGCATTGCTTCCAGAGGCCCCTTCTTTCTTGCAGAGGTAATCGTTCAACTTGGCTACAGCTGCCTGCAGTTCCTGCACATGTCACCCAAAAAAAGTGCAAGTTGTCATTTCTTGTTGCAGCATATAGTCGGCTAAACAGTCCGAGTATGAGAAAGTGAGCAATGTATCACAATGGACCAAACCAGAAAGATACGCACCATTTGGATTAATAGTTTGGCCAAAATCTACAGATAAAGCAGAAGTGCATTTACCTTGTCAGCAGCTATTCTTCCTCTTGTCACAAAATAGATAAATAAGCTAAAGCTGCAGATACTAGCTCTCCTAGCACTAGCCTAACAATAATTCCTCAGATCCCTCAAGAGAGAAAAGAACATCCCTCAAAAGCCTGTACTAAATTTAAGTTGGTGGAACTACTAGAAAACTGGCACAACTTGGAAAAACCGATCGCAGGAGCCAACGACCAAAGCTATGATAACTTGCACCTCAATTCTCAAACACAAAAATTAAAACTCCTTGTGGAGCAACTCAAATATCAAATTTATTCATCAATAGATACATCTCCTTTCTACAAAGTTTCTATATATAAGAAATCATATAACATAAGCCCTAAAAAAACTAAGCCTAATCAAAAGGAAAGAAATAACTATGAAATTTAAATACAAAATACCCTAAAGCCTAATCAAACTAGAAAAGCAATAAAAAGTAAATATGAAATTTAAATACATATATCACCCAAATCCGTCCAACCCGCATGGACCGGAATTCTCGTTCCTCGCAACTTCGAGTCTCCCAATGACAAGTGTCAGACCCCTACTGTTGTAGAGAACTCGATCGAGTTCTCAGTTCTGTCGTTCGATAAAGTTCTTCGTCGTCAATTACCACAAAGCTCATTCAACTAAACTAACGCTTCCTCAATACTTTGACTAGCCCAAATGTTGTCGGTTGAAGCTTGTCGCAATGCCCCTTTGGGATCGTTTCCTTCCAAAAGCACCCCATGATGCCATAGTTGGCGTTGATAATTGTATGCTTATGTTGTTGATATAGGAATCTCTCAAGCAATTAGCACCACCTTCCATATACATGACCGCTTAGGGAGGTATTTGGTATGCGAAATTTTCATTTATTTCCGGACAAATTTAGGGTGGAAATATATTCCCACGTTTGGTTTAGCTTATAAAAATATATTCATGATGATTGAGTATACCTAGGTAAACAGTTTATCCACAAAACATGGGAATATTATCCCTTAAGAATAGGGGGGTTCCCAGGTTAAAAAAAACATCGTTTTTTGTGCTTTTCTACTCCTTTTTAACTTTTTTTCCTCATGTTTTCGTTTCTCTCTTTTTTTAAATTTTTAAGAATTGTGTTTTTTGATTTTTTTTCCCCCGTTTCTTATAAACTATTTTTTGTTTTTGAAGTTTTTTAATACGTTTCTAAAGTATTTCCCCTTTTTCTGTCTTTTTTTCTTTTTTTATCTTTTTTCATTTGTTTTTAGGAAAGTTTTTTTTGGTATTTCAGTTCCTCTTAAATTAGTTTTTGTTTACATTTTTTCATTTGTTTATTCTAGGGGTGAGGAAATATCGACCGCTACCCAAAAACCGACCAAATACTTATTAAAATATTCCAAAAACCCAAACCAAAATTATGAACCGGTACTAAATTGCCAAACCAACTAAAATAAGGTATAATGTTAATACCGGACCGAAAATACTGAACCGAACAAATTATATATATGTGTGTGTGTGTGCGTACATTCTTCTTCAGAATATTGTTCGTGATTAATTTTATGTCATTTTCATTTTTATCTTTGTTTTAGGTCGAAATCAATTTAGAACATAGAATGGATTTTGGTGACTTGAAATTATGTCAAGAATGCTACGAATTGAGTTTTTGATCTTTTAAGTTTATGTTTGTGTTTTATTAGAACGTAGAAGTGAATTTTAGTGTACTTGAACTTATGTTAAGGATTGAATTTAGTGAATGTGTTGGATCTTTTGAGCACAATTTTAGGTGTTTGCAACTTGTTACATATTCCTCTAAAAAATTGATTAATTGCTTAGTTGTAGAGGCTTGGCTTTGAAATCTAATACTTCCAAGAAAACGAAAAAAGTAATTCTAGATTAATAAGTTCCATAATGGTAAGTTTGTTTATTGATCGAATGTTAATTGGTAAAATACTGCTATCGAACAGAAATTAATCGAAATACCTTTTAACCGAAATCGAGAAAACTGATTCCAAATGATACGATATTGGTATTTTGATTTTTATAGACTAAAAAAATACCAAAAAACCAACCGCATATCGACCATTCTACTGACGCTAACCCCTAGCCTTTTCTGTACTTTTTAAGTTTTTTTTATTTATTACGTTTTTGTTCTTTTTTTCCCTTTTAAAAAAACAATTTTTTTTGTAATTTTCATTTTTTCTTCTTTTTTCAATTTTAAAAAAATATTTTTCTTTCTTCTTTTTTCTTTTTTTCTTTTTTCTTTCTAAAATAACACTTTTATGTTTTTCATTTTTTCCCTTTTTAAAAAAAATTGTTTTTTGTTTTCCCTTCTTTTTCCTAATTTTTGTTTTTTAGAAAAAAAATCATATTTTGGGTTAGGTTCGTTTCACGGCAGGTGAGTTTGGGTTAGCCTCAAAATTAATTTACAAGTACAAAAATTATAATGTCAATAGTATTTGAAATAGGTTCTCTTGAATACTAATCCATCACCTTAACAAACTACGCTATAAAAAGTCACAGAAAAAGAATAACAATTATTATATATATTTAATTTATCAATCAAACTTATTATATTTTTATATGAACAATATTATCCTAGGAATACTTACATATTCACCAAATATTAAAATATTTTCGGTAATATAAATTTTTTTGCTATATGGATTCTGCGTACCAAACGTCCCCTTATTGTTTCCTAATGTCCTAGTATACGAAGACCATTTCCATCGCACGTCGTTGAACTCTTTATTGAAGAAAGCAACATGTCGCAACCCATAGCGATAATACCACACCAATGCTAATGTTGATGCTTCGTCCTCGACTTCGAAGAATGGATTAAATTTGGATAAAGCCAAAGTTGGTACCTTACAAAGCTCCTTCTTGATCGTCACATGGTAGCGCACCTCTTCAGGAAAGAGCAATATTAACACATTTGTCGCATCTGTCATCCACTTACAACATATGAAAGGGACCATCTTTGGGAATCGGTTCACCATCATGAACACCGAATCAGAGTCCTGATAAGTCCTCGGCAACCCCAATACAAAATTCATAGACAAGTCTTCCCAAATACTTTTCGAAACTAGTAGTAGGGCATAACTCGTATGTTGTGCTCTCCCCTTCTCCAGAGAAAGTCACGAGCGTTGCTCACTCGTGATGTCGTTTTTGGATCTCGAACTAATTTTCTCGACGGTTCTTTAAAGCCTACCACCTGCTTAACTCATCGTACACGTAGATAGATTCAATCTCTGTAAAGAGACTTCGATACAACGTGGCGCCACAAAGAGGCCTTCAATCCCATACACTTCATTAAAGAAAACTTGGTCGTCATTACCATCGTTGGTTTCCATCATGTCTCTCGACACCTCAAGACTCTGATACCAACTAATACAACATAGGTAGTCGACCGCTGAAACTACCGACCCAAGATAAAAGGACTAGCACCTCAATTCTCAAACACGAGAGTGAAATACATAAAAGTTTCATGGAGCAACTCAAATATCAAATTTATTCATCAAAACATTGATCTCATTTCTACAAAGTCCTTATTTATAAGAAATCATCTAAATTAAGCCCTAAAAAACTAAATCTAATAGAACTAGGAAAGAAATAGAAAAATAAGTATGAAATTTAAATATGTAGAGATGGAAATAATAGGATAATTTTATTAATGATGAGAGACTACTTATACATAGGAGAGGCTAGCCCCTCTCCTATTATTCTAAGCAATGTGGAACTAAAGCCCATTAACTAATAACTCTAATATAACACTTAACATTCTCCCTCAAGCTGGAGCATAGATGTCAACCATGCCCAGCTTGTTACATAGAAATTGAACCCGATGACCAAAAAGAGGCTTTGTGAAGATATCAGCTATCCGGTCGCTGGTCCTCACATGATGAAATTTTATCACTCCATTTGTATACTCATTACGAACAAAGTGGATATCAATTTCAATATGCTTCACCCGTTAATGAAATACTGGGTTGGTAGCAATATGAATAGCAGATTGGTTATCACACCATAGATCTGCCGCTTGAGATCCTGCGTCTTCTCTCAGTTCTTGTAAGAGATGCTTCATATATAATACCTCTGATGTGCCATGAGCAATAGCTCGATATTCTGCTTCTGAGCTTGAACGTGTTTCACACTTTGTTTCTTGCTCTTCCATTAGACTAGATTTCCGCCAATAAATACTAAGTAGTCAGAAGTAGATCGTCTATCTATCAGACTTGCTCCCTAGTCAACATCAGTAAAATACTCAATACGAGTGTGTCCATTATTTTCCATCCGAATTCCTTTTCCTGGATTCTTGACTAGATAACACAGGATTCTGAGAACTGCCTGCCAATGTAGAACTCTTGGAGAAGCCATAAATATACTTGCAAAACTTATTGCGAAAGAAATGTCTGGACGAGTCATGACTGCCAAGTAGTTGAGTTTTCCAATTACTCGACGATACTGTTCTAGGTTGGTCATCAAAGCCCCTTCGTCTGGAAGTAACTTTGCCCCTGGATCCATAGGTGAGTTTGCTCCTTTGGCTTGCATCATGCCTGCATCATTTAGTATATCCAGCACATACTTTCTCTGGGACATTACAATATCCCGCTTACTTCGTGTGACCTCAATACCCAAGAAATAGTTCAATGATCCCATATCCTTAGTTTGAAATTATTCTTCCAGAAACTTCTTGAGGCTTTCAATATCCTGACTGTCGTCTCCTGTGATTACAATGTCATCAACATAGACACCAAGTAATATCCTTCCAGCTAATGTCTGTCGGTAGAATACGGAATGATCCTTCTTTAATTGACACAATCCAAACTGAGTAACCACATGTGTAAATCGACCAAACCACGCACGCACGGGGTGATTGTTTCAGACCATATAGGGCCTTCCTCAGATGACACACTTTACCCTCCCTTGTAACGAACCCGGGAGGTTGCATCACATATATCTCTTCATCAAGATCCCCGTAGAGGAAAGCATTCTTGATATCCAATTGAAGCAACAGCCAGTCATAGCGAACGGCCAAGGTCATGAGGAGGTCATGAGGACACGGACAGACGTCATTTTAGCAACAAGAGAGAAGGTCTCGAAGTAATCATTACCCTAGGTTTGAGAGTATCCTTTGGCCACCAGACGAGCCTTCAGGCGATCAAGAGAGCCATCTGGTTTCACCTTGATTGTGAATACCCATATGCAACCTACTGCATGTTTACCAGTGGATAAATCGACCAAGTCCCAAGTGTGGTTTTCCCTGAGAGCTTTCATCTCCTCATTCATAGCAGCACGCCAACCAGGATGTCTGAGACCCTCCTTAGAGGTCTTGGAAATCTTAATCCCATCAATATTAGCCACCAGAGACTGAATGTGGCTGGTAAGTCCTTTGTAGCTATCAACATACAAAGGATGATCACGACAAGCATGACGAAGACGTTCTGGAGACGGAACTGCCGGAGCTGCTGGCAGAACCCGTGGAGCTGCTGGTGTAACAGGTGGAGGCAACTCATTAGAGCCAGAGCTGCTGGTGGAACCGGAGGAGGATGATTCTACGGGCGATGTCGGCACTGACTGAATCGGTGTATACATACCATCGGACTGGAAAACTGGTTCGGTAAGAGAGGGCACCCGTACGGGAGGCTGTTGTGTTTGATTAAAAAATAACGAAAAATCTTCTTCTGGATAGACTAAGAGGGCCGGACCCTTTGATTGTGGGAGTGGAGAAAATCCAGTTTATACAAAGATAACATCCCGAGTGAAAAAATCTCTTCAAGACAGGGAAATAACATCGATACCATTTCTGACCTTTAGGATACCCAAGAAAAATACATTGTATTGCCTTAGGATCTAATTTAGAAAGAGTTGGTTGAGTATCCAGAACATAGCATAAGCAGCCAAAGATTCTGAGAGGCGAAGGAAATGGCTCTCATCCAGGAAAAAGCCAAGAGAAGGGAGTGCTACCAATGAAAACTGACGATGGCATGCGGTTAATAAGATAATAAACAGTAAGAACCGCATCCGACCAAAATCTCTTGGGAGTACGTGCTTGAAACATAAGAGCACGTAATGTTTCCAAGAGATGGCGATTCTTGCGTTCGGCCACACCATTTTGTTGTGGTGTGTACGCACAAGAAGTTTGGTGGATGATGTCATGCAAGCCAAATGACTATCGAGATCACGAGATAAATACTCGCGGCCATTGTCACTCCGAATTTTTTGATTGGAATACCAAATTATGTTTTTATTTCGGCATGAAAATTGCACCAAATGTTAAACAATTCAGAACGATTTTTCATCAGATAAACAAATGTGACACGTGAATAATCATCAACAAAAGTAACAAAGTACTTAAAACCCATTACTAATTCAATTCGACAAGGTCCCCATACATCATAATGCACCAACTCGAAAGGAGCGGAAGCAATTTTATTTTGACTCACCGGATAGGGAACCCGATGATGCTTAGCTAAACTACACGGCGAATCAAAAATATCTAAGGAATGGTACATTTTCTGGAGAGCTTGGGTTGATGGATGGCCTAACAAACAATGTAACTCGAAAGGATCGAGTTTTATGTCGGCACAGACAACAGAAAAAGGTGTGTCAAACAGGTACAAGCCTCCAGCCACATGTCCCTTACCGATAGTCTTTCCAGTTTTCAGGTCCTGAAAAATACAACAATCAGAAAAAAAGGTTACCGAGTAATACAGTTCACGAGTAATTTGACTAATAGAAATTAAACTGAACGGGTTCCCAGGTGTAAGTAATACAAAATTGAGTGACAGTCCGGAAGAAAGACTGACACTTCTACGTCCTCGGACTGTCAGGGAACCTCCATTGACAACATTAATGCCAGAAATACGATGGACATGTACATAATAATGTATCATACATGTGTCACCAGTCATGTGAGAGGACGCAACAGAGTCATTACCCACTGCTTGGGTTTCACTATGCACGCTACTGAGTATCCGGCTGTGGATCCAGACGTGGAAGCTTCACCACGACGTTGAGCCTGAAAATCAAGGATCTATGTATATGAGTCTGAAGTCATCTGAACAGATCGGGCACCATCATCAGGAGCATCAATTGTGATATTAGCAGCAGGTGATTTAGTGCATTGCCAGTAGAAATAGCTAAGCTGACCATAGTTAAAGCAAGCATGCGGTCTTCCTCCATCACAACCGCCATTGCCACGTCCCCCATCTCGACAAGCATTTCGGCCACCACGTCGGCCACCACGAAATCCTATACGAGCTGCACCAAGAGCAGAACGATCAGCAGGAGTATCACCCAGAGTGGTCTCAACTACTTTTGCCGTCCTAAGGACACTATAGTGTGCTTCCAACGGGAATGAAACTTCAGATCCAGCAATAATCTGAGAGCGAGCAGATTCCGTATCAGGACAGAGAGAGGCAAGATAAGCCATGACATGAAGCTGCTCATGTTGAGCCCTTGTTTCATTAATATCCGATGTAAATGGTAATACGCGGTCGATCTCATCAGACATAGCCTTAAAGACCCAGAAATGGTCCTTATGAGATTTGTCTCACTGATTTGCTCGATATATACCAACGACCGAGTCATAGATACGAGACAAATCGTGTTTTCCATCAAACGCCGTTGCCAGTACCTTCCATAACTCCTTCATGGAGTCCGTATTCTGAACCATGTCTTCCACCGATGGTTCCATTGAATTCATTAACTGTGTAAACAGTCGACTATCATCTGTCTCCCATTGCTCAAATATGGGATCATCTTCTGCTGGAGGATTGTCAGTCAGATGTTTGGACAACCGTATTTCGCGAAGCGTTTTCTCGACCTTCTTTCTCCATGTCGAATAGTCCTATGGTCCTTCCAACCGTCGATCGACAAGTCGAATAGAGGAAATCGTCGTGCTAGTGCATGTTGGTCCCCTAGTGTGTTGCTAAAAACAACCATATGTTTACCGTGTGAGAATCCCAACAATTTTTTTTTGGAAACTAGGTTAAGGTTCGGAGGGGGGAGTGGGCGGCGGCTAGGTGGAAGGGGAAAAGAGTTAGGGTTAGGGTTTTGAGCCATAGAAAAAGGGGGGTTGACACCAGGAGGGGGGCTGTCGACGGGGGCTGACAGGAGGGGGGTTGTCGGCAGTGGTGGGACAGCAGCAGGCGGCAGCAGCAGTAGGAGAGGGGAGAGAGAGGGAGAGGCTAGGGGGGATGGAGGGGGGCGGCAGCAGCAGTAGGAGAGGGGGCGGCTAGGGGGGATGGAGGGGGACGGCAGCAGCAGTAGGCGACAGTAGCAGCAGCAGTAGGAAAGGGGGATGGAAGGTGGCAGCTAGGGGGGCGTTAGATTAGGGTTAGGGTTTTGTGAAAGAAGAGAGAGTGGTGGATGATGGCTAGGATTTTGCCTCTAATACCATGTAGAGATGGAAATAATAGAATAATTTTATTAATGATAAGAGACTACATATATATAGGAGAGGCTAGCCCCTCTCCTATTATTCTAAGCAATGTGGGACTAAAGCTCATTAACTAATAAATCTAATATAACACTTGACAAAATACGAAATCCCTTATGCCTAATCAAACTAGGAAAGCAATAGAAAGATAAATATGAAATTTAAATACAACATTCCATCCAAATCTTTCCAAACCCCTTCTAATCTCCCTATGACATCTGTCTCAAAAACTATGAGCGAAAGAAATTACTAATACCGAGGGTTTCCTTGATTTCAGCGGTTAATCCCTTGGATGCAAAGCCTGAAATTATATACTATAAAGAAAATCAGAACCCTGAATATAGCCTCATTTAAGTTTCCTAATATTAGTTGAACCCCTAGTAGTTAAACACTAAAAACCTGAATAAAAGAATAACTCGAAAGAACTCATAAAAGTAGGCTAGAACAAGCCATGGGAAATCAATAGTCTCATCTGAACCTCGTTACCAAGTGCCTATGAGTAGGGACGGATTCAGGACTCGAGTTGGACAGGGGCCGAACACGAAAGTTATTGAACCATGTTAAAAACAAATTCGGTAACTACATAATTTTTTATAGTAAAAAAATGTTTCGTCCCTGGTCAATAGTATGTATCATATGAAAGTAAAAGTTGAGTGCATGGCATTTAAATATTGATACTAGCAACTCTTCAATTATCTGTTGGTAGGAAAAATACAAGTTAAATGTACAAAATTAAAAGAGTTTAGAGCATCTCCAACCCTATTGTCTTGTTTTTTGTTGTGATTCCGATGTGGCATGAGGCACAAGACAATATCTTTCCTATGTGGCAAGATAATATCCACACAAGACAATGAGATAAAAAAGTGTTCTCCAATGCAAAAGTTTGAGAAGACAATAAAATTATTTTTTTTTCAACTTCTAAGACAACTTTTCCACTTCTTCCTTTTTTTTTATAAATATTTTTATTCATAATTGATGATGTGGAAGTAAAGCATTGTGAAGTCTATTGTCTAGATCTAGACAACCAACTTTACATTATCTTTGACATGCCATTGCCATGTCAACTTCACAACTTATTTTACATTTGCATTGGAGAAGGAATTTTGAAATAAGAAGTGGTGATTCCTATGTGGCAACCATTTTTTTTCAAACTCACAGTGGGTTAGAGATGCTCTTATAGTTTGTTTGTTTGTAGAAACTAATAACTTCTTTAACCGTTAATTATATAATACCTTATCTAAAGCAATGTGCATACCTTCAATAACTAATCAATATTCTTTTTTCAGACTTTTTTTTCAAAGTCGGGGGGGGGGGGGGGGGGGGGGGGGGGGCAAGGCCCCCTTTGGCCCTAGCAGCAAAGGTAGGATGCAACAATACAAAAGCTAGCAAAATGAGACACAAACACTATTTGCATGTGTATTAGGCACTGTTGTAAAAATTCGAGTAGCCAGCCGACTAGTCGGTAGTCAGCCTTCGCCGACTCGACTAGAAGGTTAGTCAACAAAAAAATCGGCTCAAACAATAATCGGACCTAGGCAGCCAATTAGGCAGCTAGACAGACCTAGTCACCGATTAGGTCTCGGTTCCAAAAAAAATAAAGGGTACAAAAGATCAAAATCCGACCAAAAATTCAGTTCTTTCAAAAACCTAAAAACAACAGACAGAGAAGGAGAAGAATGAGAAAGAAGAGAAGAAGTTTCAAAAAAAATGCATACCAAGGTCATATATTACAAGGTACTTAAGTTAATACTTTGACGATATATAGTATATATATTATTATTTTTACCGCATATATTACTCAGCCGGCTGGACGGTCCTGGGGAGAGATCTGCAAACCGGTGGGGCCGAAAAGCCCCACATCGATGGAGTATGTTCCGTCGATCAAGGCGGGAAGGGGTTTTCGGGCCTCGTTTTCCGCGGAGGAGATTGAGAAGGTGTCAGCATATTGGGAGAATACCCTTGTCCTGTATGTCCTAGGCAACAAGCCTTTCTACGGACAGATTCGGGGGTACGCAGCGCGTGTCTGGCAGCATAAGGGGAGTATGGAGTTCTTTGTCCGCGAGAACGGCTTCTACTATGTGAAGTTCGGACTCGCAGAGGATGTCGCTAGGATACTACAAGGCGGCCCCTGGACGTTTGACGGCAGACTTATCATTCTTAAGGAGTGGACTCCGGAGCTTCGCTGTGAGCGGGAAGTACTGAATGCCATCCATGTATGGATTCGCTTCCCTGAGTTCCCTGTCCAGTTTTGGAGTATTCCTTTGCTGATGCGACTGGCGAGCTTGGTGGGCACCCCGATCAAGGCAGACGAAGCCACTGCATTTCGGTCGAGGTTGATGTACGCCAGATTTTTGTAGAGATCCAAGCTGGGAGGGAGTTACCGGAGTTGGTAGAATACGAGATTCCGTCTGGAGAGGTGCTTACCCAGAAGGTGGAATACGAATGGGTTCTCCCTACCAGTTCACGGTGTTCCTGCTTCGGGCATCTGGCCAGTGCTTGTTCGGCGGTCGGACATCATGTGGAGCCTTCTATCCCCAAGAGTGAGACTCCAGACTCTCCCTGTGACATGGATATCATAGTTGACAGCGGAGAGGAGGCCTTGGTGGGCGAGGATACTCTTCCAGTGAATGAGGGCGGGACGAGCCTCATTGTATCTACCCAGCTGGCTCCCACGAGTGGGGCGTTGCCCACCTCCCAGGGACAGAGTAGTATTGTTACGAGAGGCATGGCGGCGTCGGGGATCGTGGTGCGAGGGGGTGGAGGTCCAGCTGAGGGGCAGGTTTACTGCAGGAAGAGACGTGCTGTCGGGCCGCTGAGTGACAGCCCCTCCAGGGAGGGGATGCATCATTCTGACAGGAAGGAGGCGGTGTGTGTTGACAATCCTTCCTGGGCGTTGGTTCTCTCTCAGGCCACCCCACAGCAGACCGTTCCGATTGGGATGGAGGAGGATCTTTTAGCGACGGACGCGGCGCTTTACCCAGGTGCCGATCCGGGTGTCTTTTCAGGGGACCATTCCTCTAATTAATTAATGGCTATTATAGCCTGGAATGTGAGGGGGGACGTATTCGCTTGGGAGGTGGAGAGAGATCTGAGGGGTGCTTCTCAGAGAGAAATGTGACATCTCTATTCTGTTAGAAACTAAGATTAAGGGTGAAAAGACTCTTGCTCGTAGGACCCCATCTCATTGGACCCAACTACATAACCTGGTTTTGTGTGACATGGCCAGGATCTGGGTTCGATGGAACTCAAAGAGCTGGGATGGAGATTTGCTTTTGATGACGGAGCAGTTGATTGCTATTTTCTTCTCAAACAAGGGTGGCTTCCGGTTCTTATTGGGGGCAGTCTACGGCCACAATGACAGACGGAGGAGGAAGTCCCTTTGGAGTAACATTTTTCGGGTCGCAGCTGCAGCAGATTCGGCGTCTCTTCCTCTTCTGATGATCGGGAACTTCAATGCCCTTCTGCACCGAGGGAAGAAGGTGGGAGGTCGGCCAGTTCCAGACTCTATCCTTTATGATTTTCAGAGATGTCTCCTCCAGGCGGGGCTCCAGGGATTATCTCGCTCTGGCTTCATCTGGACTTGGCATAACAAAGCTATTCGGTATAGGGTTGCGTGCCAGCTTGATAGAGCTCTGGGTAATGGGGAATGGTTCCGTCATTTTTCTAACACTTCGGCGGAGGGCATGGCTGCTGGGACGAGTGATCATTCCCCCATCCGGGTTGGTTTCACTTGTCGGACTCCTGGGAAGTCCCGTCCTTTTAGGTACAACAACAGTTGGTACCTCTCTGAGGGCTACCTGGAGGCTGTCACAGAGGGGCTTGATAGTGGACAGGAGGGGACGGCCCAGTTCCGATTGGTCCGTCGTCTCAAGGCCACGAAGCAGGCTCTTCGGAGTTGGGTGAAGGGGTTGCCGAAGACTTCTTTAGAAGATAAGGAGGTGGAATTGCGAGCTATCCAGGAAGACATACAGGATGACATGCTCAATGGAGACTTGGCGGCACGAGAGAAGGAACTGATTGAAGAAGTCAGCATCTTGCGGTTACAGAAGGAGATCAGTACGGCTCAGCGTGCCAAATGCTCCTGGCTCAAGGACGGCGACCGGTGCTCCAAGTTCTTCTATGATGTTATCCGGACCAGGCAGCATAGGAATCACATCTCCCGACTTCTGGATGTGGATGGAAATCTTGTGGGAGAGTCGGCTGCGATACAGGACGAGGCGGTCAGGTACTACTCTGAGTTGTATTTCCAGTCTGACTACTTGTCTGTGTTCCCAGAGATTATTACGAAGAGATTGGTGACTCCATACGGGAATAGTATTCTTCTTGCTCCTGTTACATTGGAGGAGGTGGAAGCTATTGTCAAGCTGGCGGATCCCAACAAGGCTCCAGGTCCGGATGGTTTTAGCAGTGGGTTCTACAAACGCCACTGGGACACTCTGAAGAATCAGGTCTTGGAGGTGGTACATGAATTCTTCACCAACGGAAAGCTGCTGAAAGAGCTAAACCACACCTTCCTGACCTTGGTGCCTAAGAAGGAGGGAGCGACAGCGCTGGCGGATTTCAGACCTATTGCGTGCTGTAATTATCTTTATAAGATAGTTACGCACCTTATGTGCCGGCGTATGGAGGGGATCATGCAGGACTTGGTCTCTCCGAACCAGGCTGCGTTTATCAAGGGAAGATCGATTGCTGAGCACAGCCTCCTGGCCCATGAGATGGTGCGAGGTTTTAACAAACCTGGAGGAGAGAAGGCTTGCGTGAAACTGGATCTGAGGAAGGCGTATGACATGGTCAACCGAGACTTCCTCTGCCATCTGATGTCCGTCATGGGCTTTGGAGACCATTGGGTTGGCCTGATACGAGAGTGCAACACGTCCCCCACTTTCTCGGTTCTCATACAGGGCATCCCCTATGGGTATTTCCAGAGTAATCGTGGGCTTCGACAAGGCAACCCTCTGTCTCCTTACCTGTTCACAATTGTTATGGAATACTTCACATGTCTGATGGACTTAGCAGCGCACCGAGGGAGGCTGGTTCCACTGTTCCGGAGGGTGGATCCCCAGTCACCCACCTCATTTATGCTGATGATCTCTTGGTGTTTATACGGCCTTCGATGGAGGGTATGCAGATGCTTGCAGAGATTATGGGAGAGTTGCATTCCCTATCAGGCCTTCAGCTGAACAGGGAGAAGAGCCGGGTGTACTTCAGCTCCTTATGTCCCCAGAAGGAGCGGGCTGACGTGTTGGGTATCGAGAAGAGTGATCTTTCGGTGCGCTATTTAGGAGTACCCCTCACGGTCAACTATGCGCGGGATCAGGATTGCCATAGTTTGGTGGAGTACGTCCAGAGGAGAGTGGAAGGTTGGCAAGCCTCGGGTTTGTCATTTGGCGGTCGCATTGAGCTGATACGGTCAGTGATTACAGCTGTAGCCCATTTCTGGCTACAATCCATCCTCCTTCCTATCGCTACCGTTAGAAAAGTGGATCGAATTTGTGCAGATTTCATTTGGAGACGGGGTATGCATGCGATTTCTTGGGATCAGCTCTGTCGTCGCAGAAAGGAGGGAGGAGTGGGGATTAGGCCGCTGCTGGAGATTCGGGAGGCCTCCGCGCTTAAGCTGGCATGGAAATTCATAAATGGGGGGTTTCTCTGGGCTGCATGGATGCATAGCAGATATGTGAAGCAGGGCAACTTTTGGACATGTACTACTGACAACAATCATTCCGTCACGTTCAAGACTGTCCTGAGACACAGGGGGATTCTCAAGTCTACTATCAGGAAGGTCATGAAGGATGGGTCTGGAACGGACCTTTGGCAAGATCCCTGGATAGATCGGTGCTCGTTACTGGACATTATGGGGGCTCCGACTCACCAGGAGGACAGGCGGGGCCTAACGTGTAGTCAGATCATTCGCGATGGGGAGTGGAGGCCGGAGTCCTATCGTTTTACCATGGAGCTGGGAGAGATCATTAGCAATATTGCCATTGATCCGGACTTGCCTGCAGATCGGTGGATTTGGGAGCCGACTGGTGCGTCCCCGGGTACTGGGGAGTTCCAATTCAGGAGTTGCTACAATCTCATCAGGCGCACTTTTTCTCAGAGTCCTGACTACGAATTCGTATGGTGCAAGGACCTGGCAAGGAAGATGCAGCTCTGTATTTACAAGCTCCTATTGGGTCGCCTTCTTACTAGAGATAGGTTGAGTTCTTTTGGAGTACCGGTCCCAGATCCCAAGTGTGTGTTGTGCGGTCTGGAGCAAGAATCTATCTGCCACATCTTCTTTGAGTGTGACCTGGCTTGGCAGATCTGGAAGGAGCAGAGTAGAATATTAGGAGGTTGCGTCACCGGGAAGAGTATTGGGGACATCATTACGGGGATCCGCGATAGTAGAGGTCGAGGGGAGGACTGGTTCCGGACCGCCAGGGTTCGTCTGGCTGCTTCGGTTTGGCACGTCTGGCGGGAACGAAATCGTCGGATATTTGAGGGACTGGTTACACCTCTGGTGGGCATGCTTCATAACATCGAATTTGATGTAAATGTTATGAGGTCTTGATGAGTGGGAGTCCCCACTTTTGATTGTATGTTGTACGATTACTGTGTTGCTTTGGAATAAAATTTACCTTTTTTTCCATATATATATATATATATATATATATATATATAAATTAAAAAACTCAAACCTAATAATCCGACTAGTCTCCGACTAATCCGATTAATTCCTAGTCCCTACGGACCGACTAGCAATTTTTACAATCAGAGGTGTAACCAGGGAATGAATATTGTGGACCTAAATTCCACTTAAGGACCAAGACAAGCGGAAGGAACCCCAGATCCTGCTGAGGCAGAGGAAGAGAAATAGATCTCCGGCGAGCTTCCTCAATAAAGACAGGAAAGCAGGTAGCCACAATACAGATTACATTTACAAGGTTTCTTTTCTTTTCTTCTGTTTTGGGATTATAATGACAATGTTCTGTATCAGTTTTTCCAAGTCGATATTAAAGTGAATATTGATCATTTATCTTGAAAATGCCATTATGAGTTGTAGCTCCCAGTGGTCCAAACAGTGGAGGCCTCTATGCCAGATATCATGGTCAATGTACTGATTTGTAGTGGATGCTGCAATATGTAAAATTGTTCAGGAAAAACGTTCTAGGATACAAGTGGTGATTGACATTACCAACCTCTTTTAGTTCGTAGTCTACTTTTTTCCCGTTCCTTTGTCGTCTCACCTTTAGATTTGTAATTAACTTATTTTTGTTTGTCCTCTCACCTTTTGATTTAGCAATATATGTTAATACTTATTGCTTTGGTATGAAAGTGCACGAAGGAAAACTTGTATTGATGTGCAGTCGAATTACAACTTTACGACAAAAGCTTTACAAGTAATTGCTACAACTATTACATATTTCTAGGGAAGTGTGGCAATGAAAGTCTGAGCAGTATGGATCCTGTTGATGATCTGAATCCAAAAAGGGGTTTTTTCTCGACGGCGATGAATTCTTCTTGGATGCTTCGGAACTCCAAGACGTCGAAAATTACTGCCGAGCTAAACGACAAATACTTTTTTATTGCAATGGCTTCTGCAGGGAAGTTCGTAGCCGTGTCTTGAGAAAGATCGCGGTTGCTTGGGATCGATCTCTTGCTGGAGTGTTGAATAGCTGCCACTCAAGGAATAGCATTGGGGTCTCTCCTTTGTAAATGTGGAATGAGAATTTCAGGAACCATGAAGTAAACTTGGGAGAAAATCCATTTTTAGTCCTAACATGGACTATTTACAAAAGAAACACCTTTAAAACTGCATTCTGCCGAGCTAATTCACAAGCTCCACGGGCCTTAAGCAGATGGACTGCTAATAGTGGGGATAACACCTACGTTCTCCTCATTATCTCATTGGAGACGGACCATCGTGGCCTCTTAATGAGTTGTTAGCAACCCACCACCAACGTGGATGCTACACCTGGCCTCTTAATAATCGCTCAGTCGGTTATCAGCAACGGCCCGGAAGGAATAACACCGCGGAATCGAGATGCACGCAGCATCGTGAAAGTAGAACGCACGTAGCTTTATTGAAGTACTCAACTGCGTGGAAGCAAACCACATACGATGCTGCAGAATGAGCAGTAGCGGAAGTAACTGGATGTTCAGCTCCACAGAAATAGACCGCCCTTAATGTCGTGGAATCAGGATGTGTGTCGCGGCATAGAAGTAGATGTGTGCTCAGTAGCACGGAAGTTCTGCTCGAGTTGCATGTTTATTTATGGAACTAGCCTTCAAGGCTGCTTTTAGCCCATTTTGGACTTAGATAGTTTGAGATGATCATTTGCTCTTCATGAGTCCATCTAGGCCCGGCCTATCCATAAACCAACTTTTTAAATGCCAACATTTATCTTTATGAACCTTTATACACGTAAAATATAAAATTCAGGCCTATCGTGTTATGTCTTCTTCTTTTTAACAGACAACACCTTCATTTATATCAAATTAGGGAGTGCCCGATAATAACGCGGGCTTAAAAGAATTAACGGGTTGGATTTTGGTCTATCCACCCAAACCTGATGTAGATCAACCTCGTTTCCAAAAAAATTAGTAATAAAGAAGTCCCAGTATGTAAAAGAAAGAACAAAAAGCAAGAAAAAAATAAAAGGATTTAGAATTGTTAGTAATTTGTGAAAAATATGTAAAATTAAGATACATTTAGGATATATTTTGTTTGCAATAAGTGGAAGACAAGAAAGGAATAGTACCCTATACAATTAGGAACCATTTGTACATGAGATCATCGATTTATTTTCTTTTCCTCCATTTCGACCAAACCCCAACCTTCCAACTCATGTTACTGTTTCCAATAATGACAAAAATTCTCATCTCTCCCTTTTCCTTATCCCCACTATTGCCCCTTCTCGCACAGGTTCTTCCCTTCACCCATCTCATTCACCCCCCCTCCTTAACCCAAACTTCCTCCCCTATCACGTCCTCTCCACCAAATTCGTCAAAGCGTAAATTTGTTGAGTTTCAAAAATACCGTATATGGCTACAAATGAAGAAAGCAGATGTCAAGCTCGACTCAATTTGGGTCGATAAAAGCTCGACTCAGATCAACTAGGTTCCATTAACAACCCAAACTTGAACACGAAATGAGCTTGATTACAATAATGAGTCAAGCTTGAACATAGGAAGCTCGGGTCGTGAGTTCGTGAGCAAGCTCGACGAGACTCGGCTAGGCTCAACTTTTTTTGTCTCGACCCACACGGCACAAATAATTTTCTTACTTTTTCTATATGGATGTGAAACTATGAAGCTTATTGTCACGCACAAAAGCTTGCACCCCATCGATACGGACTTGCATAACTTTTTACGGGCCGGGGTTATGCGGGAAGCTTCAAGAGTGTTCCAGAAGATGGTGGAATATTCCAAAAGGTCCCAAAATCTTCCAGAGGACCCAAGAATCTTCCAGAAGACTCCAGACCCTTCTAGATGTGTCATGATCTTTCTGGATGTACTAGAAGCTTCCTTTGTTCTTATCGAGTAGAGAATAATTCCTGGAATATGTCGATTCCAGAAGCTTCATGTAAGCCCTATGGGCACTATAAATAAGTGGGAGGTCCATTTGTTCCTCACCACCCAAAGTTGTAGTCTCTCTCTAGTATATTGAAGTTTTCATACTTCCAATCTCTCTTTTGCTCCATATTATTCTCAATATCACCTTAGCGATCTAGCTAAGAGGGTTCGGGAAGGCTGGCACGGGTTTTCGAGTAGGAAGCTTGTGCGCCGCACGGGTCGAAGTGTAGCCTAATATACTAAGTCCGTGACAAGTGGTATCAGAGCGAAGGTTGGTTGGTGCCATGTCGACATCCGAGAACGTCCAGGAGAGACCCGTGTTGCCTAAGGAGGGACACGCCAGGACACACAAGAGGGGCAAGAGCAAGGAGTCTACCGTGGAGCGTAGCCGTGCCGGTCTTGCCGAACGTGTTGGGATCTTTGAGATAGGTTCGAGGGACATGGAGATGTGCATGAGCTCCGTGGAGCAAAGCAACACGAGGATAGAAAGGTACTTCAATGGACTGGAAAGTGACGTCGCTTCGTCCATGGCAATCTTTCGGGAGCAATTCCAAGAGATCCGATCCGCACTTGAGGAGGAGCTTAAGGGACATCGTGCGGAGATTGAGAACTTGCATAGGAAGGTCCAAGACTACGAGGAGCTAAAAACCGTAGTCGAAAGTTGCGAAGAACTCAATACCAAAGGCGTTCGAGGTGCATACTGACGCGTCCAACTTTGCCATCGGTTGGGTGTTGGTACAGAAAGGGCATCCCATCGCGTTCGAGAGCCGCAAGCTGAATGACACAGAACGACGATACACGGTACAGGAGAAGGTGTAAGCCCCTAGATTTTAAAATATTATTGTTATAATTTTAAATAGCATTTATATCTTTAAAATGAATTATTATAATTATTAGGAATTTTTCTAGAATTTTTAAATAATTTTTAAAGCAAAAAAATATCATTTTGTAATTATTTAAATTATTTTAATATCAATTTGCAATTGTTTTAATTGTTTTAAATAGTGTTTGCAATATTCGATTTGTCTGTGCAAATTAAATTTGCACAGAGCAACAGCGGGGGCCTATTTGCAATATAGGAATTTACATTTCCTAAGGCGGTGGGTGTTTTTGTAAAATCTAATTAAGGGGGGGGGGAGGGTTCCGCAAAACCGGCACCGACTACTGACCTTGGCAGTCGCCATCTCCGGCGATTAGCTGCCGAAACCCTAAACCCTAATTTCCCTAACCCTAGCCCTAATTCCACCGCCTTCTCGACTCTATAAAGTCCCCCGACCCCAAACCCTAACCCTAGACTTCCCTACGACTGCCCTAACCACCGCCACAGCCCATTCTTCTCCGACCAACCTCGCCGGAGTTAGCTCGGAGCTAGCGCGACGCCTACAGCCCACGTCGACCGCCCCAACCACTGCCATCTTGCTCGTCTCGACGAGCAGAAGCCAGCGCCACCCTTCGCCGCCGACCCCGACGCCTACAGCCGCCGCTAGCACCCACGAGAGCCACCGCCTCTCGGACACGTACGTGTCACTCTCTCTGTGTGTTGTATCGTGTCTCGTGTACACGTGTGTGGACTCGCCTGAACACGAGGTACCCAGTGATGGGCATGGACACAACATTTACGTGTCGTGCGTGTCGTACGAACCCTGGACACAAGACTCGTGTGCTCGTGTCTAAACTGTCAGGACACAGATTTTATATAACTGGGTTATCGGGTTTGAACTGTGTTATTGGGTTTAAAATCCATTAACCTAATTCTTAATAAAACTAACTAAAACTTATCCCTATCACAAAACCTGAGCTGACCTCCTGGCCAGCCCGAGCCATGTTAAGCCCCCCCCCCCCCCCCCCCCCCCCGTTCTGTGACCCGAGTTCGAGCCCCCCTTTCGTTCTTTTTTTTGTTTTGTTTTATTTTTGTTTTATTATATATATATATATATATATATATATATATATATATATACTGTATTTATGTATATATATATATATATATATATATATATATATATATATATATATATATATATATATATATATATAAACATAGTATATTTTATATTTACTATGTTTATATATATATGTATATTTATTATATATATATATATATATATATATATATATATATATATATATATATATATATATATATATATATACAGTATATATATATATATATATATATATATATATATATATATATAAATATCTATATATTTATGTATATATATAAATGTATTTGTTGTATATGTATATATATTTCAAAATATTATTTTGTGCAATATTATTATGTATAAATTCACAAGTTATTTTATTATATAATTTTGTGACTTGTATATTTTACTACTTTAATATTTATTATTAAAATACTTTAATATATATATTTTAATATATAAAATGTTGTATTTTATTAATCATAGCCATTTGATGTCCAAACCTAGCATGAATTTTTGGGCCCAAATGTGTCTAATACATTCAGAGTCTGTACAAGTCATATTGGACTTGATTCATGACTTTGGGTCCCGTATCTGAACTTCGGTTCAATTTTGTATACGTGGACAAAATACTAAATAATTATTTATTTATTTTTCAGGATTTGTAACTTGTTGTTTTTGAATTTTTATATATATTTTAAGTACTGTAAAAATATGGAAAAAATTATATTTAAATACTATGTTAATTTAGCTAATTTAATATAATTTTTCCAGCATTTAATTAGTACTTTTGGCATTTTATAAAAATAGGAAAACAGAACTCATTTTCAGGATACATACGTTTGCTGATTTTTAATGAATATCTATGAGGGTTTTTAAATTTCAGAAAAATTAGTATAAATTTCTATAATTAACAAGGATCATCTGGGTACTTTATTTTATGTAAAATTGAGCTTTTTATCTATCTCAAAAATTGTTGGAACACAGTGTACAATCTGATTTATTTATTGAGTAGTTACAACTTACAAAGTTTTGTGTTGATTTGAGTTATTGTAGTATTGGACCTCGCCCTACACTAGTGTAAAGACCCTAGAAAGTTAGTTTAGGTATTTGTGTCACCCCACATGGGTCTCCTATGCTAAAGTCATCATTTGGCTAAGTATCCAGTCAGAAGGTCGTGTTGCACTACTAGTGTCTTAGTGTTTAACTTAGTATGAAAACTAAGTTTATGTATTATTTCTATAGTGACGAGTCACCAGACATCTATAGCATTTCTGTCACTACCTTCCTTTGCTAAAGGTAAGTACCTCTACAAACTTTATATACTGCTTTAACAATAAACTGTGATTCCAACCATGTTAAATGCTGATCCTTGGGGTAGCAAGTTAAATCTTCACATGTTATATTATTTTCAGTCCCTACCATGCTTAGAACAGTTCTTATATCTCTCACATGTTTATCAACTGGGTTATGGGAAAACTGTTAGTAGAGTACGTGATCATGCCCCCCTTCTCCGTATGTATTTACCGAGCATTGTTACATTCTATATGTAACTTTGTCGTATGTTTTGGTCCCGCGTTTGTGTATGGATATACACCGATGCCGTTATGTGTACGTATGTACACATCAGAAAATTGATATGTGCCACTGTACATCCTATTTTACCTATTGACCGATCACGTACATGCTACAGTTTTAAACTTTAAAACAAACATATGATGCCATGATAGATCATGATATACCATGATTCCTAAACTTCTGTTCATTTCATGTTTCGTATATTTAGTTTGTTAGAATCAGTACTTGCTCCCGTCCTGACAGGATAACGTTGTAGGTATACTTTTCGAGGAGGAGTTGCTTTGTGATTCCTATTATGGAGTTGCTGCCGAGGACCAGGCTATACTTTACGAGGATGTGCCTGCAGGGAAACTCGTCTAGTTGTTTATTTACTTGGGACTTTTGAGAGTAGTCATGTATTAGACTATGTATTTTGTAACTGGACCTGTATCCAGTTTTACATTTTAGCCATGTACTCGAAACTTACTTATATACGAGATGATTTTGTGTTTGGATATATTCTGACTCATTATTACATATAGAACTGTTAGCACACTTTGGTCTTATCTTATTTGTCTTTAGAACAGCTTACTACGCTCTATCTCAAGCGTAGGCTGGACATGACTCGGTCCGGCCCAACAATTTGGGTAGTGGATCGTGACAGAAGGAGATGACCGCGGTCGTGCATTGCTTAAGGACGGCGGCATTATTTCCTTGGCACCAAGTTCGTGGTCATGACGGACAATGTTGCCACAAGCTACTTCCAGTCCCAGAAAAAGCTATTCCTAAAGCAAGCGAGATGGCAAGACTTCTTGGCCGAGTTTGATACGGAGATGTAATACAAACATGGCAAGAAGAACCATGTAGCTGATGCACTCAACAGGAAGGCCAAACTCACCGCAGTTTTCTTGCTCAAAGGAGACAGTCTTGATCGTGTCAAAGTGGGTGTGATCGAGGACCTATTGACACAAACAGTGATGAAGCTTGTTCGCGAAGGCAAAACGCGAAGGTTCTGGCTGTAGGACGGACTTCTCTACACAAAGGGCGATAGGATGGTCGTCCCTAAGTGGGGTAGCTTGCGGAGACAACTACTCAAGGAGTACCACGATACCAAGTGGGCTGAGCATCCGGGACAGAAGCGGACTTTGGCATTGCTGGAGGCCGCCTACTATTGGCCTCGCATGTGCGAGGACGTCGAGTACTATGTACGCACTTGTCTTGTGTGCCAACAAGACAAAGTGGATCATCAAAGACCCGGGAGCCTACTTGAGCCTCTCCCCGTGCCGAGTCGACCGTGGGAGAGCATATCGATGGACTTCATCTCTGTCCTGTTGAAAGTGGGAGCACTTTGGTCCATTCTCGTGGTGGTGGACCGCTTCTCTAAGTATGCAACCTTCATTGTTGCTTCAACGGACTGCACAGCAGAGGAGGCCGTACGCTTGTTCATTTTCCATGTGGTAAAGTTTTAGGGGATCCCGAAGAACATTGTCGGTGATCGATATCCCCACTTCACGGAAAAGTTCTGGACGGAGATGTTCAAGATCCTCGGGACGGATTTGCACTTCTCGACCAGCTTCCACCCGCAGATAGACGGACAAATGGAGAGGGTCAACTCCTTGCTCGAGGAGTACTTGCGGCACTTCATGATGCCAATCAACAGGATTGGGTGTATCATCTGGACATTGCTCAGTTCCGCTACAATCTACAGAGGAGCGAGTCATCCAACAGCAGCTTGTTTGAGTTGATGATGGGTCGATAGCCGCTCGCCCAGAACACGCTGAGTGCAGGGTCCTCGGGTAGGAGCCCAACGGCTAACCAGTTTGCCTCGGACTCCAAGGCGAAGGCGGATATTGCCAAGGCATTTCTGGAGAAGGTCGCACGGAAAATGAACTGGGTCGACGCGAAGCGAAGGCTGGTTGCGTACAAGGAGGGGGACTTGGTGATAATCAAGCTTCAACCGCAGCATTTTAAGGTGTTCCGCAAGGTGCACAAGGGACTGATTCGGAAGTATGAATGCCCCTTTCCGTCATCAAGATGGTAGGCAAGGTGGCCTACAAGCTCGAGCTCTCCGCCAAGCTGAAGATTCATCATGTCTTCCATGCAAGTTGCCTGAAGTTGTACCATAAAAACTTGGAGGACCCTCAGCGTGGAGTTTCGAAGCGACTAACGGTGACCATGACTACGTTGTTCGACAAGGAAGTAAAAGTTGTGCTCAACAAGAGGACCGTGTGTCGGCAAGACGTTTTCCCGTACGTGGAGTACCTCATCCAGTGGAAGGGAATGTCGCACAGTGAGTACAGCTGGGAACGTGCTGATACACTGCATCAGTTCGAGGCCGAGGTCCAGACATTTCTCAGTAGACATGGTTGACGAGGACGTCAACATCTTAGGTGGGGGAGAATGTTACGCACATTTATTTTTCGGGCCCACCGTGATGGATTTGATGCTATTTAGGCATCTTTGTAAATATTTAGTAGCTAAAATTATGCATGGAATATTCTTAGGACCTAGAATAATTCATAGAATGTTCCCTAGAATAATTCCTGAAATATACCCATTCCAGAAGCTTCTTGTAAGCCTTAGAGGCACTATAAATAAGGGAGGAGACGCATTTGCTCCTCACCACCGAAACTTGTAAGCTTTCTTCATATTAATAAAAGTCTTTTTCAAGTTTCACTCTTGCTCCACTACTCTCTTTCTTCCTAGCATTTTAGCTAAGATCGTTTTGGGAAAGGCTTGCACGAGTCTTCGAGGAGAAAGTTTGTGCGCCGCACGGATCGTAGTGTAGAAAAAACACTAAGTCCGTGACAGGGGGCTGTCGAAGAGATAGGGGAGAGAGCGGGGAAGGGCATTTTTGTTATTTTACCTCTTCAATTAACATTGTTTGGGCAAGAATGGAGGAGGATATTAAGTTAGTACCTATCAAAGTTGAGGGTATCAAATTGAAGAACCCGAATGGTTGAGGGTATCAAGTTGTAATTTAGCCTTTTTTTAAAATTTGAATAGAGTTGGACCGATGTCAGATTTGGATGGATAATTCTTTTGTCTCCAGAATAGCAATGGAACTCCCTAGTACTAATTACATAGTGATCTCTGGTTAATTCCTCTAAGAAAATAAGTAGTATTCCTCGAAAGCTAAAAAAAGAAATCAGCCGCGCTTTTTTTATCCTCTTCTCTATCCTTAATTGAATGATCATCTTCCACGCTAACGTCTCCTACTTTCATGTTAGCACAGGTCCTGTCAATTCTTATTCAGGTGCAAACCTATAAGAGAGAGCAACGATGCTAGGTACGAAGTACAAACATGTTAGCATTTGGCTTGGGTTCCGTTTAACAAAATTTCTGAGGTCTGCAACGTGAAATCCTTGGTCTTGTAATAAAATTCACTTTGCGATATTCCAGTTGGCAGGTAAGGAGAATGTTTTTCAACTTTTATCTTTTGGAGGATTGATGTTTGAGATCAAGATCAAATTTCCTACTTTCATTCCTTTGCTTGTGATGTTCTTGCTTGAAGTCACTATGTTTTGGGTGTTGATGTTCTTGATTTTCTCAGTTGGAATCGTTTGTCCTGCTTGCCACTGTTCTCTATGATGAAATGTACTAGTTCTAAAGGATGAAAGCCTATTTCACTACCTCAAAGGGTTGGAACCACACTATCTAAGAAGGGCCTCCTACCGATAAAGTACTATACCCAATCCCTTGAATGACACCTACCAGATCTATTATTCCCCTTGGATTGAGAATATGAGATTTTATGAATGTTGTATCAGTGATGAAGAACAAAGACAATATTTAACATGGTTCGGAGATCATCCTACGTCCACAGCCGCAAACTAGTTATTCTATAATAAATAATTTATGAGAGAGTTACAATAACAAGATATTGAAGTCCTATTTATAATAAAATATTATGGCAACCACCAACTGCAGTATATTTACTGAACTACCCCTACTAATTAATGTACACACCAAAAGCATCCTACTAATGTACAGACCAACCCACGATACAATTAATTTGATTGTCGAATTTGGGGATGGATGTATAATAGGAAATCTAATCAAAGCTCAACAATCTCTAACAATGTGATACCAATTTGTTACGGAAACACGGTGAGATCCGAACTGGAATTGATCCATTAGGCATCATATTAAACTTGGCCCATATGACTTGACAAGGGAAATCCTTTGTTAAGCCCAAGACCAATTCCAATTATCTATACCTCATGCTTCCATTTTCTATCCGATGTGGGACTAAACTTTCTATACAACACCCTTTATTTCATCACCAAACTTGATTACGCAACCTAATATGAGACAACCCAACAAGAGAAAGAGGCACCCAAGGGAGCTGAATGCAACAAAAGGATTCAAATAGCCAACACTAAAATATGACTACATATAAATAGATGTAAAGCTACTTAAAATGCTTAGTAGTATCACCAACAAATATGATAAGATGTGCCTTTCTTGATGGCATATGTGAAACTAAGTATTCATTCAACCTAATGAACAACCATGTCCATGTCACCATTTTTTCCATTTCTCTTAACTGGTAAATAAGGTGAAATGTGTACCTCCCATGATGCTAGACTTCTAATGTAGGAAGGCAGGCTATCATAGTCACCCTTTGATGTACTTATCATAACTCTTGTGGCACCTCCAACTGTTAAAAGAAAGCATTCAATTGGCTAAGCTTTGCATATTATAGCAAAAGGGGACAGAATAATATTGCTCAATGAACATTAAAAAACAAAACAAGCAGCTTTTTCAGACCTGATACATCCGTACCATCTTTTGGTGGTTGTGATGTTGTTTCCTCATGAGCTTGGCCATCACCATGACTAATGATTATCCATCAACAATTTAGTAAGAAAAGGGAAAGAAGAGTATAAATTGAAATAAGAAGAAATCAACCACATGAAACTAAAACAAGATCAACTTAACCTCAGCATGTTTTGCGAAGATATCCTCAAGCTTTCAGGATAAACATCATCTGCGAATTTATGTCAATCAAAAAAACTTCAGACGCTGATGCAACTAAACAAACATCAAACAGTGATCGGTTACTGTATTGGGTGTCTTCCAGTTTTCCAGGTAGCAAATAATATTGGCAATTATATTTCTGTTTGCAATCTCATAAAGAAGTAAACAATGTTTGTTCTGCTTGAAGGATACAATCATTTCAAAACATATGATGTATCATGACTGACATATTTGGAAGTTGTTTGTTCATTTTGAAATTGGTGTTAACTGTTGCAATCTCATGTCCACAGAAAACCCTGGATATGGATGCTTTAAAAACCTTTTTCCTTTGGTTGTACTGAAGTTTTGCCAAAAATTTAACATCTTAGATCACTTGGAAGTTTTTTTTCTTAATTCAACTAACTTTGGTCTTCCATACAGGGGCCTTTGAATGTACGTGTAGATGCAATATAGACTAGCGATTCTGAAATAAACTTTATAGTTGGCTTTGCCAATTTTAGGTGCCTAGATTCAATGGTTGAACTTCAGTTACAAGCAGTAGTGAACACAAGGAGATTTACCAACCAAAATGGTTCTACTAACATAGTTCCACTCAAATCTGTATTACATGGAATTCCCTTGGAACAAGTCCATTGGAAGATTTAATTTCAAGTTTCCAATCAAGCCCATCAGCAAGATTTTGGAGCATCTCGTGGTACACAACCCTCATCATATTTGCGAAACCAATGTTAACATCTTGGTTCACTTGGAAGTTTTTTTTCTTAATTCATCTAACATTGGTCTTCCATACAGGGAAGGGCCTTTGAATGTACGGTGTAGATGCAAATATAGACTAGCGATTCGGAAATAAATTTTATAGTTGGCTTTGCCAATTTTAGGTGCCTAGATTCAAAGGTTGAACTTCAGTTACAAGCAGTAGTGAACACAAGGAGATTTACCAACAAAAATGGTTCTACTAACATAGTTCCACTCAAGTCTGTAATTCTGTATTACATGGAATTCCCTTGGAACAAATCCACTGGAAGATTTAATTCAAGTTTCAATTAAGCCCATCAGCAAGATTTTGGAGCATCTCGTGGTACACAAATCTCATCATAAAGTATTATATTCTGATTAGGTCATAAATCATAGCTTGAAGCTTTACACAGGTTTGAGGGCTTGCAAGCTCCAAATCTTAAAACCGTGATTGAGATCAATCTGACTGAGAAAGCACACAGTAGCTGCAGTTTCTACTGGAATCTAATCTGGCTCTTTATATTCTTTTCTTTTCATATTTATCAAACACTTCTCGATTGCTAATATTAGATGATTTAAATTTTTGGAATTCTACTGGAAGTAGGTGCCGGTGACGAAGAATTTGATTCGATTTTCTTACATTTTGAATCTTAGAGTATGAGAGTAAAACAATCTAAACAAAGTATGAGACCAAAGCAATCTGAACAAAAGTAGTCGTTCATTAAGCTATATTCTTCATATCTCAAATCATTTTGCGAAAATTCTTTTATAACTTTCAAGTTGATTTCACATTGGAACATCTAGATAGCAAATGAGTCAAACAAGTACAGCCACACTCGTGCCCACTAGGCAATGCCGAACGGGAAGGACTTGTTGGGGTTTAATTTGAATTTGGTCATTAGTGAGCAGGTCCCACCATTCTATGTCGAGGCAAACTCCAAGTATGCGCATTTCAATATTTGAGCTATCATTTATTATCTTGTACACATGGTGTGTTAGTTAACGTGGTTTGTGGGAGGGTTTTCTAGTGGACAAGGTTCAAAATCCATAAGGAATATTTGTTTTGTCACCATTTCTTGGAAGGATTTCCTTTAGAGCTAGGCCCGAAAGAGGCCAGACTTGGACTCAGGCATGGGCAAAGGGTGCGAAGTGGAGCTTTGATGGCACATTTCGCACGTACGCATAGGGCGGAGTTACGCTGCAGAAGCATCGTTGTTGCTCAAGGTATGTAATGGGCCGGACCGACCCAGCCCGCGGCCTGCGTTGACCGGACTTGACCGAATTTGGGCCAGACCGAACTTGACCAAATTCGGGCCGGACTGGGCTTAACCCAGGAGAGAAAGCCGGTCATGCCGGCCCAGGCCGAAAGAGAAAATAGGGAACTCGGTCCGGACCCATGAACCGGTCGAGGGCGGGCCAGGCCGAACTGGGCTGGGTCCGGACCGATTCAGGGTTGGATCCAGGCCGAGACAGATTATTTCCAAAAAAACCTAATTTTCAATTTTAAGATGAAAATTTTGAAATAGTTTTATTTTTTATTATAATTAAAATCTAATATAAGAATATCTATAACAAAAAAAGAAAGTTGAGATTTTATTTCCATAAAATTTGTAATAAAATTTACTAGTCTTTTATTTTGTTTTCAGTCGTTCATTTTTCGTCCAGGTTTGTTGCTCAGCTCCTCCTCCAATACTTTCGTCCAAAATAAGAGACTAAAAGTTCAACTCATCGATGTCGGCACTTTCATCTCTTAAGTATTGAGTTCGTTTTTCCGCACGAATTAGATCTTCAATGCAGAAACAGACTTCAAAAATATATGGCAGCATCTTGCTCCTCTTCTTGCTTAGCATCCTTGAACCTGCACTAAAACAAGATTCCGATGCTACCGTGTACATCAGGACCATTATAAGATTACGTGCTATTGAAAAAAATATAGGATACGCTTTTTCGTGTCTTTTACACCATTCTAAAATTGAAGAATACAATGCAGAATCATCTTCATCTTCTTCGTAAGAATTTAAATACAATTACAATTCTTGAGCTGGTAGGAAAAATTGTTTTTTTTGTTTCTTCCTTTGCAATATACTTTTAGCATGAGATATCTTAGACATTAAACCGGAACTAGTACTACATTGAACGGTTGTACCGAGTCGGCTCGATACAATTTGTTTTTCGTACAAAGCAATTAGAGTATCTAAAATATCTCAAATTTCTGCTTTTAAGCTACCTACCTCAACATTCATATTGTCATTAAAATCGTCTAACAATATAAATACACCAACTAATTTCAGTGTTGTAAAAATCCCTCTAGGCGGCCGACTAGTCCCCGACTAGTCGCTAGTCGGCCGCCGCCGACTCGACTAGGGGCTAGTCCCCGACTAGTCACTTGTCGGCCACCGTCGACTCGATTAGGGGTAGTCCATCCAAAAATTAGCTAAATTGGTACTAGTCTGGGCTGCCGTCGACTTCGTCAAGGCAGCCGTCGTCGACTCTTTACTTTGTTGCTGCCTTTTTCTATTTTTAAAAAAAGTGACTAGCCTACTCTTTTTTTATTTTTACTTTTGCTTTGTTATCTCTTTGCTACTGTTGTTGTGGCTCTTTTTTTAATTTTTGCTTGTTACTTTTTTTTGCTTTTGCTTGCTACTGCGGCTGTAACTCTCCGTACAAAATAGTAAGTTGTTAACATATTATTTAAATATTTATCGAAATAGAAATTTATGCAAAATAATGAATAAGAAAATGTATTATAGTCTGCGATAATTAAAAGTTCGACAATTAACATATTATTTTTTAAAATATTTTTATAACATATTACATATATATATTCATTAAAAATTCTAAACCGACTAATCCGACTAGTCCCCGAGTAGTCCGATTAATCCGTAGTCCCTACGAACCGACTAGCGGCCGACTAGCGATTTTTACAACCTTGGCTAATTTATCTTAGGATCAAAAACCGAAGCCAAACAATATAGAAGAGGTATATCACGCCAATATTTTAGAAATTTTATTTCCATTTTGGAAACAACATAATCAAAAACAGGAGCATTTCTATATTTAGAAAATAAATTAGACATGTTAATAATTTCTGTTAAAGCTAAAGGAGAAGTTGGATAATAAATTCCAGATAAAATACATGTAGCATTATAAAATAATTCTAAAAATTCATAAATTGAACTAGCAATTAACCAATCATTTTCAGTTACTTGAAAATCAAAATTTTGATTAATATAACAACAATGTGTAATAACATCTTTAAATTTAATACAAGACTTCAATATTAAATAAGTAAAATTCCATCTATATGGTTCATCCTTAAAAAATCTCCTAAAGTCATACCATATTGTGCACATAACGTTTTAAATATTGTTGTCTACTTGGAGAAGTGTTCAACCTAATTAAACATGATCTAATATTTTATAAATTTGCTTGAAAGAACTAAAAGCATTCTTGAACAACTAAATTAATAATAGGAGAGACACATCTAACATGAAAAAAATCGTCCTTCTACTATAGGCAAAAATTGTGATTTTTAAATAGTAATCCAAGAATTGTTATTACTAGCACTATCACAAGCAATTGAAAAAATTCTATTACTTGTAGGATAGCTCTGCAGATTGCAGAACCAATATGTGGAAATCCCAAAGGTTTTGGACAAATAATTCTTTTTTTTGCAAAATCCATTTTACATCTAAATAATGTGTCGTGATACAAATAAAGGGTAATTGTTTTTACTAGTCTATATATCAGAAGTTGAAGCAATTTTACTAACATATACAAAACTTTCTTTCAAAGTCGTCTTTTCTTTGAAATATTTTGATAGTTTTTGCTCTAGTAGAAGATCTAGAAACTTTAGAAAAACAAGGATTAAGAGTACTAGTTGCATAATCATAATATTATTCACTATAACCAAGTGTAAAGGGTTGTTCATTACAAACAATATATTTTGTTCACTCAATTTTGTTACGAGCAGCAGAATAACTAAAGTTACCTATAGAAGAATCCTTCAAAACCGATGCTTAGTTGTGTTTGTCTAGCATGCAATTTGTCTTTGCCATAACAACTTTCATAGTCTTCTTAAGTACCTGTGCCATCATTTTTTCCATTTAAATTTTTTTTCTGCATTTCTTACATTGTGCACCTTTAGCTATTGGTTTTTATCTTTTGGATCTAGAACCGGTACGCCCCCATTATCAGTGACATAATTTATCATAAAATTTCCATGAAACTGATTTTTTTCCCTATTTGTAACACTAATAGCCACACTTCTAACTTTCGGATGTGACATTTGTGTCGGTAGCACAATCAACAAGATTATTATCATAAAACTTGGTATAATAATTGTAAGCATGTTCGGAACCACCTTGATAAGGTTGGTTAGAATCAGTATCATCCATACTTTAAAAAATAATTTTTAAAAGAAGAATAAGAAAAGAGAAGAATTTGTTTTTCTAATAAAAAAGAGGGGGGAAAGAAAATTCACGAATCAAAAAAAGAGAGGGAAGAAAAAAAATTAAAAATTACTTGAAACGTCAACTTGAAGCCTCCAATTTTTTTCACACAAGTTGAAACCTCCAGAAAACTGCAGTTTATACTCCTTAAATTTGTAACTTCATGCTCTAGAAAGTTGCTACTTCAATCTTTAGAACTTTGTTCGCTTCTAAATATTGTAAGAGAGGGAAGAAAATTTGTTGTGGTCAATTTTGATGATTTATGTCATATTTATAAGCAGTGTTCTAAATGGCAGATGTGGCGGACGCCTAGGCGCGAGGCGGACCCTCTCCGCGCCGCTTTCGCGGTTGGTGGTAGATTAGGCGTCCGTCGACACTATAGCGGTGTAGGTGGCGGTTAGACAATTTGCTATTAAAATCTTTTTATTGCAATTTCAATTACAAACAGAACAGTGTTACAATGTAGGACTTAGATGTAGTCCTAGGAGAACACTTTTGTTTATCTGGGTCTCTGTGTCGATGGAGCGAGTGGTAATGCGTTGACTCCGTTGACGATCTGACGACGGTTCTCGGTTCTCTGAAGGTCTGAGTTGCTCTGGGTGCTGGAGCTTGCGGAGAGGAAGAAGAAGTTGAGTGTCTGTATCTGCCTCTCTCACTGTGTATGTAGGCCTCTGTCCGTAGGTGTCTCTCTGTGTGTGTGGAAGAAGGAAATGATCCCCCTATTTATAACTAGCAGGCTGGCTGCTCATGCGCGCATATATAGGATGCGTCTGTTCGTGGGGACGCCACGTGGTTGAAGCTGAGGGAGGAACATGGATGACGCGCCATCATTTGTGGGTTGAATCCTTCACGCTGCTTTTGTGGTCTGGCACGTAGCAGGGGAGAGGATCTTTCTGTTGCTGAGATCTTGGGTGATTAACACCCCTTCATTGGCTGAATTGAGTCAAAGGACACGTGGCGCACGTCCGTGACTCAAAGATCTCGGATTTGGTGGAGAGTGATCCGATAGGATGCGCCTGGGATCGGGCGCATGAGAAGACTTTGGCTCACAACCTTCAGGAGTCACGAACCAGTCTGGGCGCACGGCTTTTGAGGCGCATGCGAGTCTTCAGGCGCATGGCCGCTGAGGTGCATACGAGTGGTTGGTCGGCCACATGGGTCGTAGCCGTCGGAGGAAAGTAATGATGATGCTGATGTCAGCGATGCTTCGTCTTCTGAAAAAGCTGCTAACTGTCCAGTCCTCGGGGGACGTGCTACCAACTCTGTTACTTGAGCATTAATTGATTGATGGGTGACGAGCCGAAATGGGCGCATGGGTTCATGTTGATTAGGACGCATGGGTTTATGCTCTGTTGGGCGCATCCATACGGGACGCTTTGGAACCGACGGACGCGTATGTACGATGCGCGGTGTCTGACCGGCGCATCCTTTTGCATGACGTGCCTTTATTGGTCCGACTTTTGTGTTCTTTAAGTGCTTTAAATAGCCGTTTTGACTTGGCTGAATTCGAAGCGTTAGGTTCATCACCATAAGTGCAAATTCATTGCACGGGATTCGGAGAGCCCGCCACTTGGCGCATGGGTTTGATTTGCCCGACCTATAAATAGTGGCAAGGAGAGAGTTTGCCTCTCGTTCTCTCACGTCTTCCCGAATGAACTTGTTTGCTCGAGCACATTCTGTTGACGAGATGCTCCCGAGGGTGAAGATGCGACGCATTGTCTTCATTTATGCACTCGTGAAGGTGACTGTTACATCCAAAAGTCAGAGTCGAGGGCTTCTAAGGCAGGCGAAAGGTGCATGTTGCATCCAAAGATCGGGATGCTCGAGCCATGTCTCTGTTATGCTAGAAGAGCCGCAGATCGAAATTGCGGTGCTCTCTTCCTTGGGCTTTGGAGAGCTCTTCCTCCTGCAAGAGTGAGTGTTGCCCATTCTGGTTGTGTTGAAAGTTGCTCCTTTAGCCTCGGAGGAGAGCTCTTCCTCCCGCTAGGGTGGGGTTGATCGCCCACCCAGGTTCTGCTCAATAAATGCTTCATTAGTCTAAGCATTTGATCGGGTCGAAGTAAGGCGCATATGCTGAGACTTCATGATACGCATAACTGAGACGCTGAAGAGATGCGCCTGACTGAAATGTTGAAGACTGCGCCTGACTGAGACGCTGAAGAGACACGCCTGACTGAGACGCTGAAGTGATGCGCCTGCCTGATGATGCGCCTGGTGGGGGGCGCATGGCAGTTTGCTGCGCCTGGCTGTAGTCTTAGGATGTTTCTTTTTGTAGAGATTCTCCTATGTAAAGCCTTCCCTTTAGACATGTAATAGACTTTTATATGAAATAAAAATCTTCTTTTGATTGTCTATACTTTTGCTGTCTTGCTGTGCCAAGTACTTCGTTTGAGCTCCCTGGCGCATGTTCTGAGTAGTATTTGAGCGCATAGGAATTCTGGCACATAGATGCGCCCTAAAATTTCATGCTTCTACAAGACCCCCTTTAAAGTTTTCAAAACTTTTTGTCAAGTTTTGGAATACTTTGAATGAGAAGCATGGTGGTGTCTTTAACGGGACGCATGACTGTTCGGGCGCATGATTACTCCGCGCATCAGTGATGGGGCGCATGCTCCTCTCAGTTAATGCAAATGATAACGCTTCGAAGTAATAAACAAAAGATTAATGATGATCTTTTAAGATTATTTGCAGTTATCATTTCGCATAACCCCAAGCGGTGGCTGATGTCACACCCCCCTCCCGCAGGAGCGATCGTCCTCGCTAAGGCGTGATGCCGCACGGGCTTAGGTTTCGCCCGTGCAAGGCTAAGTCTAGAAACGGCCGATTTGAGCTAGGCTACAGAGTCGCACAGAGTGTCCCCATTTGCAGCGGAAAGTAAATGAACACAAGTTGAAGCGAATTCAAACTCTTTATTAATTTTCAAAAAGTTTACAAGCGGCGCTAGGCCGATATTACAAATCGCTCAAGCTCTCCCTCTCTGAAACATAAAAGGCGTGCCAAGTGGCTTACAAGATGGAATGATTCATGGCGATGTTCCGATACATTATGTCTTGTATAGGGTGCTTCAGCTTCTTGCTACGTTCCAAGGCCCCAGAGTTGGCTCCGCGCCTTAACACGTTCGATGGAAGCTCCGCACCCGCCGGCGTCTCCTGCATCCTGCAAGCAGACTGTGGGGTTATCAGTACATTGTTATGCACTGGTGGGGAGGCTAGCTCGCCCACAATGCTATCATTACCAAACACGTTCTATTTACTTTTGTGCACCGTCTATCATTCATTGTCTTTATAATCTTGTCTTAGGATCATTTACATGGCATATTTCATAGCCTATCTCGTGTTGCCGAATACAAGTGTCGCATGAAATTTTATGCACGACTTACCCATACTTACCGTCCGGCCTTCCATGTCCAAAGTAAACCAAGTTAGTCAACAATTCATATGTAATAACTTATCGTGATTTACGTAAGCATTCAATGTCAAGGGCATGTCCCTGCCTCAGGCCTAGCGCGTCGTAGGCGTGTTTCCTAACTCAATTTCACGAAGTACTCTTTATCCTTTGGTGTGTTATATTTCAAGCCTGTTCAGAAGGCACTTCATTTAGTTAACTTAGACCACTTTGTTCAATGCAAGGACTTGCACGTGGATCGCCACCAGCAAAGCCCACTTAACTCTATATGCACCGGTCGCTGGCATCACAAGCCATTTTGGACCCTTTTCCCTTGGTATTTCGCAACTATTCAGAGCGTGCGGCTGGTACACGTTGATAGTGTCTTGAAATACCCTGCACTTACGTCCCCCGGGTGGCCAAGCCCCACCCAGGCAACCCGTAAGCCCCTTTGATTCCCGTCCGAACCGGCCACGTCCCCCCTTTGACCGTGTCGCTAGAAATCCCTTATATCTCCCACCTTCCGTATACGAGGGGATTGTCCACGACCATTTCGTATTATTTGTCATTTTAACTTAACGGCTGTCTCCGAGCCGTAGGCTAACCCTTAGCCATAATGCGTTATCGACTAGGTTGGCGTCCGTACAGCGCGAGTAGCGAGCCCCGTTGCACGTGCCCGTCATACCTGTCGCTAACCATTCCTTTCTTCCTTATCTTTTATTCATTCTTTCTTTTCTTTCTTTTCACTTGTCCGTTCGTTCGTTGATTCATTCACGTACTCATTCTTTCATTCGTTGGTTCATTCATTCACTTATCCATTCATTCTTTCATTCACAAGTTATGCAACTCTCCGTGCGGGAGTCGCCTTGGCGACCCATCGGTCCCATAATCTTTCAATGTTGCTATACTCTACTCGGAATGACAATGTTGATAGTCTTCCCGTTTCATTGTTGTAATCCATTCTATGTTTCATTGTTGAACGCATAATGAACTCGAAATGTAAGCCCGTGCCTTAGCACGAGCGTGGAGCGCGGTGCGAGAGTTCTCACATTTTCCATATTGTTATGTGTCTAGGCTAAGCAAAGACGGGTTCATCGGAGCCACCCACCTTAGCGATCTTCGCATCGGCCGAGCGATACTCCGAGCGCGCCTTTGAAAGTCTAAGTCTGGATTCATCTTGACGGGCCAATGTAAGCCTTGCACGATTCTTCATCAGGTCGATGCCAACTCTTCGGGTCGACGGCTCATTTGAGTCGTTGCACTTGCCATTTGAATCGGCGTTCCGCTAGGGCGGAGCGGGTCATTACAGCTGACGTCACTCCTCGTCGGTTTCCGCGTATGCCCAAGCCTATAAATAGGCATCTGATGGAGAGAGAGGGTTCTTCTCCTCTTTGCTTTCTTCTTCTCTAGAGTTCTTCTTTCGAAAAACCCTAGCTTCTTCTTTCACGAAATGGCCCCCAAAACTCCTCGCGGTGGTGCTGGCAAAGGGAAGGAGCCTGCGGAGTTCGTCGAGGAGGACGCTCCTGTCACCATTGTGACTCCGGCCGACGTTCGGCTTGCGGTGACGGGTGGGTGTGATCTCCCAACTTTTTCTAGAGCACATGGATGAGTTGCATCATGTTGTTGTGCCCTAACTCTTTGTCGCTGACGCGCATGGACTTCTATCCTGATGATGCGCTAAGGCCAATCCGCCGACGCGCATGGGTTTAGGCCCTGATTATGCGCCGAGGTTTTACTGCTGACGCGCATGGGTTTACACCCTGATGATGTGCTGAAGCTTCACTGCTGACGCGCATGGGTTTAAACCCTGATGATACGCCGAAGCTTCACTGCTGACGCGTATGGGTTTGAACCCTAATGATGCGCAGAAGCTTCACTGCTGACGCGCATGGGTTTAGACCCTGATGATGCGCCAGGCTGCTTCGCTGCTGACGCGCATGGATTTAGACCCTGATGATGCGCCAGGCTGCTTGACACACCCAATACTTTGTCTTCTCAAAGTCTCTATGTTGCCTGACTTTTGTCTTTGCTATGTCAGTGTCGATGACTATCCCTTTGTTGAATGAAGTCCTTCTGGATGCTTCTCTCTGCCAAATGGGGGTTGATTTCGACGAGGAAGTTATTAACCCCGCGAAGCTGCTATCCTACTGAATCAGCCTTCCGAGAGAATGTTGCAAATCCGGGATCAGTCGCCTGTTTTACTCCAGAGTATGATGGAGAGCGGCAAACTAAAATCCGCTGAATCCGAGGATGCGACTTTCTTGAAACCTGCCTTTCTGTTTGGTGACCGCTTGACTTCCTCCGAGGCGAAGGTACTGAAGATCAAGGAGGACTGGTTCTTCTCTGCGAAGGGCATGGTTCTGTACATGCGGCAGCTTGAACGTCAATTGCCGCTGACGGCCTTCTACCGTTTGGCTTCCAAGAGAAGGATGCCATGGGAACTTACTCCTTCTCAAGGAGGGGCAGTGGGGGTTACCCTTTCGATTGATGTTACTTCGAATCAAAGGGATACCTTGGCCGCCTCGCGAGCCGGGACCTCGTTCAGTTGCCGAACTTTGCGCCCTGGGAGCCTTTATAGTGATGTCCCTAATGACACTTTTGCCTTTGGTGCTTCGACCTTTGCAAATCGGATGTTAACATCGAAGGTTATGTATCCGAAATGTGGTTTTAGGTTTGAAGGTTGGTGTCACCACGTGCCAAGGTGGGACGAGCTGACCCTTTGGGTTTTGTCGAAGTTCAAGGCTGAGCTTAAAGAGATTGGGCTGACTGCCGCTATCCGTGCCATACAGGCAGGCGTGGACCTCAACAAGCATATGTTCCTTGCACTCCTGGAAATGTTTAATACCCAGACTGACACTTTCTTTACTCCGGTAGGGGAGTTGGGATTGGCTCTCCATGAGATGTACGAGGTGTCCAAGCTTCCCTGGGGCTCGGAACCGTACGAGGAATATTTTCCGACAAATGAAGAGATTCTTGTTCTGGAAGGGAAGGACCCGGAGATGATGGCTGTTTTCAAGGAGGTGGCGAGCCATCATTATCTGATGCAACGGAAGGACAAAGGCAAGTCACAGCCTCATGTGACTACTTGGAGGGATTACGTCTTCAAGCAGGACCTGACGGACTCTACGAAGATTCGGTTTACGACTCCGCAGGGACTGAAACCCGCGGAAGTAACCTCCGAAATGAGCCGACTAGGCGAGAAGGCCCCCCGTTCAAATGAGAGTGGCGAAGATGTATACAGCTGTTTCTGGCATTGCGTGCACTGGATGTCGTCCAAGGCAGTGTTGACTGCCTACTTGATGATATGGCTCCGGGACTGTGTGTTCTCAGGTGGGTCAGGCTCTGTGGAGAGGGTGACCCGGAACCTCATTTTGCCAGCAGTGAAACTGGTTTTTGGTCGCCCTTTGGCTCTCCTCCCCGCGATGGTGTGTAACCTGCTGCGGGGTTTGAGAGATTTCGCTGACGACGTGGCCCATGAGAGGGGTAGAAAAGACAACTTTCCCCGAGCTGAGCTACCATTCCATTACCTGATGGGATGGTTAATTCTGCATCACCCGAACGTGATGAGTCCGGGTCCTGAAGACGATCACATTGAAGGTGACGCCTTTATCCGCCGCTTCTATAAAAGGAAGTGGCTGCACACCGGCGTCCCCGTCTGTAGGAGAGTTTTGTCTTATCTTCAGGGGCGGGAGATCGTCAAGGTCAGTCCCATCTTCAAAAATTTCGAGGCTGGCCAAGATTTGGAAGACTCGGGTGAGGATGCGATCACTCTGCCGAAATAGGGGTTTCGTTGGTTGCAGAGTATTCGGCCTTCCCACTTGGTCTACCGCAACCAGAATAAGTGTTATCTGGAGCCGTATTTGCCGAGCCGGTTTGATCGCCAGTTTGGTTACACCCAGCTAATGTTACGGAACCCCAGTAACAGTCTGGGGTTTGCTGGAAGTTTACTGGATGGAGCCCGGGGGTTGGCAATATTACAATGCCGGATGCACTGGGGTTCGTTTCAATACACCAGTTCACAACCCTCGGCCACAGATCCTGTATTCGGCTGTTAAGCTGTATTGCGCCATGAATACTGTGCCTCCTGAATATGACAGGGAGACAAGTTTCATCATTAGGACTCAGCTAGAGGCTACGAAAAACATGTTGGCGGCGGCCCGGTCATATCCTCCACCAGAGTTGGCGGGATATCGGGCTGCGGCTGCAGCGTCAACGGGAGGCACTCGGGAAGAACCCCCAGCTGGGAAGAGGCAGGCTGACGCAGAAGCCGGTTCGTCTGCACCAAAAAGGCCGAGAAAAGCAACGACTCCAAAGGTGGGGGCTACGGGAGTGCTGCCTGTAATGCCAATGGAATCAGTTCCTACTGAGGTAAAGACGTCCTCCCATAATCTGGCTCATTCTGTCATCTTTGTGACATATACTTTCCTTTTATAGGAACCGCTGAAGAAGAAAACCCGGGTTTCGAAACCGGGCATCAGTAAACCGAAGGAGGTGGCGAGCTCTTCTGACGAGCGCATTCCTCCGATTGTAGCGTCTCCCGTGGAGGAGAATCCTGACAATGTCGTTCCTGCAGAGATTTTAGTATCTCCAGATTATGTTGGAAGGGAAGCTGAGGATGCAGCAGTTCCCGGGAGGGTGCAAGCCGCCGTGGGGGCCTCTGACATTGAGGATCCCGCAGATACGGGGCTTCCAGATGAGAAAGTGGAGTGGAGTTCATCTTCTTCAGATGACGTTCCTCCAGAGATGAGTGAGCCTGTTGCGGGGGCAACAGACATGATTGAAACAGAGGAGAGGGCTGATTCCTCTCCTTGTCATGATGAGGGGAGGTCGGCTGCAGCGTTGCCGAGCCCTACCCCAGACTCGGCAGCGGAGGCTGAGGTGGCTGTCGACCAGGAGGTAGCGACAGATTCTATCCCCGCGGAGGGATTCGATGAGGAAGATGAGACTCGTCCGCCGAGCCTGACTCCAGGGGAGCCGAGTCAGGAAACAAGTGCTGATCTCGCTGCTTTGCCAGAGGGGGAAGGTCTCGTACGGCCTGTTGATAGTGTGTTGGAGCCGGAGGAGGTAGCCCCTGACGTCGGTGGTCCCTCCGAGCTTAAAAAGGGTAAGGGTTTGCTGGAACCCCCTGTTGTTCCTTCTACTTGGGGTACGATATCGACGCCCCTCTCGGCTCCTTCCGCTCTCTTGGCTCCTCGGGCCAGTGGCGGAGTTCAAGCCCCTGTTGAGGGAGAGTCCGTTGATGTCGAGGTTTCAGCCTCGCAGATTGAAGTCGGTGGGTCTTCTTCGGGCCCGCCGTCTATCACAGCACCGCCTGCAACTCCTGCCATGATGCCTCAAGTGCTGGCTGATGCAGATGAGTACATTCAGTTTGTTGTTGAATCAGTGTACAAGATGCTGCAGAAGGACGTATCAACGGTGCTGAATGCAAATGGGAGTTTTGCGACGGCGAAAGCCATGGCGCTCTCTTCCATTGGTTTGATACGTTTGCACCGTGGCCACGATCACATGGCTGTAATTCTGGAGGAGTCGGTGGTTGAGCTCGACCAGCGTCTTTCTGAACTGCAGAGTATCCAGCGGAATGACTTTACCAGAGCGGAATGACTTTACCGCTCTGATAGAAGCAGAACAGAAGAAGTTGATAGTTGAGGTTGAGTCGTCTTATCAGGCCACGGTGGCCATCTGGGACGACGAGGTAGTCGCTGCTGAGGCCGCAGCAGAGAGACTGTTCTCAATCCACACAGGAGCAAGTGGAGCTGCGGGCCTCATTGGAGGCAAGTATAGCGGAGGTTACTGCCAGGATTCGCCTCCTAGAAGACCAGAGGGCCCAACTTATGTTAGATCTTGAGCGGGCCCAGGCTGAGCACGTCTCGTCCAAGGAGGAAGAGGCAGTTGTTACTCGCCATGTTCTTTCTCTGACTCACCAACGACAGGAGTTGGACGCCCAGCATTAGAACGATACTGCTCCCGATGCTGTGGAGATGATGCGGCAGGAAGCTGAACACCGGGTCCTGGCGACTGCAGAGACTCGGGCTGCAGACTTGAGGCGTCGGATCGAAGAGCTGTCCGCCAATCCCAATGATGCCTAGGGATTTGTAGTCTTCTCCTCTCTCTTTTTTGTTATATGCTGGGGATGTAATCCTTTACTTTTTAGATGAAAAATAAAGAATTTTGTGGTGTGTTCATCTTTTGTTGTCATGAACTTGTGATTTGTGTGGACCTATTATCTTTTGCGCACCTTAGTCGTTAGGTACAGATAATAAGTTTGAGAGAACCGACATGTTTGCTCAGAGGTAATGTGGACGTGGCAAATATGGGGTTCGAATGGTGGAATCTTCCTACTCAGAGGTGTTATGGACGTGGTAGGAATGACTCTGGAGAGATACGCGAAACTACTCAGAGGTAATATGGACATGGAAATTCTGCGACCAATGTACGGCAACGCAGGGATTGTCTGTACGGAATGTTTACTCATTGGTAATGTGGACGTGGTAAACATGATGGGTAGCGTAGTCTTACGGAGCGTAAGATTCCGCTTTGTAGGGCATAGAGGAGCAACTCAGAGGTATTGTGGACGTGGTTGTCCTTCTACTGGAGATAGAATGCAATGGAACAACTGGGTTCCGAAAGCATAGGATTTTTGTGAAAGGAAGGTGTATGT
The DNA here is from genome assembly GCA_029216955.1 of Iris pallida. Lineage (NCBI taxonomy): Eukaryota > Viridiplantae > Streptophyta > Magnoliopsida > Asparagales > Iridaceae > Iris > Iris pallida. The sequence continues at coordinate 4,112,979 of JANAVB010020797.1, forward strand.
GAGCTCTGATGATCAGGTCCACTGACTCCCTTGCTAGGTAGAGGTGGAAGTACATATCTGAAAGATGTCAAGAGTAGTACTTCTTTAGGTACTTGCCGTTGATGGGCATCATGAACAAGTCTCCGTTTGATCGGGCGAGGCGGTAAGCACCGTTTGAGTATACCGTCTCTATGATGAAAGGTCCCTCCCATTTGGGTTTGAACTTTCATGGTGTTTTGTGAGTCAACACCATCGGCCTTCTGACTGCCAGAACCAGGTCGCCTACTTGGAAAGTCCTCTGCTTGACCTTCTTGTTGAAAGCCTGTGATATACGGACTTGATAGAGTTCAATGCGCTGTTGAGCTAGGAGACGTTTTTCGTCAAGTGCCTCCAATTCTCGCAGACGGCGACGTTGATTGTCTTCTTCTGTTAGTTGATTTGTGCTCGCTACGCGGAGTGAGGGTATCTGGATCTCGAGAGGCAGTACTGCTTCGCTCCCGTAGACTAAGGAGAATAGGTATTGCCCGTCGAAGTCCGTACCGTTGTACGGTAGGCCCAAAGGCATTCGCCGAGCTTTTCGTCCCAGTCGCGTTTGTTAGATGACACGACCTTTTTGAGTAGCTTGACGATGGTCTTGTTAAAAGCCTCGGCCAATCCGTTTGCTGCCGGATTGTAGGCGGTTGATGCCACGTTCTGAATGCGGTTCTTATCACAGAATCTGCTGAAAACATGGTTGATGAACTGAGGATCGTTATCGTGGATAATCCTTCGAGGTACCCCGAAAAGGTAGATGACATGGTGCTTGATGAAGCTGATCACCCTAGAGCTCTTCACTTCCGTCAGCGGAACCGCTTCTGCCCATTTGGAGAACTAGTCGGTGATGGCTAGGATGAAGCGGTGTCCCCTCGATGATGGAGGGGTGATCGGTCCTACAATGTCCATGTCCCAAGTTTCGAAGGGCCAGGAGGCGACCGTAGGATGTAGTTGTTCCGACGGTATATGGATGAAGTCGGCGTGAAGCTGACAAGCATGGCACTTTTTGGCATAGTCGACGGCGTCGGCTGCCATGGTTGGCCAGTAGTAACCCATGCGTCACAGTCGATCTTACAACTTAGGGCCAGGTTGATGAGCCCCGCAAGTTCCGTCATGAGCTTCTCGAAGGGCTTCGGCTGCTTCTTCGTTGGACAGGCATCGAATGAGAAGTCCATCGTAGGAGCGTCGGTACAGCATTTTAGTAGCTGTATCGTAATAGAATCGAAGGGAACGCCTCCTGACTGAGACGGCTTCTTTCGAGTCTTCTGGGAGAATTCCGTAGACAGCGAAGTCGATGAACGGGAACCTCCAGTCTCGGACATTAACACCAGCACTTGTTGACATGGCATGGCCATAGACCAAGTCTCGACCAACTACCGTGACGTAGTGTTGAGTCCCGAGGGGTGCTGCCAATGAGGCTGCGAGGCCAGCCAGAGCGTCAGCCTCCAGGTTTTGTAACCGAGGTACGTGTTCTATGAAGAACTTGGTGAAGGTTGAAATAATGTTCAATGCGACTTCATGGTAAGGAACCAGATCTTCATGGCGAACTTCGTATTGCCCTCTGATCTGGTTAACGACGAGTTTTGAGTCGCCGTAGGCTTCCAGATGATCCACCCCCAGCTGTTGCGCCAGTTGGAGTCCCATGATGAGAACGTTGTACTCGACAACATTGTTGGAGCACGGCTTCGAAAGGGAGTAAGCACGCTGGATGACCAGCTGATCGGGGGAGACCAAGACTACCCCCACTCCGGCGATGATTTGACCTTTGGGGCCTGTTCTTAAAGCGTCATCGAAAAACATCCGCCAAACGGAGCTTTCTTCGGTGACGTTTGATTCTTGGACCTCATCCGGGATGTCTTCATAGAGTCTGGAGGACTCTGGGATGGGGTGCGCAGCTAAAAAGTCGGCCAGAGCTTGACCCTTGACGGCTTTTTGTGGAACGAACACCATGTTGTACGGCGTCAACAGAATCGCCCATGTAGCTAGTCGGGAGTTCAATGATCCTGGCTTCGTCATGAGAACCCTGAGCGGATTGACTCGGAAGATGACATGAATTGTCTGGCCCGAGACATAATGGCGAGTCTTCTGGATGGCGAACACCAAAGCCAAACACTCCTTTTCAACGGGGTTGTACCGGTGTTCGGCCCCGATCAGTGTCCTACTGAGGTAGTAGATAGCTTGCTCGTAGCCTGCATCGCTGTTCTGAGCCAGCAGAGCACCGAGGGAATGATCTATGGCACGGACGTAGAAGAGAAATGGTTTGCCTGCGACGGGTGCCACCAGGACTGGCGGGCTCGTCAAGTAAGCCTTGATATCATCGAAAGCTTTCTGGCATTCCTCTGTCCAGACGTAGGAGACCCCCTTCTTCATGAGCTGGGTGAAGGGTTGACATTTTTCGGAAAGGTTTGCTATAAACCTTTGGATGTATGCCAGACGCCCCTGCAGGCCTCGAAGTTCTCGAAGGTTCTTCGGAGGGTCCATGTCAAGGATGGCCTTGGTCTTCTCGGGATCGATATGAATGCCTTTCGCCGTGATAATGAAGCCCAAGAATTTTCCGCTAGAAATCCCAAGGAAGAATTTAGCGGAGCTCATCTTGAGTTGATGCGCTCGCATGAGATCGAAGACTATCTTTAGGTCTTGTAGGTGATCACCTTTGAGACGGCTCTTGACAACGATATCATCAACATAGCATTCGACTGTTTCGCGAAGATGTTGACGGAAGATGGTCCTCATAGCTCGTTGGTATGTAGCACCAGCGTTCTTCAAGCCGAAGGGCATCACTGTGTAGCAGAAAACCCCTTTCGGCGTCCTGAATGACGTGTGCTTTGTGTTATCGGGGAACATTTTGATCTGGTTGTAGCCCGAGTACCCGTCCATGAAAGACATGCGTTCAAAGCCGCATGTATTATCGATCATTACGTCGGTGATCGGAAGCGGGAATTGGTCTTTCGGGCAAGCAGCATTGAGATCTCTGAAGTCGATGCAGACCCGTATCTTCCCATTCTTTTTGGTGACAGGGACGACGTTGGCCACCCAATCCGGGTATTGTTCTTCACGGATAAACCCGCTGGTCAGGAGTTTGTCTACCTCCTGATCGATAGCGTTCATGATGTCAGAACAAAAGCGTCGTTGTTGTTGCTTTATAGGCTTGGCATCAGGTAAGATGTTAAGCCTATGCATCGCGATCTGGGGATCAAGTCTGGGCATATCTTCGTAGCTGCAGGCGAAGACGTCGATATATTCTTCAGCCAGTTGGATTAAAGATTCCCGGTCTGGTCCCTTTAGACTCTTGCTGATGAAGATAGGTTTGGAAGAAGATCCATCCCCCAGGTCGATCTGCTCGACTTCGTCTTCGGTAGGGGGTTCGCGTAATTCAAAACGAGACACCCACTGCGCTCCTAGGCGTTGAGCCCAAGGTTCTTCCTCGAAGAATTCCGGCATTTGGTCTTCACCTTCATCTTCTTGAGATTGTGCAGATGCCATGTTGACTGATAGCACCTTCTTGAAGACTGAGCCGATACTGGTATCGGAATCCCAGGTTGATGCTTCGGACGAATGAGAATGTTCTACTTCTTCTGCCTCCGAACTCTCTGGAGTTGCCGGTGGCGTGACATAGCCCATCCCCCGTCGAGTTCGATGATAGTAGTCCTGCGGCTTTCCTTTAGGTGTTGGGAGCCGGAGAGGAAGACGTCGACCCTTGCCGTAGTTCAGGCCTTTGTTGCTTTTTAGGTCGTAACCCATCTTTTGGATAAGGTACTTTGCCTTGTCCGTGAACCGATAGACTTGTATTCTGCCGGTATCTGGTTCTTGCTCGAGTGGCGGGAGGTCCTGATGACGATCGACTTTGCCGAAAATGATGGATTCTTCGTCTCGATTCCGCGGTGGGACTACAAAACAGACCCCTTGGGACGGGACTACTCAATTTACATGATTGACGGTCGTTATTTGTGTTTGCAACGACCGTAGAGCGTTATCTAATGTATACATGGCATTCCAATGTGGAAGACTAGAATAATTAAAAGACACTCTATTATTGATGAAACACGAAATTTTGTCCCGCGGGATTACATTGTCCAGAGAGGGTGCATCTGCATCAGCAGATATGTATACTCCTAGCTCTTCATCTGTGAGTATTGAGGTTGGTTCGGAAGAGTCCACCGCAGCTTTGACCTTGGGGTCCGAGAGGGCTATGTGGGCCTTCTCCGGTAGCTTGAATGAGACGGATGATTGCGGAGGCTTGCCTTTAAGACGCACCTTCAGAGGTGCCTCAACTGCGCCTTCAGTGATTGGTGCCCTCCCCTGTAGTTTTGCTACAAGGGGAGCCGATGTTTGAGGCGGCTTTCCCTTGAGCCGTATCTTCAAGGGGGCTTCAGTAGGTGTTCTACTTAGAGAAGTTGGTGCTTTTCCAGGTAGTTTAATGGTCATGGGAGGCAGCATCTGAGGCGGTTTCCCTTTGAGTCGAATTTTCAAAGGAGCGTCGGAAATCATCTCTGGCTCCATGTCCGGCTCTGCTGCCGTTTCTGCTTCATCGTCAGCATCATTCGCTTCCCCTTCGTCGGGCGACTTGTACAGGGTAGAATCGGTGAAGTAGGCTTCGGCCTCCTTGAAAGGGTCAATGTCCGCGAACTCTGTCCGGATGATGTCGTTGGTGGACACATACTTCATACATTGGTGGAGTGTAGATGGCACCACCATGTACTCATGCAGCCACGGACGACCCAGTAGGAGGTTGTAGTTGACGTCAGCGTCCACGACATAGCAAGTCACCTCGGTTCGGAGGTTACCGATATGACATTTCAGCCGTATTTTACCCAGCGGTTCCCTTTTGCTAGCATTGAAACCACTAATTGTAGTGTTGGAAGGCGCCAGACGGTACATTGGGATTCCCAGTGTTGAGAGCAGCGTCTTCGGGATTGTCACGCCCCGCTCCCGTAGGAGCGATCGTCCTCGCTAAGGCGTGATGCCGCACGAGCCTAGATTTGCGCTCGTGCAAGGCGGGTTCCATAACGGCCGATTTCAGCGGCTGCGACGGGGTCGTCGTACAAAAGTCCCAAGCAGAGACATTGAATACTAGCAGCAGAATTTAGAACAAACACAGGTTATTCAAAGAAGCCCTTTATTGATATTGAAACAACGATTACATTGGTGGCGCAAGGCCAAGATTACAATCACTCAAGCTCACTCTTCTCACATTTTACAAGTTCACTCAGCTCTCTCTCATCTCTCAATTACAAGTCTTGATCCAGCGGAAGCTTCGGAAGGCGACGTCCATACATTATGTCCCGTATAAGTCTTTACTCCATGCGGCCGCGCGCTTCGAATCGCCAAGGAACTCCGTGCCTCGACGCATCCAAGCGAGCTCCGCGCCACGAGCTTCTACCTGTGCCTGCACATGTAAACTATGTGGGTGTCAGTACTCAACTGTACTGGTGGAATGAGCTCATCGTCCACCCATACAAAACCAACACGTTTACTTTACTTTGTGCAAGATAGTCCCCTTTTTGATTGTCTTTCTACTCTTGCCTTAGGAACAGTTTTATGACCGACGCCTTGCCTATTTGTGTCTTTAGACCATCCCGTGCTTGCAACAACAATGTCGACTCAAACAACGTTAACCTATCAAGTCGTGCTTGCCTTTCGGCCAAAATCAGAGACGCAACTACGCGGTAGTACCCAATTTCCTTACGACCGTGCTACAATTCCTTTATGTCGTGCCTCGCAACTCAGTGCGACTCAACTATATCGCCGCCTCGCGGCCACCCTTCGTTATTTTGATCGCCAACTGACCCAATCAAGACTTGTGAGTTAAGTGTCACTCGACTGACTTTGCCTTGCGACGATTTCCCGACTTAAACTCAAACAACTCAACCAACTTATGCAACTTATATGCCGACTCATCTATATGATTTGGTCACTGACTCCCAGAGCCATCGTGGACTTCTCTTTCTTTTCGTTAGACGGGCGTCCCTTTCAGCGCAAGGTAGCTAGCCCCGCTGCAAGTCCCCGCCTAACCCGTGCAAAGCACATCTAATCATTTGTTTCCCAATGCCCGCATCGATCCCGTGGCCTCGGGTTATCGTGCGGGGAAACTCTCACCTTGTCGACAAGTTATTTGTCTCCCAATGCCCGCAGCGGTCCCGAGGCCTCGGGTTGCCGTGCGGGGAAACTCCCACTTTGTCGACAAGTTGTCCAATGACCATGCAAGACTCGACACAAACTGACGTCTCACACAATCATGCTACCTCTAGTGTTACCATGACTTTCGGGACCAAGTTCAATACTTTCCAAATCTGAGACCGCCTCGCCGACCTATAGTCGCGAGGCCTCGCCGACCTGTAGCCGCGAGCATACTTTCCATGTTACCATATCATTTCATTCAACTCAATGCCTATTCGATAGTCTTTTCTCCAAAAAAACTCATTTCGTCGACCGTGGTTCATGCCTTAACGCTACGTCCGAGCATCGTGCCTCAAACCGACTTACGTTCTACGCGATGCTATCGCCCAAGTCATACTTTATATGACGGGCCTTGGGATCGTGGGACTATTTAACCTGACAACCGCAGAATGAGCGGGACGGCACTTGGAATGACTTAGGTCGACCGGCATAACATTGCCTAACTTACTCAAGCCTACAACTTAACGAGCAAAGGCTATGACAAGCCTTGCGTTATGGAAACGTGCATGCTTTGTCGAGCATTTACGCGGGCGACGCCTATGACTTAGGCTAACTCAAGTGTCGGAATAATTCGACAGGACCGTGCATGCTTTAACAAGCATTCACGCAGGCGACGCCTATGACTTAGGCTATTTCATAACTTTGTGTCGAAGACCAACTTTCCTTCTCCCGAGCCACGGGACGAAGGACCGAGTGTCATTTTCAAAGCACGCCGTGCCCCAACTCTAAGCCGACCGTGGGACGTTTTTCCATGTTCTAACTCATTTTGACCCGTCGGGATTATTCCCTTAGCTATGTGGATTCATCTCTTTTATTATTAAGCCTACTTGTGCAAGTTGAAAACACGATTTATTATGTGATGGCAAAGATGAGGCAAGTTCACCGAAACTACCCCACCTGAGCGAGCGGTCGCCTCGACCGAGCGATGTCTTCCAGCAGCCGTTGTAAGGCTAAGGCCGAACGCCGTCGGCGTTTCGATTCCTCCGATTGACTGAGCGGGACGGGGCACTACATCATACACCACTCAGAAAAAGTTTCGTCCTCGAAACTAACTGAGTACTTACTCCTTGACTTACCACTCGAACGTTCAACGACTCTCGCGCACACTTCTCCTATGCGTTCCCTCAAATCCGAGCCACGCTCGTGCTACCCTCAATCCTTTCTTCCAAGCTTACGATCTCAAAATTCTCGATACTTCCTCGTTCCTCAAGTCTCACTTGATTCACATATCACTTAGTATGGATCGTGCACATATCTTAGGCGTCCCCAAAATACATGCATTTCAACCAAGCCTCGTGATAGAGAATCCACCATCACCACCCGAGTCGGATCGTGCACATATTCGGGCGCCTATGATATACGTGCATGTCAACCGAGACTCGTGAGTGGTGCCTCCGTAACTCCTATCGCTTCGTGCTCGGATGTCTGCCTAACCGCTAGGCTATGTCTTTTGGCTAAGGTTATTCGTTAGCATTGGAATCATAGTTCCCAAACAACAATATCAACACTGACCCCATCCTAAGGTCAAACCAAGTTGATAGTACGGGTTTTCTACCCAAGCTCGCATCACTCCGATTTCTAAACATCGAGCACAGATTGCCTACGCACATCCCAACATTTGTCGCACGGGGTCCGAGTCGTTCAGCAAAGCCATCCTATGATAACTCACGTTCGACCAATCCTCGACATGAACATATCGCTCGTTTATCAAGCCGTTTCACATAGTCTATCTCTTCGCACACGTTCGACGTAATCCACCAATCAATCCTTCTCAAGTTAAGCACGCTACGACACAATTCATCTCTAAACCATAATTCACATTTCATATTTCCTAAATCATTCATCCCAATTCACGTATCGATCACAAGGTCGTCCGACTTAACAATGCGTTGTGCCCCGATCTCACGCGAGTCAGATTATCCACGGTGGGCATGAATCACCATGCACGCTCCCGCGAGATAATCATTCTCATCGGGACGTAACTCTTGTTTTGTGTCCAGACTAATTTATTCTCGATGCGCGGATTGGACCTACTCAATCCTCAAGTTTCTACAATCCTCGAGTCCACCTTCGCATCAAGCCAACAAGTCGAGACAACCAACGTTGCTGCGTCCTGATTTTCCGAGTTCGATCATTCCCGCGACATGAATCACCATGTCAGCGCTCACGCGGAACGATCGCTCTAAACTCGACGCAACGCATGTGCGAGGCTGGAGTTGCGCTCGCGCAAGACAAGATTATCGACGTTGTGGTTATCCGCGTAACCATCAAAATACAATCATTTTCATCCAACATTCATCTCGGTCAAAATCCTAAGTATTGTATCCAACCGAACAATAACACTTGCACGATCGTCATTTGCCGAGTCAGAGTACCCTCGAGTTATTGCATATCATCTTTGATACGCCTCAATACCATCGACGATATACGTAACTTGACGATCTTCGTTTGCAACGAATTCTGAGTCGTGCGAATGATGCTATCGTCCGACTGGATAATCTCCTCGACATTCAATTCAAGTTTGATCATTATCCCTCGAATCATTCACAACATCAATTTCCTTAATCAATCGATCGACATCCCTGAGGCTATCGCATACACCACTTAGGGATGAAGTCATTCAACAAATCCTCAACTTATCATTCGAATCAAAATCCACTTCAAATCCCGTTCGAACCATTCCTCGAATTCCAAGCACGCTCATCTATATTGCATCGACGTTATCGTCGCTCGATAGCACCCCTATCGATAGTCGACTCACTTTACTCAATCGAGTTCAACTCATTCTTGCTCGACGCTATTCAATTCCCGCACTCGACTTTTCTAAGGTCGACGCAACTTTGGTGTATATGCCCAGCCCGACTTAGCCAACCGTGCTTACGCGAACCATCCTTTTGTTTTGTTGTCAAAAACTGTTCTCCTATGTTTTGCAAAATAGATAGACTTATTGTATGGACATCCCGTGGGACAATTGAGAGAGAGCGCACCAACGATATCAACTTGTGGAAGCAACAGAGTTTGCGGAAACAACGAGTTAAAGAATTCAATCGGTTATCCAAGGACGTAAAGCCGTGCTCTGATACCATTATGTCACGCCCCGCTCCCGTAGAAGCGATCGTCCTCGCTAAGGCGTGATGCCGCACGAGCCTAGATTTGCGCTCGTGCAAGGCGGGTTCCATAACGGCCGATTTCAGCGGCTGCGACGGGGTCGTCGTACAGAAGTCCCAAGCAGAGACATTGAATACTAGCAGCAGAATTTAGAACAAACACAGGTTATTCAGAGAAGCTCTTTATTAATATTGAAACAACGATTACATTGGGGGCACAAGGCCAAGATTACAATCACTCAAGCTCACTCTTCTCATATTTTACAAGTTCACTCAGCTCTCTCTCATCTCTCAATTACAAGTCTTGATCCAGCGGAAGCTTCGGAAGGCGACGTCCATACATTATGTCCCGTATAAGTCTTTACTCCATGCGGCCGCGCGCTTCGAATCGCCAAGGAACTCCGTGCCTCGACGCATCCAAGCGAGCTCCGCGCCACGAGCTTCTACCTGTGCCTGCACATGTAAACTATGTGGGTGTCAGTACTCAACTGTACTGGTGGAATGAGCTCCTCGTCCACCCATACAAAACCAACACGTTTACTTTACTTTGTGCAACATAGTCCCTTTTTTTATTGTCTTTCTACTCTTGTCTTAGGATCAATTTTATGACCGACGCCTTGCCTATTTGTGTCTTTAGACCATCCCGTGCTTGCAACAACAATGTCGACTCAAACAACGTTAACATATCAAGTCGTGATTGCCTTTCGGCCAAAATCAGAGACGCAACTACGCGGTAGTACCCAATTTCCTTACAACCGTGCTACAATTCCTTTATGTTGTGCCTCACAACTCAGTGCGACTCAACCATATCGCCGCCTCGCGGCCACCCATTGTTATTTTGATCGCCAACTGACCCAATCAAGACTTGTGAGTTAAGTGTCACTCGACTGACTTTGCCTTGTGACGATTTTCCGACTTAAACTCAAACAACTCAACCAACTTATGCAACTTATATGCCGACTCATCTATATCATTTGGTCACTGACTCCCAGAGCCATCGTGGACTTCTCTTTCTTTTCGTTAGACGGGCGTCCCTTTAAGCGCAAGGTAGCTAGCCCCGCTGCAAGTCCCCGCCTAACCCGTGCAAAGCACAGCTAATCATTTGTTTCCCAATGCCCGCATCGATCCCGTGGTCTCGGGTTATCGTGCGGGAAAACTCTCACCTTGTCGACAAGTTGTTTGTCTCCCAATGCCCGCAGCGGTCCCGAGGCCTCGGGTTGCCGTGCGGGGAAACTCCCACTTTGTCGACAAGTTGTCCAATGACCATGCAAGACTCGACACAAACTGACGTCTCACACAATCATGCTACCTCTAGTGTTACCATGACTTTCGGGACCAAGTTCAATACTTTCCAAATCTGAGACCGCCTCGCCGACCTATAGTCGCGAGGCCTCGCCGACCTGTAGCCGCGAGCATACTTTCCATGTTACCATATCATTTCATTCAACTCAATGCCTATTCGATAGTCTTTTCTCCAAAAAAAACTCATTTCGTCGACCGTGGTTCATGCCTTAACGCTACGTCCGAGCATCGTGCCTCAAACCGACTTACGTTCTACGCGACGCTATCGCCCAAATCATACTTTATATGACGGGCCTTGGGATCGTGGGACTATTTAACCTGACAACCGCAAAATGAGCGGGACGACACTTGGAATGACTTAGGTCGACCGGCATAACATTGCCTAACTTACTCAAGCCTACAACTTAACGAGCAAAGGCTATGCCAAGCCTTGCATTATGGAAACGTGCATGCTTTGTCGAGCATTTACACGGGCGACGCCTATGACTTAGGCTAACTCAAGTGTCGGAATAATTCGACGGGACCGTGCATGCTTTAACAAGCATTCACGCAGGCGACGCCTATGACTTAGGCTATTTCATAACTTTGTGTCGAAGACCAACTTTCCTTCTCCCAAGCCACGGGACGAAGGACCGAGTGTCATTTTCAAAGCACGCCGTGCCCCAACTCTAAGCCGACCGTGGGACGTTTTTACATGTCCTAACTCATTTTGACCCGTCGGAATTATTCTCTTAGCTATGTGGATTCATCTCTTTTATTATTAAGCCTACTTGTGCAAGTTGAAAACACGATTTATTATGTGATGGCAAAGATGAGGCAAGTTCACCGAAACTACCCCACCTGAGCGAGCGGTCGCCTCGACCGAGCGATGTCTTCCAGCAGCCGTTGTAAGGCTAAGGCCGAACGTCGTCGGCGTTTCGATTCCTCCGATTGACTGAGCGGGACGGGGCACTACAGGGATGATGCTGAGGGAAGACCGTGGATCGATCTGAATCCGCTTCACCTTGACGGAACCGACATACCCTGTAGAATACAGTGGTCTGTTGTGTCGGTTGTGCTTGAGCAGCATGTCTTGTTGGGTGAAAGTTATGTTGGGGATAACTTCATCCGCACAATGGCAGTGTGCACATGTGGTCGGGAGATCCTCAGGCTGCTTGACCTGACTGATGAAGAACTCAGCATCCTTCAGGGCTTCACAGAGAGCTTCGCGAGTGTCCTTGGAAAGGCGAAGAAGCTCAAACAGAGATAGGCGGGTAGGAGTACTGGCCAGTTGTGCCAGTATGTCGAAATTGTGGGGCTTGGCTAGCCCCGAAGCATTCTCCTTTCGTAAAGGCTTGTCGAAACGGGCCTCTACATGCTTCTGTTTATTGGCTGCTGGAGGCCTGGATGGGCCCTCTTCCTGGGCAGCAGGGACGGTGCAAGGAGGTACCACCTCGACGGCAGCTTCGTCAGGTTGGGCGTTCTGATGTGAACGCGTCTGTACAGGAAGTGCCTCTTCCGCAGAGGAGACCATGCAGCAAGACTTGATCTTCCTGCCCTTGGTTTTGGAGGCAGAGCGTACCTCCGGTTGAGTAACTTCGGAGACGAGGTCAGGGTGAACCCATAAGACCTCTCCCCGGGATGTGGTGAGTGGGATGAGTCCACTCGCGTTGTCGCGAGTAGGTGGTAGGTTAACCACCTCCATTGTCGCCTTTGGGATGGGGACGACGCCATCTTGTGTTATGGTTGGCGGAAAGGTGCCAAATTGGAGTGACACCAGGTTGGCCGAGACCGTTTTTTCCTCGTAGTCGACGGAGATAACATCCGCATTGATCATGCGCTGGATGTAGTTCTTGAGGACGTAGCAGTCCTTAGTTGGATGTCCGACAAACCGATGGTAGTGACAGTACCTCGGATTGTCCACTCTCCCAACCTCGTCGGGACGCTTCGGGTCCGGCTACTTGATCTTGTCACCCTGCTTCAATATCTCGAAGAGTTGCAGGGTGTCTTCATCGTTGAAAGAATAAACCTCCTTTGGCCTTGGTGCAAGTGGAGGCTTCTGAGTAGGTGCTGATGCACCTTTGGAGGCATTGACAGTCAACGCCTGCTTCCCCTTCGTCCCTCGTCCAAGGTTGTTGGCTGCAGGCCGTTTTTCCTTGTCCTCAAAGGCAGGAAAACTGACTCCCAGAAGACGAGCATTGGACGCCTTCTTCTCTGCTGCTTCGGCCTCGATGATCAATGAACTCCAGTCGGGAGGAGGAGTGGAGTTGAGCCAGAGTTTAATCACAGGCAGCATGTTCATACTGCAGGAGGAGAAGAGTGCATGTTCTAGCATACCCAGGGGCAGTCTAAAGCAGGCTTGCCGGAATCGTTCGATGAATGCTCGAACTGTTTCCTTCTCCTTCTGACGTATCTCTATGAGGGACGCCATTGTCATATCCTTCCCTCCATCGTAGAAACGATCGAGGAAGAGACGTGTCAAATCGTCGAAGGAAGATATGGAGTTGTCGGGGAGACTGCAGTACCAGTCGTAAGCCACTCCTTTCAGTGCCCCGACAAATATGCTGGTGAGTAGTGCGTCTTCCTTCGGAAGATGTCCCGTTTGAGACTGGAAGTACGTCAGATAGCGGCGTGGAGAGTCCTTCCCGTCGTATGGCGTCAATGTTTGTGGTTTATACTTGGGAGGATAAACCACTTTATTCCATTCGAGGGGGTATGGTTGTGGGATCCCCATCTTCTGGCGCTCCTCTTGTCTGTTCTTGGACTCAAAACGCTCGCGCAAGTCCCTGATCATCTCAACCACGTCTTCCGTGGAGCTGGGAGTCGGGGAAGGTGGTACAGCCTGGAGTTGAGCATTTGATGGCTCCGACGTCCGAGGTGCTTCACGGTGATATGTATCCAAGGATACCCGTTGAAGGGGTGCACTTGATTCTCCATTGGCCCCTGGGTCAGGACCGGTAGAAAGTGCTCTAGCCAAAGCTGACCGTATCTCGAATACTGCTTGAGTCAGTGTCTGCATGGAGGCAGAGAGGATTTTGAGTCCGCCCTCCAAGGTATCCATGCGCTGGACGAGATCTGCTGGCGGCGCATCTGACTCCGCATCACCAGCTCCCGTCATGTACACCGTCATGACGCGACTGGAAGTGGATAGATCGGTTGAGGCTTCGCTTTCGGCCTCGCTCTCTTGTAGAAGAGGAACTTCCCCCGGAGCTTCGTCTTGGCTACCCCCAGCTATGTTCTGGAGGACACCTTCGTCTTCGGGAGAAATATCAGCAAGGACCTGACTACCCCCAGCTCTGTCTTGGAGGACTTCTTCGTCTTCGAGACGTAGATCCACAGGGGCTTGACTACCCCCAGCTATGTCCGGGAGGCTAACTTCGTCTCCAGGATGAAGATCCACAGGGGCTTGACTACCCCCATCAATGTCCAGGAGGCTGACTTCGTCTCCAGGATGAAGATCTACAGGGGCTTGACAACCCCCAGCTATGTCCGGGAGGTTGACTTCGTCTCCAGGATGAAGATCCACAGGGGCTTGACTACCCCAGCTTCCTCTGAGATCTTCTTTCTCCCCCGAGTGCCCTCAAACACTCGTGAGGACGGGACAGTCGTCTTGGTCTTCCTCGGCTGGCTCTTGGATAAGGACAAAGTCGAGGAGCTGCCAGTCGCTTTCCGAATTGATGGGGAGTTGGAGACTACGTTGCAAGAAGCAACATGTAGTTCTGGCTCCACTTCAGTTGACACCTTCTCGAGGCGATGTTGGAGAGGTGTTGATGATTGCAGCCGCTGGAACACTGACTGCCTTGATGGTGGGACTGCTGTTTTGCAACAACAGTTGATGGTGACTACAGCATAGGTGTGCCCTGTGAGGGGCGCATTGTGCTTGTCAGTCGACTCTCCTGATCGGCGCTTGTGACTGATCACATTATGCAAATCATTGGGGGAGAGTGCTACCTTCACACCCCCATCAGGCGCATGGCAAGGCCAAGCGCCGGGGTGGTCAGGTGAATGCTGCGCCTCCTGAACCAACGCAGAAGAAGCGCTTAGATCAGTAGTGGGGGTACAACATTTACAGTGACTTGAACCGGCCACAGACGCACATCCTATATAGGCGCTGGGGTTCAAGACCACAGATTTTGCCTTGCTCGACTTGGTTGCGGACGCAACAGATGCGCCCAAGTGAGGCAAGGACTTTGAAGGTCGGCTCATTTCTGGCGCAGAAGCACCCGAGTCGACCTTATACAGCTTACCATCAGCAGCGCGCATGATTGTGAGCGCATGCTTCTGATTTACTGTCGGCATAGCACGTTTGAGGCGCATGGTCCGTGCTGCCTTGGACTTCTTCGTACCAGCCCGCTGGGGTGCATAGTACTCAGAGTCTAAATTCTCCTCGCCACGACAGCGAGTGAGTCTGTCAAAGACAGAAGCCTTCTGTGGCGCAGCAGAGTTACTGCGCAGGGCGTTAGATGCGCCCTTGCTCCGTCGGCGCATCTTCCTTGTCTGAAAAGGAAATAGCTAGGGAATGTGGTCAGCACCACGCTTTCCCGAGAGATGCGCTGCACCGGTGGGCGCATCCTGGCCGCTGAGGACGTCAGCGAGAAGGGTGGACTGCATCGGCGCATCCCCTTCAGTGGTGGTGCCAGGGGCCTCGACCTTGCGCACCCAGACTTGGCGAGTCTTCTTCGGCTTTGGCAGCCGCTTCGAAGGACTTGCGCTGCCTTCAGAGATGAACTCCTCATACGCCTGTTGATTGAGGCGTACGACCAGCGTCTTGTGGGAGGAGCCCACCTTCACGTCGTCGGATTGCGACACAGCTTTCTCAGTGAAGGAGAAAGAGGTCCCCAGCAGAGTCGCCAGCTTGTTTGCTATTAAAATCTTTTTATTGCAATTTAAATTACAAACAGAACAGTGTTACAATGTAGGACTTAGATGTAGTCCTAGGAGAACACTTTTGTTTATCTGGGTCCCTGTGTCGATGGAGCGAGTGGTAATGCGTTGACTCCGTTGACGATCTGACGACGGTTCTCGGTTCTCTGAAGGTCTGCGTTGCTCTGGGTGCTGGAGCTTGCGGAGAGGAAGAAGACGTTGAGTGTCTGTATCTGCCTCTCTCACTGTATATGTAGGCCTCTGTCCGTAGGTGTCTCTCTGTGTGTGTGGAAGAAGGAAATGATCCCCCTATTTATAGCTTGCAAGTTGGCTGCTCATGCGCGCATATATAGGATGCGCATGTTCGTGGGGACGCCACGTGGTTGAAGCTGCGGGAGGCGCATGGATGACGCGCCATCATTTGTGGTTGAATCATTCATGCTGCTTTTGTGGTCTGGCACGTAGCAGGTGAGAGGATCTTTCTGTTGCTGAGATCTTGGGTGATTAGCACCCCTTCATTGGCTAAATTGAGTCAAAGGACACGTGGCGCACGTCCGTGGCTCAAAGATCTCGAATTTGGTGGAGTGTTCTGATAGGATGCGTCTGGGATCGGGCGCATGAGAAGACTTTGGCTCACAACCTTCAGGAGTCACGAACCAGTCTGGGCGCACGGCTTTTGAGGCGCATGGCCGCTGAGGCGCATACGAGTGGTTGGTCGGCCACGTGGGTCGTAGCCGTCGGAGGAAAGTAATGACGATACTGATGTCAGCGACGCTTCGTCTTCTGAAAAAGCTGCTAACTGTCCAGTCCTCGGGGGACGTGCTGCCAACTTTGTCACTTGAGCATTACTTGCTTAATGGGTGACGAACCGAAATGGGCGCATGGGTTCATGTTGATTAGGACGCATGGGTTTGTGCTCTGTTGGGCGCATCCATACGGGGCGCTTTGGAACCAACGGGCGCGTCTGTACGATGCGCGGTGCCTGACCGGCGCATCCTTTTGTATGACGTGCCTTTATTGGTCCGACTTTTGTGTTCTTTAAGTGCTTTAAATAGTCGTTTTGACTTGGCTGAATTCGAAGCGTTAGGTTCATCACCATAAGTGCAAATTCATTGCACGGGATTCGGAGAGCCCGCCACTTGGCGCATGGGTTTGATTTGTCCGGCCTATAAATAGTGGCAAGGAGAGAGTTTGCCTCTCGTTCTCTCACGTCTTCCCGAATGAACTTGTTTGCTCGAGCACATTCTGTTAACGAGATGCTCCCGAGGGTGAAGATGCGACGCATTGTCTTCATTCATGCACTCGTGAAGGTAACTGTTACATCCGAAAGTCGGGATCGAGGACTTCTGAGGCAGGCGGAAGGTGCATGTTGCATCCAAAGATCGGGATGCTCGAGCCCTGTCTCTGTTATGCTGGAAGAGCCGCAGATCGGAATTGCGGTGCTCTCATCTTTCTTGGGCTTTGGAAAGCTCTTCCTCCTGCAAGAGTGGGTGTTGCCCATTCTGGTTGTGTTGAAAGCTGCTTCTTTAGCCTCGGAGGAGAGCTCTTCCTCCCGCTAGGGTGGGGTTGATCGCCCACCCAGGTTCTGCTCAATAAATGCTTCATTAGTCGAAGCATTTGATCGGGTCGAAGTAAGGCGCATATGCTGAGACTTCATGATGCGCATAACTGAGACGCTGAAGAGATGCGCCTGACTGAAACGCTGAAGGCTGCGCCTGACTGAGACGCTGAAGAGACACGCCTGACTGAGACGCTGAAGTGATGCGCCTGCCTGATGATGCGCCTGGTGGGGGGCGCATGGCAGTTTGTTGCGCCTGGCTGTAGTCTTAGGATGTTTCTTTTTGTAGAAATTCTCCTATGTAAAGCCTTCCCTTTAGACATGTAATAGACTTTTATATGAAATAAAAATCTTCTTTTGATTGTCTATACTTTTGTTGTATTGCTGTGTCAAGTACTTCGTTTGAGCTCCCTGGCGCATGTTCTGAGTAGTATTTGAGCGCATAGGAATTCTGGCACATAAATGCGCCCTGAAATTTCATGCTTCTACATAGACGGCCTAGGCGGTGTTGAGGCGGTCAGAAAAAGGTCAAAAATGGAGAGAGAAAATGCCACAGTTGCTTTGCTTTGGATAAATAAAGAAAAAGAAGAAGATCAACAGAAAAGTTTTCTTTGGAAGAAGTTTTCTTTGAAAAGAAGAAGATCAACATTTCCTTTGGAAACTCAACAAAAAAGAAGAAGATCAACAGAAAAGTTTTCTTTGGATAAATGAAGAAAAAGAAGAAGATCAACAGAAAAGTTTTCTTTGGAAGAAGTTTTCTTTGAAAAGAAGAAGATCAACATTTCCTTTGGGAACTCAACAAAAAAGTTTTCTTTGGAAAAAATAAAGAACAAAAAAAACATAAATTGAGACAGGAGCCACCTTGACAACTGACGGCCGACGACGAAGCGACGATGTGCAGCCTCTCTGGCGACCAGGTACGACGTCGACCAGTGTGTCTCTTCTTTCTCTTTGTTTTTTTTTTATTTTGCTTTTCTTTTGTTTCTCTACTCTCCATTTCTCTCTTGGTTTCTTTTATTGTCAGCTGTCACTTCTTTCTCTGTTACCTTTTTTGTTTTGATTTTCTTTTTGTTTCACCAGTCTGTGGAGATAGAGCACCTAAAGACAGAGAGGTGCTGTCGTGGGTCCCACTCCTCTCTTCAACTCATAGTAGCAGACAAAGAAGCCATACGAAATTATGACTAAACATATATATATGTATGACTAAATTATATTATTTTCTTTTAGAGGGTTGGCCAGAAGAGAGAGTTAGCCAGAAGAAGAGACAAAAAAATGTTTAGGCAAACCATGACCATGAGATGATATTATTATTACTGTTTGAAGTTCTCAACCATCATGATTTTGTGAAAATGACTCTTGGACCATAGCATGATGTGACCATTATGTAACCATTCCAATTCAAATAATGTGGATGCAAATAAAGAAACATTAGCATGCACAATAACATTAGTTTTTCACTTGGAAACTCCAGTCTTTTTAGCTACAATGAAACAAACATTAGTTTACATTAAAAAATGGACAAAATATTTGAAACGCCTAGGCGGTAGGCGGTCCTTTACCGCCGCGCACCTGCCTACCGCCGTTTATAACCTTGTTTATAAGAATTTTTTGGGTGCAAAATTACCCCTACTACCCCCAAAATATAGTTGTTAATTATAAGGGTATCTGTCATTTTCAGCAAAATGTCCAAAATACCCCTCTCAAACGGATATAAAATAGCCCTTAAATGCCAAAATACCCCCATTTATATAATAGCATTGGAGGGTCTTTTAATGAAAATACCCCTCCAATATTCAATAGAACGGTTATAATATAGGGTAATTCGATAATTTATCCCCCAAATTAATATATAAACATTAATATATAAAATTAGCGGGACCCACCCGGGTGGGGGGGTGCTGACCGGGTTAACCGGGTTCTGATCGGGATTTGACCGGGCTGCTGGTCCGGGCCGGTTCAACCAGGTTTGCCGGGTAAGACCGGTTCCGGGCTGGGCTGGGCCAGGCCTTCGGACCAGAAAATCAAACCCAACCCGAACCCGTTATCTATATGGGTCGAGCCGGGCCGATCCAGTGACCGGGTCTGGGTCGGCCCAGACCAATATTGACAAGATCGGGTCCAAGCCTAGTTCCGGGCCGCTCGGCCCATTACACACCATGAGTTGTTGCTTGCGGTTCATCGCAGAAGCAACGCGGTTGCTTGTGGTCATGCGATGACAACCCCACCACAGCTTCCGTGGATTCTGGAGAACCGTGGTTCTGCAGCACTACACATTCGTAGATCCGTAGTTCTACAGAATTCGCGGGTTCCGCAGCACTGCGGTTCCGCGGGCCTTTTGTTCTGTTGATGTGGTTTTCCTGATGCTGGGATTGTTCAGTTTTGTAATTGCCCTATTTCCAGGGAATTATTGCCGGTAATCGCCCACTTGATTTTGGATTTGCTCTCTGATTTCCGCCTACATTATTAATAGATACTTATTGTTGCTAGGGGATTGGCTTCCTTATATCTCCATATGTCAGATATCTTAGATATGTGTTTTTGCACTTCAGAAGACACAAGACGAAAAGAGAGAAAAGAGAAGCAGCAGCAACAACCGAGTGTCCTGTCCGTGCTTTGTACGACAGCTAGTATGGTGACATTATTGAGAGTTGGAGAAGTTCTTCCAAACTTGCTGATTCCTAGAGCGGATCCACGAAAAGCGTCAAATCTTGCTTTGAACAACGGTTATCTCTATCACCCCGGCAGCATGACAGCAACAAGTAATAGCGGATCTTCTCTGCAACACAAATAGTTCCTCACTGCAAGTTCTAAAGAACCTCTTCTTGCATCTAGCAACTCAATTGCTTAAAAGAAGACATCAGCTTTCATGCTTGACTTCCATATGTTCTTCCGCTATAGAACGATCAGTAGGATAGCTTGTTATTTCTCCACTTCTGTGGTCTCAATATATTCAAGACGTGTGAAATTCTCATGACTTCAACAACAATCTCAAAAGCGAGATTCTGTGATTTTTCACAAGATAACGAAAATCTCTTAAAAATCCAACTATCGACCCTCGTACAAGTCTTCTGGATACTACCTTTCACAAACTCGAAAAGATTAATGAAAAGACTACAATAATTGGAAAAGGAAGGTCAATCTAAATCTTCAACTTGTGAACATCGAGTATGTTAGAACTCAACCAAAACTTGTGATTACATAAGCGGATAACGTGGGGGTTATCATGAACGTGATTACTATTCTGCAGCAATGGAAGCCGGCTAACTTCTGCAAGTTGTTAATCCTCAACATCTTGGAGGATTCATTGGCCGAGTCCTACAACGAGAAGGAGAAAGCGAGACATTTGGAAGTCTCTGAAAAAACATTACAAGGACGATGAAAATATGTCCAAAGTGTATCTCGTCAACAAGTTTATGAAAATGGAATTTGAAAATGGAAGTGCAATGTTGCCGCGGGTAAAGGAGCTTATGAAGCTACATCATAAGCTAGAGGAAGAGGCTATGCCTCTAGTAGATAAATTTATGGAATGAGTTATTCTCTCCAAACTTCCTACTAGCTGAGATCGATTCTCTACGGATATGTACTGCAAGAAGGCGGAGATCAAACTTGAAGATCTTATGTGTTTCATCCTCATTGAAGACAAAGCAAAAAAAACAAGATCAAGGTGAACTCCATGTCCAAGCAATTTGCCAAAGCAAATATGATCCAGTTAAGAGATCAAAAAGGCGGCCTTCTGGACTCCAACCATTTAAGGATGAAGTCTACTTCCTTCAAGATTAAGTCCAAGGAGCACGGGACTTGATTCAATTGTGGCAAGAAGTGACACTTCAAGGACTGCATGTTCAAGCCAAGGCCAAAGGAACACAAGATGAGGTTAACCTTATTGCTATGATTGTACAGGTTGACAAATCTGACGTGGATACCGACTGGTGGATGGACACAGGAGCATTCTGCCATGTGTGTCCTGTGAAGGAGATGTTCACCACATATGAACCATCATCTGAGAATGTAACAATGGCGAACAAGACACAAGATGAAGTATTAGGAATCAGGACGGCAATGCTGAAGCTGACTTCGGAGAAGTCACTTACACTGGAGAATGTGAAGCATGTACATGTTGTCGCAAAGAACCTGATTTCTGGAAACTTGTTGTGCAACACGAGCTTGAGGATGGACATCAATGTTCGTCAGATGGTCATGTGCAACGCGTGCTTCTGCGGCAGTCCGCGGTTCTACGATTTTGTGAAGTCCGTGGATTCCGAGGATCGTGGTTCTGCAGCACTGCAGTTTTGCGGGACTGTGGTTTTGTGGGATCCGTCGGTTCGACAAAACTACGATTCCGCGTGACTGCCGGTTACATGGGTCTTCTGCCACTGTCGCGGTTTTGCTATTGTTAGGGTTGTTCAGTTTTGTAATTAGTCTATTTATAAGGAGTTGTTGGTAATCACACACCCAATTAGGATTACTCCTTGGTTTTCCGTCCACGTTATTTATGGACGGTTATTGTTGTTAGGGGCTTGACTTCCTTATATAAGATATGTGTTTTTGCACTTGTGAAGACAATACGAAAGAGAGAAAAGAGAAGCAACAGCAGCAACCGAGTATCGTATCCATGCTTTGTCCGACATCTAGCATGGTAAGATTATCAAGCATTGTAGTTCTTTCGAACTTGCTGGATCATGGGAACGAAATCATAAAAAGAGTCAAATCTTGCTTTGAGCAACGGTGATGTTCATCACCCAGCAGCGCGGTGGCAACCAAGTGATATTGGATCTTGCAGTAACAACAGTTATTCACTGCAAGTTCTTTAGAACATCGGTTATGGCATCTAGCAAGTCAATTGCTTAAAAAAAGAAGACAACAGCTTTAATGCTTGACTTTCATATGTTTTTCTGCTAAAGAGCAATCAACACGATGGCTTGCTATCTCACCACTTCTGTGTTCTCAATCTATTCAAGACTTGTGCAGATTTTTCGTCACTTCTACAATCTCAAAGCGAGATTTTGTAATTTTTCACAAGATCACGAGAATCTCTTCCTGGTAGCAGATCCACGGAAAGGGACAAATCTCGCTTTGAGCAACGATGATCTTCATCACCCTAGCAGCGCAACGGCAAGAAGTGATAGCAGATCTTCTCTACAGCAGCAACAGCTCTTTAGTGCAAGTTCTAAAGAACCTCGATTATGGCATTGACATCTAGCAACTCAATTGCTTAAAAGAAGAAGACACTGGCTTCCATGCTTGTCTTTCATATATTCTTCCGCAGAAGAACGATCAACAAGATTGCTTGCTATTTCACCATTTCTATGGTCTCGGCCTATTCAAGACTTGTGTCGAATTTGTGTGACTTAAAAAACAGGACTCATTCTCGCACATTGGAGGTTTAGACACCAGAGCGTACCCAAGGCTGTTGAACCAAACCAGCTTCTACTATCTTTCTCCAACTACACCACAGGAATCCATCTTTCGACTTATCTCCATCAACAAGCCTATGAAGTATGTTGTAGGGACACTGGAAAATAGTGTTTGTATCCCTATGGTATTGTACCCGTGTCGGTATGCCTACAAAATAGGTGAGTACATATTTTACCTATTTGAAAAGGGTTGTATCTCATACGTATATTGTGTCCCTATCCATATCCGTGCCCGTATTCCTGCAACATAGCCTACCAAGAGCTACCTACTCTATTAGTACACTGGAAGCAAGCACGAAAATGATTAATGAAAAAAGAGCAACAAGGAAATAGAAAAATGTGATAGCTGCAACTGCAGAGGCAGTCAATGATACATGTTCATGAAGTTGAACTTTGAAGTTCTATGGTGGAAGTGTATATTTAAATAATAAGTCAATTACAATTAGTTGTATCTAGGAAGCATGGACAATCCAAAATGAGTCCTATGTTTGTATTGTGTCTGAGCCAGGCACAACATTGACTCCAAAAAAGAACTAGGACATGACAAGATAGGTGCCATGTATGTGTCCTTGTGTATGTGTCGTTCTGGCATATTCATATCATTGCAACCTAGGCAGGTACAAAACAATTAGGCATGAGAAAAAGAATGGCATGCACCTTCAGCAGCTAATGTGGCAAGACAAGCATCTGAAAGTCCAAGATTCTGTAGCGATAGGGAGTCATCAAATCTTAGGGAACAGTTAAGAAGTTCAACAAGAGCATGGTACATACTACATACTCTCATACTACATTTATATTCTAAAGCCAATGAGTTTCATAGTATACTAGGAGAGGTCTCTACTATTGTTTTTTTTTACAATAAGGCCAGTGTTTGACCGTCCCCTGCATGGGATTTAAACCGAGGACCTTTCCACAACCACCCCCCAACCCGACCCCTAATACCAAAGGCCTTAGGCGCTTGGGTGCCCAACTTTTGGTAATCTCTACCATTGTTACTGATCCAAAAAGCATGATGATACAGTTTGCAAAAAATAAATAAACAAAATCAACAGTTTGCAAAAAATAAATAAACAAAAATGCCACTATTTACCAGTAACAACCATGTCGATGCCAAAAAAGGTGTGAAATAATTTCAAGGTAATTCAAATGATGGAACAATGTTTTCTTCAACAAAGCTAACCACACATCTAAATGTTGCCTATATTATGTTTAAAATTGGACCTACTAAACCGGTTAAGAAAAACCATTATTGTTCTCTTCGTAGTTAATGATCATGTTTGCTACCAACATATATTGTTTGACATAGACGATAACATTCAAAAGATACAAATTATTCATTGACATTTAATTAAGGTTATATTAAGAACTCTGGTCTAGCTGTATCTATGTGGCGATCAACTTGTGCTAGGTTGCACAAAAGATTGGAGGTTCTTCAAGTGGAAATACGAGGGAGAGAATCAATTGATTTGGTAGCACTCTCCACCCATGTATATATAGATGTATTAGGGTTGTCATATTTACAAAAACACCCCTACATATGTATACAATACAAAACAGGTCCTAACACTCCCACTCAAAATGGTTAGTATATATCATGAAACCCCACCTTGTTACATATATAACTCATATGTCGTGTGAGTTTGCCCTTTATTTGGGCTCTATGGGTTCACCTGGCGGAAAATGATACTGATGGGAGTATTGGTGGTGATAATGATTTGATAAAGTTTGATGAAGATGACTGATTGTTCCATTGGTTCTTTTATTTTGCAATTTATGTTCCTTTCATTATGTTACTTCTTGTGAGAGAACACAAATTCTTGTTGTTCTGTTGACTTTATTGCTACTACGCTAGTTCACTTGGTCAATCTTTTGACGGGACCCTAATTCAGCAGATCAAAATTCTCAAAGATAATCTTAATTAAATGTTAATGGAGAATTTGTAACTTCTTAAACGCTGATGAAGAATTTGGAACTTTTGAAAGTCAATTGTTATTTGAAAATTGGAACTTTGTGCAAACATTAGTTGTAAAAAAATGGCCATCAATGCTTTTCTTCACAAGTTACATCACTTTATTTTGGAGTTTATCAAATTAAAAGATTGAAATGCTTCCCATATTATCCAAAAGAAAGTTAGATAGACCATATCTAGTATTTTCCATATGCGGCTATACGCACCCCACCACCTACTGAGAACACCCCATTAAAAAAAATTAAATTCCTATTCTACCCTCCCCCTCCCCCTCGTGGAGACGACCCCGACCCCTCCTCCTCCTCCCGACCCGCCTCCTCCTCCTCCCCCGACCCGCCTCCTTCCCCCCCCCCCCGGTGTAGTGTCCCGTCCCTACATCGTGCCCCGTACTCTGTCCACGGGGTGCGCGAGAAAGGAACACTGTCGCTATCGATTCGGTCGGGACCGATAGGTCGGGAACGACCGAGTCGATCGAACGGGAACGGTTGAATTAAGATCCATTCCTCGTTATGGAATGTCTTCTTCGGAACCAAGTCCCATATTCAGCGGGTTGTGCCTCGAGGATTGACTCTGCGGCTGAGTCGGGAGAGACCTCTCGTTGCTCTGCTTTTCACGCCGCTTGCGTTGGTTTTGGCTTTGTTTTCTGAATGCGCTTTCGTGAATGTTTTCGATGGTTTTCATGGCTTGCATTTCGAATTCGCATTTCCTATCGAACTCCTTGAATAATGCAGTGTTCTAATCGGTTGCTTGTGCGATTTCAGGTAATCGCGTAGGCGACGTCTAGCGCGACCAACAAGTTCTCTCGCCGAAGTAAACTCAAGGTGAGTGGCTGACCCTTCTCTTCTTGACCCCTTCTTTGGCAAATCGAATAGTGTTGTTGCGGATTAAAGATTGAATGCAAGGGCACGGGCACGGTAAAATGATTGAGTTTTTAAAGAGAATGTAGGCTGTCTTAATAACTAAAAGAAGGAAAATGGTCTTCGTACGGTCATGGACAACTTGTCGACAAGGTAAAGTTTCCCCGCACGGCAACCCGGGACCACGGGACCGTTACGGCCAAGAAGGAAACATCTCATAAGCTGTGCTGGGCACAATGTTAGGCAAGGACTTGCAGCGGGGCTCGCTACTCGCGCTGAAAGGGCCTCGTCTAATAAAAGCTAGAAGAAGTCCACGATGGCTCTGGGAGCCAGTGACCAACACACGAAATATTGCACTTGGTATGGAAATGATAACAATTGACAGGGAAGAACATGGTAAGTTTCATAAGGCGCGGCGCGGACCGCCGTCGGTAAGTTTCAATGTAAATTTCATTATGCTTGTCATATGCTTGTTTGAAATTCATTAGGATGGTTAGAAACATTCATACTTTAAGTCATATAAACTCTTCAACCAAATGAGAGCTTTGAACTTAAATAGCCACGCACCAGTACAAAGTGTAATGTACTGATTCTCGCTCTCCACGCAGGTACCCCGAACTACGAAGGGCGTGCCACTTGAAAGCTCAAGGCGAAGTGAACCCTTTTGAAGCCTCGTCCGCGTGTAAAGGCTTGTTTCTGGATTCCTTTTGAAGAAGACCCGCACTCAGTCCAAAAGAAGATGACGACTCGACTCGCCTCGATAGCAGGTGGAAATGTGTAATGGTTTTTGTTTGTAAAAAGGGATGTAATGTATGGAACGACTATCTCATCGACGTTCATTTTGTAAGTCGAGTCATGTTGTAGCCCGCGCGGCAATGATTGTAAAGGAGTCTATGTAAAGTTTTATTATCATCAATGAAAAAGTCTATTTCTATTTCAAATGTGTCATTCAATTTCTCTGCGTACTCTAACTTGATGTTGTGTTTCGGATAACCTTATGACTATGCCTTGTGCGATCGCAACTTAGGTTCGCACGGCATCACGCCCGGGGGACGACTATCGATTCTACGGAATCGGGCGTGACATAATGGTATCAGAGCACGGCTTTACATCCTTTGACCTCGCATCGATGAGATAAGTTGTTCCATACAATGAGTCCGTAATATTTTGTGACTGATGCGTTTGCCTTCGTATCGCAGAAGTGACGGAACCCACGGCCGAGCAAGAACAGAGCGCTTCAAGCGGCTCTAGTAGTTCACATCGTCTGCGGGCCAGACCTTCTAACGATACCATCGAAAGGATGTTGCGCATGATAGAGGCGCAGCGAAACCAGTTCAAGAACCGACATCAACAAGTA
Source organism: Iris pallida (assembly GCA_029216955.1). NCBI lineage: Eukaryota > Viridiplantae > Streptophyta > Magnoliopsida > Asparagales > Iridaceae > Iris > Iris pallida. The sequence goes on from JANAVB010020797.1 coordinate 4,139,574, forward strand.
GAGGAACGACAGGCCAGTTCGAAGCTCGCTTTGATGCACATGCCAAACTTCAGCAAAAACAGCTAGATACCCTGCAGCAGATCGTCCAGACAATGGCGGCCAACGGGAATTCTACGACTACGCCTACCGTCACCGTGCCGGCGATCCAACCCATTGATGTCTACACGGAGGATCCCGAGCGTCAACCAGCAGCACCGAAAAAGTACAACTTTGAAGTGTCAGAATTCAAGAAGGCGTGCCGCACTTCCTTCAGCGGCACCGAGGGTCCCTCCATGGCAATCGACTGGTTGGAAGAGCTGGAAGATCACTTCGAGTTGCTCGGCATTGAAGAATCCAAGCAAGTCGCCTGCGCACAACTTCAACTACGGTTGAACGCGCACGACTGGTGGGCCGTGCGCAAGCGAGCGATCCGACCGGACAACACTACCGCGCCGATCTCTTGGGCCACGTTCCGCAAAGCTTTTGAAGTCCAGTACCTTCCGTCAGCCGTTCGTCAAGCGAAGGAGAATGAATTCATGCAGTTGAAGTAAGGGAGCCGGACAGTGGAACAGTACGCCGCAGAATTCAACAAGTTGTCTAAGTTTGCTGGCCAGTTTCTGCCTACTGAAGAGTGCCGTGTGCGACGGTTCGAAGTGGGTCTGCGACACTCTATCGGTGCGCATGTCGGGGTCCCGGAGTTCAAGACCGTGGGCGAGGCTCTGAATCACGCGCTCCGTCTTGAGAACTTGCATCCTTCCGGTGCTGACGACGTTGTGCGCCACTCCAATCACAAACGTCCTAGCTATACGGGAGGCAACAATCACGCGTCAAAGCATCCAAACAACGGCGGCTACATGGGTCAGAATCCGTTACCTCGTTGCACCAAATGTAATCGCCTCGGGCACGAAGCCATCAACTGCTTCCCCTTCAGAGGGAAATGCCATGCTTGCGGACAAAAGGGCCACCTTGCTCGAAATTGTACGAACCCCAGACTGACTCGCAACGTCCCACTACAACAACACCGCCAAGAGAATCGAGGGCAGGCGCCCCGACCTCCTCCGCCCACTCAACCTGTACTGCAAAATGGCCAAGATCGTCGCCCCAACACTCAGGGCCGCGTCTACGCCATGACTCGAGATGAAGCGCTGGCATCAGATACAGTAGTGTCAGGTATACTAAAATTCAATAATGTGCCTGCTCGTGTGTTATTTGATTCAGGCGCTTCACATAGTTTTATATCGGCGAACTTTGCCGCCGAGCATAAATTTCCTGTAATATCATTAGATCTCGACCTTAGCGTAAGCACGCCTTCGGGCACACCAATTGTCAAAAACTTAGCTTGCGCCGGCGGAATTATCTGTATCGGCGGTCAAAAGATCGGTCTGGATGTGATAGTTCTAGATATGAAGGACTTTGACATCATTCTGGAAATGGATTGGCTCGGGCCGTGCAACGCAACCATAGACTGCGCTGAAAAGAAGGTCACATTCCGCATGCCTGGAGTGCCTGAATTCTGCTACTCGTGTGGTGAGACATCGCCGACCTGCATGGTGATCTCCGTAATATCTGCACGACGGATGCTGCATTCCGGGTACGAAGGCTATCTAGCTTCCGTTCGAGACATGCGACAGGATGGTGCAAACGCGGATCAGACCGACGTTGTGGCAGAATTCCCAGACGTGTTCCCGGACGAGCTACCCGGCATGCCGCCCGATCGAGAAATAGAGTTCACCATCGACACATTTCCCGACACCCGGCCGATCTCGAAGGCTCCGTACAGAATGGCCCCTGCAGAATTGAAAGAATTGAAGGCACAACTTCAGGAATTGCTCGACAGAGGGTTTATCCGTCCGAGTGTCTTGCCGTGGGGTGCGCCCGTGCTGTTTGTGAAGAAGAAGGATGGATCGATGCGGCTCTGCATCGACTATCGGGAATTGAACAAAGCCACCGTCCGAAACAAATACCCCCTGCCCTGCATCGACGACTTGTTCGACCAGCTCCAAGGTGCAACGGTGTTTTCGAAGTTTGATCTGCGATCGGGTTATCACCAACTCAAAGTCAAGCCAAATGACGTGCCGAAGTCTGCCTTCCGCACTCGTTATGGCCACTACGAGTTCTTGGTAATGTCGTTCGGTCTGACAAACGCCCATGCCGTCTTCATGGATCTAATGAATCGGGTGCTCCGTCCGTTCGTTGACAAGTTCGTAGTAGTCTTCATCGACGACATCCTCGTCTACTCGAAGGATCGAGCGCAACATGCAGAGCATCTGCGGACGGTACTCCAAACCCTTCGAGAGAATCAGTTGTACGCGAAGATGAGCAAGTGCGAGTTCTGGCTGAACAGTGTCTCATTCCTTGGGCACATCATCTCCGTCGCGGGCATCGCAGTCGATCCGAAGAAAGTCGAGGCAGTTGTTGATTGGAAACGGCCCGCATCAGTTAGCGAAATTCGAAGCTTCCTAGGCTTGGCGGGATACTACCGACGCTTCGTGAAGGACTTCGCGAAGATCGCATCGCCGTTGACTCGCCTCACCCAGAAAGGAGTCGCATTCAAGTGGTCAGACGACTGTGAAGCTTCTTTCCAGGAGCTCAAACAACGGCTCGTTTCGGCCCCGATACTTGCTCTTCCTGACGGGACGGAGGAATTTCAAATCTTCAGCGACGCTTCTGGCCAGGGCCTGGGGTGTGTGCTCATGCAGCGGGATAAGGTGATATCTTTTGCTTCCCGACAGTTGAAGCCGCACGAGAAGAACTACCCCACGCACGACCTAGAACTAGCGGCAATTGTGTTCGCGTTGAAGTTGTGGCGTCACTATCTCTATGGCGTGGCGTGCAGGATTTATACGGACCACAAAAGCCTCAAGTATCTCTTCACCCAGAAAGAATTGAATTTGCGGCAGAGGCGATGGCTCGAGCTGATCAAAGACTATGACTTATCAATCGACTACACGCCGGGCAAGGGAAATGTGGTAGCGGATGCGCTGAGCCGAAAGTACTTAGCTTCGTTATGCATCAACGATCGACTGCTGCGTGACTTGGAAGGAATGGGCATCGAGCTCCGAGTTCGTTTCAGGGACGTGAAACTGGCGCAACTGCGGATGGAACCGAGCCTACTGGAGAGGATCAAGTCTGCACAGAAGGACGACCCCTACCTGGAGAAGATGCGGAAGTTGATATCGACAGGAAAAGCGTCTGACTTTGCAGAGGACGAGTCGGGAGTGTTGCGCGTGAAGGGACGGCTATGCGTACCGGATGATGCAGAACTTAGAAAGGAGATAATGTCGGAGGCGCATTATGCAAAATATTCCTTGCATCCTGGCAGCACCAAGATGTATAAGGACCTCCGCGTTGTCTTTTGGTGGCACGGCATGAAGAGGGACGTAGCGCTCTTTGTGTCAAAATGTATGGCCTGTCAACAAGTCAAAGCCGAGCACCAGCGACCGGGCGGGGAGATGCAAAACCTCGCCATTCCAGAGTGGAAGTGGGATCACATCACTATGAACTTCGTTGTTGGCTTGCCGAGGACGTCGCGGGGAAACGACGCCGTCTGGGTCATCGTCGATCGATTAACCAAGTCAGCGCACTTTATCGCCATCAAAGTTACTTGGAGCGTCGACCGCCTTGCTCAGATATACCTTGATGAAATAGTTCGGCTGCACGGGGTCCCAGTTTCTATCGTCTCGGATCGGGATGGACGGTTCGTAGCGCGCTTCTGGAGTAGTCTTCATTCAGCACTGGGGACCAAGTTGAAGTTCAGCTCAGCTTATCATCCTCAGACTGATGGCCAAACAGAGCGGGTGAACCAAATTCTTGAAGACATGTTATGACTCTGTGCGATCGACTTGAAGTCAAGTTGGGACGTCCATCTACCGCTGGCCGAATTTGCATACAACAACAGCTATCAGTCCAGCATCCAAATGGCGCCGTATGAAGCTTTGTACGGCCGGAAGTGTAGATCGTCCATTTGCTGGGATAAAGTCGGGGAACAGCAGATACTTGGTCCGGAGCTGGTGGAGCAGACTGTGCAGAAGGTCAAGTTGATACGAGAAAGATTGAAGATAGCACAAAGCCGGCAGAAAAGCTATGCTGACACGCACCGACGCCCCCTCGAGTTCTCGGAAGGCGACCATGTATTCCTGAAGGTGATGCCTATGCGTGGAGTTTCCAGGTTCGGTGCGAAGGGAAAATTGAGCCCAAGATTTGTTGGCCCGTTCGAAATATTGAAACGAGTCGCCCCGGTAGCTTACCAAATCGCCTTGCCGCCTGCGTTGTCAGAGGTACATGACGTCTTCCACGTATCGCAATTGAGGAAGTACGTGCATGATCCGAGCCATGTTGTGGATTTGGGTAAGCTGGACCTGAAGGCGGACTTGTCATATGTCGAAGAGCCGGTACAAATCTTGGAGCGCAAGGATAAACTTCTCCGCAACCGTGCTATTTCTCTCGTTCGCGTCCTCTGGAGAAACCATTCAGTCGAGGAGTCGACGTGGGAGCTTGAGTCAGAAATTAAGGAGAAGTTCCCTTCGTTGTTCTCGTAGAGGTAGGTTCTATTTTAAGTTTCAAGGACGAAACTTTTTCTTAGTTGGTTATGGTGTAGTGCCCCGTCCCTACATCGTGCCCCGTACTCTGTCCACGGGGTGCGCGAGAAAGGAACACTGTCGCTATCGATTCGGTCGGGACCGATAGGTCGGGAACGACCGAGTCGATCGAACGGGAACGGTTGAATTAAGATCCATTCCTCGTTATGGAATGTCTTCTTCGGAACCAAGTCCCATATTCAGCGGGTTGCGCCTCGAGGATTGACTCTGCGGCTGAGTCGGGAGAGACCTCCCGTTGCTCTGCTTTTCACGCCGCTTGCGTTGGTTTTGGCTTTGTTTTCTGAATGCGCTTTCGTGAATGTTTTCGATGGTTTTCATGGCTTGCATTTCGAATTCGTATTTCCTATCGAACTCCTTGAATAATGCAGTGTTCTAATCGGTTGCTTGTGCGATTTCAGGTAATCGCGTAGGCGACGTCTAGCGCGACCAACAAGTTCTCTCGCCGAAGTAAACTCAAGGTGAGTGGCTGACCCTTCTCTTCTTGACCCCTTCTTTGGCAAATCGGATAGTGTTGTTGCGAATTAAAGATTGAATGCAAGGGCACGGGCACAGTAAAATGATTGAGTTTTTAAAGAGAATGTAGGCTATGTCTTAATAACTAAAAGAAGGAAAATGGTCTTCGCACGGTCATGGACAACTTGTCGATAAGGTAAAGTTTCCCCGCACGGCAACCCGGGGCCACGGGACCGTTGCGGCCAAGAAGGAAACATCTCATAAGCTGTGCTGGGCACAATGTTAGGCGAGGACTTGCAGCGGGGCTCGCTACTCGCGCTGAAAGGACCTCGTCTAATAAAAGCTAGAAGGAGTTCACGATGGCTCTGGGAGCCAGTGACCAACACACGAAATATTGCACTTGGTATAGAAATGATAACAATTGACAGGGAAGAACATGGTAAGTTTCATAAGGCGCGGCGCGGGCCGCCGTCGGTAAGTTTCAATGTAAATTTCATTATGCTTATCATATGCTTGTTTGAAATTCATTAGGATGGTTAGAAACATTCATACTTTAAGTCATATAAACTCTTCAACCAAATGAGAGCTTGAACTTAAATAGCCACGCACCAGTACAAAGTGTAATGTACTGATCCTCGCTCTCCACGCAGGTACCCCGAACTACGAAGGGCGTGCCACTTGAAAGCTCAAGGCGAAGTGAACCCTTTTGAAGCCTCGTCCGCGTGTAAAGGCTTGTTTCTGGATTCCTTTTGAAGAAGACCCGCACTCAGTCCAAAAGAAGATGACGACTCGACTCGCCTCGATAGCAGATGAAAATGTGTAATGGTTTTTGTTTGTAAAAAGGGATGTAATGTATGGAACGACTATCTCATCGGCGTTCATTTTGTAAGTCGAGTCATGTTGTAGCCCGCGCGGCAATGATTGTAAAGGAGTCTATGTAAAGTTTTATTATCATCAATGAAAAAGTCTATTTCTATTTCAAATGTGTCATTCAATTTCTCTGCGTACTCTAACTTGATGTTGTGTTTCGGATAACCTTATGACTATGCCTTGTGCGATCGCAACTTAGGTTCGCACGGCATCACGCCCGGGGGACGACTATCGATTCTACGGAATCGGGGCGTGACACCCCGGACCCCTCCTCCTCCTGGGTCGGAGGAGGGGTCGAGGGAAAGAGGGGGGAGGAGGGGAGGGTAGAATAGGAATTCGATTTTTTTTTTAATCGGGTTTGTTCAGTAGGTGGTGGGGTGCGTATAGCCGCACCCATCATCATTTTCCCACTAGAAACAACCTAAAACCTACTCAAAACCTAAAGACTCATGTCTATCAATTGAAATATAGAAACAGCAACATAAACTGAAAGAGTGTCAAAAATCCACTCTTAAATTAGTAAATATGGTGGATGATGGATGGATACAGTAGCTCCTCCTCCAGCCCCTTGGATCCATGATCCCTACTCAACGTCTCTGAATCCAAATCGAGATCCTCTTCGTCCTCGTCTTCCAACTCCATCTCTATTCTCAGGAAAAAAAAAAAAAGCAGAATTAGTACTAAATTATAGGGTTTTGGCACGGTCTATTGATTCCATTATTACCGGGGACGTAGCCGAAGGACTCCATCCTGCCCTGGATGCTGGCGATGTACTTGGCATTGGTCCGGTGGAGCTCGGTGAAGTGACCGAGAAGCTCCTCGAAGGAGACGGTGCCCATGGCCATGGAGTCGAGGAGGTCGAGGTCGCCGCCGGTGGTGGACGTGCGGCGGTCGAGGGACTGCAGGAACGCCGACGCCGCAGAATCGAGAGGGATGGGTCTCCTCTGGATGGAGTCGGTGAGGGATTTGGTGGAGGAATCGATGTGGTTGCATATGGAACCTAGGGTTTTGCAGAAGCTCAAGATCGCGCTCTCCATTGATACTCTCTCTCTCCTCCTCCGTCGAGTCTGAAGGTTTGGAAATGAGTAAAACCTTGCCCCTTTTGAAACCCTAGAGCGGGAAACTGAATTGTTCTTAAATCTTTGATGTCCTATATTTTCAAGGCCGGTACGAGTCCGGATTAAACCAACTAGAAAAGTCGCGCATTCATCTTTGTCTGTGTTTTTTTTCTCATCTTTAATTTTTTTTAAATATTACAAATATATTGAAGTAAATTTATTTTTTGAGATGGTGAACATTTAGATTGTGTTGAAGGGCTTTTCTTTACTCAAAAATATTTTTTCTACAAATGTGTAGTATGTCATAAAATTGTATTCCAAAAAGCAGTCATTAAAAGAAACAGGGAACCAAGATCTCTCTCGATCAGAGGAATAATAGTGAGTTCTCTTTCTCTCGATCCGAGCTCCGCTCGCGTCCCCCCCAACTCACGGGAATGACGTCACAGCAGCTGCGATCCCCGCTCGATCCCTCCCCTCCATCTTCTCATCCCCTCGGCTTCGCAGACCATCGAGCTCGACACGTTGTGTCGAGTGGACCTCGACACCAGCTCTTGCGTTGAGCAACCGAGATCGATCAACGCCGAGGCCGACTGCTCGAACGAACATCTCAGTCGTGTCGAGCAAATCCGCTGCCCACACCCCTTCCTGTTGTTCGCCGCCTCCGCCCTAGCCCCCAAGCCTCGATGAGAGACCTCCCCGATTGATTGATTGGCCGAAACCGATCAAGTGAGCAATCTCTAAGAAGAAGCTCGTCTCCTACGATGTTTTTTTTCATTCAAGAGATCCATGTGACCGCTGACCCTTCCCAGGGCCCCTTGTATCGCCTCGGTCGTCCCTGACGACTCGATCTGCCTGGATCTCATCATTTCTCCTTGGATCCAATCGTAGCGAGCGACATCCTTCGAAGTACCAAATAGCTTTTACATAATGATTTCTTAAACTTAAGAACATGGTGTTGTATATATTTTCTTCTTTTTCATAATAGCTTACTCAATTATTTGTGAAGCTATGTTGCAAGGACATAAATTATTAAATATGGCACAACATGTTGTGTCCTATATGTGTCTGTTCACCTTAATTTGGTCGAGTTTTGCAAATGGTTCATTCTCAAAATTGTGAATTGAAGTATATATAGCATTTAACATAAACCAAGTAGCTGGGTTCTAGTTTGGTATGGGTCAGTGTAGTTAAATATAATTTACATTGATACAAGGAACAAGATAAAATGGAGTTACGGCAGATACAAGAAATTAGAAAGTTGTTGATAATAGAATGGGTGAGACATCCGACATATATGATGGAAAAGAAGCACGGAAACCTTTTCCCAAACTAGAGAGTACCTGCGAGAGAACCGAGCAATACAACGCACGAACCAAACACCAAAACACAATCCACGCAGACACGGAGAATTTTTGACGTGGAAAATCTTTACGAAAAAAATCACGGGACGATCGGAGTCCAACCCTTGAGAAGCCTTCACTAATGAAATAAAGGAGTACACCCTCGACAAACTTCTTCCAATCCAACACGGATCCCCACAACACTTGGAAGCAATAAATATTGATTACAAGGCTACGAAGAACAAATACGACGAGTAGAGATTACCCGAACACGATACTCCTTCGAAAACGGCCTTCAATCCTCCTTCTTCTCTCCCAAAGTTGCAATGACACTCTTGCCTCCTTCTTCTTTCTTTTTCTCTCTGTTGTGTGTGATTAGGGTTAGGAAAAACCATATGTAAACCCCCTAATCCTGCAGCAAAATCTGGACCGTAGGATACGATCCAACGGTGTAAAATGTACCATGAAATTAGCCTCAGCCCGACGACACAGAGTTCGGCCAGAACTCTGTGTGGACGTTCCAAAAAAGTTCTGGACACCAAGGGACCGAACTCGGCCAGAGTTCGGCCTGGGACCGAACTCGGCCCGAGTTCGGCCTCCCTTGTTCCAGAATATTATATGGTGGCTCCCGAGCTTCTTCTCCTTCTCCGATTGGTCTCGTCACCTCCCCGAGCTTCTCTGACATACAAACGGCACTCGTCGCACTCCGGGGTCTTCTCCACATAGGTTGGGAACCCCCACCCACTCCAACATATCTCCCTCTTCACAACTATGTGGAGGGGATCGTCATTCCGACGATCTGCCTGCAGAACTCAAACTTTTTTCTTGGTAGAATCTTGGTGAACATATATGCTCCGTTATCATCTGTATGAGCCTTCTCAAGCTCCGTGTCCTTCTTGTCACGACCTGCTTCCGAATATTCGGATACGAATCGGACACGCCCAGTCTTCATCGTTAGACATGACAAAGTAAGCTGTACCAATACTAGGAAAAGCTAACAAGTAATCATGAAAGTGAGATAACATCACAGCATCTATAAACGAATCCCAGAACAAAATGTGTCTAAGTATTTTATTACATTTATCCAACAAGAAAGTAAAATCTGTCTAAAGTCTCAAAACAGGGAAAAGACATAAAGGTAAGGTACTAGGCCTCAGCGGCCTCTAAGTCCAATACAGCTCCAGTTGGCTCAACATGTATGGCAGCGTCACACCCATAAAAGGTATCGCAAATGGCCTCCATCTCACCTGCAACTTATCCAATCAGGAGCGGAGCAAAGCACAGTTCTAGGTAATGAACAATAACATCATGATATGAAAATGAGCTGAAAGAACATGATAAGAACATGGTATGTAAAGCACAAGAAGATCATGAAACTACTGCTATAAAAATACCGAAAAGATCATGAACATCGTAAGTATCAAAATCAGGATCACAAGAATCAATCCTGAACATGTGTGCATGATATTTTTAAAATATCACTATAGTATGTGACCGGCTATGGGTAAGATCATGAAAGAACATGAAAGATCTTGAAAGAACATGTAATGGTACGACTTAGGACCCGCGTGCACGATGCGAGGCCTAAGCTAAAGATCATGAATAGTAAGCTAAAGATCATGAATAGTAACATAGGTTTGGTCACATATCTAGTGTACTTCCCTACCCCAAAATACTGATAAGAACATGAATAAGAACAAGCCAGAAAGATCATGAATATCGTGTCACAGTGTCAGCAATAAAGAACAAGAGATAATGTAATGCACAAAACCATAGAATGTACTTACCTTGCTCCGGAAAATCAAGTGTAATAGATGGAGCTTGATGTCCTCCTTTTTTTAAGGTACAAGTTGATTAATAGTTACACAAGTTGGCTATCTCAAATTCTAATCATGCCTAATTTTTAGAGTATTCATAAGATATTTGCTATACCCTAATCTATCTAAGATTACAAGTTGTATATATATAACTGATATGTACTTATATATATATTCATGGCTATTCATAGGTATCTCAGCTAAGTATCCACAGAGAAAGAGTTCGGTACCCAGAATCAAATTATCAAGTCTACAACCATATCGAATTTATACAAAATTCAAGCTAAAGTAGATATAACCCAGCCCTGAAATCCTCAATTAAAGAGGACTAAAATATAATTATACAATAGATTATAAAAATAAGACTCCAGCTGGTTGCTCTAATGGCTAACATGAACATATAGTCGATCCCGAGCTGCACATGGACACGCCGACACGATCATTGATCCGAACTCAAGTAAGCACCGGACACACACACGAACACCAGTTGGATACACATGCAAACTGGATGCAAACCCAAGCATAAATCGGGACACGATGCAATGTTGGACATGTCCCATTGCTTGAACACGGTCCCAACTCAGACACGATACGATCATCACTTGGATACAACTCCAAACCGAACACGAAACGAGGCTACAATCAGAACAGTAAAAACTAACACAATATGAAAGTTTAAAGAGTGTTCAGATTCGAACCTGGAGTGATCTAACTTGTAGCAGGACACAAACCAAAGTAGACACGTCTCAATGCGATCGAGTACGTACTGGAGTCTTTCTAACCGAAGCATCGACCATCCAGAAGCAAAATCAAAGGAAAACTCAGAACAGAACAGAGTAACACAAATTCAGCCAAATAAGGAAATACTCATATCAACTCACCGATCTCCAAATATTTGATCACAAGACTCGAATCTCGTAGCAGTTCAACCAAAAGATCTTGAACCCTAATTATGAATAGAAATTCGAATAAAAACCCTAAACGAAACATGATCCATGAATTCAGAAAGATTTAATTAGAATTTTTTTTACCAGATTCCGAATATTAATTGATCGAAGTAGAAATCCTCAATCAAACCATCCAAACCAAAACAAAACTGATCGATCTGCAATATTTCGATCGAGAAGAACGACTCAGTTAAGAAAACTCAAATTATCAAAAGAAAGGATCAGAGAAAACAAGGATCGAGAACTCACCTATCTAAGTCGTCCTCGAAATCCCTGGAGAACGACGTGCTGGAGATGTAGTCGAACAGATCGCACTACGACCTAGCGTCGTCGGAGATGGGATCGTCATTGACGGAGAAGGAGGAAGGATCGATCGAGAGTTCACCGAAGAAGATAGCAATCGCTGTCGGAAAGGTCGCTGCTGACCGTGCTCCGCCCTCAAACGTCAGTGTGGGCCTGCTTCGCCACTGCCATCGTTGTCGTCGTGGCCTTCGCCATCGCCGTCGTCATCGCACGATCGAAGAGATTAGGGTTAGGGTTAGAATTGACCTGGAAATATGAAGAAGGAAGGGAAATCGAGAGGGTTCTGACGAAAATAGATTATTCTCTCTCTCTCTCTCTCTCTCTCTCTCTCTCTCACTCTCTGTTAACATATATAGAAAGGTGATTTTTTCACCTAGGTCCCTCCGTCCAAACATTTTTTCCAAAAATCCCCCTCCGCATCTTAGCATAAAAGCAGGGAGCCCCTCTTTCTTTTAAAAAATTACAGAAAAATCCAAAATAGTTAAAATATGGAGGGAAAGTTTGTTATAAAATTAGTTCAAGGTGGGGACCACCACAATTTAGTTGTAACCAACTTGATAATTCAAATTTAAGAATTCAAATTGAGGAGGGAAGTATTTCAAGATTTAAAAATTTTGGGAAGTGGGATTACACTTCTTCTCAACCACATCCCGTATCCAATGATACCGAGTCTCGATGTGCTTGGACCGGCTATGAAAGGTCTAATTCTTCACAAGGTGAATAGCACTCAGACTATTGCAAAGCAAAGTATACTGCTTTTGCTTCAGTCCCATTTCCTGTAACAGTTTTTTCATTCAAAGCAACTTCTTGCAAGCCTCTGTCGCCGTAATGTACTTCGCCTCTGTCGTCGACAAAGCAACACACTTCTGCAACCGCGACTGCCACGATACCGCTCCTCCGGCAAACAATATCACACAGCCCGAAGTCGATCGCCTTGTGTCTACATCTCTAGCCATATCAACGTCGGTATATCCAACCAGCTTCGGCTCGTCACCACCAAAAGAAAGTCTCCAATCGACAATGCCCTGAAGGTATCGTAGAATACACTTAACCATACTCCAATGGACCCTTCCAAGATTTGAAAGATACCTGCTAACTGTGCCAATTGCATGAACGATGTCTAGCCTCGTACACACCATAGCATACATAAGGCTTCCTACAGCTGAGGCATATGGAACCTGCTCCATATCTTCTTTTTCGTCCTCGGTAGATGGACACTGCTCCTCAGTGAACTTAAAGTGAGCCGCAAGGGGGCAACTCACTTTCTTCGACCCGTCCATCCTAAAACGCTGAAGTACCCGATGAATGTACTTCTTTTGGAACAAGTGTAGTAGCTTGGACTCTCTCTCTCTCTCTCTCGGCTGATCTCCATCCCAAGAATAGTCTTTATTGTGCCCAAATCCTTCATAAAGAAGGCAACGCCCAGTTGGCGCTTCAACTCCGCTATCCTAGTGGCATTCCGACCCACTAATAGCACGTCATCAACATAGAGCAATAAAATAATGAAATCATCCTCGGTAAAGTACCTCACAAATACACAATGGTCCGACGTCGTCCGTATATAACCATTCTCCTCCATAAATGACTCGAACTTCATGTCCACTGCCTCGGAGCCTGCTTCAGATCATACAAGTTCTTTCTCAACCGGCAGACCAAATGTGACTTGCCCTTCTCACAGAATCCCTCTGGCTGCTCCATATGTAACTCCTCCTCAAGATCATCGTAGAGAAATGTTGTCTTCACGTCCATTTGCTCGACCTCCAAGTCGAAACTGGCTGCCAATGCTAGCACCACCCGAATAGACGACTGCTTGACGACCGACAAAAAGATCTCATCATAATCCACGCCTTTTCGTTGACCATAGCCTTTAACTACCAGCCTCGCTTTATATCGAGGACGAGTAGCATCATCCGTCTGCTTCACTCTGAATATCCATCGATTCTTCAAAGCCTTCTTGTCCTTTGGCAACCGTACCAGCTCGTAAATAGAATTGGCGTATAAGGAACTCATCTCCTCCTGCATAGCCTGCATCTACTCTTGCCTTTGTTCATCTTTCATAGCCTCTGCAAAGCTTTTGGGCTCTTCTCCGACAGTCAGTAGCACATACTCACTCGATGAGTATCTCATAGATGGTTGATGCTCTCTGTCGCTCCTTCTCAATGGAGCCACTGGTGCTGACTGTATACCAACAGCCTCCTCCCCTTCAGGAACTACCTTCCTGGCATGCTCATCCTCCTGAGGGACACCCTGACCACCATCAGCAGGCTGATGATCAAGGTTGGGAACAACTCCATGTACTGGCTCCCACATAACTGGATCCTCTACGATGTCCTATGGAAACTGTTTGAAGCAAAATAACTCTAATCCAGGCAATTCCTCAGCCTCAGAAGGCGTCTCGGAATCTTAAGTATTGGTCATGGTCTGATCCTCGACGAATACCACGTCACTGCTTCTGTAGAGCTTTTTTTCCACTGGGTCGTAGAGTCTATAGCCAAACTCATCCCGACCGTAGCCGACAAAGACGTACCGCCTCGTCTTCGGCTCAAGTTTGGACCTCTCGTCCTTCGGTACATGCACGAAGGCCTTACAACCAAATACTCGCAAGTGATTGTATGACGGCTCTTTGTCGTACCATACTTTGTCAGGCATATCACCCTGTAAAGGAGTACTAGGAGATAAATTAATAACATAAGCAGCTGTGAGAAGAGCCTCACCCCAATAACTGTCTGGCAAATTTGCTTCTGCCAGCAAATACCGCACCCTCTCCATCAGTCTCCTATTCATGTGCTCCGCTACACCATTGAGCTGAGGTATTTTGGGCGGAGTCTTCTGGTGTCGTATCCCTTGCTCTCTGCAATAAGCATCAAAGGGACCAATGTATTCGCCGCCGTTGTCGGACCGAGCACACAATAACTTCTTGCCCGTCTCTCTTTCAACAGAGGCCTGAAACTCTTTGAAAGTGGGCAGCACCTGATCCTTGGTCTTTAAGGCATAGACCCAAACCTTCATGGAATAGTCATCAATAAAAGTTACAAAGTAAGAAGCACCACCAATAGATTTTACCTTCATAGGACCGCAGACATTCGAGTGAATCAACTCGATTAATATCGACTTTCTTGAACTTGGGTGACTTTGGAAAGATACCCTATTTTACTTCTCAGCTAAGCATTACGTGCACTTTTCCAACTTTGTAGACTTGAGCCCTGGAATCACCTTTATGTTCACCAAGTAGCTCATCCCTTTCTCGCTGATATGGCCAAGCCGCATGTGCCACAACTCGGTAGACACATAAAAAACTGCGTTCATCTCCTGTATCCCCTGTGTGTTCCCCTCTATATAGTAGATACCAGACTTCTTACTTCCTCTGGCAATCACCATCGAACCTCTGGAAAGTTTACACTGACTATTCCTGAAAAGAGTGAAGAATTCCTCGTCATCCAACCTTCCAACCGACACCAGGTTGAAGCGGATATCAGGGACATGACGAACATCTTTGATAACAAGAACTGTACCCATCTTCGTCCTCAAATACATATCTCCATTGGCAACTGCCTTCGACACATCTCTATTGTCCATCTTCAACACTCCACAGTCGCCTATCGTGTAAGTAGAAAATGGTGCCCTGTTATGAGATACGTGCGCTGAAGTCCCTGAGTCCACCAGCCAAGAATTGTCATCACAGACAAGGTTTGTGATAACCTTATCACCTACGACCATCACATCGCCTCCATGTATCGAAGCCGTCGTTGTAGTGTTCTCATCTTGCTTTCCCTTGTTGCCCTTCTTTCTCTCTTCCAAGCGAAATAGTTCCGCTTGATGTGGCCCTTTTTACCACAATGGTAACACTCCGAGTCCTCGTACCGACCCTTGGACTTTCCTCTGCTCTTGTCTCTGCCACTACCTGGATCCCTACTTTTGTCCCTTCTGCGGCTCTCTGAAACTAGTGCCTCTGAGTGGTGGGATATGGATGAAGTGCCCTGAGAACGTCTCGGCATCTCTTCATTCAGCACCCCGCTCTTGGCAAACTCCAGACCGACTATGGCTTCTGGAGCAGAAGCGATCATAGATACTCGTACGATCTCTCACGAGTCTGGCAATGTACACAACAACCATAGTCCCTGGACCTCGTCGTCGAACTTGACTCCCATCGAAGATAGCTGGTCAACCATGTCATGGAACTCACTAAAGTGGTCCGTAATAGACGCTCCATCTTTGTACCGCAGACCCATCATCGTCCGGATCAGGAACAACTTGTTTACCCCGGTCTTCTTCACATACAAAGATTTCAGCTTATCCCATAACGTCTTCGTGTGCTGAATATTGGCAACGTGGTTGTACATGTTCTCGTTAACAAACTGTCTGATATATCTGTACACCTGTATGTGCTCAAATTTCCAGTCCTCCTCGGATTTATCAACTGGTCGCTCGAAAGCAAATACGGGCAGATACAGCTTCTTGACAAACAATAAATCTTTCATCCTGCTCCGCCAATAATGATAGTTGGTGCCATTCAGGTTCACCATGCGCACAGGCTTCACGTCCATCTCTCCTCTCTAGTTTTCCTGTCAACTCCTGACACCCTTCTGAATTCTAGAACCTGGCTCTGATACCACTTTGATGGAAAAAAAGCGTAAAAACCTTTTCCCAAACTAGAGAGTACATGCGAGAGAACCGAACAATACAACATACGAACCAAGCACCAAAATACAATCCACACAGACACAGAGAATTTTTGATGTGAAAAACCCTTGTGGAAAAAACCACAGGACGATCGGAGTCCAACCCTTGAGAAGCCTTCACTAATGAAATAAAGAAGTATACCCTCTACAAACTTCTCTCGATCCAACACGGATCCCCATAACACTTGGAAGCAAGAAATATTGAGTACAAGGCTACGAAGAACAAAGATGACGATTAGAGATTACCCGAACACGATCCTCCTTCGAAAATGGCCTTCAATCCTCATTCTCTCCCAAAGTTGCAATGGCACTCTTGCCTACTTCTTCTTCTTCTTTTCTCTCCGTTGTGCATATGTAAACCCCCTAATCCTGCAATGAAATATGGACCGTAGGATACGATCTAACGGTGTAAAAATTACCCTAAAATTAGCCTTAGCCCGACGACATAGAGTTCGTCCAGAACTCTGTGTGGGCGTTCCAAAAAGGTTTTGGACACCAAGGGACTGAACTCGGCCTGGGACCGAACTCGGCCCGAGTTCGGCCTCCCCTGTTCCAGAATATTATATGGTATCTCCCGAGCTTCTTCTTCTTCTCCGATTGGCCTCATCAATTCCCCGAGCTTCTCTGACATACAGACAGCGCTCGTCACACTCCAGGATCTTCTCTACATAGGTTGGGAACCCCACCCACTCCAACAATATAGTTTAGAACAATATCCTATATGAGTAAAGACAACATGGTAAGTGTAGTTATGGTAGATAAAGTGGAAAATTATCGTGATATGCTTGGTCTACAAACACAAGGATTTGTTGCTGGCTCAGATGTTAAGTTGGTCAGGATGCGGGTAAAGTGCAAAAAAAATCCTCCATAGATTTGCCTCAGAAGCAAAGTGAGATTCATTAGAAAACTAAAGCAATTGACCTCTCCTTAGAATTTTCGCATCAGCAAAAAATCTCCTGCCATCTATTAGACGTTAGAAATGACTGTTAATGACTTTTAAAAAATAAAAGATAAAAAAATACCCAAAATGTCCTCCCCTTCCCTACCAACGGTGGCCAGCCCCTCTCCTACTTCTGCTGGCCAGCCCTCCTACCCCCTCCTCCCTCCGTTGGTCGCCCCCCTCGACCCGCACCCCTCCTCCCTCCGCTGGTCGGCCCCCTTCAACCCCCCCACCCTCCTCCCTTCGCTGGCTAGTCCCCCTCGACCCGCCCCCTCCTCCCTCCGCTGGCCGGCCACCCTCCCCCTCCTCTGATCGGCCCCGCTCGACCCGCCCCCACCACCGGAGAGTGGAGGGAGGGAGAAAATCGTCATTTCAGACGTATTTTAGCGTCTGTTGACGGCATGGATGTAAACTGATCCAAAATAAAAATGTGAGGGTTTTTTAAAACTAGGGGTCTTTAAATGCAAAAATGCAGATCTAAGGAGGTTTTTTTTGCACTTTATCCATCAGGATGCAGGTAATGGGAACCACTAGAACCATTAGCTAGATCTTACTAAAACCTGTCAACTTTTCATCAGAGGGTAGTGAATGTGAGTACATATATTCTTGGTTATGGGCAATCATTGATGAAACTCAAAACCAAATGACATTTTGAGATTATAGTAGACCATATTTTGAAGTCCCAAACCTGGCTGAGATGAATACTTCGTCTATGTTTGTTTTTTGTCTAGTATAAAGACTGTGATTTTGTTTCATAATCTATATCCTTATCTCAAATTTCCTTTTCTTTCCACCTTTCGCTCTTACAAGCCATCTTAATTTATCGCTCGTTACAATCTACATCGATGAGTATCATTAATGTACACCATCTACTATTGTAACATACCTCACACTCTATAAAGCCTCTGATGCGAATATCAAGATGTAGTCTTTTCTTTGTCCAAATCAGAAACAATCTAGAGACCTCACCACAACCTGTAATTTAATTTCCTTTACATTGAAACATGAACAAAACTCCATATGAGAAAATAATATCTGAGAGGACACAGCATACAGAAATCACAACAGCAAGTATAGACCCTGGATATCTCTGACCACCTGGTTTCAGTATTCTGTCATCAACACAATCTATTTTTATTGATATACTTTGCTCCAAAGAACTAGTCACATTTGCATACGCAGATCATTCTTGTAGACTTGTAGTAGTACGTGTTTGTTAATGAATTTGTTTCGTGATATTATTTATTTTGGATACCTATATCCAGGGCCGGCCCAGGGCACGGGCGAGGTGGACGACCGCCCTGAGCCCCCAAATTTGGAAGGCCCCATAATTTCAAGATAGACTAGATGTATCATAAAATTTAAACAAAAAATTGAAACAAAGACCCAAACAACGAATCCGAAAAAGAAACAGGCATTGGAAACCAATATCTAAGCAAATTTGGAAACAAAGATAGTTAAGTAACCACCCAAAATTAAGGGAGCCTCTTCGGCAACTTTCTCAGACAGATGTCCGTTCCCTTCATTTTTCCTATTTTATAAATACTAAAAAAACCGTCTCTCTCTCTCTCTCTCTCTCTCTCTCTCTCTCTCTCTCTCTTTGTTCTTCAGTCTTCATACGACTAGTCAGATCAAGATTCAAGCCTCATTGAGGGTTATCATCTTCTCCTGTCGCAGGTAAAAAATAATAATTGATAATTTTTCTTGTAAACATGCTAAAAAAATTATTTATGTAAGAAAAAGGACCCAAATTTTAGATTCTGCTCTATGCCCCTTAAACTACAGGATCGGCCCTGCCTATATCTTGTACACTTATTTCTACCCAATAATACTACTTCATTGAATTGTGACAACAACATAAAACAATTCTGGTAATCACAATGGGAATCTAAGCATATGTTGGTTGCAAAAGCTGCATATGCAGTACCTACATACACATTTTACAAAGGTCGTACAGTGTCAGATATATCAAAGATGGATATAAAGAGAGTAGTGTCATTTTGCAGTGTAAGTCAACTGTAGTTGGTAAATTATGTACAGTATCTAACTAGAAATTGCTAGCAAAAGGAAAACTCATAACTTAAAAGCAGAAACCAATTACACAGTGAAACTCAAAGAATTATCACCAAATAAACTTAGGTTGACATGAGTGCATATCATGAAGGAAAGGAATAGTTAGATTATCAATTTGGAATAAATTCAAGGATTAAGTTTCAACATAACCCACATCCAGTATCCAATACAGTTCTAACTGTTCGGTTAGCTATTGGGATGACTGATGCGGGTATAAGGCAATACATTTTCTCCTTGTCGGGGGCTGTCCCTCTCCCTATAATCATGTTGTCTCTGGGGAAGGTCAGGTACAAAAATGGGATGTTAAATGAATGAGTTAAACGCCTATTAGTACACCATGTGCTTTCTTTATTGAATCATTTATATGGATCATATATATGTTGCAGATGAAAAAAGAACAAGAAGTTTGTATATCTTGATCTTTTCAGTTCTATAGTTATGCGATATTTCCTTTAACAAGTTTATGCATAATCCTGCTGACTGGTTCTTGTATAGATGATTCTTCTCTGCATTTTGTACTTTGTGATTCAAAAATTTAAGATATATTCATCTTTCTTTTGCATTTCATGTTATTTACAGTTAATATGGCAAGTAGACAAGCAAATCGAGCTACATTTCGTGTCCCTAGGCCTAACATGGCCACAAGCTCTCAACCCGAGATTACCTGAGATAGAGAAAACTGCTCCAACCTCATCTCAAGTTGGATCCCAAACCAAAACAACCCAAGAAAGCAAGTTAGATTATCCTAAAACATTGATCAAGTACTAATAAATGGTCTTATTAAGATGTGATTGCCGGGCCAACACGAACCGAAAAAGGATTCATAGTCGAGGAATTTACAAAGGTTGAAACACTATAGTTTTCTCACTTTCAATACGTTTAAAACATGGGCATATGAATGTGAATGTAGCCTTGATGTATTTGTTTCTTTATTTCAGGTTATAGACAAAGTGCGGGAAGCATGGCATGTTTTCGTATGTGTTGAGAATGTGAGGGGTCAATTGATGACACTAAAGAAGGATTGTGATGATAGCGGCTTTGGGTTGGACTCTAGCAGATGAATTTCAGCCGATCCCACCATTTGGGTGACATATTAAGGTAAAACAACATATTTTGTTTAAAACAACAAGCAATATTCTGTTGTTGCTTTCCAACGAGTTCTTAGCAAACGGTTGCTGCCATGATATCTCACAATCATGTGTCCTTTGATATCAACAAATCCTTGCTACACACCTCCGTCTAACATCAGCTTAATTTTTTTCTATTATAAACATCAGTTTAATGAACTTGTTTGCACATTTTTTTGTTCTCGGCTTCTGGATCTTTATTAGTTGATACGTACCTAGGAGAGCTGACTGTTGCCTTGGTAGTGTTCTACTCATGCAGTGCCCACTTGATACGTACCCAAGTTCATGGCTTACTGACACTAGACACAATGATGATACAATGAGTGTCCAGTGTAGCATCAGAGTTTAGTATCAGTAACATCAGAGCTTGGTATCAGCTCATCATTTGTTTACTTAGTATCATTAACATCAGAGCTTGGTATCAGCTCATCCTTTGTTTACTTTCCAATATTAGACAGTTATAACTGTCATTCTACCAGCCAGCTCACTTGGCCAGCACATCATCCAGCTCATCATCTGCTCATTACACTAACCAATCAGTGAGTAGCTGTGACCAACAATTGCCACCTCAGCCAAGAGCCACATGCTGCTATAAATAGAAGAAAAGAGAGCAGATGAGTATCAAAATATTTGTATTCTCTTTTACTTTTGAATTTACAATTTTACTTACCAATTGTAATTCCTGTATTTCTAATTTTAGCTCAATAAAACCCCAAATTTCCCCAATTGTTCTTGTTCATTCTCAATTGTTCTTTGTTATGGCAAATTATGCCTAGTTCTGTTCATAATCCTAGCCTGATGGAAAGAGGACTCTATCAATTGGTATCAGAGCCTCTAGATCCAGTGAGTGAAGGCAGCCGAAAGGGAAGCTCCGGCCTCGGCGGATCTGGAGGGATGGCCTCCGAGGGGAGGCGAGCATTCGTCGACGAAGATCGGATCCTCTCCATCGAAGGAACCATGGGTGCCATGTCAGGTATGGTTCTAGATCTGTCTGTAAAATTTGATCAACTCGAAGGTCGATTTGGGAGGTTTGAGAAGATATTGGTAGAATTAACCAGATCTCGTAGAGATGGAGAGAGTTCGAGCTCAAATTTGAACCCATCTCCATTGTTACAGCATTTTATACATGCACAAAGTCCTTAGTTGTCTCAACAAAAAGAACGTGAGACAAGGATCAAGATATTAAATGCAGCATTTCAGAAATATAAAGCAAAAATGGATTCAAAATCATTTGAAGAGCAAATCCAGGTAGCACCTACTTTGTAGCCATCCTTGGTGCAGGATGTTAAGCCTACTAGTGCTAGGGAGAACACTAGTACGATTGTTATTGTTATTAATGCCAATCTTCAGGAAAAACTAAGCAATGTTGATGATAGTGCTGAAACTTACATCAATAAAGAGTCAAATAAAGAAGGTACAAAGGAAGTCCTACCTCTGGCCACTCATACAGGAACTGGTATAATTAAAGTTGCTGATCCCTTAGCATCTGAGGTCCAGTATGAGAGTTGTACTAATAAGAATGACAAGTCTGTGAAAGACTTGATGAAGCTGCTGTTCAGGAGTGCTCTCGTTACATCTGGTTTCAGCCTTATCGACCCCAACACCTTTGGTAATTGGAGTGTTTCATTAGAGAAAAATCAGAGTCAATTGAGTTTATGGTTTCCTCAACAAGGGATAAAGTTTCTGCTCTCCAATCCCAGACTGCTTACAGGATATGGGATCCAGGATGTCACAAATTGGTACTGTAAGCAGTGAGTAAAACAAACCCTCATATTTCCAGAGATCATGTATGTACTATGGATGAACTGTCATTTGACCTTGGTGATAGCTGGCTAAGATGCTTCCCTGAAAGTTTTATATCAATAGAACTATCTAACCTTGCAAACATCAATTCAGAAGTTAAGTTTGATGCTTCAGGGAGGCTTGTGGCTAGGTGCAAGTCACTAAAGGTCCTAAAAGTGAATAAGGATGTCTCCATAGAGCAGCTGCAGATGGTACTTGTTAGAGTTCCTCATCTTACAGAGCTTGGAACAGGTTTATTTTTCCAAGATTATATGGTTCTAGCAGAGGCCCAACTAGAAAGCGAATTTATTAAATGCAATATGATATAGAGACCTTTGGGCGAGTATTTCTTTAGCCAAGCTACAAAGAAGGGGACTGATGAGAACACCGGCCTTGTTACCTACAAACATGGTTTGTTCTTTTGGGTATGGGACCCCGGTTCAACCATACATAGAGAAGGATGCAGCTGCAATATGTTCAGTGGAGAAGAACTACAGATGGCATGGGATCCAGGTATACCTATATTTTTGGTTCTTCAAACATCAAATTGTAGAGAACATCAAGAGGCATCACTATTCAGTATAGGGGATATCAAGCTCAATAAATGCTATCATAATAGAAGACAGTTCAATGTTTCAACCTATGCAAAGAACTGTCATCAAAACAATGTGTTAGAAAGCTTCATGATAACCATATGGGATCCAGGATCGAAAGCATTTCTACCTTGACCTTGAGACAAGGTCAATTTAAAGGGTGGGTATTGATACGTACCTAGGAGAGCTGATTGTTGCCTTGGTAGTGTTCTACTCCTGCAGTGTCCACTTGATACGTACCCAAGTTCATGGCTTACTGACACTGGACACAACGATGATACAATGAGTGTCCAGTGTAGCATCAGAGCTTAGTATCAGTAACATCAGAGCTTGGTATCAACTTATCATCTCGCCTCTCTTGGATCATTTTCGAAAGAGTTTGCCCGACTGGCTTCATAGTTACACCTTTGTTGACCAGATCCCATGAGTGCTACTAAATGGCACGTCACCCCTCTCGTATCATGATTTTTTAACAGCAAAAATTTTCATTTTTTCTATTTAAAAAAGCCAAGCTTGGGCACATACTTTAGGCTCGTCTTAAGCTCAATTCTTGAAAGATTGTGGTACATCTTTTGTTGAATTGTATCTCATTTCTGGTTGAGCGCTCAAAGGAGATGACAGTGGAGTTGGTAATTTAGTCCCACATCATGTAGGAGGTGAGATCATGAGATGTAGATAATTGGGATTAGTTTAGGCCTTACATGTGAATTCTATTTTAAGGCATATGGACCCAATCTAATATCACACCTCATGGGCCAACCTCTGGTTCGGGTCACACCGTGTTTCTAATAAGTGGTATTGGAGCCCATGGTTACAGGGAATGGTTTGAGCGGGCGGGAACTGGTTTGCGCGGCTCTAATTGGTTTGAGACAAATGATACTGAATGTTCATGCGTATAATATGATTATACGGACTCTTTTCTCAAGGTGGAGTTAGAAGCATCCTCTATAAGGTTTAATGCATATAATCGGGAGTTAGGAGCATTCTCCGTAAGGTGGTCTGGGTGTCAAAAAATTCGCAGGCGGAAGGCAAATCAGACCTAATGTTGGAGGCAACTACACGGATTGACTTTAATGGTGGGTCCGAAACGCCCAATGTAGAGCAAGACATTGTGGTTGGCACATAATAGTGGTGTATGTTGGAGGCAACTACACGGATTGACTTTAATGGTGGGTTTGGCACGTCCAAGATGGAACAAGATATTGTAGTTGGCACACAATAGTGGTGTGGATGAACGTATCGTTTTTGAGGGGAACGAATAAAGGTAACATGGATGCTAAGGTTGTTCGACTGGCAGGAACGAACAAATGTAGTAGGGGTGCTAAGGTTATTCAGCTGGTAGGAACGAACAAAGGTAGCATGGGTGCTAAGGTTATTCGGTAAGCAAAAATGAGCTAAGCTGGAGATTATTGGATTGTATCTCATTTTCGGTTGAGCGCTCAAAGGGGGTGACAATGGAGTTGGTAATTTAGTCCCACATCGAGTAGGAGGTGGGATCATATGAGGTGTAAATAATTGGGATTAGCTTAGGTCTTACATGAGAATTTCCTTTTAAGGCATATGGACCCAATCCAATATCACACCTCATGGGCCAAACTCTGGTTCGGGTCACATCGCGTTCCTAACATCTTTTAGGGAGCATTTGGATGAATGTTTTGTATGTTTGTATTTTTGCTTTTAGACTAGAAAAGATAGTCAACATTGGCTACACCAAATGGTGAGTATCTAAATATAATGCTTTGCTTGTGTTGAGGTATACACACGAGGTGTGGTGGGGCACAAGTGGGTGCCATGTAGGAGTATTTTTCTAGAAGAAAAAATAATTAATTCCAAAGGAAGCAAGTAGCTTTTTGTCGTTCGGACTTGGACTCGGACTCCAGGAAGCCTTGTGCATGCACGGGCGTGTTCGGAGGGTAGTCATTGACTGGCACACGACTATGTTGATTGTGGGATGATCTAAAATATCAAACTCTATTTTTGAGTATCGGTATTTTAGTCCCACATCGGATAGGAGAAAATGTAAAGTCTTAGGGGCAGGGTTAAGCGAGATACATGGCACAGTTGGCACAGTAGGGGCAATAGGCACAGTAGTGGACTGCTGCTTCCTTCTTCTGTAGACTTGGAGGTCTGTCCGTTCCTTCCCATGTTTTGTAGTCTCCTCCTGTACTGGAGCATCACTTCCTTCCTCCTGATTGTATGCATCATCATCAGTTTCTTCACTCTCGCTATCTCTCCATTCTTTCCTTGGACCAACTTCCATCATTGGGCATGGAACTGACCCAACAATCACGCTTGGGACTATCTCCCCCTCACTCCTAACACCTCTTGTGTTAGGTGTGTTACTAAATACGGAGCCTTCACCTGAACCATTATGGTAGTATGGTTCCATCTCTCTGAATGTAACATTCATGCTCATAAAGAGTCTTCGCTCCACTGGACTCCAGCAAGAATATCCCTTCTGAGTCCCTAAGTAGCCAACGAAGACACACTTCACTTCCCGATGGTCTAATTTTCCCACTGCAGGTCTATTATCCTTCTCAAAGCATACACAACCAAATATTTTTGGAGGAACAATGTACTTGTTCTCATCTGTAAGTATCTCAAACGGTGTCTTCCATCCTAACACCTGAGAAGGCATCATGTTGATAAGGTATGTAGCAGTCAACACGGCATGTCCCCACAAGTGTTTCGGAACATTCATAACAAACATCATCGACCTTGCCACTTCTAACAGGTGCCTGTTCTTCGGTTTTGCCATGCCATTTTGGGCTGGTGTATAGGCACATGAAGTCTGATGATGTATTCCATTGGCTGATAAGTACTCCTCAATAGCTTTGTTGGTATATTTTGTCCCATTGTCAGACCTCAAAATCTTCACTTTAGCACTGTACTGTGTTGAAACGCTGCAATAAAAGTCTTGAAAGCATGCAAAGACATCACTCTTACTCTTTATTAGGTATACCCAGGTAACACGAGTATGACAGTTAATAAAGGTGACAAACCACTTAAAATTATTAACAGCAGTTGTAGGACAAGGTCCCCACACATCAGAGTGTATCATATCAAAATGTAAAACCCTTTTTTTAATTATTATTTTTATTATTTTATTAGACTTAAAAATGAATTTATACAATTTATGGTTTTTATTAATTATTAATGTGTTACAAATGGTACAAAACAATTTTTGGACCCGGATAAGGGTGTGCGGTATAAGTTCACCCATTTCGACGATTTTATTAATTTATTATTTTTAAAATTATTTTATGGAGATTTATTAAACATGGTTATTCTATTAAGATATTATTATTATTTTGAGTTGATTTATTGTGAATTGAAACTATATATATGTAGATACGATTAAATATATTAAATATTTGGATAGATAACAATTAAATTGGTATTTAGATTTTTAAATAGATTTATGGTGGAATTGTATGGGTATATGCTCACGGAACCACCATTTGATATTCTTATTATTTTATTTTTAATTAATGTTATTTATGGGGATAAATTCAATATTTACTTTTACTACTTATTAATATTGAGATTTGATTGTCAATTTTTTTTTTCATAAAGTTGTACATATATTTAAATACATTAATGATATGGATAGATAATATTAAAATTTTAGAAGATTTTGTGTATATATATATATATATATATATATATATATATATATATATATATATATATATAAGATTTGATAAGAAAGAAGAAAAAAAAAGAAAAAAATATAAAACACATGTGGTGGTCGGCCCCACTGTAGGAGCGTAAAAAGTACCTCATAAATCAAGTCAAAGAAAGAGAGCTCTACACTCAACCAGGCTACTTTATGCCAGGGTTATTTTGTATTAAGCTTTACGCTAGCTACTCTGTACGCTGGCTATCCTTTACGCTAGCTACTCTGTACGCTGGCTACCCTTTACGCTAGCTTCTTTACGATGAAAATGACTGTCAGATCATGCATTTAATGCATCTGACATAATGATTTGTTGACAGCGTATAAACGAAGAATTCAAAGAGATTTGATTTACATAGAAATCGATATTGTCGTTTAGTGCAAAACAGGCCACTTTACGCTCAATGAAATTACTTCTTTTTACGTACGATAGTTATGTGAGTTTTTACGCTCAAAACTATTGTGAGTGTAAAGTCTATTTGAGCTACTTTACGCTCAAGGCTATTTTAGCCACTTTACGCTGGGAAGTTTATTTGGGCTGTTTTTACGCCAATTTGCCACTTTACGCTCAATATATGTTTCGGGTTATTTTTACACCCGATTGTTTCTGGCTACATGAGAATGTGGTTTGTCCACGTGTCTTTCATGCCACACTTATTGAAGAACGTGTGTACGTGCTTCCTTTTTTGTTGATATAATGGGACACGTGTCAACGTATGTAGAGGGTAACTTCCATCGTGGGTGACAGTTGCCAGCGTAAAAACTCAAATGTGTTGCTTTTTACGCCCAAGGAGTTATGTCTATAAATAGACTTATTTTACACATCAAAAGGATCAGGCACAGAGAGACAGGAGAGAATACATAGAGATCAGAGCCCAGAGACTTTGATTTTTTGGAGCATTCTTCTTCAACCTTTCTTCCAGAACAGAGTGAAGCAAAGCAGAAAAGCATTCGGCCTCGCCATCAGTGCCTAAGTACGTCGATACCTTTCTGGTGACTTAGTTCTTCCAACTATTCATCTTCTAGCAGTGATCTTCATCATCATCGTATGGTCCAAGGAAGAAAGTGATCGCCTTCAGATCAGACTTCCATAGCAATACTTCCCAGAATATTTGTACTCTTTTGTACTCTTTCAAGTTTTATTTTCAAAAGCCAATTTTAGGCATTTTGTTAAGTGAAACAAAAATGGCGACTCTGCTGGGGACTACCTTCTCCTCTGACGAGGAGGCAATTACTCAATACGATGATGTTTCAGTCGGTTCGACCAAAAAGACTCTGGTTGTGCACTTCGACCAGACTGTCTATGAAGAAATGCTCCGGACTGGGGGTAGCACTCGCTGCTCCAATGTTCAGAAATCGTGGAAGGCACGAAAAGTTTGGGTTCCTAAATCCAAAGCATCCTCGGATCTCCCTACTGTCTCTACGGGCAAAGGAATCCTTCCTACTCCTGTTGTAGAAACTCCCATCTGTGATGAGGCAGTCTCTACTTCGGTGATACGCCATGCGCGTAAAAACAAGTCTCCCATTTGTAACGTGGCAGACTCTCCAGTGTTACGCTCTGGGCGTAAAAATCAAGTTTTACGCCCTGAGCGTAAAAATCAGGTTTTATGTCCTGGGCGTAAAAAACGTGTCTCCCGTCTGTGACGTGGCAGACTCCAATGCCTTACGTTCTGAACGTAACAATAAGTCTCCCGTCTGTGACGCGGTAGACACACAAAATTTACGTTCTACACGTAAAGAAAAATCTCCCGTCTATGATGTGGCAGATACTCATATTTTGCGCTCTATACGTAAAGGTAAATCTCCTGTCTGTGATAGTGTAGATAAAATTCACAATGATGCTTCTGCATCTAGAGTGAATATACCTACACGCATGAAGCATAAAAACATAGTTGGTAAAACTTCTGTTTTCAACCAACAACCTTCTGTACGCAAGGTACCAAACTTACAAATTACACGCAATGAAGATGGAGTCCTTCGTGCTAAAAAATCTTACGATTTACGCACATAACTCCAAGCACGTAAAAATGTACAGTTTGGTTCTGCGAATGCAGCCAGTAATCTTTTTTATATACAAGGGACAAAACGTTTTGCTACCCCAAATGTAATAAAGAAGACTACTCCTTCTACTCCTTCTTATTTACGTGAATTGCTAATGCAAAAGCGTAAAAATAGACAATCTCCCGTGACATTCTCCCAAGAAAATTATCACTGTAAGTGTCACCAGATTGTAATTAAATGTTGTTGTTCGACCTCCAAACGGTCAGTTTTTGATCGGTTAAGTTTTAATGCGTCCCAACAACAAGCTGATGAGTTGTCATATGCATCAGTCAACATGGCATCTCATACCAACAGAGGACGACGTCCTAGACGGAACACGTCCCAAACCCCAGGTCAACAACAATTCAACAGACTTCTTGATTCTTTTAAAGGAGTATATCAGAATACTCGATCAAGAAGACAAAGATAATTGCAGATTTCTGATTCTGAAGCTGGGGGTACTCAATCTCTTGAGTCCGAAACTGATAGTGTCGATTCATACTTCTATACTAATCCTTCTGTATCTTCAAGAGAGGTTGAATCCTACGCTATTGGAGATAAACTAGAGACGTCATCTGCTAATACAGAACAACGTCTCACTGCCGTTGAGCAATCATTGAAAGACATGCTTAACATGATGCAAAGCATGCACCAGATAATAACGGCTCAACAAACTGCTCAACCGGCAATAGTAACACCGGAACAGGTAGCAGCACAAACTCAAGATAGCCAAAGGGTTGATATACCTTTGAATATCCAAGAGCCTGCTGTTAACCAAAATTCTGCATCTCCAGATCCCATCATTCCAGAAGATGTACCATTTCCGGTAGGGGTTATGGTACAACCAACAACTTTTCAATCAAATGTGCTTCCGCAAACCAGTGAAGCCATTCAAGCAGTACGTGAGCTCAAAGTACAGTTTGAAGTTTTGAAGCAAAAGGATCAACTCCAGAGGTTAGGGATTAAGCAACCTTATCCTCCTCATTGGAATGATGTACTCTTTCCACCGAAATTCAAGCCACAATCAATGGTATTGTTTGATGGAAAGGCTTCTCCTAGTCAGTATATCAATTACTTTGATATTATGACTGTACATTTGCAGAAAAATAATGCTCTTCTCACTCGAGTATTCATTGGGTGCTTGATGGGTTCAGCTTACGATTGGTATCGTAGTTTACCCGATAATTGCATTTCGTCTTTTGACGAATTTAAGGCAATGTTTCTCTCCCGCTTCTATGAAGGAGGTATGGACATGAACATGTCCTCCTTAATAGAAATCAAGCAAAAGAAGAAAGAAGATACCGGACGTTCATTGAACGTTTTCGACAGGCAACTCTAAAGATGCCTCCTGGTATGCCAAATTTAGCGTTAATTGATACATACAAGATGAATCTGCGACCATCCATTGCTGTCTTTACGGGTTCCCAATTCACAGATTGGGCTTCGTTTATCATAGTAGCAGTTTCTGCCGAGACCAATGGTAGGTTGGCTCATGAACATGGGATGATTTTTGCCTCAGAGGATAAAGGAAAGAAAGATAATCCTGGTAATAATTCTGACAATCATAATACAAAAGGAAAAGATACTCTTGTGGTTAATCTTTCCAAAAGCAAAACGACGCCGAATAATCAGGAGTCTT
Source organism: Iris pallida (assembly GCA_029216955.1). NCBI lineage: Eukaryota > Viridiplantae > Streptophyta > Magnoliopsida > Asparagales > Iridaceae > Iris > Iris pallida. The sequence goes on from JANAVB010020797.1 coordinate 4,169,491, forward strand.
CTAAGCCAAAAGAAGAATATTCTTTTAACGAGAGTGATATCCCAGGGATATTTCAATGTCTGGTGAAGAGTGGTAAACTCCAGATCCCGGAGCCAAAGAGGCCTAATGAGGTGAATCTGACTGACAATCCCAAATATTGTATCTATCACAGATACATAAATCATCCCACTAGGGCTTGTTATGTCCTGAAGAAGAAAATCCAAGAGTTGATTAATGCCAATGCCATCTCTCTAACTAATGATGAGCATACGGCCACAACCAATATGGTTTCTCTTCAATTTAGAGATTTTTCTTCTCAACAAGTACCAGATGGAATTGTCCCAATTCCGAAGGCAACGATGAAGATTGTGAATATCCCGCCTGCCAGGGAGGAAAATGAAGGATTGTTGCTTCTTACATTAAAGAATGGTGAAATTATGTGGGTACATCCTGACTTAGTACCTGAAATGGAAGATGAAGGTAAAACTTCAAAATCCAAGAAAGGTAAGAAAGTCAAAACCTGTAACATAATTTCTCATGTTATTCCAGATCTTGATGATTTGGATCATCTATGGGATGGCATACCTTTGGAAGATAGACTGAGAGGATTGAACATATGTCCTCCAAGTCTGGATCCTCCTACCAAGCTCAAGCTTACTCATCGACAATGGCTAGCCATGAATAGTGTTCCCTTATACAGGGCACAACAAGTCTTTGCTGCTTATGAAAAAGCCCCTATAGGGATTTTTCCTCGTATCCTGAATCCTTCTCCTCCCGTAGCTACTGAGAATTCTATTCCTCATTCTCCTGTAGTTACAGAGATCTCTTCTTCTTCCTCTGTTGAACCACATATTAAAAGTCCGTTGCCTATTCACTTGTACAGTCAACAATCTGTCCTTCTCATGAAGAAGATGGGTTATGATTTTCAAAAGGCAGAAGGTTTGAATTATAATAAAGGAATATGACTTCCTTTACAAATTCAAAGTCAAAAATCTACTGTTGGATTGGGTTCTGAGGTTCTTCATAACGATCCTTGTAAGAAGAAGGCTAAGGAAAGGAAGATTAAATCCTGCAATATGGTACTTCCTTCTTCTGAGTCTGAAGAAGAAATCTTTGCTGGTACAAGATCTGAAAAAGAGTACCACAAAGATTATGAAGGATCCTCCAAAGAAGTAGAGAATGTTGAAATACTACCAACTCAACCGTCTCTTGTTCCTGCCGTGGTTGAAAAGGGGAAACAGAAAGCAGTATGCTTTGATGTCCCATTAAAATCTGCTTTCAGTCAGGGGGTGGTGATGAAACCCTATAAATTTGATATTCTAGCCCAGTTAGCTAATACTCTGGCTAGGTTATCTATCTTTGAGTTGCTTCGCCTTTCTAAAGAAAGTCGCAAAACTTTGAGTGAAGCTTTGCTGCAAGCTGATTCCTGCTTAGCTCAACTCAAGACTCCTGATAATCTACCAGTGTCATGCCCACAATGTCATAGTGTGATGGAGGTAATTCCTAATATTACCTTTACACAAGAAGATATGCTGTTGAAGCATAATAAGCATGACAGGCCTTTGTGCTATACTGGGTATATTGAATCTATCGAAGTTGACATGATTTATATTGATCCTGGGTCTTCCATTAGCATAATTCTTCAAAGTATGCTAAGACCGTTGAGGATTCCTACTAGTGACTTAACTTACACTAGTACCACAATCATTGGATTCAACTCTGGAAAGAGTAAACCATTGGGGAAAATTCGTCTGAAAATCCAAATTGGTGATCTTCGAACGATGGCAACATTCTATGTTATTAATTTAGACGTATCCTACAACATCCTTCTTGGAAGTCCGTGGTTATATGAGCATAATATCGTGCCTTCAACTCTCCACCAATGCTTCAAGTACGTGGATTCCCAAGGGGTTGTAAAGACTGAGTTTGCTGATATCAATCCTTTCAAGGGTGTCGAAGCCTATTTTTCTGATTCAAGGCTCTACAAACAAGAACATGTAAAGGAGATATCAGACATGGCTGAAGATCGATCATTTGCCGAAGATCAGTCTATTAATGAAGATCCGCCAGAAGAACAACCTTTGAAAATCAAAGTCAAAGGGCGAATTCAACCCCAACCTGTCAACAATCAACCTCTGATGATCAAGGTTAAAGGAAGAACTCAAGCTTCATCTGAGGAATCAGTGAATGTTCCTGCTAAAAGCCAAGTTCAACCTCTTGTGATCAAGGTCAAAGGGCGTACTTTTCGTACGAATGATCCATAGCCACCATTGATCGTCAATCTTGGCAAGTCTACGCAGAAGACGGATGGTCCATTAGTGATTAATCCGAAGCGTTGCAGTCAAATTATAAATGATGTAAATATTGATCATTCTGTACTTTCCAATATCAATGAATATTTCTTTTTTGAGTATATGGCTGTTAAATATGTTGAAAGAATGACTTTATCTTCTGATGATCAAAATCATCAGTATAAAGACGACATAGACACAGAGGAAACCTTATACATTGATAATAAGGAAAATTCTTTTCCTTCTCATATAGATGTTGGACCTTATTCTCAGAGGTTCCTAACATCTTCTCCCTATCTTCTTCCTGTAGCCGCTTCATCGCAAGCTTGTGTAACTTATAGACGTCACGAGGAATCAATTATTTCGTGATTCCGTTTGATAAGAAAAACAAGCATCAAATTGTGTTTGGCACGGCTAGAAATATCCCTGTTGCTCAGACAGATGATTTGAGAGATAAAGATAAAGGAAGAATCCGAATTGACAGATATAGTCAACAATCTCTCAAGATTATCCAGAATATGGGATATGTCACGACCCGCACCCGTTTTTTTTTTTTAACGGATACGAGACGTGTCCAAGCCAGCCTACGCCGCAGTGTCGACGGTAGAACGCTGTCACGGCCATGAATATCAAAATCACAAATAATGCTCAATCACATAATTAATTTAATTTACAAAGATCACAAGTTTTACATTTGTAGAAAAATATAAACTTGTACAAATATTTGAATGACTACAACTCCACTATCTAGCTAGTCTCTAGGCTTTTATCTGCCAATATTTCTGTCACTCTCCAAGCTAAGTGAATCCACGGCTAACCTAAAAATGTTGGTTTCCAGTCAGGAATGGAACGAGCACAATTTACTGAATGCAATTTCAAATAAAGAAGATGACTATAAAACAAAGGTTAGACATCAATTATGGGTTTTGAAAATAAACAGGAAATACAGAAAACTAATAGTAAATAAATAGACACAACAGACTTTCCCCAACTGCTAGAAGTACCTTTGATATGTGATCGGTCTGGGGTACTACACCGCACGGTCTACGAGGTCTACTTGCATGAAAAATAAACACGGGCTACAATGTCTACTTGCAAAAAATAAACACGGGCTACACTACTGCAGAAAATAAACACGGGCTACACTACTGCAGAAAGTAAACACGGGCTACACTACTGCAGAAAATAAACATGGGCTATACTACTGCAGAAAATAAACACGGGCTACACTACTGCAGAAAGTAAACACGGGCTATAATGTCTAACACGGGCTATGGTCAGATCACATATCTTTGGTACTTCTAATTTTCGACTCCATAATTTATAATAGAAAATAATCACATAACCAATGGCCAACCAATAAAATATAGTGAAAATCAATATCGAAATGCAGACAATAAACTGTACTCGCCTGTGGTCCTCTGCTGGTGAAACTGACAGTCTGAACTACTCAATGTGCCACAATAGTCAAAAAACGTACAACAGTCCCCGGAAGCTGAAATAAATATTACCAATGTTCTCAGAATAGTCAAAATAGCTAGGATTGCCTACCCTTAAGTCCAATTCTGGACACAGGGGCAAAACGATAATTTCAGACAAAAACGATGTCCACCGTTGGACCCGCTTTGCACCGAAAAGCGTGCCAGAGTTAATGGTCTTTAAAGTTGTCAAACTATATGTCTACGGATCCAGTTTTTCGATACGAACCCAACCGTATGTCCAGAGTTGGATTCCGGTAGGCCGTGCACAAAATTGCCCGTTGTGTGGGACCGTGGGGCCCGTAAAACGATGTCGGATTTAACTGTCTCAGAATTGGACCAAACTTGGCATGCAGGACCAGAAAAACAATACAGTCCTGTTGGCACAAGTTTCGTCTCGATCTGACGAGCATGCACAAAGTTATGACTGAATTTGTATTGGACGGATACGGACGATTCCGACGGATATGCGTCGAATTCGTCGCGCACACGCGACCAATTTTTCGTCAAAGCCCACACGACCACGAAGCTGTTACGTAGCTTTCGATGCCTTTGGTGCGCGACCACGTCATTCAGATTGGCGTGACGCACGTTGTGTGGATGAATTTTATTGTTTTGAAAACAGATTTTTTACAAACTTTGGGTTCGAATATCTTTACATCCTGTGAATGAAAAATTAAACTAAAAGAAAGGATTTGAAGGGCTACATGTGGCCTAAAAATATCATTCAGAAGAGTTTCTAGAATTTCTAACAGGTTGATCAGAATCCATCTCGAAACATGGGGTTTCGACTGTTTTAATACTCTATTTTCGGTGGGTTTTTCGCCGACCTTGCGTCGATGTAACGAGCAACCTAGGTCTTCTAAAATAGAACGAATTGACAGGAGTTGAAGGGGGTTAGGTTGAGTTCAAACCTGTTCAAGTAGTTTGTGAAATCGTTGCACGATGACAGAGGTATTCGTGCACGAAGTGGGGTGTGCCGACTGCGATCGCTGCTGTCGGTTGGTGCTTCCCTCGCGCGCACTGGTTGCGCGCGCCTGGCCGGCAGCGTTGGCCGTGTGCGGCGGCGCTGCTGCGCTGGGTGGCCGCCCCGGTGATGGGGATGATGGCGTGTGGGTTGGAGCGGGGTTAGGGTTTGGAGTCATCGCGTTTTCTTCCTCTCGATCGCTCGGATTGTATATATATACAGATGAGTTCTGTTATAATTCTGTTTATAACAGAACTATGGGGGTGTCGACCCGCTGGGTTGGGGTTCGAGCCTGGGGGTGAGACCCTGGGCTGCTGTGGGGAATTGGTGTTGGGCTCTTTTGCTCGCTGTTGTGGCTCGGTTTGCAGTATTTGAACTGCCTATTTGCTCGGTTTGACTCAACAGAGCCGATTAAACATTGGGGTGGCCCATGTAGCTGGCCTGGCTTGGGTTGGCCGATAGCCTCTGGCCGGGCTGCTACCACTTCAATTCTTATTCTTCTCCTTTTCTATTTCTCTTTCTATTTCTGATTATTTATATATATAACTAAGTAGTTATATACATATATATTTTTTTTTATATATATGTATATAACTAAGTAGTTATATACATATATATATATATATATATATATATATATATATATATGTATATATATATATATATATATATATATATATATATATATATATATATATATATATATATATATATATATATAAATATACTTATTTATTTATATACATACATACCTATGTATATATATACACACATTTGCACTTATATATTTATATATATACATACACATACATATATTTATATACACAATCTTATGTATATAGTTATATAACTATATATATGTTATCCCATTTACCTGCCAAACTAATATAATCAATAAACTACCAATCTCAATAAATAATAATAATAATGACGAAAAATAATAAACCCATAATGGTGTATATATTATTAGACCTCCAATTATATAGTCTAGTATCACATTAGCTAAGAGAACTATATATACATATTTATTCACGCACATATAATTAAATAATAACAAAATTTAATAATTACCCCAATAATATAATAATGATAATAATAATAACAATAATGAAATTTAACAACCAATAATGGTGTACATGCCTTTGCGTACAGTCCAATACTCCAGAGTATACAAGGACCTATTCTATACCAATATCCTTGAATATTTAACTAATAAAGATATTTATAATATTTAAATAAGAATACTTAAAAATATTCAATAGATCACTAAAATGGGATACGACACAACCATACCAAAATACATCAACACGAATGTCATTGGACATCCCGCATGACTACATGGGCTTGGGCTTGGTATGGTCTAGTTCGGGCTGGTTTGGTACAACCGGGTCTCCTAAAGTCAAATAATATTAAATATAAGTAATTAAACTATTTATAACGGTCATGTCACAGCTTAGCCTGGTTTTCCTAGTTAGGACATCACTATGGCTCGGCCTTCCTTCACATAGCTAATACACTAGTCAAAGTACGCCACTGCGCTATCCGTGCCATGATTCCTAGTCATCTTGTACTTCAAAACTCAACCATGGCTAAAATCTTCTACCATAATAATTAACTAAACACTTATTTATAAAAATTTAAAATTGCCATTTAAATAAAATAAATAAAACAAAATATTTTAAAATTTTCGGGAAGGGGAGCTACAGGATATGATTTGAAGACTATGCAAGGTCTTAATCAAGGCAAGGGTAGACGATTACCATTAAGTGGTGATCTGTTTTATCAGAAAACTCGTCATGGGTTGGGATATGATCCGTCCCATATGTTTAATGACGATATTCAAGAAGAATTCTCTTCTAGCTCTTCACAATCATCAGATTCGAAAGAAATCCAATTCATCGAATCCGATATATCTCACTCCTCGTATGTTAAAAGAGGTTATTATGATGAATCTGAACAAATATTCTCAGTAAACATGGTTCAAACTGATGGTGAATCTGAACTATTTGAGAATGATCCTTGGGCTCAACAGATGGACACTCAATGGGAACTTCGTTTTGAACAACGACAACCACCTACAGAGGACGAGATTGTCCAGATTGATGTTGGAGATGGAATTACGCCTAAACCAATATTTATCAGTAAAAATCTTGCTGAAGATGAAAAGGAAGAATTAATAAAACTGATCAAAGAATATATTGATATTTTCGCATGGAGTTATGAGGATATGTCAGGTCTAGATCCTAAAATTGCTACTCATAAACTCAATATTCTTCATAATGCCAAGCCTGTAAAACAACAGCAACGATATTTTCGACCAGATATGATGGATACTTGAGGCGGAAGTCAAAAAGCTGATCACATGTGGATTTGTTCGTGAAGAACAACACCCCGATTGGGTTGCCAACATTGTTCCTGTTATGAAGAAGAATGGAGAAGTCCGAGTTTGCATAGATTTTTGAGATCTTAATACAGCTTGTCCAAAGGACGAATTTCCACTTCTAATTACTGATGTCATGATAGACAATACATGCGATTTTGAACGCATGTCTTTCATGGACGGATTCTCAGGATACAATCAGATCAAGATGTATCCAGAAGATGAGAAGCATACTGCTTTTCGTACACCTCTTGGGGTTTACTGCTATACGGTTATGCCGTTTGGTCTTAAAAACGCCGGTGCCACGTATCAACGGGCTATGAGCAACATCTTTCAAGAACATCTACGGAAGACAGTAGAATGTTATGTAAATGACATTGCTGTTAAGAGTCGATCAAAAGATGATCACATTCAAGACTTGAAGACAGTATTTAAACTGATGCGCCAACATCAATTGAAAATGAACCCTACTAAGTCTTTCTTAGGGGTTTCCAGTGACAAGTTTTTAGGATTTGTCATTACTTCTCAGGGTATCCATGTTGATCCTGATAAGGATAAAGCAATTCTTGAAATGCGTCCTCCCCATAATTTGAAAGAACTTCGTGGCTTTCAGGGTCGCATTGCTTATATCAGGAGGTTTATATCTAATCTCTCTGGAAGATGTCAACCTTTCTCCCGTCTATTAAAAAAGGGTGTATCATTTGTTTGAGATGAAGCATGTCAGAAAGCCTTCAATGACATCAAGCAATACCTTATAAATCTACCTGTTCTGGTGCCTCTAGTGGTAGGAAGACCATTCTTGCTATATGTTCGAGCTTTAGATCATTCACTTGGTGCTCTTCTTGTACAAAAAAGTGATATGGGGCATGAACAAGCAATTTATTATCTTAGCAGAATGATGGTTGGAGCAGAACACAGGTATACTCCTGTAGAAAATAAGTGTCTGGCCTTGGTTTTTGCTGTCCAAAAGACAAGACATTATGTGACAGGACAGACTATTTATGTCATCTCCAGAATAAATCTCATTCGGGTATTGATGAGAAAACCGAGCATTCTTAACTCTAGGTTAGCTACCTGGGCGATGTTGCTCACTCCTTATGACATGGTTTATATACCTCAAAAATCAGTGAAGGGTCAAGCATTAGCTGATTTCTTAGCTGCTCATCCTATACCTGAAACATCGAAGTTATATGAGGACATTCCAGATGAAGTTGTGGATTGCAATATGACTTTGAAGAATGATATCTGGCAATTATATTTTGATGAAGCATCACGGGTTGGACCTAAGGGTAATATTGTCTCTGGAGTAGGAATCGTCTTAGTTTCTCCTGATAAAATGGTCATATACCGTGCCTATTCTCTCAATGAGCCATGCTCTAATAATATAGCAGAATATAATGCTTTGCTGATTGGTCTCAAGTACCAAAACAGTTGGACATTGAGTTCCTAGAAGCTTATGGAGATTTTCAACTGATTGTTAATCAAGTTAGAGGGACTTATGAAGTCAGAAATCCTGATCTCATCCCTTACCATCAAGTGGTAATCGAGTTGGTCCTTTCATTCAAAGGATTCTTCATCGAATTTGTACCACGTTCTCAGAATGTAGAAGCTGATGCTCTTGCTAGCTTAGCTGCAGACTTGGCTGTTCCAATTCGGAGACAAAATACAATCACTTTGTTGGACCGAGACTTATTCTGTGTCAATAATAATTTGTATATTGAACAGAGTTATACTACAGAGTCAAGCTCCCAGCAGAAGGATTGGAGAACTCTATTTATTGATTATGCGATTCATGGGATTTTACCTGAAGATCCGAAAGAAGCTACATCAATTAAGAGACGATCATTTCGATTCTATTATGATTCATCTTTACATATGTTATATCGTCGTTCATACGATAGACTCTTGTTGCGCTGTCTCTCAGAAAGTGAAGCTAAACAGACACTCCGTGAGGCTCATGATGGTGTCTATGGTGCCCATCAACCGGGTCTGAAATTACAGGACTGTATTCGAAGAATGGGGTATTATTGGCCTTCCATGATAGCAGATGCTGTGGATTACGCCAGAAGGTGTAAATCATGTCAGATTCATGCTGACTTTATTCACCAACCTTCTGAATTTTTACATCCTACAGCAGCTTCTTGGCCCTTCGAAGCTTGGGGTATGGATATCATTGGTCCGATTAACCCTCCTTCTGTTAAAGGACATCGGTTTATATTGGCTATAACTGATTACTTTTCTAAGTGGGCAGAAGCAATTTCCCTCACTGAAGTGAAAACATCTAATGTGATCAGCTTCATCAAGCACCATGTCATTTATCGTTTCGGGATTCCTCGACGGATAATTCATGACAATGGACCACAATTTGCCAGTCAGGCATTTTATCGGTTCTGTGATAAGAATCGAATTCAAAATTTGGCTTCTACGGCTTATAATCCAGCTGCTAATGGTTTAGCCGAAGCTTTCAACAAGACGATCATCAAACTTCTTAAAAAGTTTGTCTCTTCTAATAAACGTGATTGGAATGAGAAATTTGGAGAATGTTTATGGGCTTATCGAACAACGGTCCGAACTCCTACTGGTTTTACACCATTTTTATTAGTTTATGGATGTGAGGCTGTCCTTCCATTGGAAATTCAGATCCCATCTCTTCGAATAGCCATTGCTAATGAGCTTACTATAGAGAATAATGATCGCTTACGACTCCAAGAACTTGAAGGATTGGATGAAAAGCGTCTTCAAGCACAACAGCATATCGAGCTATATCAAGCCCGTATATCTCGAACTTTCAATCGTAAAGTTAAAGAGAGGGTATTCAAGGTTGGCGAGCTGGTATTGGCTGTTCGAAGACCGATGGTGATGACTCACAAAAGCAAAGGAAAATTCCAAGCAAAATGGGAAGGCCCTTATGTGATTGAGACTGTGTTTTCCAATGGCGCCTATCGGTTATCCAAGCCTAATGGAGATCTACTCATGATGCCGATCAATGGCAAATTTCTTAAGAAGTACTATGTATATAAAAAAAGACAGAATGAAAATAAAATCTCCTTTATTATTGTTTTCGTTCAGAACAAAGGATTAATGACGAAGACCACTGCCTTCCTTATTAAATACATAGTCGGCCAATGCATCAAAGGCATCATTGCTTGAGTTCACAAAGAACTTGCAGGCAGCCATCCTCAGTGTTTCTTCCTCAGGAGTTTTTCCTGGCTCTACTAAGAAAGCGAGAATGTCTTGTGGTGGCTTGGGTGTAGAAGAGCCTTCGCCTATTTTGGTTGGGTCTGACACAATTGACTCAATGGAGCGCGTCTCGATGACGTCCTCAACTTTCATGGAGACTTCATTCTTTTGCTGCACGTCCTTGGAAGACATTTCCGATAGAGGAATGGAAATAAAGAATAAAATGTTACAAAAAGTTCTCACATATTTAGAGGAGAGATCTATTAATGAACCGGTCTTAGAAATTGGAACAACTTTTCATTCCTGAAAAGACCTATCCATTCGTTACATCAGATTCATCCATTTTGTGGAATTGAATCGACTTTTTGTTTCCCCAAAAGAAACGCTGGTTCATTCATTCTTTCGTCGATATTGGCAATGACATCTGTCTTTTTATTCCCAAGCTACCAATGTTTGGTTAAGCTGATTATTTGTCTCTTTGGAGAGAAATTTTAATCTTCTATCTTACCAGTTGGTATAAAAAGTTGAATTTATTATTTATCATGTTCTCATGACCTCTGAATAAATATTAAAATCTGCTTGTATTTCATTATCTATCATGTCCATTTGACCTCTGCATAGATATTATCTAGTCTTCTTTGAGTTATTATGATCTATCATGTCCATATTACCTCTGATAGTATTGTATACTCTGAAAAAGAAAACGAGATTTCATTCATATCTATATTACCTCTGGTTAAGATACAAATTATTGAGTTTAGAAGACTTGTCATTTCCATTCTCAGTTTATAAAAGTCTATTACATTTCTTAGACTTTCTTACAAATCATAATAGAAATCTATTACATCTTGGATTTTTATTCTATACAACAACGATGACCTAATCTAGATCTATTTCTTCTTTGGATCTTCTTCATTGGATTCGTTGTTGGTGTCAATTTCTTGCTGTCTGAGCCTCAATAGCGACCAGAACAGTAGAAATTAACTCTGGTCTTCTCTCTGAGACGAGAGGAGAATCCCAGAGTATGGCAGCCCGAAGACGTGTTGCTGCCAATACAATTGGTGGAGAAATGGCGGCCTTTCAGAAGAGATAGGAATGTATCCAGCATTGGGATATGATTCCTAGTCATGCCGTGAAAGGAACTCTACTACCCAATTTCTTGGGATAGAGTTGACTCCACCATCCAACTTTCCGTGTATAAAGGCTCTTCCTACCATCTGAGGAAGACCCTTTTATCCCACGAAAAGTTCTGAGTTGTTTGATCTGCGCGTCAAAAGCGCATGAGCTCCCTGATGTTGATGTCAGAATAATGCTCCTCACAGCATCCAAGTCGCCAATACCGGTTCTGGAAAAGTTCTTCAGCCAAGCTTCTGCAGAAAACAACAGAGAAATTTTTTCAACAGAAGTATCATCAGCCACATACTGGCCAATTAAAAAGCGTTGCTTGTGCACCTTATTCAACAAGGCATTTTTACGCCTGTGATTCATGTGCATCTTATTTACAATGCTTTTTATGCCAGCGTTGCTTGTGCACTTTATTCAACAAGGCCTTTTTACGCCCGTGTTTCATGTGCATCTTATCTAAAAGGCTTTGCACCTGTGTTTTATGTGCTCCATATCTGTCAAATATTTGTGCTCATTTTCAACAGGCGTGCCTTATCTATTAAAGATAGACATCTGTTTTCAACAAAAATCTCAAAGGAAGACAATTGTTTTATGAATCAAACTTACCATCAAGATCAGATGGTTTGGCTTTAAGAGTGGTTGAATCAACGTCTGATGACTGAGCGTGCAAAGCAACGACATCGAAAAGCATCATCATTATCAATCTCTTGTTGGAGAATGAAATCTTACAAATAGCTATCTTCGGAGAAAAAGAATGAGAATGCATAAAATATTCTTTAACTCAGCTATTTATAAAGGGTCGAAGAAACGGTTGGCGTGAGTTTATTTCGGGAAAGATCCTAATAAAAGGCACTCGTGACCACAGGACAGTTGCCACGTGTTAGTTTGTTTCTCTTGGGAATGAACAACCATAGATACAGTCAAAAAAGGCGTGGAACAATTCAACATACCAATGCACTACACGAATAAAGATGAAATCAATTTTAAGATTTTTATTTTTATAAAAAAAGGGGGGAGTAGGCCCCTACAGATAAGTTGAAGTGTCAAGACACTTCTACATAAAATATTACTATTTTTTCTCTCTTTCGTTGGGCTGACAAAGGGAGGCACCTAATTCGCGTATGTTGTGGATCCCAGAACGACGCATCAGATTGAGGAATGCTTCTGCATCACCTGATCCTTTGTACGCAGTTGAGGGGCCACCATTTATACGATCGAAGATCGCTGGAGTCAGTCCAAAGCACTCTACAAAGTTACGTGCTCGCTCGATCTCCGTCTCTGTGTCAATCCTAGAGCTTGGAGCCTTTTCTTTGTCCGTCTCTTTCTTTGATGCCATGACAGTATGAGAATGAAAAGTAAGAATGAAGAACTTCTCCTGTTTTCAAGAGAAAATTCATTATGACGGTTGAGTATTGACCGGCACCATTTTTCATGTTCAAAGTATTTCGAAATTCTTGAAGTATGTTTCAAATTCCGAAAACTTTGAAGGGGGTCTTGTAGGAGCGTAAAAAGTACCTCATAAATCAAGTCAAAGAAAGAGAGCTCTACACTCAACCAGGCTACTTTATGCCAGGGTTATTTTGTATTAAGCTTTACGCTAGCTACTCTGTACGCTGGCTATCCTTTACGCTAGCTACTCTGTACGCTGGCTACCCTTTACGCTAGCTGCTTTACGATGGAAATGACTGTCAGATCATGCATTTAATGCATCTGACATAATGATTTATTGACAGCATATAAACGAAGAATTCAAAGAGATTTGATTTACACAGAAATCGATATTGTCGTTTAGTGCAAAATAGGCCACTTTACGATCAATAAAATTACTTCTTTTTATGCACGATAGTTATGTGAGTTTTTACGCTCAAAACTATTGTGAGTGTAAAGTCTATTTGAGCTACTTTACGCTCAAGGCTATTTTAGCCACTTTACGCTGGAAAGTTTATTTGGGCTGTTTTTACGCCAATTTGCCACTTTACGCTCAATATATGTTTCGGGTCATTTTTACGCCCGATTCTTTCTGGCTACATGAGAATGTGGTTTGTCCACGTGGCTTTCATGCCACACTTATTGAAGAACGTGTGTAAGTGCTTCCTATTTTTGTTGATATAATGGGACATGTGTCAACGTATGTAGAGGGTAACTTCCAACGTGGGTGACAGTTGCCAGCGTAAAAACTCAAATGTGTTGCTTTTTACGCCCAAGGAGTCATGTCTATAAATAGACTTATTTTACACATCAAAAGGATCAGGCACAGAGAGACATGAGAGAATACACAGAGATCAGAGCCCAGAGACTTTGATTTTTTGGAGCATTCTTCTTCAACCTTTCTTCCAGAACAGAGTGAAGCAAAGCAGGAAAGCATTCGGCCTCGCCATCAGTGCCTAAGTGCGTCGATACCTTTCTGGTGACTTAGTTCTTCCAACAGTTCATCTTCTAGCAGTGATCTTCATCATCATCGTATGGTCCAAGGAACAAAGTGATCGCCTTCAGATCAGACTTCCATAGCAATACTTCCCAGAATATTTGTACTCTTTTGTACTCTTTCAAGTTTTATTTTCAAAAGCCGATTTTAGGCATTTTGTTAAGTGAAACACCCACCAATGTGGCAGCCGACCACCCACACCCAAAATAAAAGAAACAGTAGTAGCAGCTAAAAGCTTGGCCGACCCCCCTTTAAGCAAAAGTGGCAGCAACTCTTGGCCGAACCCCCTCCTTCCACATATATATATATAGTTATATATATGTTATAAAACCATAATCCTTAATTATTTCTCCTCCTCCACTCTCCTTCCTTCCTTCCTCCTCTTATCTCTGTCCCCGTACCTCTCTCCGGCGAGCAGGCTAGCAGCAGCAGTCCTGCCTCCCGATCGTCACGATGACAACAACAATAACAGTTTTCCACTTTAAGGTATCCCACTTCCCCGATCGATATCTCCCTCATCTTAAATCCGTTTTTAGATCCGTAAATTCGTGTCGAAAGCCCACATGACCCTCTTTGAGATCCCCCAGGCAGATTTTGACATGGCAATCTAACTTGCTCAAAAAATCAAGACGAAGTTGGAGAAAAACTACTTTTCTGGAATATTAAAAAATTGTTTCAAAATACCAACTTGTCGGCCACTTTTCTCGCTGTCCATTAAACTTTCTTAGAAACTAATTAAAGGCAGAGAATAACAACATAACCGAGATTGTAATGCATCTTCTGAATTCACTTTTCATCTAGTGTGTAAAAAGTTACACGTTGTTAAAGTTTTACGAAAAATTATAAATTCTGTTTTCAAAAAGTGGAAAAACACCCGATACGGCGTGCGCCCGACAAACCGGGCGACGTGATCGCGAACTATACGTATCGAAAGGCGCGTATAGATGTTGTCGACGTGTGGGAACTGACGGAACCCGATTTCGTTGCATATGCGCGACGAAATCAGTACGTATCCGTCGAGATACCCCCGTATCGACCCTTTGCAAATTAAGTCACAACTTTGTGTACACTCATCAAATCGCGACGAAACTTGCACCATTGGACTCGAAATATTTTTCTGGTCCTGTGAGCCAAGTTTGGTTCAATTCTGAGAAGGTTGATCGGGACGCCATTTTAGCGGGCCCACAATCCCACTCAACGGGCGATTTTGTGCACGGCTTATCGAAATCCAAAATTGGACATACCGTTGGGTTTGTCTCATCAAAACAAATATATAGACATATAGTTTGACAACTTTAAAGACCGTAGATATTGGCACGTATTTCGGTACAAGCGGGTCCAACGGTGGACATCGTTTTGACCCGAAATTACGAAATTGCCCCTGTTCCAGAATTTAACTTTTGGACAGGCATTTCCTAGGCATATCTTTTATTCCAAACTCATTCGTGATGTTTGTTGCAGCATCCGGAGTCATCTGCGGGATTTGGCTTTTCTTGCTTTGTTTATTTGTCGGTTCGAGCTACTGGATTATTCTCTTTTGCACATAACCTCAGACAAGATACCTTGCCTTATTTACTGTTATAATTTATGCACCTTTATTTATTTATTTACTATATATTTATTATCTGTTCTTAGTTGGATCCATTACTTGTTATTTTTAGTTCACTTTATTTTGCTTTCAGTTATTTTTCTTTCTTATTTTTTGCATATGGACCTAGTCTTAGCGAACTACCTTCTGTTAGTGACTTTGGGAGGGAGAAGACAGTTAAATATATGGGCTACTTCAAATCCAATAACTGTAGTAACTGCGTACTACGGTGGTCGAGTCGCGAGGGTCACTAGCCTCGAGCTATATGGACTGATGGGTCACGTGGGCCGCTAGCCTCGAGTTATGCCAACTGATAGTATTGGTACTTGATGTGTGTGTGTTGTGAGTTATTACCGTGTCCTGGGGGAGTCAGCCTTCACCTGCCCATACATCGACATGTCTTCTAAATTGCCTACTAGAAAGGTTAGGAGACCTTAGCAAATTTTATGTTTCAATCATGACATAAAAAAATGTCACATCGTGGAGTAGTATGTTATCCCTTGTCCTTGTTTGGTTGTAGGGGTAGCCTACTGTTTCGATGATGGAATATTGAGCCGTGTTATGACATAAAAAAATTATATGTTTTAATGATTAGTAATTTGTAGAGTAGGATACTACCAAGGAAAGTTTTAATCTTGAGATTTCTAGATAGTAAACTCCATAGGATTGATACTGCAGGAAGGAAAAGAAAAATAAAATAATATAGCTAGAATATTTATACGCTTGATTTAAGAAATTGATTAGCTTTTTGAGATTTGAAATTTATGATTTATTGGATTATAGTTATACACCTTTGAACAGCTATAAATTGAGTTTGAAAATGATCTTAGATTTCGAATATGGTTGTAGAAATTATTTAAATTTGTGTCGTACAACTTGCGATTTTCGTGTTTAGTAGATTCTGAATTTTAACTGGAAGTAATGATGGTGAATTTTGGTTTAAAATATTTGAAAGTTCTGAAAATGATTTTTGAGAATTTTTTTTTTTATTTTAAATGGTGTCCTATGATTGAGGATTTACAAATCTATTTAGATTTTTGGTAAAAAAAAGATTTTGACTGATAAGATTATTTGAAAATTTAGATTAATGAGGGATTGCTAATATTAAAATTTTTGGGAGAATTTCGAAGGATGTGATGGAAAGTTATTTTGATTGATTAAAGGAAGTTGCCATTTAAAAGTTGTGATTTTGTTGGAATAACTTAGCATGAATAGAAGTTAAAATTGATGAGGGCATTGAGCTTAATTTTTGAGATTACTTTTTATATGCTAAGAGTTTTATTATGAGTTATTTGAAAATTTTAGAGTATTAAATTTTTGATTGATTGTGAAATTTTTATGGATTCGTAAATTATGAACTCTTGAGTTAAATAGTTGAATTTAAACGTTAATTTTGGAAAATGTTAGTGGTAACGTGATAAAGTTTGCTTTGAGATTTATGAAAGTGATTTAATTTTAGTCATGATTAAATTGAACGACTTGCAGTGAATACAAATTTTGGGTGGTTATTTTTGAAAATTTTATTTAGAGACTTTTGGAGGAAGCTTGAGTTAAAATTTTAATAGAAGGCCATCAAGATAGCTCTAATAAGATAGATGTACTCCACACTAATTGCCATATCACTCATGACCATGATAGTAGTATGTACACAAGTGTTGTTAGTCATCTACCAAACTATGCGACGGTACCCCAATCTTGACTTACTCGACCTTTCCTCGTGACCTACTAACCGTTTGCAGATTGAATAATGAATTGATCGCTCCTTGACAGTATTCATCTAGGAGACTATCTTCTCTCCGAAATTGTGTTCCTAAATTATTTTTACTGGATTCTTTAATTAATTTTATTTCATGCTTTAACTTGATCTTTTTTATTTTTGTGTATTAATTATCACCTCGTGAACTCCCACTTTCTATTTTTGATCTTTTGGCGTCCCTTACCGTGACTTGGATAGTTGGAGTACAACACTAGACTTTTTCTTTCAACAAATTTTATATGTAAGACCTAGACGAGCCCACATTCCTGTAGACATATCATGTCCCACCAAAACCCATCCCCTTGTACTCTATTTCTTGATATGACCTTATGGTCAAAATGGCCAAACTATAACCTTTACCATTATACCGATATATTTTTGACAACGGATAGGGATTCCATCTCGACTAAATTCTTTCGACCGATATATGATTTTGTTCTACTTAATTCCTTAAATGCTTAAATTTGTGCTTTATCTTGATTGCTTAACCCATTGTCCCATCACACTACTAGCTTAACTCTTTAAGTTGGATAAATACCTCACCACCTAACAAACCTTTTTCTTGTGAACCACGTTGGTAAGTTCACTTAGACTATAATTTCAGAGGACCCTAACTTAGCTAGTCAACCAAGCCAACTGCACAGGCCTAAACTTCGGACGGAAATTAGATTTTAAAAGATCCTGGACTATTTAATTTCCTTCATCAGTACCTCCATTGCTTATATTTTGACTATCTCATGCTGCTAATGTAGCTTCAATTTTGCAAGCTTATTTCGTATTCAAGCTTGATCATGACATATTTTATTGGGTGCACCCACTAACATATTGTCTAATCAGAGCCGGTACATAATGGTCTGATCAACCTATTGCACTTTGGTTCGCTTTTCATATATTATTCTACGTGGATGGAGACATAGTAAACTTGCCCTAGAGTCTCATCCGCGACAGCGTTGACAACTCTCGTTTGAATTATTTCCGTCGCCTATGAACCATGTATTCGTACTCGATAGCATCGTCCTTGAACTCTCTATTGCTTTTTACTTTACTTATATTAGAAAGACCAGACACTGTACATGATAGATAGATGCAAGATATCACCTTTAGTTTTCCTATCAGTTATTTCAATACGAATTTAGATAGCCACCGACCAACTCATGTGGCTATATCCTCGCCTTTAACTACTCTTCATATTCCTCAACCCCATCAACCTTATTAATCCTAAATTTCGAGGACAAAATTCTTGTAAGTTGGGTAGGATGTAAAACCCTTTTTTTAATTATTATTTTTATTATTTTATTAGACTTAAAACTGAATTTATACAATTTATGGTTTTTGTTAATTATTAATGTGTTACAAATGGTACAAAATAATTTTTGGACCCGAATAAGGGTGTGCGGTATAAGTTTACCCATTGGGACGATAATTTATTATTATTAAAGTTATTTTGTGGAGATTTATTAAACATGGTTATTCTATTAAGATATTATTATTATTTTGAGTTGATTTATTGTGAATTGAAACTATATATATGTAGATGCGATTAAATATATTAAATATTTGGATAGATAACAATTAAATTGGTATTTAGATTTTTAAATAGATTTATGGTGGAATTGTATGGGTATATGCTCACGAAACCACCATTTGATATTCTTATTATTTTATTTTTAATTAATGTTATTTATGGGGATAAATTCAATATTTACTTTTACTACTTATTAATATTGAGATTTGATTGTCAAATTTTTTTTATATAAAGTTGTACATATATTTAAATACATTAATGATATGGATAGATAATATTAAAATTTTAGAAGATTTTGTATATATATATATATATATATATATATATATATAAAAGATTTGATAAGAAAGAAGAAAAAAAAATAAAAAAATATAAAACACATGTGGTGGTCGGCCCCACCAATGTGGCAGCCGACCACCCACACCCCAAATAAAAGAAATAACAGTAGCAGCTAAAAGCTTGGCCGTCCCCCTCCCCCTTTAAGCAAAAGTGGCAGCAACTCTTGGCCGAACCCCCTCCTTCCACACACACACACACACACACACACACACACACACACACACACATATATATATATATATATATATATATATATTATATATATATATATATATATATATATATATATATATATATATATATATATATATATATAGTTATATATATGTTATAAAACCCTAATCCTTAATTATTTCTCCTCCTCCACTCTCCATCCTTCCTTCCTTCCTCCTCTCACCTCTGTCCCCGTACCTCTCTCCGGCGAGTAGGCCAGCAGCAGCAGTCCCGCCTCCCGGTCGTCACGATGACAACAACAATAACAGTTTTCCACTTTAAGGTATCCCACTTCCCCGATCGATATCTCCCTCATCTTAAATCCATTTTTAGATCCGTAAATTCGTGTAGAAAGCCCACATGACCCTCTTCGAGATCCCCTAGGTGGATTTCGACATGGCAATCTAACTTGCTCGAAAAATCAAGGCGAAGTTGGAGAAAAACCACTTTTCTGGAATATTAAAAAACTGTTTCAAAATACCAACTTATCGGCCACTTTTCTCGCTGTCCATTAAACTTTCTTAGAAACTAATTAAAGGCAGAGAATAAAAACATAACTGAGATTGTAACGCACCTTCTGAATTCACTTTTCATCTAGTGTGTAAAAAGTTACACGTTGTTATAGTTTTACGAAAAATTGTAAATTCTGTTTTCAAAAAGTGGAAAAACACCTGATACGGCATGCGCCCCGACAAACCGGGCGACATGGTCGCGCACTATACGCATCAAAAGGCGTGTATGGATGTTGTCGACGTGTGGGAACTGACGGAATCCGATTTCGTTGCATATGCACGACGAAATCGGTGCGTATCCGTCGAAATACCCCCGTATCGACCCTTTGCAAATTAAGTCACAACTTTGTGTACACTCATCAAATCACGACGAAACTTGCACCATTGGACTCGAAATATTTTTCTGGTCCTGTGAGCCAAGTTTGGTTCAATTCTGAGAAGGTTGATCAGGACGCCATTTTAGCGGGCCCACAATCCCACTCAACGGGCGATTTTGTGCACGGCTCATCGAAATCCAAAATTGGACATACCGTTTGGTTCGTCTCATCAAAACAAATATATAGACATATATTTTGATGACTTTAGAGACTGTAGATATTGGCACGCATTTCGGTGCAAACGGGTCCAACGGTGGACATCGTTTTGACCCGAAATTACGAAATTGCCCCTATTCCAGAATTTAACTTTTGGACAGGCGTTTCCTAGGCATATCTTTTATTTCAAACTCGTTCGTGATGTTTGTTGCAGCATCCGGAGTCATCTGCGAGATTTGGCTTTTCTTGTTTTGTTTATTTGTCGGTTCGAGCTACTGGATTATTCTCTTTTGCACATAACCTCAGGCAAGATACCTTGCCTTATTTACTGTTATAATTTATGCACCTATATTTATTTATTTACTGTATATTTATTATCTGTTCTTAGTTGGATCCATTACTTGTTATTTTTAGTTCACTTTATTTTGCTTTCAGTTATTTTTTCTTTCTTATTTTTTGCATATGGACCTAGTCTTAGCGAACTACCTTATATTAGTGACCTTGGGAGGGAGAAGACAGTTAAATGTATGGGCTACCCCAAAACCAACAACTGTAGTAACTGCGTACTACGGTGGTCGAGTCGCGAGGGTCACTAGCCTCGAGCTATGTGGACTGATGGGTCACGTGGGCCGCTAGCCTCGAGTTATGCCGGCTGATAGTATTGGTACTTGACGTGTGTGTGTTGTGAGTTATAACCGTATCCTGGGGGAGTCAGCTTTCACCTGCCCATACATCGATATGTCTTCTAAATTGCCTACTAGAAAGGTTAGGAGACCTTAGCAAATTTTATGTTTCAATCATGGCATGAAAAAATGTCACATCGCGGAGTAGTATGTTACCCCTTGTCCTTGTTTGGTTGTAGGGGTAGCCTACTGTTTTGATGATGGAATATTGAGCCGTGTTATGATTTGGACACTTACTTTAACTTTATTTTATGGTGCATTTATATTCAGTTCATATGGCATATTCTTCATGTATCTTGTTACGTCCCTCTGAGGACCTGGTTATCTCTCCAGGTGTGTGCTTCTGTGATATTGCAGGTGTTCTAGCCGAGGCTGTGATCTTCTCTATCCTTTCGAAGATGATTATACTTGGCTCGTCTTGTTATTTCCTCTATTCCTTCTTGTATATTTCTTTCTTTTGAGATAGTTGGTAGTAGATTTGTCTCCGTCCAACTGCATGTATAAACAACAAATTTCATAGTTGGTTTATATTATTATTCTCTTATTTATGGATGAGATTAGATTACTCTTGGTTTACTGCATTTTACAGCTTATGTATACATACGAATTTCCTGATATTGGAGTATACTTCGTATGTATGCAGCTGGCATGGATACGTACCTAGTCCTAAGTATTTTGGGACTGGAGCGTTATATGTTTTTGTGGTGGCCCATGCAGGTCAGTTTGTCACTTCGGTTACGTAATTGTACCGATGTGAGCCTACAACATAGGATTAGAATCTAGGAATCTCATCCATACAGCTTGACCTCTTTTCTTGGCTTCAAATTCTGAACTCTTGTTCGACCTCCTTGAATTGCATCTTGCTTGATTCCTTTCTACCGTTGATTCCTATTTTCGTGCTTAGAGTCAACTAGGAAGATGACTACACTAGTATATACTCATAGGTCAAACACATGGCTAAAATGGTCATATTGGCAATTGGAATACATTTAATACACTAATTGAGTTAAAAAGGTTTTTTTTAAAATGTGATTTAATGATTAGTAATTTGTAGAGTAGGATACTACCAAGAAAAGTTTTAATCTTGAGATTTCTAGATAGTAAACACCATAGGATTGATACTGCGGGAAGGAAAAGAAATATAAAATAATATAGCTAGAATCTTTATACCCTTGATTTAAGAAATTGATTGGCTTTTTGAGATTTGACATTTATGATTTATTGGATTATAGTTATACACCTTTGAACAACTATAAATTGAGTTTGAAAATGATCTTAGATTTCGAATATAGTTTTAGAAATTATTTAAATTTGCGTCGTACAACTTGCGATTTTCGTGTTTAGTAAATTCTGAATTTTAAGTGGAAGTAATGATGGTGAATTTTGGTTTAAAATATTTGAAAGTTATGAAAACGATTTTTGAGAATTGTTTTTATTTTAAATAGTGTCCTATGATTGAGGATTTACAAATCTATTTAGATTTTTGGTAAAAAAAAAGATTTTGACTGATAAGATTATTTGAAAATTTAGTTTAATGAGGTATTGCTAATATTAAAATTTTTGGGAGAATTTCGAAGGATGTGATGAAAAGTTATTTTAATTGATTAAAGGAAGTTACCATTTAAAAGTTGTGATTTTGTTGGAATAACTTAGCATGAATAGAAGTTAAAATTGATGAGAGCATTAAGCTTAATTTTTGAGATTACTTTTAATATGCTAAGAGTTTTATTATGAGTTATTTGAAAATTTTAGAGTGTTAAATTTTTGATTGATTGTAAAATTTTTATGGATTCGTAAATTATGAACTCTTGAGTTAAATAGTTGAATTTAAACGTTAATTTTGGAAAAGGTTAGTGGTAACGTGATAAAGTTTGCTTTGAGATTTATGAAAGTAATTTAATTTTGGTCATGATTAAATTGAACGACTTGCAGTGAATACAAATTTTGGGTGGTTATTTTTGAAAATTTTATTTAGAGACTTTTGGAGGAAGCTTGAGTTAAAATTTTAATAGAAGGCCATCAAGATAGCTCTAATAAGATAGATGTACTCCACACTAATTGCCATATCACTCATGACCATGATTGTAGTATGTACACAAGTGTTGTTAGTCATCTACTAAACTATGCGACGGTACCCCAATCTTGACTTACTCGACCTTTCCTCGTGACCTACTAACCGTTTGTAGATTGAATAATGAATTGATCGCTCTTTGAAGGTCACATCCATTCTTCGAAGAACTAATGAGGAACGTAATACTTCTGACGATTGTAGGGTGTGAAAATTATGACACGCTGACATAAGACTCAGCCCAAGTCATACGCTCAAGGCCATACGCTCAGTAAAAGCCATACGCTAAAGGCCATACGCTCAGTCAAAGCCATACGCTCAAGGCCATACGCTCAGCCAAGGCCATACGCTCATCTAAAGGCCGTACACTCAGTGAATATTTTAATATTTCTTGAGATGACAGCACAACATGTATTTAATAAAGGATGAATCTGACACTTTGTCTTTCGTGTAAAGACAGCTGCCCCATGAAGATTAGCCGTCGTATAGGTTTTCGAGAAAAGATTTTGTCTCTTACGAGGACAGCTCAGCAGCCATCATAAATAAAGAGCCATTATTACTGTCATTTCTGACAGTCTGTCAGCCATCATATCTACAGCACGACGCTCAAGAAATATTTGTCAGTATTTGAAGATATGGCGTGTTTGAGAAGATTGAGAATAGCCACGTGTCTACTCCCTCAATCCACACGGCTTCTTCCCATCCAAATGAGCGTATGGACCTCATACGACTCCTTGCCATCTAAGTGAGCGTATGGACCCCATACGACTCCTTGCTTAGTGAGCGTATGGACCCTATACGACTCCTTGCTTAGTGAGCGTATGGACCCCATACGACTCCTTGCTTAGTGAGCGTATGGACCCTATACGACTCCTTGCCATCCAAGTGAGCGTATGGACTCCATACGACTCCTTCCCAGCCAAGTGAGCGTATGGACCCCATACGACTCCTTCCCAATCAAGTAAGCGTATCAGCTTTATTTATATGATCCAAGTTAGCGTATGCAAGACATGTGCCTTCAAAAGCTAGCGTATGACTCTTCTTCAAAGACAGCGTATCACAGCAAAGGCATCCAGGACGACTTTCAATGTACAGTCAACACACGTTCTCACGTGTCCTGTATTCAGTTACTCAGTTATTCAGAAGTTATGCAACGTAGCATCCATGCCACCAATCTCTCCTAGATATATTCTACTACTCTCAACTGCACTCCAACGTGTCTTCACCAGAATTCGCCACGCGTCCCTGCAGTTATGCACACGTCAAGTAACTGACTGAGCGTATGCTTCAGAACAGTTATCCAGAACTCTATAAAAGAGAGTTTCTTCATCTTCATCAGGACTACAGTCAATTTCAGAGAGAACAGAGAGATTGCCCAGTTGCTGTCCAAGTTCTTCGAAGTTCGAGTTTTCTTCATCGCATCGTCCAAGGGATAAAGTAATCGTCTTCTAGATTAGATTCCTACAGTTGTAATTTTCTCAGATACAAAATAAATAAAGTGAATTTATTTATGGAAAACAATGATACCCTCACACAAAACCATGCTACTGCCACGACATCTAACCCCCAAGGCCAGGATCCAAGTAATGACAAAGATGCTCAGGCATTGGAGGACAACAATCACGCTAACTTGCCGAACATCGAACCACCTATTCTTCCAGATCCTATCAATATCACTAATGATGCACGAAGTCCAGTACATGATTTGACATCTGCGCCAATTGGGTCATCTGAGCCAATAGGAATTGTGCCTATAGCGACAGATATAGAAATGGTGGTTACTGCCATTAATATTGCTCAGGTGGTTGATGTCGTCACCAACCAAAACCCTGATGATGGATGCACTATCGAGGAGGGCGAGCTGATTGATGAACAGACGGATGTAGGGGAATAACAACTCCCTCTTGACAACATTGGCAGCTGGGCGGATGAAGTCGAACGTGCTCCGGACGACAGACACGCCAAGGAACTTGAGGCGGGCGACGGGCGTTCGGTTGACAGCCGATCAGAAGTCGGGCGTCTTCAGCACACCGAAGCTTCCCAAAAGAAGAGGAAATCACAGAAGGCGGGGGCGCCTTCCGATCGAGTCACGCGATAATCCGCAAACTCCGCACTCACTGGTAAAACCAAGTCTTCCTCTAATGTTTAACACGCTCATATGGAATGTTCGTGGCATAGCAAATCAAATGACTCTGAAAAGGATCAAGTCTTTGGTGAGAATTCACAAGATAGTTTTCATTGGCATCATCGAACCTAAAGTTGATAGCAGTCAACTACTTCATAACCAGTTAAAGCTGGGTTTCTCGCAGGCTTTCTCTAATGAGCGGGGGAACATTTGGGTCATGGCCAAATCAAATTGTGATATTAACCTTCATGACTCATTTGATCAAGCATTGACTGTTTCTCTTTATCATCATATGCTTCCTGCACCCGCATATTTTACTACTGTTCATGGTGATAACACAAAGGAAGGCCGTCGTTCATGGGATAGACTCACACAGTTGCAGTCTTCTCTCCAATCTCCATGGTCCATAGGGGGTGATTTTAATGCCATTCTGAGGTCGGGGGAGAAAATTGGAGGTCGGCCTCCTGATCATCTTTCAATTGAAAAGTTTATGAACTTTATGCTGGTTACTGGCCTGGTTGAGCTCCAATACTCTGGTAATTGTTTCACTTGGATCAAATCGAAGCAGGATGGTCGTCGGGGATCTCGATTGGACCGAGTCTTGGTTGATAATGCCTGGTTAGATTTGGCGCCTTTATTTTCAGTCGAGCATCTCAATCGAGCTGAATCAGACCATGCACCATTACTTACCAAATTTAAATCCAACGCGGCAGTGGACAGAAAGCAATTCAGATTTCTTGATTTTTGGGTAAAACATGAAGAGTTCAGGCCTTTGATTCAACAAGCTTGGTCCTCAGTTGATCATCGGCTTGGGATTACTCGATTAGCTCTCCGGCTTGATGCTTGCAGAAAGTTCTTATCTACTTGGAGTCGGAACACGTATGGAGATATATTTCAGGAAGTCAAACAAGCAGAGGATGATGTATTGGCTGTAGAAATATATCATGAGTAGCATAACACAGCAGTGAGTCGTCAACAGTTGGCCAAGGTTACTGCAACACTAAAACAACGAGTTAGTATAGAAGAAGCTTATTGGAAGCAAAAATCCAGGATGAAATGGGATCTAGAAGGAGACAAAAATACTACCTATTTCCATGGATGTGTGACTAATCGGAAGCGTTCACTTCAGATCCATTCTATCACTACAGATGATGGGACTATTTTGCAAGACAAACTTATGATTCATGCTTATGCCAAAGACTCTACTCTAAACTATATCAAAGAAGAGATATCCAGGAGGAGAATGAGTTATTAGTGAACATTCTTTCTGTGGTGACGGCTGAGGAGAATGACATGCTGATTGCGTCTCCTTCCACTGACGAGATTCTTGAAGCTCTTAAGTCGCTTGATCAACATAGCATGCCTGGTCTGGATGGGTTTACTCCGCTTTTCTTCATTGCATGTTGGGACATTATTTGCAAGGACATGACTGAGGCAGTGGGACTTTTTGTTGATGGATTTGCACTGCCCCATTCTATCACTAATACTTCATTGGTCTTGATCCCGAAGGTGAAACAGCCTAAATATTTTGGAGATTATCGGCCTATTAGCTTGTGCTCTATGATGAACAAGATAATATCTAAACTATTATCCCGTCGTCTAGCTCCTTTACTGCCCCGACTTATATCTTCTGAACAAAGCGGTTTTGTTCAAGGTAGAGAGATTGTAGATAATATACTACTTGCTCAGGAGATGATGGCTAGAATGAACAAGAAACACAGAGGCGGGAATGTAGCTATCAAGCTAGATATGATGAAAATATGACAGGGTAGATTGGAGATTTCTGTTGAAGGTGCTTCGTAAATTTGGTTTTCACAACAAATGGGTGGATATGATGCTTCGGATTGTTAACAATGTATGGTATGCACCATTGATCAATGGCGAGTCGACTGAATATTTTCAGGCTTTTCGAGGAGTTCGACAGGGAGATCCTCTCTCCCCGGTATTGTTCATCATCGCGGCGGAGGTTCTCTCGCGCAGTCTGAAGCAACTGCCCGAGACGGATAGCTTTACATCATTCATCTCTCCTCGCGGTTGTCCACCAATTACTCATTTGGCTTATGCAGATTATATACTTCTATTCTCAACTGGGGATCTTCGGTCCATTTCTAAAATCACTGATTTACTATCGAGGTATGAGGCGGTCTCGGGACAACTTATAAATAAGGCAAAGTCTTCTATTTTCATGTCGAAGAACGTCCTTCAGGAACGTGGTTCAGAGCTGGCTTATAGAACGGGTTTTAGCATCGGCTCTCCGCCGTTTACATATCTCGGGTGCCCTCTTATGGCAGGCCAACGTAATGGTGGTATGTATGAGGAGCTACTCAAACGCATTCGGAGTAAGTTAGAAGGTTGGCACAACAAAATACTCTCTCCAGGTGGTAAGCTTGTGTTGATCAAGTCTGTTTTAACGTCTATTCCTGTGTACACGTTAGCGGCTTATAATCCTCCTCTTGCAGTACTGCATCGAATAGATAGCATGTTCTCGAGCTTTTTCTGGGGAGCTCAAGATGGTGTAGCTAAAAGAACCTGGCTTGGATGGGATAGGATTGCTTGAACTAAACATGAGGGAGGTCTGGGTATTAAACGACTGGAGGAGATGATGCATGCTTTTACAATAAAGCTATGGTGGAAATTTCTGACTCAAGACAGCTTATGGAC
Source organism: Iris pallida (assembly GCA_029216955.1). NCBI lineage: Eukaryota > Viridiplantae > Streptophyta > Magnoliopsida > Asparagales > Iridaceae > Iris > Iris pallida. The sequence continues at coordinate 4,197,319 of JANAVB010020797.1, forward strand.
CAAATTCTTCAATGCCAAGTATTGCTCGATCACTAATCCTTTGGATGTTGCTCTTACTTCTAATGCTTTCCATGTTTGGAAGAGATTAATATCGAGTAGAGATATGGCTTATCAAAATATCATACAAGTTAATGACATATGGAGTTGGGGGGATACGTAGTCGGGAAAATTCATGCTGTCATCTGCTTGGGATATTTCAAGGGTACATCGGCCTATATTACCAGACTTCACTCACATTTGGAGTACTTGTATCCATGTTAAATGGTCGGTGCTTCTCTGGAGAATCCTGCACAACAAACTACCAACTGATGACAACATTGCACGGCTTGGATATAGCCTTGCTTCGAAGTGTCATTGCTGTTCTAGCAGCAAACCTGAATCATTAGAGCATTTGCTGCATTAGAGCGATCTGGCTAAGGGGGTGTGGGGAGCTGTTCAACCAATATACAACGTTAGGTCTCGTGGTCGGACACTACTTGAACGTCTACGTGAATGGTGGAAGAAAAAGAACAAACACAAGAAGGGGATTATAACTGGGGCAGTTCTTTGGGTGCTCTGGAAAGATAGAAACAAATGGAGGTATGAGAATCACTCATATACAATTGACAAGCTGGTTACAGAAGTTCATAGGCAAGTTGGGAAGGCTATTGTCAAATGTAGACACGTTTAGTGTCCTTTTGTACTGTTTTTTGCTCATGATCAATAAAGTCCTAGTTTCTTGAATATATATATATATATATATATATATATATATATATATATATATATATAAGATTTGATAAGAAAGAAGAAAAAAAGAAAAAAAAAGAAAAAAATATAAAACACATGTGGTGGTCGGCCCCACCAATGTGGCAGCCGACCACCCACACCCCAAATAAAAGAAACAGCAGTAGCAGCTAAAAGCTTGGCCGACCCCCCCTTTAAGCAAAAGTGGCAGCAACTCTTGGCCGAACCCCCTCCTTCCACATATATATATATATATATAATATATATATATATATATATATATATATATATATATATATATTTTTATATATATATATATATATATATATATATATATATATATATATATATATATATGTTATAAAACCCTAATCCTTAATTATTTCTCCTCCTCCACTCTCCTTCCTTCCTTCCTTCCTCCTCTCACCTCTGTCCCCATACCTCTCTCCGGCGAGCAGGCCAGCAGCAGCAGTCCCGCCTCCCGGTCGTCACGATGACAATAACAACAACAGTTTTCCACTTTAAGGTATCCCACTTCCCCGATCGATATCTCCCTCATCTTAAATTCATTTTTAGATCCGTAAATTCGTGTAGAAAGCCCACATGACCCTCTTCGAGATCCCAGGTGGATTTCGACATGGCCATCTAACTTGCTCGAAAAATTGAGGCAAAGTTGGAGAAAAATCACTTTTCTGGAATATTAAAAAACTGTTTCAAAATACCAACTTGTCGGCCACTTTTCTCGCTGTCTATTAAACTTTCTTAGAAACTAATTGAAGGCAGAGAATAACAACATAACCGAGATTGTAACACACCTTCTGAATTCACTTTTTATCTAGTGTGTAAAAAATTACATGTTAAAGTTTTAGGAAAAATTGTAAATTCTGTTTTCAAAAAGTGGAAAAAACACCCGATACGGCGTGCACCCCGACAAACCGGACGACATGGTCGTGCACTATATGCATCGAAAGGCGCGTATGGATGTTGTCGACGTGTGGGAACTGACGGGACCCGATTTTGTTGCATATGCGCGACGAAATCAGTGCGTATCCGTCGAGATACCCCCGTATCGACCCTTTGCAAATTAAGTCACAACTATGTGTACACTTATCAAATCACGACGAAACTTGCACCATTGGACTCGAAATATTTTTTTGGTCCTGTGAGCCAAGTTTGGTTCAATTCTGAGAAGGTTAATCGGGATGCCATTTTAGTGGGCCCACAATCCCACTCAACGGGCGATTTTGTGTACGACTCATCGAAATCCAAAATTAGACATATCGTTGGGTTCATCTCATCAAAACAAATTTGTAGACATGTAGTTTGACGACTTTAGAGATCGTAGATATTGGCACATATTTCGATGTAAAGCGAATCCAACGGTGGACATCATTTTGATCCGAAATTACGAAATTGCTCCTGTTCCAGAATTTAACTTTTGGACATGTGTTTCCTAGGTATATCTTTTATTCCAAACTCGTTCGTGATGTTTGTTGCAACATCCGGAGTCATCTGCGGGATTTGGCTTTTCTTGTTTTGTTTATTTGCCGGTTCGAGCTACTGGATTATTCTCTTTTGCACATAACCTCAGACAAGATACCTTGCCTTATTTACTGTTATAATTTATGCACCTTTATTTATTTATTTACTGAATATTTATTATCTGTTCTTATTTGGATCCATTACTTGTTATTTTTAGTTCACTTTATTTTGCTTTCAGTTATTTTTTTTTCTTATTTTTTGCATATGGACCTAGTCTTAGCGAACTACCTTCTGTTAGTGACCTTGGGAGGGAGAAGACAGTTAAATGTATGGGCTACCCCAAATCCAACAACTATAGTAACTGCGTACTACGGTGGTCGAGTCGCGAGGGTCACTAGCCTCGAGCTATGTGGACTGATGGGTCACGTGGGCCGCTAGCCTCGAGTTATGCCGGCTGATAGTATTGGTACTTGATGTGTATGTGTTGTGAGTTATTACCATGTCCTGGGGGAGTCAGCCTTCACATGCCCATACATCGATATGTCTTCTAAATTGCCTACTAGAAAGGTTAGGAGACCTTAGCAAATTTTATGTTTCAATCATGGCATGGAAAAATGTCACATCGCGGAGTAGTATGTTACCTCTTATCCTTGTTTGGTTGTAGGGGTAGCCTACTATTTCGATGATGGGATATTGAGCCGTGTTATGATTTAGACACTTACTTTAACTTTATTTTATGGTGCATTTATATTCAGTTCATATGGCATGTTCTTCCTGTATCTTGTTACGTCCCTCTGAGGACCTGGTTATCTCTCCAGGTATATGCTTCTATGATATTTCAGGTGTTCTAGCCGAGGCTGTGATCTTCTCCATCCTTTCGAAGATGATTGTACTTGGCTCGTCTTGTTATTTTCTCTATTCCTTCTTGTATATTTCTTTCTTTTGAGATAGTTGGTAGTAGATTTGTCTCCGCCCAACTACATGTATAAAAAAAAAATTTATAGTTGGTTTATATTATTATTCTCTTATTTGTGGATGAGATTAGATTACTCTTGGTTTACTGCATTTTACAGCTTATGTATACATACGAGTTTCCATATATTGGAGTATACTTCGTATGTATGCAGCTGGCATGGATACGTACCTAGTCCTAAGTATTTTGGGACTGGGGCGTTACACAAAAGCATCTAAACTTTTATTTCCAGAACTCACATAAGAGCTTCTGGTGTGTTTTTTAAGTTCACAAGCATCACAAACCAACTTTTGCTTATTAGCCTTTTGATATATAGAGGGACACATTCGACTCCGTAGACTAAATAAAGAGTATTTTATGTGCTGATGTTGGAGTAATAATTCTTCTTCTACGGTACTTTGCGGCTCCTCTGGTTGTGCTTCATCCACCAGCGCTGCCAGTGCTGTATCCACCCCACCCCTGTCCAAGTACCATAGCCCTTTATGCCAAGTGCCAGTCTCCAACTGTCTCCTCATTTCTTTCTCCTAAAAAATAACCTTCAGAATGTAAAAGAAAACAACACAATTAAGTTAAATAACAATGGCATTTATGGACAATAGATTAACAGAAAAGGATGGAGCATGCAAGACATCAGTAAGACTCATCGAAGGGGTGCATTCAACCGTCCTTTTATCTATAATGGGTCTAGCAGTACCATCAGCATTTTTAATGCTTTCAGGTGTCATCAGGTGAGTGTAATCTTATAACTCATCACGGGCACCCATGACATGGCAGGATGCCCAGAGTCAATTATCCAATTTACACTTCCAGGTTTGTGGGTGATGTTACCCCCGGAGGTGGTTGGAGTCAATGTTCCAGCGGTGTTGGCACGACTGTCGCTGGTTCCAAACTTCACGTTACTCTATATTTCTAGCATTTCTCTCTCACTATGGGTCACATCGGATGAATGATTCTCACTTTCCCCTTCTGTCAGGTTTGCCTTGAATGTGCCCTCCAGAATAATGTCCTTTTCCACTGACATAGCCTCCTCTGTCACCTCTACGCCCTCTATGGCCACGTCTACGACCGCTGGACTAGCCTCTCATAGGCTTCGTACAGAATCTGATAAAGTGTCTTGGGTCTCCATAATTGTAGCACCCTCCCTCTCCTGAAGGGTTTGGGTTAAAAACTGCTAGAGCAGATTTTTCTCTCAGAGTGCTAGTGGTGCTGGACATCAGCTTCAACCGTGCTTCTTCTTATGCCATAGCAGCAATGGCCTCCTCTAGTGATGGCAGTCCGGGTTGTACGAGTAGCACATTCCTCCTTTGCTCGAATGCTGGGTTGAGCCCCTTCAGGAACTTCATCATCCTCTGTCACGAGTTATAATCCATAAACTTCTGGTAATGTTTCGCAAATATTGGTTCCACTTGCTCATCTTCCACACCAATGGGATCGTAGTGGTCGAGATCTGACTAATACTTCTTCAACACAGCCGCATACTCAGAGATGGTGTGATCTTCTTGGACCACCTTATCAAGTCTATCCTGCAGTTAGAAGACTCTCATAGGATTGTCCGTCCCTGAGTACATGTCCTTCAGCATCATCCAAATATTACCGGCTTCCTCCATTGCTTCTATATTGCCTGACACTTGGTCGGTCAAGGAGGCTGTCAACCATCCAGCTACAACATTGTTGACGATCTCCCACACAGTAAAATCCCATGAGGAGTGATCTTCAGGTGCCTTGGTTTGGCCATTCACATAGCCCACCAAAGCTCTTGTCTTTAGAGTCCGTATCGCCTGACGGAACCACTTCAAATAGTTGGAAGTACCCTCCAACTTTACTTTCAGCTTCTCCAACTTCGTCATTTTATATGGTGAAGGACCCACATCTGTATGTGCAGGACGAAAACTAATCTCGGTCAGCCTCTTGGAGAAGAGATCGTCCACTAAAGCCTTCATATCTTTGGCCGTCAGCTTGCCGTAGATCGTTTCCATCATCTTCGTCTTCTCCTCTTCCATCAACAAGGTAGATCGAGACCGTCTGCACCTTTGGTCATCGTTCTCTCCATATCTACTGTTCTTCCTTCAGTGGTAGCGGCGTCTCCGAGAGCCGCTCCCTATATCCCATGCAGGGTTACGACTGGAGGTCGCGTGGCCGGACGAGAAGAATGAGAAGGGCCGGTGGGGGCCGACGTAAAAGAAGGGTGGTTGCTGGATGGAGAGGGGGGTGGGGTGGCGGTGGGGCTGGCGGTGCTGGCGGTGAGGAGGAAGGTGGAGCGTAGGAGGGGTGGTGCTGGGGGACGAAGAAGGTGGGAAGGGGGTGAGGGGGGTGGCGGCTAGGGTTTTGTGGAAAGGGGTAACGGCTAGGGTTTATGGAGACATGTGGTAGCTCTAATACCAAATAGAATTTAGAAGAATATTTTACTTGTTTATTATTGTGGCGGAGCTACACTTATATAGGAGAGGCTAACCCCTCTCCATATTATTCTACTAGATGTGGGACTAAAGGCCCATTAATACTCTCAACACTTTTGTTGGATTGTATCTCATTTCTGGTTGAGCGCTCAAAGGAGGTGACAATGGAGTTTGTAATTTAGTCCCACAGATCGTAAGGTGTAGATAATTGGGATTGGTTCAGGCCTTACATATGAATTCTATTTTAAGGCATATTGACCTAATCTAATATCACACCTCATGGGCCAAACTTCGGTTCGGGTCACACCGTATTTCCAATAAGTGGTATCAGAGTCCATGGTTACAGGGACTGGTTTGAGCGGGCGGGAACTGGTTTACGCGGCTCTAATTAGTTTGAGACAGATGATACTGAATGTTCATGCGTATAATCGGATTATACGGGCTCTTTTCTCAAGGTGGAGTTAGCATCCTCCATAAGGGTTAATGTATATAATCGGAAGTTAAGAGCATCCTCCGTAAGGTGGTCTCAGTGTCAAAAAATTCGCAGGCGAAAGGCAAATCAGACCTAATATTGGAGGCAACTACATGGATTGACTTTAATGGTGGGTCCGATATGCCCAAGGTGGAGCAAGACGTTGTAGTTGTCACACAATAGTGGTGTATGTTGGAGGCAACTACACGGATTGACTTTAATGGTGGGTCTAACACGTCCAAAGTGGAACAAGACATTATGGTTGGCACACAATAGTGGTGTGGATGAACGTATCGGTTTGGTCCTGGGTGCTCGGCTGACGGGAATGAATAAAGGTAACATGGGTGCTAAGGTTGTTTGACTGGCAGGAACAAACAAAGGTAGCAGGGGTGCTAAGGTTATTCGGCTGGTAGAAATAAGCAAAGGTAGTAGGGGTGCTAAGGTTATTTGGTAAGCAAAAATGCGCTAAGCTGAAGATTATTGGATTGTATCTTATTTTCGGTTGAGCGCTCAAAGGGAGTGACGTTAGAGTTGGTAATTTAGTCCTACATCGGGTTGGAGGTGGGATCATATGAGGTGTAGATAATTGGGATTAGCTCAGGTCTTACATGAGAATTCCCTTTTAAGGCATATGGACCCAATCCAGTATCATACTTTATGGGCCAAACTCCGGTTCGGGTCACATCGCATTCCTAACATCTTTTAGGGAGCATTTGGATGAATGTTTTGTATGTTGGTGTTTTTGCCTTTAGACTAGGAAAGATAGTCCCGCATTGGCTACACCAAATGGTGAGTATCTCAATATAATACTTTGCTTGTGTTGAGGTATGCACACGATGTGTGGTGGGGCACAAATGGGTGCCATGTAGGAGTATTTTTCTAGAAGAAAAAATAATTAATTCCAACAAGAAAGCAAGTAGCTTTTTGTTGTTCAGACTCGGACTCCAGGATACCTTGTACATGCACGGGCGTATTCGGGGGATAGGCGTGGACTGGCACATGACTATGTTGATTGTGGGATGATCTAAAATATCAAACTCTATTTTTGAGTATTGGTATTTTAGTCCCACGTCGGATATGAGAAAATGTGAAGTCTCACTCTACTCTATAAATAGAGCCGCCTGGCCTCCTTTGTAAGATGCACCAAAGAAGAGAAAAAGGGAGTCCGTTGAGTCCAAAAAGCCCGTTCGAATCACAAAAAGTTGACTAATGAGCCTTTTAAAGTTCTTTGAGAACTTGCTAGTTCCTGGAAGCAGATCGTATAAAGGCGAATCTTACTTTGAGCAATGGTAATCTTCATCACCCCAGCAGAGTTGCCTTTCTTGCTTCCTTCTTTCTTCTTTCTTCTTCTTCTTCTCCCAGTGGGCTAAGAAATTAGGAGAGCAAATTTATTTTGCAAGTATTCTCCGAAATCCTAAAAAATTAGAATAGAGAGCAAATTCATTTGTAAGTAGATCTCTGCGTCTGAAAGTTGCTATAATAGAATAAATAGCACATTCATTTGTAGGTACATCTCTAAAATTCTGTTCGTTCTTCCATCTAGATCTGTTTCGAGAATAATAATCTCAAAGCAAGATATAGATTCGATAGAGAACAATCGTGCAAACCTTCTCGGCACAAGTTTTAAAAAACATGAGAAGTTTGACGGGAAGCATTACAACGTCTGGAAGAGAAAGATCAGCCTTAATCTTCAACTCGTGAGCATAGACTACGTGTTGACAGATCCTGAGCCTTTAATTCCCGAAGGTAAAAATGCTCAAAGGATCGTTGAGGCTACTGCACTGCAATCCAAGTGGAGGAGAGATAACAACCTCTGTAAGTTGCTTATCTTGAACTCAATGGAAGACTCTTTGGAAGAGTCATATAGCAAGACGGTCCATGCCAAGAACATCTGGGAGTCTGTGGAGAATCTCTACAAGGCAGATAAAAATAAGAACAAGATTCACGAGACCGAAAAGGTTTGAAGGATGCGATTTGAGGACGATAAGACGATGTTGCCTCAAGTCAAGGAATTTCTCAAGTTACATCAAAAACTGGTGGATGACGACATGCCCTTGGTCGATGCCTTCGTCGTCGGGGGTATTGTCGCAAAGCTCCTACCTGGATGGAGCAATTTTATCGTGGACGTACACCGTAAGAAGATGGAGGTAGACATTGAACGCCTCTTGCACTGAATTTATGTTGAAGACGAGCTGAGGGCTCAAAACAAATTGGACACCTTGTCCAAACAGATGGCTGAGGCCAATCTGGTGCAAGCTGGAGACTCCAAGAGGAAGCAAAAGGCTATGTACAACAAAAAGAAGGATTCTTGCCAGGTGAAGGTGAAGTCAGATCAGTTCAAGCTAAAGCCTAAGGGTGGTGGGGCTTGCTTCAACTGTGGCAAGAAGGTCGACTTCAAGAAGGATTACAAGGCCAAGCTCAAACAGAAAGATCAAGGTGAGGCTAATCTGGTTGATATGATTACACAGGTTGAATCAACTAGTATTGACACGGACTGGTAGATAGACATTGGGGCTTCCTGCCATGTTTGTTCTAATAAGGAGTGGTTCATCACATACAAGCCTACATCTGAGAAGGTTATGGTGGCAAACCAGACACAAGCTGAAGTGCAGGGGATCGGGATAGTGGTATTGCAACCGACTTCGGGGAAGTCGTTGATGCTTCAGGAGGTGAAGCATGTACCGAATATAGCCAAGAACCTGGTCTCAGGAAGTCTGTTCTGTAACGCAGGCTTGAGGATGGACATTAACGCTGGTCAAGTGATTATGTCTTATAAAGGAACATACTTCGGAAAGGCTTATTGTACCAAAGGGATGTTCAAACTTCAGCTTGTAACTCCAATTGAGAAAATTAATGTAGTATCTATTTCTGATTATTCTCTTAAATTATGGCATAATAGACTAGGGCATGTTCATTATAAAAGAATTAACAAAATGTCTAGTCTAGGGCTTATCTCCAAATATAGGGATAAGGAGTTGGGGAAGTGTGAGGTCTGTGCATAGACAAAGATCACCAGAAAACTGTTCAAACGGGTAAACCGAAGTACATATCTTCTGGAGTTGGTGCACTCAAATATCTGTGACTTCAAACAGTTCTCCATAAAGCCCAAGATAAAGTATTTCATTACTTTTATCGTCAATTTCTCAAAGTATGCGTTCGTTTATCTGCTCAAGTCTAAAGATGAAGTATTTGAGAAATTTAAGGACTTCAAGGCTAAAGCTGAGCGTCAAACAGGACAACAACTCAAGAGACTCATAAGTGATCGAGGTGGAGAGTATAGGTCTCACGAATTTGCATCGTTCTGTTGAGAATGTAGAATTGTCAACGAGATGTGTCACTTTTCGATCCCGATATACGTATTTTTTTCATGAATCCTGTACATGGTATCCTGTATTTAGCATGTGCATAATTCTATTTATTATTTATTAATTATTGCATGTAGCCTTTAAGCATGTCATTAGCGGAATGGTTAGAGCATGTTTAGATATTAGGGTTTTCTTAAGCCAACCCAACCCTACTATATATATTCTCTTCCTTTTGTATCTCTTCATAACCTTTCATTCATTTTTCTCAACCACCACCATTAGACAAGTACAACTTGCTCAAAAGGTGAAGATTTGTGTATTTTTTATTCTTAATTTTTTTTTGATTTTATTTGTCTATATTATTCTTCTCATCATCCTCTACAAGTTTAGTACTTGGTATTTTCGGTTTTGATGGCTAGTTTGGAGTAGATCTAAGTTCCAAATTATAGTTTATGGGTTTTCATGGCTTTGATCTCCTAAACTTACTAATTTCTAAAAATTACTTGTTCCATATTGTAGAGAATTCAATTTCATTCAATTTAGACCTTTAATTTGCCCAATTTTGAGTCCTATAGCCCAAGTTATGGACATTGGAAGTTTCTAAAACTCCATGGCCAAAAGCTTGCTGGTAGGGACGACAGCTCGTGCACCTTGCACCTCACGCACCTTATACCTCGTGCACCTTTTGGTCCGCACACCTTGTACCTCGCGCACCTTTTGGTCTGCGCACCTTGTACCTCATGCACCTCGTATCTTGCGTACCTCGCACATGGCGCACCTTGCACCTCCCGTACCTTCTGGTCCGTGCACCTTGTACCTCGCGTACCTCACGCACCTCGTACCTTACGCACCTTGCACCTCGTGCACCTTTTGGTTTGTGCACCTTTTGGTCTACGTACATTGTACCTTGCGCACCTCGACATCTTGCGCACCTCGCGTACCTTGTACCTTGTGCACCTCGCTTACCTTACACCTTACACACCTTGTACGTCGTGCACCTATTGGTCCGCACACCTTGTACCTTGCGTACCTCGATATTTTGTACACCTTGCGTACTTTGCTCCTTGCGCACCTCGCGTACCCTGTACCTCGCGCACCTTGTACCTCGTGCACCTTTTGGTTCGCGTACCTTTTGGTCCACGTACCTTGTACCTTATACCTTGTGCACCTCGACATCTTGTGCACCTCGTGTACCTTGCACCTTGTACACCTCGTGCACCTTGCACCTCGCGCACCTCGCACTTATGTACCTCGTGCACCTCGTACCTCGTGCACCTTTTGGTCTGCGTACCTTATTCCTCGTGCACCTTTTGGTCCGTGCACCTTGTACATTGTGCACCTTTTGGTCCGTGCACCTTGTACCTCGCGCACCTCATACCTTGCGCACCTCGCACCTTACGCACCTCGCGCACCTTGCACCTCGTGCGCTTTTTGGTTCGTGCACCTTTTACCTTGCGCACCTCGACAGCTCGCACACCTTTTAGTCCGTGCACTTTGTACCTTGGGCACCTTGTACGTTACACTTTGCACCTTGTGTACCTTTTACCTTGCATGTTGCACCTTGCACCTTGTGCACCTTTCACCTTGTACCTTTTGCCCGTGTGCCGGTTTATGCCGCTTCATGACTTGCGGGCACTTCGTACCCTAAGTGCGTAGTGCCTTCTTGTTCTCTTTCCTCTTGTGTCATGGTCCTCATTCCTGATCTGATTACCTATACGTGTGCTAGATAAATCTATATGTGTACTAAGATACAATCTATGTGAGCACCGAGGTGCTATCCAATGTGCTAAGTGTTCCTACGTGATACCTGCCAGTACATCCCAGAGTCCAGCATTTATATAGTAAATGGTCGGTAGCAATAACGTGGTATGTGTTGTGTGTTACATTACACCAAGAAGGGGTACATACGTATGTCTCCATGAGCCAGTACGGATCCCTTCTTGGGATACTTATACAATTTATGACATCTAGGGGAGTGAGCATATGACCACGACATGTGAACTCCGAGAATAACCTAGGGATTAACTAGGCAACTAACTTAGTAGACGTATTGGGTGGGATAAATTTCAAAATCGTGTCGTACTAACCACCCCAGGTCCAGTCCGGACGTGTCGGGTTGGCCACCACGGATATGGTTTCATTTGCCTATAGTGGATGACTATATCCGACTTCTATGAGCTATGTGTTATACGTTTTAGCGCGGTGGACCTCCGGGGGACCGGTGCATAATCAATGTGCTATATGTTTAATTATATGATGGTTTGGCCAGCCCTGCTTGGTTGACACGATCAGTGGATCCCTTTAATCAGTATCGCGGGAATAACTCCGCCAAATATAGTAAGCCGTATGAATGAATGGCCACTTGAAAAATGACTTGACTGTGCCTTGTACCTTCCATTAGTAGCCAAGGGACATGGGCTGTCATGGTGCGTGGTCCAACCCATGTCCTTGTTTGGTTGTTGGGTTGGTCTATCGTGCTATGACAGGCTGTGGACCGAGGTTACGACCGGAAGCCTTTTATTTTATTATTATTATGCTTGGGTTTTATCTCACTCTTTTGTGTTCCCTTGTGGTACTCGCTATTCGGGGCTGACCCTGCTAGTTTTGTTTGGCCAGATCTCGTAGCAGCGCCTGAGGATCCAAACTTCTTCCCTGACGTCAATGGTGCATACTAGGAGCATGGCTGGCGGGGGACTCGAGTGGGTTTCTTCTCCATCACTCTAGTATCATTACTTATGTTCTGGCGTTTAGCCGCCGACACCTGTTTAGCCGGTCAAACTGGATATTTTGTCTTTTATATAATTGTAATTAAATTAGACTACAACTAAGTACGATTATGTGCCTGTGACTCTCTGGACTAGCTAACTTATAAAGTGTAGTGCCCCGTCCCGCTCAGTCAATCGGAGGAATAGGAACGTCGACGGCGTTCGAACTTAGCCTTGCAATGGCTGCATGAAGACATCGCTCGATCAAGGCGACCGCTCGCTCAGGTGGGATAGTTTTGGTGAACTCGCCTCATCTTAGCCTTCACATAATAATTCACATATTTTCAACTTGCACAAGTAGGCTTGATAATAAAAGAGACGAATCCACATAGCTAAAGGGAATAATCCCGACGGGTCGAATTGAGTTAGAGTATGGAAAGGTCCAACGGTCAGCTTAGAGTTGGTGCATGACGTACTTTGAAAATGACACTCGATCCTTCATCCCGTGGCTTAGGAGAAGGATAGTTGGTTGAGTCGGCAAAGTTATTAACATAGCCTAAGTCATAGGCGTCGCCCGCATGAATGCTTCATAAAGTATGTACGGTCCTGTCGTCCAAGGCTTGGCATAGCCTTGGCTTGCCCCATGAGTTAAGTTGCGTTGCACAGTTTGTGCCGTAAGTCTAGGCATCCAAATGACTTGGTCGTTCGAAGTTGAACGCGTGTACGACACGTTCCATCGAGGCAAGGCTTGACGCGGCCTTTGCTCGTTAAGTTGTAGGCTTGAGTAAGTTAGGCAAAGTTATGTCGGTCGACCTAAGTCATTCCAAGTGCTGTTCCGCTCATTCTGCGGTTGTCAGGTTAGATAGTCCCACGATCCCAAGGCCCATCATATAAAGTATGACTTGGGCGATAGCGTCACGTAGAACGGAAGTCGGTTTGAGGTACGATACACGGACCTAGTGTTAAGGCAGGAACCACGGTTGATTTAATGAGTTTTGGAGAAAGGACTGTCAACTAGGCATTCATAAGTTGAATAAAATGATATGGTAACATGGAAAGAATGCTCGCGACCGTGGGTCGTCGAGGGGTCTCAAATGATAAAAAGAATGCTCGCGACCGTGGGTCGTCGAGGGGTCTCAAATGATAGAAGGCTTAATATTGGTTTTGAAAGAGATGGTAACATTGAAAAGAAGGATGACTGTGTGAGACGTCAGTTTGAGTCGAGTCTTGCATGGTCATTGGATAACTTGTCGACAAGGTAGAGTTTCCACGAGCGACAACCCTGGGCGCCGTGGGACCGCATCGTTCCGGAGGGAAACACGGTATAGCCGTAGCTGGACGAACCGCTCGGGTTATTCGGGAACTTTCTTCGGGGCTAGCTACTTGCGATGAAAGGGTCTCCGAATAACAAGGCTATAAGTCCACGATAGCTTGTGGTGTTAGTGACCAATTCATATAGATGGGTCGACACGGGCGGCAATCCGCGTGTGTGCCTTTAGATTGAGTCTAGTTAAATGTGTGTATGGTTGGAATACAATATTTGGTCCTAAGATGTTGCATAAACATAGGCGACGTGCTTCGGCACGAGATGTGGCGTCGAGTCTTATGTTGTCGACATATAAATTGCATGAGTTGGTTTGAGTTGTCTTGAGTTTAAGTAAGAAAATGCCGTAAGGCGAAGTCGGTCAAGTGATACTTAGTCCAGAAGTCTTGATTGGGTCTGTTGGTGATCGAAGTAGCAAAGGCCGCGAGGCAGCGATATGGTGAAGTCTCATTGAGTTGCGAGGTACGGCCTCAATATGGGTTTTATAGCACGGTCATACGGGAATGGAGTCTATCGTGTAGTTGCATCCCTGATTATGGCCGTAAGGCAAACACGACTTGATAGGTTAACGTTGTTGGCACGAGAAGGATCAGGAGGCAAGGTGTGAGTTAACGTTACTGTTGTAAGCACGGAATGGTTCTCAGACACAAATACGCCAAGGCGTTTGTCATAAAACTGATCCTAAGGCAAGAGTAGAAAGACAATCGATAAGAATGGACTATATTGCACAATTTGGGTTTGTATGGGTGAGCGAGGAGCTCATTCCACCAGTACAGTTGAGTACTGACACCCACATAGTTTTCATGTGCAGGCACAGGTAGAAGCTCGTGGCGCGGAGCTCGCTTGGATGCGTCGAGGCACGGAGTTCCTTGGCGATTTGAAGTGTGCGGCCGCATAGAGTAAAGACTTATACGGGACATAATGTATGGACGTCGCCTTCCGAAGCTTCCGCTGGCTCAAGCAAATGTACTTTGAGAGATGAGGGAGAGCTGAGTGACTTCTAATGTGAGAAGAGTGAGCTTGAGAGACTTGTAATCTTGGCCTTATGCCCATTGTAACCTTTGTTAAAATATCAATAAAAGGGCTTTTTTGAAATGACTTGTGTTTGTTCTAAATTTTTGCTGCTATTATTCAATGTCTCTGCTTGGGACTTCTGTACGACGACCCCGTCGCAGCCGCTGAAATCGGCCGTTATGGAACCTGCCTTATACGAGCGCAATCTAGGCTCGTGCGGCATCACGCCTTAGCGAGGACGATCGCTTCTATGGGAGCGGGGCGTGACATAATGGTATCAGAGCACGGCTTTACGTCTTTGGACTATCGATTGAATTCTTTAACTCGTTGTTTTCGCAAACTCTGTTGCTTCCGTAAGTTTATATCGTTGGCGCGCTCTCTCTCAATTATCCCACGGGATGTCCATACAATAAGTCTAACTATTTTGCAAAACATAGGAGAACAGTTTTGACAACAAAAAGATGGTTTGCGTAAGCACGGTTGGCTAAGTCGGGCTGGGCATATACACCAAGGATTGTATCGACCTTAACAAATTCGAGTACGGGATTCGTAGTATTCGATCTAGAATGAGTTGAACTCGATTGAGTAAATGTTGGATGACTGTCGATAGGGGTGCTATCGAGCGACGGTATCGTCGATGCGATATAGATGAGCGTGCTTGGAATTTTGAGGAATGGTTCGAACGGGATTCGAAAAAGTCGATTTTGATTCGAATAATAGTTTTGAGGATTTGTTGAATGACTTCATCCCTGAGTGGTGTATGCGATAGCCTCAGGGATGTCGGTCGATCGATTGAGGATCCGGGGTATCGATGAGTCTAGCAGCAAGCGTCGCACATATACAAAGCCTTAGACAGTGTACGATGGAGTGAGTTGTTGTCTTGAAGTTTGATAAGTTGATTCGAACGACCTAGAAATTGACGTGCATGGAACATGCACTGGATTGAGAATTTTGCGAAGTATGAAATGCGAAAACGATTGAGTAGGTGAAATTGAATCGAGGAAAAGTTAAGGTATAGCGAATAGATAATTTGATCGAAGAAATTGATACGGATCGTATATGAAAAGTTAGCACGATGAGACGATAGCGTGCATGAAAGATTTGATTTTGAAGTTACGCGAATGACTCTAAGGATAGGATTGAATGTTGCTCGATGATTGAGTTAGTAAAGGATTGATGTGAATTGAGAAAATATGTTGGTCGATGACTTAAGATAAACGGATGAACAATACGTGAGATTGGTTCGAGGAAATTGATGTTGTGAATTGTTCGAGGGATAATGATCAAACATGAATTTGAATGTCGAGAAGATTATCCAGTCGGACGATAGCATCATTCGTATGACTCAGAACTTGT
Source organism: Iris pallida (assembly GCA_029216955.1). NCBI lineage: Eukaryota > Viridiplantae > Streptophyta > Magnoliopsida > Asparagales > Iridaceae > Iris > Iris pallida. The sequence goes on from JANAVB010020797.1 coordinate 4,213,072, forward strand.
CGTAAAGGAAGATCGTCATGTTACTCATATCGTCGATGGTATTGAGGTGTATCAAAGATCGATATGCGATAACTCGGAGGTACTCTGACTCGGCAAATGACGATCGTACAAGTGTTATTGTTCGGTTGGATGCAATACTTAGGATTTTGATCGAGATGAATGTTGGATGAAAATGATTGTGTTTTGATGGTTACGCGGATAACCACAACGTCGACAATCTTGTCTTGTGCGAGCGCAACTTTAGCCTCGCACATGCGTTACGTCGAATTTGGAGCGATCGTTCTGCGTGAGCGCTGATATGGTAATTCATATCGCGGGAATGATCGAACTCGAAAAATTAGGATGCGGCAATGTTGATTGTCTCGACTTGTCGGTTCAGTGTGAAGGAGAATTCGAGGATGTTAGGACTTGCGATTGACGAATGAATGAAACTTGAGGATTGTGTAGGCCCAATCCGCACATCGATAATGAATTAGTCTAGACTCGAACAAGAGTTACGTCTCGATGAGGATGATTATCCCGCGGGAGCGTGCATGGTGATTCATGCCTACTGTGGAATATCTGAATCGTGTGAGATCGGGGCGCAACATATTGTTAAGTTAGACGACCTCATGATCGAATACTTGAATTGGAATAGATGACTTAGGAAATATGGAACGTGAAATTTTGGTTAGCGACTAAATTGTGTCGTAGCATGCTCGACTTAGAAGGATTGATAGGCGAACTATATCGAACGTGTTCGAAGAGATAGACTATGCGAAACGGCTTGATGAACGAGCGATATGTTCTTGTCGAGGATTGGTTAAACATGAATTATCGTAGGATGGCTTTGCTGAACGACTCGGACCCCGTGTGACGAATATTGGGATGTGCGTAAGAAATCGATGCTCGATGTTTAGAAATCAGAGTGATGCGAGCTTGGGTAGAAAACCCTATACTATCAACTTGGTTTGACCTTAGGATGGAGTCAGTGTTGATATCGTTGTTTGGGAACTGTGATTCCAATACTGACAATTGACTTTAGCCTAAAGAGATTGCCTAGCGGCTAGGCAAAATGTCCATGTTGCGAGAGTTAGCATCGGTAGGATTGATTTTCAGGATTGAGTGGATGGATCGATAGATGGAATTGGATTCACTATCACAAGGCTTGGTTGAAATGCATGTATTTTGGGGATGTCTAAAATATGTGCACGATCCAACTGTAACCCCGCTTTCCCGATTTTATGAAATTTAAAATTTTTAATTCTTTCATGATATTCTAGAATTTTAGAAATTATTACTTTCAATTTACCTTGTTTTCTTATCACTAGTTTTCATTATATTTGAATTAAGGAGATAATTGTTATTTCAGAATTTGAGGAGAAAACTCTAGCATCTAACTTGAGTGGTCCCCAAGACCCTAACAACCTTCTAACAACCTCAACAATTCTCTAACAACCTTTTTGAGTGGTTTGTAATTAACAGCATTGTTGGGGACTAATCCGTAAAATTCCTTCACAATTTCTTTCTCCCATAAAACCAGTGGAAGAGAGAGAGTGGAGCATTTTTTTCATTTTCATTTCGTTTCAGAAGAACTGAAGCTCTCCTCTCTGTTCTTTCCCAAATTTGGGTTCCCGAAACCCTAACCCTATTTCTGAAGACCCGAGCCATGGCGTCGGCAACGAAGCTCCGGCCTAGGGCGGAGACGCCTAGCAGAGTTCTTTTCGACAACGTCTAGGCGAGTAGCAGTCACAGTCTTCCATCCCGAGAATCAACGTGCGAGCACCTCTCCCGAAGGGCCTTCTTCACCGACGAACTTCGATTTAACCGGCGTCGTTCCGTTCAGCGAGCTCCAGTCCCGACGACGTTCGTCGTCACCACAATGACGAGGGGTCGTTATCAACGTCAACGGCGATGGAGGACGACGGATCTCTTGGCATCAGCCTCCACCGGGGCGTTCGTCTCCTCGATAAATAGTCAGCAGGCGGCGCCCATGTTCCGACAACAACTGTATTCTACCTTCTCCGACGACGACTAGATCGGGAATAAGGACGAGCAGTTCGATCTTCTTCCGGTGAGCCGATCTCTCTCGGCGAACCAACAACGAAGTTGTGGTGAGCAGGACTGATCTGTGTGAATTATTTCTTTGACGAATGCGTGGCGAATCGACGACGACCCTATCTCGACGGCACGTTTCCCGGCGGCGCACCGCCTGACGACGACGTATCTGCTTCTCCAGCGTTCTTCGTCTCCGACGACATCATTTAGAAGATCGGTGAGTCCAATCGCGACGCGGTCTCCTCCCCAGATCTGTTCGAGTTACTCATCACAGTTCACCGATCTATTCGATCGACGATCGAGGTATGAAATTTTGGTTTCTCGAAGAGTTTACGACTCTTTCGATTTTGTTTGGTCTTGTGCTCTAGTTTCTTAATCGAATCTGGACCTGTCCGGTGCAGTGCTATAGAGGCCGTTCGATCCCATCGGGACACGGGAAGGGGTGCCCGACTCTTGAGATTGGGTCATCACGGAGGAACTTTATTTCAGGTACAATTCTGCTCTTCTTGTTGTGGTGTTGCGCATTGTTATAAATCTAATTTTGACGGGGGTATGGTGGGCATGACAGGTCGATTGGAGTGGGTTGTTCGTGTCCAGTTCACTGTGTCTATTTTAGTTCGTGTTCTGATGATTTCCATTCAAGCGCTGTGTGTTCGACTGTGGGCGGGATTCCTTCTGGATTAAAAACATTTTTTCTTTGTTCTTAATCTTTATTTCGATTGGGTTGTATATTTTCATGGCCATGGGTATTTTGTATATTTCTGGGTTAGTATTGGTGTTTGTCGATTTGATTGTGTATGCTGTTCTTCTTGTTGGTGTCGGATGCGGAAGTCGACTGAGTTGAGTGTGGGACATCGCATCTAGGTATGGAATGCGTGGCAGCGCATTTAAATTTGAGTATTCTATTGACAATTGATTTTAACTGTCATATGTTATGCTATCTTGGGTGTAGTTGCTGGTTGTCTGTAGTATTCTTGCTAGGTTGGGTTATGTATTATGGTTAGGCTTGGATTCAATCTTGTGTGTGTTCTCTCATTCTGGAATCGAGTACAGGGAGTTTGGAGGGGCTTGAGCTTGGTGTATGTATAGTACTAAGTTGTAGTACTTAATCCATCAGATGTACTTTTGTAAGGGGTAGCCATAACTAATATATTTTAGTTATGTGCAATAGATTGCTCTGTTAAGTGAGGGGGGTTTCAATTCGCAGAACCAGGCATGGGCCAGCATTGAACTTTGTTAAAAGATTGTATGCTTTTGCTGAAGTAGCAATTAGTAGCTGGTTCAATCTTCTACATAAGAAGTTGCTCTGGAACTATTTGAGGCTATGGTTTCTGTTGCCTAATAAGTTGTGGGTAATGGGCTATTTTGCTGGCCTTGCTATATAGCTGATGAACATATTGGGTTCCTTGTTAAAACTGTAAGTTGAGACTTATTTTTAGTCCATGGTAGAGTAGAAGTTGTTAAATTACTAAGTGGGGCTTGGTCCATATTTTCATATAGTGCAAGAGTATGAACACTTTAATAAGAATTGTATTATGTGGTGACTGTGGGTTCGATTGGTGCTTGTTGGGGCCTACTTGGACTATGGTGGGTTGATTTAACACTGGAATGGATTAAGGTGTAATTGGGTTCTCTGAACCAATGGGCCAAGGGTGAATAATTCAGAGATTATTATTTTGTTATTAACTTCCATGATACTTTAGGATTTTTAAGAGGTTATATAAATGCCTGGGAATGTATATTACTATCAATATAAATAAACTTAAGATTTAGTTAAACCATTATTGAGCTAGCTAGTTTTTATACTAATTGATAAATTACCACTTTATCATTATAAGATTATTGAAATGACAATAGTTAAGTTCACCAGTTAACTTCTAGCTAAATATGAGAACTAGGCTAGCATTGTTGGCTTAAATACTAATCAACTTGTAATTTAAATCATGAGGACTTACAGATTTACTACTTCCTACCCGTACTTTCCTGGAGCAAGGCAAGTACATTCTATGGTTTTGATCAGTGCATTTTCTTGTTCTTTATTGCTGACACACTGCGACACGTTCATGATCTTTTCTGGCTTGTTCTTTCATGATCTTACTTGTTCTTTCATGATCTTATTTGCATCTTGGGTGGGGGAAATACTCTAGATATGTGACCAAACCCGGATACTTATTCATGATCTTTAGCTTAGGCCTCGCACAGTGCACGCGGGTCCTAAGCCATACCTTATATGATCTTTCAGGATCTTTCATGCTCTTTCATGGTCTTACCCAAGCCGGTAACATATCATAGTAGTATTTCAAATATATTACACACATGTTCAGGATTTTGTTCTTACATTAGTTTCCCATGATCCTGATCTTGATTTTAGCTATAGTCGTGATCTTTCCTGCATCTTTACATAGTCATGATCTTTCATGTATCTTTATAGCAGTAGTTCATGTTCTTCATGTTCTTTACATACCTTGTTCTTATCCTGTTCTTTCAGCATTTACTTTCCATATCATGATGTTATTGTTCATTACCTAGAACTGTACTTTGCTCCGCTTCTGAATATGATATGTTGCAGGTATGCTTGCAGGACATTGTTCTACTCTATGGGCCAGAGCCCAGGATTTAGCTGAGCAGGATGAGGCTTAGCTTGAGGTTCAGATTTAGACTGTTAGCTTTACTCTTAGATATTGTCTCTAGAATTCATGTACATTTCATTCTTGATGACTCGTACATTTACATACATAGAATTGTGGATTATGGTGATCATTCTGGGATACGTTCTTAGATGCTGTGATTATATATTTTCATATTTATCTGGTAGATTTTCCTAGTTTAGTACAGCTTACTTTGTTGTGTCTAACGACAAAGGCTGGGCGTGTCCGACTCGTGTCCGATTATTCGGGAGCGGGTCGTGACATGTTTTTAGTGGTGGCCCATGCAGGTCTATCCTAATGGTACCTAGGTCTTAGCGTACTATTGGGGGACTTGATTACACTAGGAAAACTTGATCATAGCGTAGGAAAAATCGAAAAATAAGGGTATATCAGGTATATCAGGTGTATCAGGTATTTTAATATTCTATAAACACTTGTTGTATGTAGGTCTAGGTTATTTTAACAGTTTTCTGTTTTACAGATAGCGACACCGGGACAGTCGACCCACCTACACTTGAAGGTTTCGAGCTTCCACTACCTTCTATCACTCTACTATCCCCATGGGTAGTACGTAGTTGACGGAGACGTTTGAAGAGTCCCTTGACAACCAGAGGGAGCAGGCCATCCTTTCCAAGTCAGACTTGTGGATGCACTCTCCGAGCCAGGAAGGACTTCTGATTTCTAGACTCTCAGACTTTTGGACTTCTCCGACGCCAAGCGCATATCTTGCACCGAGTAGCAGATCGAGAACCGGGAGTAGCCACTGAAAATCATCCTAGTCCCTGAGGACCCGTTTCTCCTGAGATTGGTGCCACCAGCCAGAAGATCCAGAATATAGCACTGACAATAGAATGAGACCTGAAGCTGAAGTTTATGAAAGACATGAAGACTTATGACCGAGATAGCAGCTATTATGGATCCACGAAGCATCGCCACACTCAGACAACACTTCTTCAGCCCAGCAGGAGATTCAGATTCAGCCGGCTATCATTTATATTTTCTGCTGCAACACAGGACACCACTACGACGAATGCCACAAAAGACGGAGACTACACTAGTACTGCGGATCACCTAATCACCAAGTCAAAGATTATCCGGAGACCGTTGATCGCACTGCCCGAGAACAAGCACGAGGAGCACCAGGACCGCAGCAGAAGGACCCGCCTCTCCAGATTCAGCAGTTATATGGAGCATTATCGCACGAACCAGTCTACGTCAGGACAGTGAAGAAGATTGAAGTGATTCCAGTCCCGGAGGAAATACTAAAGACAGATTGAAGACAGAAGATTTCTTTTGCATGGTTGGGAAAACCATGTATCTGAGATTAGCAATCCAGCCTCTCCTTAAAATCCTCTTAACACCTAGATCATTTCTTCAAAACTTCTTGTTTTCTATTTTTGAAATCTTGATTGATATCGAAACTTACTTCGAGATATCGTTTCCTATTTCGATAAACTTGTTTCAGATCCCCAAATCGATAATTGTTTGAAATTCATTATTCGATACCATTATTCATCATTCCTGACCTTGTTTCCTAGTGATGGCTCCTATTTGCAAATTTTATTCATTTATCAAACTTCGTGTTATTGATATTTAATCGTTTCTCGATATTTCATTTTGAAATCCTGTTCCTCATTCGAAACTTGTTTAAAGCTCCGTCCTATGCAGACATTGTTGCAAATACCTTTGAGGGTTTTGAAGATTTCGTTTCCTATTCGAGACTTGTTTCCTCATTCATGACTTTGATTTTCTAGTCGAGAGTTGTTGGTCCACTATTTTTGTTTCGATCCTGTCCCCTATCCAAGATTTGCTTGTTTCATGGATACTTGTTCCTACTCGTTTATTGATATTTTGTTCGCTAATCGAACTTGTACTATTCCAGAATTATTCTTACTTGAAATATCATTCTGAAACCTTGTTTGAACCTTCGCTTCTATTGATGTTTGTTTGAGATTCTATTTTCTATTCTTGGCTTTATTCGGATTTGTCTCTATTTAAGATTTTGTTGCTATTAAGATTCGCTTGTTTCATGTTTACAATCCAAACCTTGTCTCCTATTAGAACCTGTTTTCTAGTCACTATTCTAAACCTTGTTTCCTTATCAAGATTTTCTAGTCGAGATTTTATTTTCTAATCACGACCTTATTGATATTGGTTCCCTAATTGAGACCTTGTATCCTATGGGAGGTTGTTTTCCCTTCGAAACTTTGTCTGAGGTTTCGTTGTTAATTGAGATGTTGTTTCCAGTACGGAATTTTATTTTCTTATTTTAAAACTTGTCTCTTCAGTTCATCCTTCGAGACTCTGTTATCCCTTCGGGATAATGTCCCATATATGGAATCTTGTTACCATTCCAGATATCAGTTTATATTCCGTCATAATTTGAAACTTCGTCCTGTCTGAAATTTTAAATCTCCCTGGCTGCCCTTTTGTACTCACTGATTGGATCCCTTGTCATTTTTAGTACCTAATAAACTCATGTATTCTAACAGTCAGGTAATTTCACCATTTCCGTGACTTGGATTATTGAAACTCATTTTGAATTCCTTGAAACTCTTTTAAAATTCCTAGGGATAAAGTCGAGTGGCTATTCGATGACCTACTATGGCATGACAGTTGTGCGCTGCAGCCATTAGCTGGATTATGGAGACTGAGGGTTCATTGCAGCCAGTAGCGCACTGGTGAGGCAGGAACTCTAAGTTGAAGTGATTTTAGACACCTATAGGTTTTCGAGTATTGTCGAGACTTGTCATATTCTTCATATCTTGATCTCTTGGGTTGTTTCGTCAATGATTGTTGGAAAATGGATAAGGTTGATAGAGTATTTGGAGACATATTGTTATTTGAGTCACGGAGCCGAAAGTCCACTGCAGTCAGATATATACTGGCGGGGTAGGGATCCTAGGCAAAGTGATTTCAAATAGCTATATGTTCCCGGACACCATGGAAACTATATCCCTTTTATATGATTATTGATTTTCGAATCACAAATCCTTGCACGTTTCCTTGATTTGATACAAATACTTCCTGGGTATTCTATACGTTTTCTCAAATCGACCCTTACAATTTCCCTTCTTGCACTTTATTATCGGATCCTTGATTTTCCAAAATGTACATTGTTGTATCTTGACCCCACCTACATTTCTAAACCTTGATCTTGATCATATCTAACTAACTGTGATTTTCCTATCTTGTTCTAGTCCAATTGTGCTAAACTCTCGAGTTTGACCGTGCTTAGCGGATTAAGCCTTCATAGTTTTCTAAGTCATAATTAAACTTCATTCCACCTCATACATGTTTGATTCTTGATCATTGTTAGATCATGTTGTTTCAACCTATGTACGAAATTATTGTGCTTGGTCTTAATTGAACTCAGTCTCACTTCGTGCCTGACTCATTTTGATCCATATTGATCATGTCATTTTACCTGCTTATTTTGTCATACTAAGTCCTTCCAAGTCCTACCCCTGATCATATCTAGATAATCCTAATCGTGCTCATATTTTATATTAATTATACTTGGTACCTATTGATAATACTTGATGATTGAAATTCTGTTGGTTCAGGCTAAAAGTAGTTTTGATGGAGACCATCTGCTATTTCATCGCGCCTCAACTTTGGTTTAGATCATGATTGATGATCGTGGCCGAATAAACTACCCTTCTAGTCATGACTGGATTCAACTTATTTTATGTCTAACTTAGTCGCCCATTTTCAATTTTGTCTTATTTGAAATTATTTTCTTAATCGTGGCTGATGTATTCTTTGAATTTCGAGGGCAAAATTTTCTAAGGGGGAAAGATTTGTAACCCCGCTTTCCCAATTTTATGAAATTTAAAATTTTTAATTCTTTCATGATATTCTAGAATTTTAGAAATTATTACTTTCAATTAACCTTGTTTTCTTATCACTAGTTTTCATTATATTTGAATTAAGGAGATAATTGTTATTTCAGAATTTGAGGAGAAAACTCTAGCATCTAACTTGAGTGGTCCCCAAGACCCTAACAACCTTCTAACAACCTCAAAAATTCTCTAACAACCTTTTTGAGTGGTTTGTAATTAACAGCATTGTTGGGGACTAATCTGTAAAATTCCTTCACAATTTCTTTCTCCCATAAAACCAGTGGAAGAGAGAGAGTGGAGCATTTTTTTTCATTTTCATTTCGTTTCAGAAGAACTGAAGCTCTCCTCTCTGTTCTTTCCCAAATTTGGGTTCCTGAAACCCTAACCCTATTTCTGAAGACCCGAGCCATGGCGTCGGCAACGGAGCTCCGGCCTAGGACGGAGACGCCTAGCTGAGTTCTTTTCGACAACGTCTAGGCGAGTAGCAGTCGCGGTCTTCTATCCCGAGAATCAACGTACGACACCTCTCCCGAAGGGCCTTCTTCACCGGAGAACTTCGATTTAACCGGCGTCGTTCCGTTCAGCGAGCTCCAGTCCCGACGACGTTCGTCGTCACCACAATGACGAGGGGTCGTTATCAACGTCAACGGCGGTGGAGGACGACGGATCTCTTGGCGTCAGCCTCCACCGGGGCGTTCGTCTCCTCGACAAATAGTCAGCAGGCGGCGTCCATGTTCCGACAACAACTGCATGCTACCTTCTCCGACGACGACTAGATCGGGAATAAGGACGAGCAGTTCGATCTTCTTCCGGTGAGCCGATCTCTCTCGGCGAACCAACAACGAAGTTGTGGTGAGCAGGACTGATCTGTATGAATTATTTCTTTGACGAATGCGTGGCGAATCGACGACGGCCCTATCTCGACGGCGTGTTTCCCAGCGGTTCACCGCCTGACGACGACGTATCTGCTTCTCCAGCGATCTTCGTCTCCGACGACATCATTTAGAAGATCGGTGAGTCCAATCGCGACGCGGTCTCCTCCCCAGATCTGTTCGAGTTACTCATCACAGTTCACCGATCTATTCGATCGACGATCGAGGTATGAAATTTTGGTTTCTCGAAGAGTTTACGACTCTTTCGATTTTGTTTGGTCTTGTGCTCTAGTTTCTTAATCGAATCTGGACCTGTCCGGTGCAGTGCTATAGAGGCCGTTCGATCCCATCGGGACACGGGAAGGGGTGTCCGACTCTTGAGATTGGGTCATCACGGAGGAACTTCATTTCAGGTACAATTCTGCTCTTCTTGTTGTGGTGTTGCGCATTGTTATAAATCTAGTTTTGACGGGGGTATGGTGGGCATGACAGGTCGATTGGAGTGGGTTGTTCGTGTCCAGTTCACTGTGTCTATTTTAGTTCGTGTTCTGATGATTTCCATTCAAGCGCTGTGTGTTCGACTGTGGGCGGGATTCCTTCTGGATTAAAAACATTTTTTCTTTGTTCTTAATCTTTATTTCGATTGGGTTGTATATTTTCATGGCCATGGGTATTTTGTATATTTCTGGGTTAGTATTGGTGTTTGTCGATTTGATTGTGTATGCTGTTCTTCTTGTTGGTGTCGGATGCGAAAGTCGACTGAGTTGAGTGTGGGACATCGCATCTAGGTATGGAATGCGTGGCAGCGCATTTAAATTTGAGTATTCTATTGACAATTGATTTTAACTGTCATATGTTATGCTATCTTGGGTGTAGTTGCTGGTTGTCTGTAGTATTCTTGCTAGGTTGGGTTATGTATTATGGTTAGGCTTGGGTTCAATCTTGTGTGTGTTCTCTCATTCTGGAATCGAGTGCAGGGAGTTTGGAGGGGCTTGAGCTTGGTGTATGTATAGTACTAAGTTGTAGTACTTAATCCATCAGATGTACTTTTGTAAGGGGTAGCCATAACTAATATATTTTAGTTATGTGCAATAGATTGCTCTGTTAAGTGAGGGGGGTTTGAGTTCGCAGAACCAGGCATGGGCCAGCATTGAACTTTGTTAAAAGATTGTATGCTTTTGCTGAAGTAGCAATTAGTAGCTGGTTCAATCTTCTACATAAGAAGTTGCTCTGGAACTATTTGAGGCTATGGTTTCTGTTGCCTAATAAGTTGTGGGTAATGGGCTATTTTGCTGGCCTTGCTATATAGCTGATGAACATATTGGGTTCCTTGTTAAAACTTTAAGTTGAGACTTATTTTTAGTCCATGGTAGAGTAGAAGTTGTTAAATTACTAAGTGGGGCTTGGTCCATATTTTCATATAGTGCAAGAGTATGAACACTTTAATAAGAATTGTATTATGTGGTGACTGTGGGTTCGATTGGTGCTTGTTGGGGCCTACTTGGACTATGGTGGGTTGATTTAACACTGGAATGGATTAAGGTGTAATTGGGTTCTCTGAACCAATGGGCCAAGGGTGAATAATTCAGAGATTATTATTTTGTTATTAACTTCCATGATACTTTAGGATTTTTAAGAGGTTATATAAATGCCTGGGAATGTATATTACTATCAATATAAATAAACTTAAGATTTAGTTAAACCATTATTGAGCTAGCTAGTTTTTATACTAATTGATAAATTACCACTTTATCATTATAAGATTATTGAAATGACAATAGTTAAGTTCACCAGTTAACTTCTAGCTAAATATGAGAACTAGGCTAGCATTGTTGGCTTAAATACTAATCAACTTGTAATTTAAATCATGAGGACTTACAGATTTACTACTTCCTACCCGTACTTTCCTGGAGCAAGGCAAGTACATTCTATGGTTTTGATCAGTGCATTTTCTTGTTCTTTATTGCTGACATACTGCGACACGTTCATGATCTTTTCTGGCTTGTTCTTTCATGATCTTACTTGTTCTTTCATGATCTTACTTGCATCTTGGGTAGGGGAAATACTCTAGATATGTGACCAAACCGGATACTTATTCATGATCTTTAGCTTAGGCCTCGCACAGTGCACGCGGGTCCTAAGCCGTACCTTATATGATCTTTCAGGATCTTTCATGCTCTTTCATGGTCTTACCCAAGCCGGTCACATATCATAGTAGTATTTCAAATATATTACACACATGTTTAGGATTTTGTTCTTACATTAGTTTCCCATGATCCTGATCTTGATTTTAGCTATAGTCGTGATCTTTCCTGCATCTTTACATAGTCATGATCTTTCATGTATCTTTATAGCAGTAGTTCATGTTCTTCATGTTCTTTACATACCTTGTTCTTATCCTGTTCTTTCAGCATTTACTTTCCATATCATGATGTTATTGTTCATTACCTAGAACTGTACTTTGCTCTGCTCCTGAATAGGATATGTTGCAGGTATGCTTGCAGGACATTGTTCTACTCTATGGGCCAGAGCCCAGGATTTAGCTGAGCAGGATGAGGCTTAGCTTGAGGTTCAGGTTTAGACTGTTAGCTTTACTCTTAGATATTGTATCTAGAATTCATGTACATTTCATTCTTGATAACTCGTACATTTTCATACATAGAATTGTGGATTATGGTGATCATTCTGGGATACGTTCTTAGATGCTGTGATTATATATTTTCATGTTTATCTGGTAGATTTTCCTAGTTTAGTGCAACTTACTTTGTTGTGTCTAACGACAAAGGCTGGGCGTGTCCGACTCGTGTCCGATTATTCGGGAGCGGGTCGTGACACCAACTAAGTGATACGTTGAATCAAGTGAGACTTGAGAAAGGGAAAAGTGTCTAGAATTTTGAGATCGTGAGTCTTGAAGAACGGATTGAGGGTAGCACGAGCGTGGCTCGGATTTGAGGGAACGTATAGGAGAATTGTGTGCGAGAGTCCTTGAATATTGAGTAAAATGATGAGTCGATAAGTGTACTCAGTAAGTTTCGAGGACGAAACTTTTTTTGAGTGATATATGATGTAGTATCCCATCCTGCTCAGTCAATCGGAGGAATAGGAACGTCGACGGCGTTCGAACTTAGCCTTGCAACGGCTGCATGAAGACATCACTCGGTCAAGGCGACCGCTTGCTCAGGTGGTGTAGTTTCGGTGAACTCGCCTCATCTTAGCCTTCACATAATAATTCGTATGTTTTCAACTTGCACAAGTAGGCTTGATAATAAAAGAGACAAATCCACATAGCTAAAGGGAATAATCCCGACGGGTCGAATTGAGTTAGAATATGGAAAGATCCAATGGCCGGCTTAGAGTTGGTGCACGGCGTGCTTTGAAAATAACACTCGATCCTTCGTCCCGTGGCTTGGGAGAAGGATAGTTGGTTGAGTCGGCAAAGTTATTAACATAGCCTAAGTCATAGGCGTCGCCCGCATGAATACTTCATAAAGCATGTACGGTCCTGTCGTCTAAGGCTTGGCATAGCCTTGGCTTGCCCCATGAGTTAAGTTGCGTTGCACAGCTTCTGTCGTAAGTCTAGGCATCCAAATGACTTGGTCGTTCGAAGTTGAACGCGTGCACGACACGTTCCATCGAGGCAAGGCTTGACGCGGCCTTTGCTCGTTAAGTTGTAGGCTTGAGTAAGTTAGGCAAAGTTATGTCGGTCGACCTAAGTCATTCCAAGTGCTGTCCCGCTCATTCTGCGGTTGTCAGGTTAAATAGTCCCACGATCCCAAGGCCCGTCATATAAAGTATGACTTGGGCGATAGCGTCGCGTAGAACGGAAGTCGGTTTGAGGCACGATCCACGGACCTAGTGTTAAGGCAGAAACCACGGTTGATTTAATAAGTTTTGGAGAAAGGACTGTCAAATAGGCATTCATGAGTTGAATGAAATGATATGGTAACATGGAAAGAATGCTCGCGACCGTAGGTCGTCGAGGGGTCTCAAATGATTGAAAGAATGCTCGCGACCGTGGGTCGTCGAGGGGTCTCAAATAATAGAAGGCTTGATATTGGTTTTGAAAGAGATGGTAACATTGAAAAGAAGGATGACTGTGTGAGATGTCAGTTTGAGTCGAGTCTTGCATGGTCATTAGACAACTTGTCGACAAGGTAGAGTTTCCACGCGCGACAACCCTGGGCGCCGAGGGACCGCGTCGTTCCGGAGGGAAACACGGTATAGCCGTAGCTGGACGAACCGCTCGGGTTATTCGGGAACTTTCTTCGGGACTAGCTACTTGCGATGAAAGGGTCTCTGAATAACAAGGCTATAAGTCCATGATAGCTTGTGGTGTTAGTGACCAATTCATATAGATGGGTCGGCACGGGCGACAATTCGCGTGTGTGCCTTTGGATTGAGTCTAGTTAAATGTGTGTATGGTTGGAATACAATATTTGGTCCTAAGATGTGGCATAAACATAGGCGACGTGCTTTGGCATGAGATGTGGTGTAGAGTCTTATGTTGTCGACATATAAGTTGCATGAGTTGGTTTGAGTTGTCTTGAGTTTAAGTCAGGAAATACCGCAAGGCGAAGTCGGTCAAGTGATACTTAGTCCAAAAGTCTTGATTGGGTCTGTTGGTGATCGAAGTAGCAAAGGCCGCGAGGCAGCGATATGGTGAAGTCTCATTGAGTTGCGAGGCACGGCCTCAATATAGGTTTTATAGCGCGGTCACACGGAAATATAGTCTATCGTGTAGTTGCATCCCTGATTATAGCCGTAAGGCAAACACGACTTGATAGGTTAACGTTGTTGGTACGAGAAGGATCAGGAGGCAAGGTGTGAGTTAACATTACTGTTGTAAGCACAGAATGGTTCTCAGACACAAATATGCCAAGGCGTTTGTCATAAAACTGATCCTAAGGCAAGAGTAGAAAGACAATCGATAAGAATGGACTATGTTGCACAAAGTAAATCAAATGTATTGGGTTTGTATGGGTGGGCGAGGAGCTCATTCCACCAGTACAGTTGAGTACTGACACCCATATAGTTTTCATGTGCAGGCACAGGTAGAAGCTCGTGGCGCGGAGCACGCTTGGATGCATCGAGGCACGGAGTGCCTTGGCGATTCGAAGCGTGTGGCCGCATGGAGTAAAGACTTATACGGGACATAATGTATGTACATCGCCTTCCGAAGCTTTCGCTGGCTCAAGCAAATGTACTTTGAGAGATGAGAGAGAGCTGAGTGACTTGTAATGTGAGAAGAGTGAGCTTGTGAGACTTGTAATCTTCGCCTTGTGCCCATTGTAACCTTTGTTAAAATATCAATAAAAGGGCTTTTTTGAAATGACTTGTGTTTGTTCTAAATTTTTGCTGCTATTATTCAATGTCTCTGCTTGGGACTTCTGTGCGACGACCCCGTTGCAGCCGCTGAAATCGGCCGTTATGGAACCTGCCTTGCACGAGCGCAATCTAGGTTCGTGCGGCATCACGCCTTAGCGAGGACGATCACTTCTACGGGAGCGGGGCGTATGATACTCTTTGTGAGACCATAGGATACTTGATTGTAGCATGCACCCCTAGTCTCATGACAGCCACGATCGCCGTATGATATTTATATATCTCATATGGAGTAGCTGGCCTAGTCCGTCTCAGTATTCTGATACTGGGGCGTGATAAGGTTTTATTGGTGCCCCATACAGGTCTGATTTTCAGACTTGTGGGGTGTCACTATTATTGGAGTCTCAATCAAAACTTGTTCCCTTTGAATATCTTGGCTCGATTTCTCTTTCCACACCTTGTTTGATAACCTGAATTGCATCCTCGAATCTTTTTCGTCCTGTCATTTGATATCATGATTCTTTTCCTATATGGGTGCTTCTTTCTCAGTATCTGGCAAGGCCAACATTGAGGAACGTCCAGTAGAGCATGGCTCGACGGGGCAGCCTCAGGAAGGAATGCCTTCTCTTGGTCAGATTCGGGTGGAAGTTATGTCAGAGCCAGTGGAACCGCAGGTTCTAGAAATCATGCACCCCCGGTGGTACCGGCAGCGACGACAGTACCTGATGCTGCAACACTCCTTGAGGTCATCCGAGGATTTCTGGCCACTCAGCAGCGTCAGGTGGCAGCCCATCAGCAACAACAAACCCAACAGCAGGAACATAATGTGCTATTGAACCAGGGGTTACAGTTAGCCCTTGAAAGGAGTGTTAGGAATGATTCATGAGCGTCGGAGAGGTTTTACCGACTTAACCCAAGGTATTTTGACGGCACGGAGGATGCCATCACGACAGATGCTTGGCTTCTGGATATTGAGGCCATGTTGACAGCAACAAAGGTTCCAGCAGAAGAGAAGGTTGACCAAGTCAGATTATTGCTTCAAGATCTCGCCCGCGACCGGTGGGCGTCGGAAGAAGTAAGAATGGGGCGTCATATTCCTTGGGATAGCTTTAGTACTAGATTCAAGGCCAAGTATTTTGGCGTGGTATCACGATATGAGCTACAGCAGAGATTTATCAGTCTCAAGCAGGCCGGTAAGACGGTGGACGGATATGCAGCAGAGTTCTGCAGACTGAGTCGGTTTGCAACGACGATGGTGGCTACGGAGCCAGAAAAAGGCTATAAGGTTCCAACAGGGACTTAATCTAGAGATTCTATAGCTGGTAGAAGGGTACGACTATCAGACTTTTGATACCGTTTTAACGGCAGCTTGGAGGCATGAACTCACCCAATAATGGTTGGCGATAAGACATGGGGGCCAGAAGAGGTCTCATCTCCAGAGTAGGGACGGAGGAGAAGTGCAGCGAACATCGGCGCCAGCACCTAGCATCCGTATTTATGAGTCAAGAGTGCCGCGGAGGACGGCGATATCAGAGATAACAGCACCAGTTCGGCATCAGCAGCCGAGGAACCAACATCAGCGCCAGGGGCGCCCATTGGAGATACTTACTGTGGTAAGGGAGGGAACACTAGGGATGTGTATCATTTAGCAAATGGATTGTGCATGAGATATGGCAGTCCAGATCATTGGATCGCTAATTGTCCTATGGTACAGAGGCTAGGAAGGCAAGTTCAGCAGTTTCCGGCGTTGCCAGCTCCGAGGGCAGCATCGAACAAAGGACCAGCATTGGCAGTAAGGCTACTAGCCCAGCATCTGCCGATGCAGGCTCATATGTTTCTCCAGATGCAGAACCAGGAAGGCCCGTAGAGGCCGCAGCAACAACATGGACAAAGGAGGCAGCAACATGGAGCTCAGCAAGGCCAGGGTCAGGCCTTCACCTTATCTCTGGAGGAGGCACTAGCTTCAGGCGATGTGGTTGCAGGTAATGTTTTTGTTACCTCTTTTCCTGTAGTAGTATTGTTTGATTCAGGGGCTACCCACTCTTTTATATCTGCATGATTTATGACACGTATTGGATTGGAGTTCGAGGCATTGCCAGAGAGGATGAATATACTCACTGGTAATGGGCTAGTAGGAGTTAGCAGAGTGTGCTTAGCGTGTCTGGTCGTAGTGTGTGGGCGACTATTGCCTGCATCTTTGATTGAGTTCCCTATGGAAAACTTTGACGTTGTCTTAGGCATGGACTGGTTGAGAGACAATCATGCGATAATAGATTATCGGGGAGGTAGGATAGTATTTAATGTAACTGGCATTGAGGAGTTCATCTTTGTTCGATCATTGGAGGATCGATCCAAGGGCATTATTGCAGAAGCATTGGCAGAGCAGGAGCAGACCTGCAGAGTTTACAGGAGGTCGCAGTCAGAGTTGGACAAGTTGTACCAGCATGAAGAAGAACTAAAGGTAAAGTAGTTTATTCGAGACAGTGAATCTTCCTGGGAAGCACCGGTTATTTTAGTACCCAAGAAGGATGGATCGACGCGAATGTACATTGATTACCGGCAGTTGAATGCAGTAACAGTAAAAAACAAGTATCTGTTACCAAGGATTGATGACTCGTTTGACCAATTGAGTAAGGCCTGCGTCTTCTCTAAGATTGATCTTCGATCTGGATATGTCACTTCCCGTTCCCGAAATACGTATCCTTAATACATGTACTACTTTAATATATTTATTTAATATTTATCATGTATTGTTCTGTGATTAAACCCCTTTAATTTTTGTGTTAATTAATTTTCTGCAATTTTATTTCTGTATTTTATTTTCTGCTTTCATACTCTACTTTAGCTCTACTTTGGGTTCGGCTTGAATTTGGTTTAGTTAGTTGGTTCAGCATGAACCAAAACAAACCCCCACCTACCACCACCCCTTCCATTTAAGGCCATCCCCTTTCTCTCTCTTTATTACTTCACAATAATCTCCTTCTTTCGCATAACTCCTCCCCCACCTACTCAGCCGCCAAGGCAAGTACTAAACTTGCTTCTTGATGGACCACCATTATTATTGTTCCATCATCTTTCTTACTTGATTTTGAGCCTCTTTAGTACTTAGCATTTCTAATTTCCATGGTTCATTTCTTGTAGATCTAAGTTTAATGCATTTTCGGATTTTTAAGGTTTTGATCTAGTAAACTTTGTTATCTTTAAGTTTTGATGGTTCTATGTTGTAGAGAATTTCGTTCTACCCCATTTTGACCTATGGAGGTCCAGTTTTGGGTTTGGAGTGACGAAATTAGGGAGCTCGGAAGCAATGGCTTCCCATGGTTCTCCTTCTCAGAAGAGTGGAGAAGAAGGGCAATACTTGACCACATGAGTTTTTCATACGGCAAGTCTTCTTGAGCCGCATGAATAGTTCGACCGCATGAAGCGTAGCTAGCCGCATGAAGAGTTTCAGCCGCATGATGATTCCGGCCGCATGGCATTATCTTGGCTGCATAAGTTTTCTCAGCCGTATGAGTTTTCATTTGGCCGCAGCCACATGAGCTTCCATTGGCCGCAACCGCATGACTTTTCATTTGGCCGCAGCAGCATGATTTTCCATTTGGCCGCAGCCGCATGAGTTTCCATTTGGCCGCAGCCGCACGTACTCCTGTCCATCGTAGCCGCATGAAGAGTTCGACCGCATAAGAGATTTTTTTTAGCCGCATGGGCACTACTTTTCTTTAGCCGCATGGACTAAATTATTTTCTCGCCGCATGGGCACTACTTTTCTTTAGTCGCATAGACTTTGTTTCTTCCTCAGCCGCATGATACTGCACCCTCTTGGCTGCATGCCAGCGAGCCGCATGAGGCTTGGTTCCATCCTAGTCACATGAGCGAGAACCCAGCCGCATAAGTCATGTAACTTATCGGCCGCATAGGCATTGAGCCGCATGGAATCCTAATTACCTGGTCGCATGAACTATAGTCCCTAATGCCTTTTGGCTGATTCTCGTCCCTGAGTTAACATTTATTGACATTAATTAACATTGATTGACATGGATTGGTATTAATTAACATTAAAATTGTTATCTTGGCATTAATTAGCATTAACTGTTATCTAAATTAATTATTGATCATGCGTTCCTAGTTGGAACTAAGAGACTGGCTAGTCATCTTATTGAATTGAATGAATGAGACACGTTCATATTAACTATGAACTATTGAAATCGACTGGCTAATCCCGAATATTGGCATACAGGCACATGCAGGCTTCAATTTATTTGTTATTTATTTATCTTACCAAAGAAGCATGTGTACTTTATGGTCAAGGCATGATTATTCCGTGGTTAGTTTTGATTGTTGTATTACGCTATGTAAGACCTACAACCTAACCGCACGGGCATCGTTGTAGAGTTGTGCATATCGTACCCCGTACGAAAGTACTCATTTGAATGACCATGACCCACGGCATGGGACTTCATTCAACGTAGAGACTATTAAGTTAAATAAAATAATGATTGCATGGAGAGAATGGATTCCCGAGTTTTTACATGGCAGCCCTCTTGGGACTAGTAGTGCCCGACAGGCCGGTTGGTCCCCACAGATACTACAAATCTACCACACGGGCAGGGAGCGGTATCTGGTTATATTATCTATGGTATATTGTATATTGACGACGGGCGCCCCGCTGGGACTCGTCTAATTCATGATTGGCGCAATGGATTGACTAGGTAAACTAGCCTTGCTTGCACATAGTAAGAACTGAGGAATCCTTTCTTGCATAATTCCAGGATAACTTGGAACTCACAATAGCAAGCCGTAGTATTTGTATGGCCATTTAAACTGATTTGTTTGTGTACTATACCTACTCTGTTACCTAATTGAGATGATCAGAATGTCAGGACATGACGGGCCAACTTCTGTCCTTGTTTGGTTGGAAGGTTGGTTCGAAGTGTCGTGATGTTATGTGAGTCCTAGTAGATAGTAGAGATTTATTATCATATTCTCTTCTTACTGGTTTATTCCTCATATCATGCTCCCTTGCGGTACTTGCTATTAGAGGTCTAACCTCTCTGGTTTTGCATGGCCAGATTTAGAGCCGGTTCCTGAGGATCCAGCTTACTTCTACCTCCAAGATGGTCAACACTAGAGGGATGATCGCAGGAGGACTCGAGTGGGTTTCTTACTTCTCCGCTCGTTTTGTTATTTACTTAAAACTTTGCCGTTTGGCACCGACATGTTAGTCGGATTATCTTGTACCTACTTTTGTATAATTGTAACTAAGTCAGGCTGCAGCTGATAACAATTGTGTATACTGCTACATCCTCTGGCTGTATTTTGCAAAGCTAGATATCAAGAACATTTTAACTGAGCGTTTGGGACGCCTTACTGCTTTATCTTACATGTTTTCTATTTTTGTTTCTTGTTTGAATGATTGAGACAA
Source organism: Iris pallida (assembly GCA_029216955.1). Lineage (NCBI taxonomy): Eukaryota > Viridiplantae > Streptophyta > Magnoliopsida > Asparagales > Iridaceae > Iris > Iris pallida. The sequence continues at coordinate 4,233,218 of JANAVB010020797.1, forward strand.
TAGATGTGAAGGGACCATAGTGAGGCTTTTATGTAGTGTGCACACCCTCGTCTTATTAGACAGCATTGATCGTATTATACGACATTCATCTACCTGTAATACGTAGCTGGCTGAGTCATTCCCTCGCTCTCCAGTATTCTGGTTCTGGGGAGTGACAAGGTTTTAGTGGTGGCACATGCAGGTCTGATTTTAGACTTGTGGGGTATTTTAATAGGATGTCTCAATCACACATGTTCCCCCTTGATCTCATGATTCGTCGATTCTCAACTCCAGCTTGACATTCCAGTATCTCTTGACTTCATTGGTCCTTCGAGTCTGGTCGTTTGATTGTCCTCTTATCCCGTTTCTTAGGGGCACCTCGTCCGCACCTGTCAGAGCTGGACAGCAACAACATGGACAGCAACATGGACAACATGACCAGGTTGGTCAGCAACAAGGGCCGGTACTAACTCAGGAGACTATCCAGGAAGAAGTGATAGTAGAAGCAGCAGCTGGATCACAGTATCCGGATGTTCCACCACCACCAACAGTTCTACCTACCCCTGCGGAAATGGACACACCGGCTCTTCTAGAGATCATGAGAGGGATGATGGCTACTCAGCAATATCAGATGTTATCCCAGCAGCACATGCACGCTCAGTTGCAAGAGCAGAACGTACTACTCAACCAAGGGTTGCAGACAGCTTTGGAAAGAGGGGCAAGGCCGGATTCAGGAGCATCAACCAGATTTTGCAAGTTTAACTCCCACCATTTCGAGGGCACGGAGGACACCATCTCAGCAGATGCATGGCTTAAGGATATTGAGGCTATTCTGACGGCGGCTAAAGTATCGGCAGAAGAACGTGTGGATCAGGTGAAGTTGCTACTTCAGGATCTCGCACGTGATTGGTGGGAATCAGAAGAAGTAGGCACTAGACGTCCTGTTGCTTGGGATGACTTTACTACAAGATTCAAGATGAAGTACTATGGAGTTGTGGTACAGTTTGAGTTACAACAGAAGTTTATCAACCTCAAGCAGGCCGGTAAGACGGTAGATGCTTATGCAGCGGAGTTCTTCAGATTGAGTAGGTTTGCCCCAGAGATGGTAGCGACGGAGCGCCAGAGGGCGATGAGGTTCCAGCAAGGGTTTCATCTTGAGATCTTGCAATTGATAGAGGGGCACAACTACCAGACTTTTGATAAAGTATTGACGGCAACCCGAAGGCATGAGATCACCATTCAGAGGATCACGACAAGGACTGGAGGTCAGATGAGATCCTACAGTCAGATTGAAGGAGGAGGGGGAGCAGCCCCCCGAGCAACAACACCATCCCTTGGTATTCGTATTCACGATGTGGCAATGCGAGGGCAGCACCACCACCCAGGCAGCAGCAGCAACAGAAGAAGAACCAGCAACCCCCAGCGGGCTGCACTTATTGTGGGAAGGTAGGGCACACTAGAGATGTGTGTCGGGCATTGAACGGACTGTGTTTGATATGTGGAAATCCAGATCATCGGGTTACCACATGTCCCATGAATTCGAGGTCAGGAGGACCAGTGCAAGAGTTTCCTGCTCTACCAGCACCAGGGGCAAGACAGTATCGAGGACCCGCAGCGGCAGTGAGACCATTGGCCCAGTGCCCGTTAATGCCACAAGCTCAGATATTTCGGCAGCAGGGACCGCCGATGCAGCAACACCAGCATAGACCACCCCAGCATCATCAAGGCAGGGGCCAGCAGCAGTACCAGGCTAGGCCGCAACATAGAAACCAACAAGAAGGTAGAGGACAGGCATTCACACTATCCTTAGAAGAGGCATTAGCATCGGAAGATATTGTGGCAGGTAACATTCTTGTCGCCTCATATCCCGCAGTAGCATTGTTTGATTCGGGAGCATCACACTCATTTATATCTGTACAATTAACGACACGGCTAGGAATGGAGTTCGAGACATTGCCAGGGAGGTCGAATATACTCACTGATAATGGGCTTGTAGGAGTTAGTAGAGTTATTCTAGCATGTAGCGTTATAGTTTGCGGACATTCCTTATCCGCCCGGTTGATAGAATTTCCAGTTAGAAATTTTAACATTATTTTAGGCATAGACTGGCTGAAAGACAGTCATGCAATAATAGATTGTCGTAGTGGGAGTGTATCTTTTGATATTCCAGGCATGAAGAGATTCACCTTAGTCAGATCAGAGGCAACTCAGCTAGAGCAGGGAGTGATAACGGCAATGGAAGAAGTTCAAGTTCCGAAGGTAGTTGAAGAGTTTCTTGATGTATTTCCCGAAGAACTTCCAGGTCTACCACCGGTTAGAGATATTGAGTTCAGCATAGAATTGACACCTGGACCTAAACCGATATCAGATCGGGTTTACAGAATGGCGGATTCGGAGCAGGCCAAGGTATATCACACATAGAGGAATTGAAGGAGAAGAAGTTCATCCAAGCTAGCATATCACCATGGGCAGCACCAGTAGTACTTGTGGGGAAGAAGGATTGGTCATCGAGATTGTGCATCGATTATAGGAAGTTTAACGCGGGTAACAGTAAAGAACAAGTACCCACTGTCCAGGATCGATGACTTGTTTGATCAGTTGAGCAAAGCTAGAGTTTTCTCCAAGGTAGATCTTCGTTCAGGGTATCATCAAGTGAGGGTTCAGAAGGAGGATATTCCTAAGACAACATTCAGGTCGAAGTATGGGCATTATGAATTCTTAGTAATGCTGTTTGGTTTGACCAATGCTCCAGCAATATTTATGGATTTGATGAACCGCATCTTTATGCCTTACTTAGATCAGTTTGTCGTGGTATTTCTCGACGACATTCTCGTATACTCTGCTAGTGAAGAAGAGCATGAAGACCACCTCAGGAAAGTGTTACATGTTCTGAGAGAGAACCAGTTGTATGCCAAGCTCAGTAAGTGTGAGTTCTGGACGGATCGTATTTCATTTTTGGGTCATATCATATCAGGAGCTGGAGTAGTAGTGGATCCCAAGAAGGTAGAAGTAGTAGAGAGTTGGCCAGTACCCAAAACCGTAGCTGATGTACGGAGTTTCTTGGGATTGGCAGGATATTACAGAAGGTTTGTATCAGATTTTGCAAGACTTTCAGCACCCATGACCCGCTTGACACGAAAGGATGTACCATTTGTCTGGTCAGCAGAATGCCAGGCATCATTTAAGAACCTGAAGCAGAAGTTGATATCAGCGCCTATTCTTACATTGCCAGTTGGATCCAGAGGTTTCACAGTATATTGCGATGCGTCAGGTAAAGGACTTGGATGTGTCCTTATGCAACATGGGAAGGTGATAGCATATGCATCTAGGCAGCTTCGAGACCACGAGAGGAATTATCCAACCTACGACTTGGAGTTGGCAGCAGTAGTATTTGCTTTGAAGCTATGGAGACATTAATTATATGGTGATCGAGTGGATATGTACACAGACCACAAAAGTCTGAAGTACATCTTTACTCAGAAGGAGCTGAACATGAGACAGAGAAGATGGTTAGAGTTGATCAAGGATTATGACGTGGAGCTTCAGTATCATCCAGGCAAAGCTAATGTAGTAGCAGACGCTCTTAGCAGGAGAGGCGGCACATTTATGTTGACAACCCAGAAGCACATTTTAGAAGACGTTCAGGAGATGGGCATTGAAGTTATACTTCCTAGTGATATAGGAGTTCTAACAAGTCTACAAGTTCAATCTGACTTGGTAGACATGATCAAGGTAGCTCAGGCACAGGACCCAAGCATTCAGAAGCTTAGAGCAGAATATGAGTCAGGATTCAGAAAGGAGATGAGAATTCATGAAGACGGTACACTTAGGTTTGGATCACGTCTACGTGTACCTAGTAGAGATATTAGACAGGAAGTTATGACAGAAGCTCACAGTTTCCAGTATTCTATACATCCTGGAGGGACCAAGATGTACCAGGATATCAAGCAGCACTTCTGGTGGAACGGGATGAAGAGGGAGATAGCTAGGTTTGTTTCCCATTGCCTGATTTGTCAGCAAATGAAGGCAGAACAGCAGAGGCCAGCTGGGTTATTGCAACCGCTTCCTATCTCGGAATGGAAATGGAAATATATTACAATGGACTTTGTGACCGGTTTATCGAGGTCACCAAGTAGTAAAGATGCCATTTGGGTGATAGTAGATCGGCTTACGAAGGTAGCACACTTTCTTCCTTTCAGAGTAGGGCAATCTACAGAAAAGTTGGCAGAGTTGTACATGCAACAGATAGTCAGGCAACATGGAGTCCTTGTCAGTATTGTGTCAGACAGAGATACCCGTTTCACATCATATTTCTGGAAGAGCTTGCATCATAGTCTGGATACCAAGTTAAGATTTAGCACGGCTTACCATCCACAGACTGACGGGCAATCAGAAAGGACGATTCAGACTTTAGAAGATATGTTACGAGCTTGCACCCTAGATTTTAGAGGATCTTAGGAGAGTCACCTGTACTTAGTTGAGTTTTCATATAACAATATTTATCAAGCTAGTATCCAGATGGCGCCATTTGAGGCATTATATGGTAAGAAGTGTAGGTCGCCACTAGCATGGGATGATATCGGGGAGAGGAAGATGCTAGGCCTAGAAATGATTGTTCAGACAGTTGAAGTTGTTAAGGGAATTAGAAAGCGACTCCGAGTTGCGCAAGATCGGCATCGTCATTGGGCGGACCAACATCGTAGGCCGTTGGAGTTTTCTGTTGGGGACCACGTATTCTTGCGAATCTCACCTACCCGTGGGGTCATTAGATTTGGCGTTCGTGGGAAGTTGAGTCCGCGATACGTAGGACCATTTGTTATCCTTGGTAGGGTAGGCGATGTTGCTTATCGTCTGTCCCTTCCACCTTCGTTATGAGAGGTGCATGACGTATTTTATGTATCCCAGTTGCGAAGGTATGTATCGGACCCCAGCCATATCCTTGATCATTCTGAGTTGGTTGTTGGTACCAACTTGTCTTACGAGGAGCATCCAGTGTCTATTTTGGACCGAAGAGAGAAGATACTCAAGAACCGAACAATTAACCTTGTCCGGGTTGCTTGGGGTCATCACTCTTTGGGAGGGTCGACGTGGGAACGTGAGGATGATTGTCACTACCATATTTCTAGTTTGAGGGTATTTTTGACATTTTTGGGGTAATTTGAATTTATTAGATTTTATTTGAATTTATGAGAATTTTTAGGAATTATTTTGGAATTGTTTGGATGGAAGTTGACTAGGTTGACTTTGACTAGTTTGACCCTTGTAGACCAACCTAGAAGCTAACCCTAGTTAGTATGGACTTGGTTAGGTTATATGACTCTAGTCTAACCTAAGCTAACCCTTGGTTTGGTCAATAGACTCTAGTTAGCAATAGGAATTAGGAAGTCATAAGTCATGACTTATGATTTAGAACCATTGATAAATCAACTTAAGTCATAGCCTTGTAGTTTGGCCCAAAGCCCAAGAGTGACAAAACCCTAGCCCTAGACTTAGTGGCCGGCCACCCTATCTTCATTGGGAACACCACTCTATAAATACTCTCTTAAATTTTAGGGTTGCCTCTTTTAGGAAGGATCAAGTTTAGAAAGAGGTTTGTTCCTATTTCTTTTAATCCATAAAAATTCTATTCCATATCCTTTTTCATTCAAATCTCTTCCATTAGGTTTTAATATACCTATACTTGCTGTTATTGAGAGTTTTATTTCAGTTTGGTATTGATTTGTTGGATTGGGATATCAAGGAGAGGAGCTCAACAAATAGGGATTTTCTAGAAGGTTCATCCATAGGTAACTTTTTCATTACTCAGTGAAATTTCAATTTCTTTATACATTTAGGAAGCCCTAGGAGTCCCCTAAGTGGCTGCATTGGTTTCGTGTCGAGTTTTATAGGTTTCGTGTCTGTTTTGGACAAGTATCAGGAACCCACAGTAGGTGTTTGTTGAAATGTCCCAAAGGACATTTCAACCTATTTTCTAGAAAGCTTTTAAATAGGAATCTAAGTTTTATTATTGCTTATTGATTTCTGTTTCTCTGAGGTAGTGATTATATCGTGTCATTTCATTTTGGACACAAGAACCCACAGTTTTTGACCGTGCAGCAGTCCCCTGCTACTCGGGGGCTGTAGCGGACACGACACGGCTTGGTTGGACACGAAACTTGACACGCCCCTTGGGGCAGTGACTGACACGCCACGTGTCAAGTTTCATGGGCCCACGTGCCGTATCGAGGAAGAAATCCTCGCTGCACGGGGATTGGCCTGACTGTGCAGTCGAACATTTTCTACTCTGATACGGCCCTCGTATCCGACACAGACACGACGTGGACACGGGCTAGTTGGCCTATGGGGTAGTCCTATAGGTGGGCTACCTAGGTGGATGACCACGAGACACGTTTGTGTCCTGTGTCGAGTGCACGACACAAGTACACGTGTGCACGAGACAGTGCACTGGACAATGCATTGTTATGCCCGATCTGGGTTTTTATGGTTTGGACACGTTTGTGTCCTCTTGTATGGACACAAACACCCTGTATGACTTATATACATTGTATATTTCATTTACCAACCTTTTATTTTGTATTTTAATGTGTTTTTCAATAGGTATTGACAATTTACCAATTCTGAAACATGGTATTCTATTTCCAGATTTTTCCAGTTTTTGGAAGTGAACTTTGCCATCATTTTAAACCTATCTAATGCTGTTGACATATTAGTTTTAGTTCCTAATTTGTTTCTCCTATACATAAACTAACTATATGCTAAATTTGGGATTGTTTGGTGGTGAATTGGAATCGTTTTGAAGGTTTGAAACATAAGGACTGTATTGGTTCAGTTTTACTTAATGAAATGGTTCATTTCCTATTTTTCTGAACTATTAAGGCAATGATTTTTCCCTTCCTTCATGTTTTCCTGAGATTTGGATTATAGGGAATGTTTTGTGAAGTATTGAATTGGTTTCCTCTCCTTCTCCTTACTGTTTCACTGTTTCACCACACACACATACACTCTTCTCTTCTTTCTATCTCTTCATGTATGTATATGTATATATGTATGGTTATATATGATATATAATGTATATATATAGTAATGTGCTAAATAACTATATGTATGTACCTTGTATCTATCTATCTATATATATATATATATATATATATATATATATATATATATATATATATATATATATATATATATATATATATATATATATATTGTACATGTAATTGGTGTGTCATTAGTGTTTGTGTTTGGAGATGTGCTTGATTGATAGGATAGGTTTATAGCCTTGTATTGTATGTTGATAGGCTAGTTTAGCCTTGGTAGACCTAGACTAGATTAGTATAGACTAGTATAGTCTAGATTGGACTAGATAGGCTAGTTTGACCTAGTTTAGACTCGTTAGACCTAGTTGACCATAGTTGACCAAGTTTGACTTCTAGGGTTGGCCAAAGTTGACCAAGAGTTGACTTTGGCCTAGATTGACCTAGAATCATGTAGAATGCATAGTAGAACTTTATTTTACCATTTTAGACTTGTTGTGACTTGTGCTGTTCTGATTAGGAGCCAGATACCACTCCTCGGACAGTACTTTCATATTGGACACTCAGATACCAGGCGAGTACATTCTCTGATCATTTCATATCCTGCTTAGAATTATTTCCTGCATTAAATTACTTTACTTGTTACTGTCACGTTGGTCACACGGATTGGTACTATATGGATCCCTTCTTGAGATGTTATCCTTAGGGAGCATCGGGTACTACATGTTCTGTGTGTTTCACTTACATGGCGTATCACTATGCTTCATTGGTTCTTTGATTACTTGTGACATATACTCTTATGATAACAGAGTCTCCTAGAATCCTTATCCCATTTACTGGGTATCCTAGAATCTTCTAGAATCCCCATTTATGGGACTTCCATGTATCACCCTTCGGGGGCCTTTGCATGGAATCATAACATAACCTGGTTGGATCTTTGTGTATTGATTGGGGGTACGAGAGAGTAGAAGTGGACATGTGAATAATACCCAAGTAGTGTAGCATCAGAATCATTCCATAGTATAGCATCAGAATCATCTCATGCCATTTACATGTCTATGTTGTACTCTGACTCACTAGCCACATGTTAGTTCTCTATTTATAGTAGATATTTCTATTACAGTTCTCTCTCTGTTTACATACTACACTTCTTTCAGTACTTGTATCTTACTTTACTGCATGATTATATTTTCTAACCTGCTATGAACTGTTGAGATGTACTGTACTCGCTCCTGTCCTGACTGGACCTGTTGAAAATATTACAGAGGACGAGGAGGAGGCCTATCTGGATACTTTCTACGGGGCAGTCTTAGATGACACTTGCGAGCTGGACCCTCAGGAGGACCCAGCTCTAGCTGAGGACATCACCCCATTGCCTAGACTAGTTTAGTTAGGCTTATCTTATTTTATATTGCCTTGAGACATGTTTAGCTAGGCTTATCTTCTGTTCAGAGATTTAGAGTTGTATATATTCTTTCATATACTGTAGCTGAGTTTGTATTCTGGATATTGCTGGGATGTTATCTTAGACTATTTTATCATCTATTTTTTCTTGAGTTCTATTTCATATCGTGCTATCTCTTCCTTAGTTGTGATTGAGTTCATTTACTGCTATGTCACCCCCCATTCGGGGAGTATAAACTGTTTAGAGATATATTGCTAGATGTATGTTGACCTAGGACAGCATTCTATCGCCGACACTGCAGCGTAGACTGGATGTACCCACGTCTCGTGCCCTTACTCTAGGGTGCGGGTCGTGACACGTTTTTAGAGGTAGCCCATGCAGGTCTAGACTAGAAGTGTAGTGGTATTCGAACTAGAGTATCACTACAGCCTGCAGTAGGATATAGGACATTAATTTTTAAGGTACTCAATCATATTAGGAAAAATTCTTTTATTGCCATCTAAATCCTTATTGTCAGCTGATCCTTTTAAATTTTAATTATCCGCCTTTGTTATATCGCTTCTTTCTCAAAAATTGATACTCTTGTTTGGTCTATCTTCAGGATGGTAGAGACTCGTCAGCAGCGTACCATTCATGGAGATGCTATAGAGAGATCTGCTACCTCTCAGCCAGTTCAGCAGAGACAGGAGACTGCAGCTCTTGCCACCTCTGTTCGTATTTAGGCTCCAGCAGCAGCAGGGGGTACGCCTCCATCGGCTCGGAGACAGGACCCAGTCATCACAGAGGAGCCCTTCTAGCAGCAGCCACCTGCATGGACAGTTGACGCCGTTCATCTGTTAGCTTTCTTCCGGCAGTACATGGAGGGTCAGCAGACCCAGCAGCAGAGGCACACGGCAGAGCTCACTCGAGGCATTGAGCTGGCAGTGACCGCAGTGGAGAGAGTCATAGCTCAGCCAGCGGCAGCCCCGCAGCCGTACCGGCCACGGGAGAAGGGCATCCAAGATTTCCAGAGGATGCACCCTAGAGACTTCCGGGGGACAGAGGGGATCTTGTATGTCGATGAGTGGATCGAGCATATGAAGGAGATTTTTAGATTGGCTGAGATCCCGACGAGGCTCCAGATAGAGGCAGCGGCCAGCATGATGCAGGATCTGGCCCGTACTTGGTACCAGACCGACCCGAGGGTCGGCACAGCAGGACAGACTTGGGCAGCATTCAAGAAGCTGTTCAAGGAGAAGTTCTTTCCAGACGCAGCGCTGGAAGCCCTCGAGACCCAGTTCGAGGCCCTAGTCCAGGGGAGCCAGTCCGTGGAGGAGTACGCAGGAGAGTTCTGCCGCCTGAGAAGATTTATGAAGGACTTGTCAGAGACGACGAAGGCCCAGAGGTTCCGGAAGGGCTTGGTAAAGGAGGTCAAGTCCTATACCAAGAACGCCCGTAGTGCTATATTTGAGGAGATCCTGGTGGACGCACTAGCTGCAGAGGATGATCTTGAGCTTAGGCTCAAGAGGGGGCGAGACCCAGTTGGGGGCAGCAGCAGCAGCGAAGGCCAGGCCAAGAGGCCTCACTTTCAGTTCTAGCAGCCGAGGCAGTTCCAGCCGCAGCCAATTCAGCAGAGGCCAGTTCACCAGCAGCAACAGCCGAGGCAGCACCAGCAGGGCCAGAGGCAGGTTGTCACTTGTGCCTACTGCAAGAAGCCCGGGCATGTCGCCAATGAGTGCCGAAAGAGGCTAGGCCAGTGTTTAGTGTGTGGTTCAGCAGACCACCAGATGAGGGAGTGCCGTATGGGACGAGCAGTCCAGGGAGCAGCAGTCAAATCTCTAGCTGGCCAGCAGAGGGGACCAGCCCTGCCAACGCAGCAGCAGAGATTGTTCAGCATCAGCAGCAGGCCAGGGGAGGCCAGCAGGGGCGAGCTTTCGCCATGGCAGCTGGGGATGCAGAGGTGATTGGAGAGCTGATCGCAGGTTCGATTCTTCTCGACTCCAGTCCAGCTTTTATATTATTCGATTCTGGTGCTTCGCATAGCTTTATATCAGTATCTTTTACGATTAGACACAGTATTATAGCTAAATCGTTGCCTAGGACTTACAAGATCACGGCCGGGGGTGGCATTATCCTCGTGAGTGATGTTTGTAAGGGTCGGAGAGTAGTTTTGGGAGGCCGTGAGTTGGAGGTGAGCCTGCTCGTAATGCCATTACCGAACTACGATATAGTACTAGGCATAGATTGGTTGAGTAGGCACCATGCCAGCATTGATTGCAGAGGGGGCAGAGTTCTCTTCAGAGCGCCGGGGGAGCCAGAGTTCGAGTACTCCAGACGTCAGGCAGAGCAGAGCATCGGAGTCTTCTGTGGAGTCTCGGTCGAGGAGCAGGCGATTCCATACCCCTTGATAGCAGAGTATATGGATGTTTTTCCAGAAGAGTTGCCAGGATTGCCACCAGACAGGGACATAGAGTTCTCGATTGACTTGGTTCCAGGAGCGGAGCCCATCTCTCAGCATGTCTATCGGGTGAACAACAACGAGCTGGTGGAGCTGAAGAAGCAGGTGGATGAGCTACATGACAAGGGCTTCATCCGCTCGAGTTCGTCGCCATGGGGTGCACCAGTGTTGTTTATGCCGAAAAAGGATGGGTCAGTACGGATGTGTATTGACTATAGGGCACTCAACAACCTCACGATCAAGAACAAATACCCACTGCCGCGGATCAACGATCTTTTTGACCAGTTGAGCGGAGCTCGGGTATTTTCCAAGATTGATCCGAGGTCGAGATTTCACCAGGTGAAGGTGAAGGGGGAGGATATTCCCAAGACCGCTTTCAGGACGCGGTACGGGCAGTTTGAGTTTTGGTTATGCCGTTTGGGCTAACTAATGCACCAACAGTGTTTATGAACCTTATGAACAAGGTTTTCCACCAATATTTGGATCAGTTTGTGGTGGTGTTCATTGACCACATCTTGGTATATTCTAAGACTGAGGAGGAGCACGAGGAGCATTTGAGGATCGTGCTGGAGACTCTCAGGAAGGAGCAGCTTTACGAGAAGCTCTCCAAGTGTGAGTTCTTCTTAGACCGAGTGGACTTCTTGGGGCATGTAGTGACTGGAGATGGTATCTCAGTTGACCCCAAGAAGATTGTAGCAGTTGAGGCATGGGCAGCGCCGACTTCAGTTGCAGAGATCAGGAGTTTCCTGGGGCTGGCAGGATATTATCGGAGATTTGTGCAGGATTTCTCCCGGGTTGCAAAGCCGTTGACTCGGTTGACCCAGAAGGATGCTGAGTATGTTTGGTCATAGGAGTATCAGGCAGCTTTTGATGAGTTGAAGAAGCGGCTTACGATAGCTCCGATTCTGACATTGCCTTCAGGATCAGGTGATTTTACTATTTATAGTGATGCTTCAGGGAAGGGGCTGGGTTGCGTCTTGCAACAGCATGGGAAGGTGATTGCTATGCTTCCAGGCAATTGCGTCCCCATGAGAAGAACTACCCTACCTACGACCTAGAGCTGGCAGCAGTGATATTTGCTCTGAAGTTGTGGAAGCATTATCTGTATGGTGAGAGGGTGGAGATCTTCACAGATCATAAGAGCTTAAAGTTTGTGTTCACTCAGAAGGAGTTGAACATGAGACAACGCAGATGGCTAGAGTTGATGAAGGATTTTGACATCCTACTTCAGTATCACCCAGGGAAGGCCAACGTGGTTGCCGATGCCTTGAGTAGGTATCCGACAGCCATGTGTTTGACCATGGATCGGCATTTGCTTGCAGACATGGAGAGCCTTGGGATTGAGGTGATCGTGCCCGGGATACAGATGCAGTTATGGGGGATGCAGATTCAGTCGGACTTGGTGGAGAGGATCAAGTCGGCACAGTTTGAGGACGTTGCTCTACGGTGTCTCCGAGAGCAGGTTCGAACGGGATTGCTGGAGGGCAAGTTTTCTCTTGCAGAGGATGGTGCCTTGAGGTAAGGTTCCAGATTATGTGTGCCCAACAGAGATCTCAGGGAGCAGGTTATACAAGAGGCCCACAGATCTCAGTACTCTATACACCCGGGTGCCAACAAGATGTACCGAGATCTGAGGGAGCATGTTTGGTGGTCAGGGATGAAGCAAGAGGTGGCTCGCTTCGTGGCTAGGTGCTTGGTCTGTCAGCAGGTCAAGGCAGAGAGGCAGAGGCCCAGTGGATTATTGCAGCCGCTGCCCATTCCCTTGTGGAAATGGGAGCATATCACTATGGACTTTGTTTCAGGATTGTCGCGTACTCCAGAAGAAAAAGATACGATTTGGGTCATTGACAGGCTGACCAAATCGGCCTACTTCTTGCCATTCAAGGTGGGTACGTCTACAGAGAGGCTGGCGGAGATGTATATGCGGCAGATAGTCAGGATTCACGGGGTTCCGGTCAGCATCGTCTCAGATCGGGATAGTCGCTTTACTCCCCATTTCTGGAGGAGTCTGCAGACCAGCTTGGGCACTCAGCTCAAGTTTAGTACTGCATACCACCCCCAGACGGACGGACAGTCGGAGCGAACTATTCAGACACTTGAGGATATGCTATGGACGTGCGTCTTGGACTTTGGAGGTTCCTGGGAGGATCATCTTCATTTGGTGGAGTTTGCTTACAATAATAGTTTCCAGGCCAGCATTGAGATGTCACCTTTTGAGGCTCTGTACGGGCGTAGGTGTCGTACACCCTTATCTTGGGATGATGTTGGTGAGCGAGCTTTACTGGGGCCAGAGATGGTTGTTGACGCAGCCGAGAAGGTGAAGATCATCAGGGACAGACTTCGCGTGGCGCAGGACAGACATCGGTACTGGACCGATAGCTACCGGAGGCCGTTGGAGTTTGAGGTACAGATTAGAGTAGGATTAGATTTAGGTTTGTTTGTTTGTGATTTTTGATCATGTTTATTTATTATAATTAATTAAGACCTTGCTTGTGATTAGGTCGGAGACCAGGTTTTCTTGAGGATATCTCCGACTCGTGGTACGATATATTTTGGTGGAGGCGGGAAGCTTAGTCCGTGCTTCATCGGCCCTTTCGTTATCAGCGGGAGAGTCGGTAATGTTGCATACAGGCTAGACTTGTCGCCTGTGCTAGTGGGGGTCCACAACATATTCCATGTATCATAGTTGAGACAGTACGTGGCTGACCTTAGCCATGTGCTCGATCGTTCAGAGATTGAGGTTGGGCCTTCTCTCAGCTATCCAGAGCAGCCAGTGGAGATTCTGGATCGAGGGGAGAAGGTTCTGAGAAACCAGGTGATACCTTTGGTACGCGTCGCATGGAGGCATCATTCTCCAGGAGAGTCTACCTGGGAGCGGGAGGATGAGATGCGCGAGCGTTACCCTTATCTTTTTGGACCGTGAGGTATACTTTCTATCCTTCTCATCAGTTGTATTTCGCCTTTCAATTTCGAGGACGAAATTCTTTTAAGGAGGGTAGATTTGTCACTACCACATTTCTAGTTTGAGAGTATTTTTGACATTTTTGGGGTAATTTGAATTTATTAGATTTTATTTGAATTTATGAGAATTTTTAGGAATTATTTTGGAATTGTTTGGATGGAAGTTGACTAGGTTGACTTTGACTAGTTTGACCCTTGTAGACCAACCTAGAAGCTGACCCTAGTTAGTATGGACTTGGTTAGGTTATATGACTCTAGTCTAACCTAAGCTAACCCTTGGTTTGGTCAATAGACTCTAGTTAGCAATAGGAATTAGAATTTCATAAGTCATAACTTATAATTTAGAACCATTGATAAATCAACTTAAGTCACAGCCTTATAGTTTGGCCCAAAGCCCAAGAGTGACAAAACCCTAGCCCTAGACTTAGTGACCGGCTACCCTATCTTCATTGCGAACACCACTCTATAAATACTCTCTTAAATTTTAGGGTTGCCTCTTTTAGGAAGGATCAAGTTTAGAAAGAGGTTTGTTCCTATTTTTTTTAATCCATAGAAATTCCATTCCATATCCTTTTTCATTCAAATCTCTTCTATTAGGTTTTAATATACCTATACTTGCTGTTGTTGGGAGTTTTATTTCAGTTTGGTATTGATTTGTTGGATTGGGATATCAAGGAGAGGAGCTCAACAAAGAGGGATTTTCTAGAAGGTTCATCCATAGGTAACTTTTTTATTACTCAGTGAAATTTTGATTTCTTTATACATTTAGGAAGCCCTAGGAGTCCCCTAAGTGGCTACATTGGTTTCGTGTCGAGTTTCATAGGTTTCGTGTCTGTTTTGGACACGTATCAGGAACCCACAGTAGGTGTTTGTTGAAATGTCCCAAAGGACATTTCAACCTATTTTCTAGAAAGCTTTTGAATAGGAATCTAGGTTTTATTATTGCTTATTGATTTCTGTTTCTCTGAGGTGGTGATTGTATCGTGTCGTGTCGTTTTGGACACGCGAACCCACAGTTTCTGACCGTGCAGCAGTCCCCTGCTACTCGGGGGCTGTAGCGGACACGACACGGCTTGGTTGGACACGAAACTTGACACGCCCCTTGGGGCAGTGACTGACACGCCACGTGTCAAGTTTTATGGGCCCACGTGGCGTGTCGAGGAAGAAATCCTCGCTGCACGGGGATTGGCCTGACTGTGCAGTCGAACATTTTTGACTCTGATACGGCCCTCGTATCCGATACAGACACGACGTGGACACGGGCTAGTTGGCCTATGGGGTAGTCCTATAGGTGGGCTACCTAGGTGGATGACCACGAGACACGTTTGTGTCCTGTGTCGAGTGTACGACACAAGTGCACGTGTGCACGAGACAGTGCACTAGACAGTGCACTGTTATGCCTGATCTGGGTTTTTATGGTTTGGACACGTTTGTGTCCTCTTGTATGGACACAAACACCCTGTATGACTTATATACATTGTATATTTCATTTACCAACCTTTTATTTTGTATTTTAATGTGTTTTTCAATAGGTATTGACAATTTACCAATTCTGAAACATGGTATTCTATTTCCAGATTTTTCCAGTTTTGGAAGTGAACTTTGCCATCATTTTAAAACCATCTAATGCTGTTGACATATTAGTTTTAGTTCCTAATTTGTTTCTCCTATACATAAACTAACTATATGCTAAATTTGGAATTGTTTGGTGGTGAATTGGAATCATTTTGAAGGTTTGAAACATAAGGACTGTATTGGTTCAGTTTTACTTAACGAAAGGGTTCATTTCCTATTTTTCTGAACTGTTAAGGCAATGATTTTTCCCTTTCTTCATGTTTTCCTGAGATTTGTATTATAGGGAATGTTTTGTGAAGTATTGAATTGGTTTCCTCTCCTTCTCCTCACTGTTTCACTGTTTCACCACACACACATACACTCTTCTCTTCTTTCTATCTCTCCATATATGTATATGTATATATGTATGGTTATATATGATATATAATGTATATATATAGTAATGTGCTATATAACTATATGTATGTACCTTGTATCTATGAGTATATATATATATATATATATATATATATATATATATTTATATTATATATATATATATATATATATATATATATATATATATATATATATATATATATATATATTGTATATGTAATTGGTGTGTCATTAGTATTTGTGTTTGGAGATGTGCTTGATTGATAGGATAGGTTTATAGCCTTGTATTGTATGTTGATAGGCTAGTTTAGCCTTGGTAGACCTAGACTAGATTAGTATAGACTAGTATAGTCTAGATTGTACTAGATAGGCTAGTTTGACCTAGTTTAGACTCGTTAGACCTAGTTTGACCATAGTTGACCAAGTTTGACTTCTAGGGTCGACCAGAGTTGACCAAGAGTTGACTTTGGCCTAGATTGACCTAGAATCATGTAGAATGCATAGTAGAACTTTATTTTACCATTTTAGACTTGTTGTGACTTATGCTGTTCTGATTAGGAGCCAGACACCACTCCTCGGACAGTACTTTCATATTGGACACTCAGATACCAGGCGAGTACATTCTTTGATCATTTCATATCCTACTTAGAATTATTTCCTGCATGAAATTACTTTACTTTTTACTGTCACGTTGGTCACACGGATTGGTACTATATGGATCCCTTCTTGAGATGTTATCCTTAGGGAGCATCGGGTACTACATGTTTTGTGCGTTTCACTTACATGGCGTATCACTATGCTTTATTGGGTCTTTGATTACTTGTGACATATACTCTTATGATCACAGAATCTCCTAGAATCCTTATCCCATTTACTGGGTATCCTAGAATCTCCTAGAATCTCCATTTATGGGACTTCCATGTATCACCCTTCGGGGGCCTTTGCATGGAATCATAACATAACCTGGTTGGATCCTTGTGTATTGATTGGGGGTACGGGGGAGTAGAAGTGGACATGTGAATAATACCCAAGTAGTGTAGCATCAGAATCATTCCATAGTGTAGCATCAGAATCATCCCATGCCATTTACATGTCTATGTTGTACTCTGACTCCCTAGCCACATGTTAGTTCTCTATTTATAGTATATTTCTATTACAGTTCTCTTTCTGTTTACATACTGCACTTCTTTCAGTACTTGTATCTTACTTTACTGCATGATTATATTTTCTAACCTGCTATGAACTGTTGAGATGTACTGTACTCGCTCCTGTCCTGACTGGACCTGTTGAAAATATTACAAAGGACGAGGAGGAGGCCTGTCTGGATACTTTCTACGGGGCAAACTTAGATGACACTTGCGAGCTGGACCCTCAGGAGGACCCAGCTCTAGGTGAGGACATCACCCCCATTGCCTAGACTAGTTTAGTTAGGCTTATCTTATTTTATGTTGCCTTGAGACATGTTTAGCTAGGCTTATCTTCTGTTCAGAGATTTAGAGTTGTATATATTCTTTCATATACTGTAGCTGAGTTTGTATTCTGGATATTGCTGGGATGTTATCTTAGACTATTTTATCATCTATTTTTTCTTGAGTTCTATTTCATATCGTGCTATCTCTTCCTTAGTTGTGATTGAGTTCATTTACTGCTATGTCACCCCCCATTCGGGGAGTATAAACTATTTAGAGATATATTGCTAGATTTATGTTGACCTAGGACAGCGTTCTACCGCCGACAATGCGGTGTAGGCTGGACGTACCCACGTCTCGTGCCCTTATTCTAGGGTGCGGGTCATGACAATGATATCCGATCACGGTACCCATATTTGTTTGACTCACAAGGTATATTTTTTTCGTGTACCTTGATTGCCTTAACCCCTCATGCTCGTCATCCTATGCATAGAACTACGTGGTATCATAGATTGTTAATATAGATATGTTATCTGCTAGTTAATATTGAAGAATGATAGCTTGCTTAAGTTTCTTGTACCTAGATTAGCTTAGTTTTGATATTCCTATCCTGCTTGGATTTAAAATTCTGAGGACGGAATTTTTCTAAGGAGGGTAGAGATGTCACTTCCCGTTCCCGGAATACGTATCCTTAATACATGTACTGCTTTAATATATTTATTTAATATTTATCATGCATTGTTCTGTGATTAAACCCCTTTAATTTTTTGTGTTAATTAATTTTCTGCAATTCTATTTCTGTATTTTATTTTCTGCTTTCATACTCTGCTTTAGCTCTACTTTGGGTTCGGCTTGAATTTGGTTTAGTTAGTTGGTTCAGCATAAACCGAAACAAACCCCCACCTACCACCACCCCTTCCATTTAAGGCCATTCCCTTTCTCTCTCTTCATTACTTCACAATAATCTCCTTCTTCCTCATAACTCCTCCCCCACCTACTCAGCCGCCAAGGCAAGTGCTAAACTTGCTTCTTGATGGACCACCATTATTATTGTTCCATCATCTTCCTTACTTAATTTTGAGCCTCTTTAGTACTTAGCATTTCCAATTTCCATGGTTCATTTCTTGTAGATCTAAGTTTAATGCATTTTCTGATTTCTTAGGTTTTGATCTAGTAAACTTTGTTATCTTTAAGTTTTGATGGTTCTATGTTGTAGAGAATTTTGTTCTACCCCATTTTGACCTATGGAAGTCCAGTTTTGGGTTTGGAGTGAAGAAATTAGGGAGCTCAGAAGCAATGGCTTTCCATGGTTCTTCTTCTCAGAAGAGTGGAGAAGAAGGACAATACTTGACCGCATGAGTTTTTCATGCGGCAAGTCTTCTTGAGTCGCATGAATAGTTCGGCCGCATGAAGCGTAGCTAGCCGCATGAAGAGTTTCAGCCGCATGAAGATTCCGACCACAGGGTATTATCTTGGCCGCATAAGTTTTCTCAGCCGCATGAGTTTTTATTTGGCCGCAGCCGCATGAGCTTCCATTGGCCGCAGCCGCATGAGTTTTCATTTGGCCGCAGCCGCATGAGTTTTTATTTGGCCGCAGCCGCATGAGTTTTCATTTGGCCGCAGCCGCATGAGTTTTTATTTGGCCGCAGCCGCATGAGTTTCCATTTGGCCGCAGCCGTACGTACTCCTGTCCATCGTAGCCGCATGAAGAGTTCGACCGTATAAGAGATTTTTTTTAGCCGCATGGGCACTACTTTTCTTTAGCCGCATGGACTAAATCATTTCCCCGCCGCATGGGCACTACTTTTCTTTAGCCGCATGGACTTTGTTTCTTCCTCAGCCGCATGATACTGCACCCTCTTGGCTGCATGCCAGCGAGCCGCATGAGGCTTGGTTCCACCCTAGTCACATGAGCGAGAATCCAGCCGCATAAGGCTTGTAACTTCTCGATCGCATAGGCATTGAGCCGTATGGAATCCCAATTACCTGGTCGCATGAACT
Source organism: Iris pallida (assembly GCA_029216955.1). NCBI lineage: Eukaryota > Viridiplantae > Streptophyta > Magnoliopsida > Asparagales > Iridaceae > Iris > Iris pallida. The sequence goes on from JANAVB010020797.1 coordinate 4,252,400, forward strand.
ATAGTCCCTAATGCCTTTTGGCTGATTCTCGTCCCTGAGTTAACATTGATTGACATTAATTAACATTGATTGACATGGATTGGTATTAATTAACATTAAAATTGTTATCTTGGCATTAATTAGCATTAACTGTTATCTAAATTAATTATTGATCATGCGTTCCTAGTTGGAACTAAGAGACTGGCTAGTCGTCTTATTGAATTGAATGAATGAGACACATTCATATTAACTATGAACTATTGAAATCGACTGGCTAATCCCGAATATTGGCATACAGGCACATGCAGGCTTCAATTTATTTTTTATTTATTTATCTTACCAAAAAAGCATGTGTACTTTATGGTCAAGGCATGGTTATTCCGTGGTTAGTTTTGATTGTTGTATTACGCTATGTAAGACCTACAACCTAACCGCACGGACATCGTTGTAGAGTTGTGCATATCGTACCCCATACGAAAGTACTCATTTGAATGACCATGACCCACGGCATGGGACTTCATTCAACATAGAGACTATTAAGTTAAATAAAATAATGATTGCATGGAGAGAATGGATTTTCGAGTTCTTACATGGCAGCCCTCTTGGGACTAGTATTGCCCGACAGGCCGGTTGGTCCCCACAGATACTGCAAATCTACCACACGGGCAGGGAGCGGTATCTGGTTATAATTTCTATGGTATATTGTATATTGATGACGGGCGTCCCGCTGGGACTCGTCTAATTCATGATTGGCGCAATGGATTGACTGGGTAAACTAGTCTTGCTTGCATATAGTAAGAACTGAGGAATCCTTTATTGCATAATTCCAGGATAACTTGGAACTCACAATAGCAAGCCGTAGTATTTGTATGGCCGTTTAAACTGATTTGTTTGTGTACTATACCTACTATGTTACCTAACTGAGATGATCAGAATGTCAGGACATGACGGGCCAACTTCTGTCCTTGTTTGGTTGGGAGGTTGGTTCGAAGTGTCGTAATGTTATGTGAGTCCTAGTAGATAGCAGAGATCTATTATCATATTCTCTTCTTACTGGTTTATTCCTCATATCGTGCTCCCTTGCGGTACTTGCTATTAGAGGTCTAACCTATCTGGTTTTGCATAGCCAGATTTAGAGCCGGTCCCTGAGGATCCACTTACTTCTACCTCCAAGATGGTCAACACTAGAGGGATGATCGCAGGAGGATTCGAGTGGGTTTCTTACTTCCCGGCTTGTTTTGTTATTTACTTAAAACTTTGCCGTTTGGCACCGACATGTTAGTCGGATTGTCTTGTACCTACTTTTGCATAATTGTAACTAAGTCAGGCTGCAGCTGATAACAATTGTGTATACTGCTACATCCTCTGGCTGTATTTTGTAAAGCCAGATATCAAAAATATTTTGACTGAGCGTTTAGGACGCCTTACTGCTTTTTCTTACATGTTCTCTATTTTTGTTTCTTGTTTGAATGATTGAGACAATAGATATGAAGGGACCATAGTGAGGCTTTTATGTAATGTGCACCCCCTCGTCTTATTAGACAGCATTGATCGTATTATACGACATTCATCTACCCGTAATACGTAGCTGGCTGAATCATTCCCCCGCTCTCCAGTATTCTGGTTCTGGGACGTGACAGAATATTATCAAGTGAGGGTCCGGGAGCAGGACATACCCAAGACAGCGTTTAGATCGCGACATGGACATTATGAGTTTTTGGTAATGCCATTTGGACTAACTAATGCCCCAGTAATATTCATGGATTTGATAAATCGCATCTTTATACCATATTTGGATAAGTTTGTAGTAGTGTTCATAGACGACATCCTCATCTATTCCAGCAATGAAGAAGAGTATGAGAAACCTCTTCAGACAGTTTTGCAGACCTTGAAGGAGCATCAACTTTATGCGAAGCTTGGTAAATGTTATTGGTTGGATCGTATTTCGTTCCTGGGACACATTATTTCTGGAGCAGGAGTGTCAGTAGATCCGAAGAAGGTTGAGACAGTAGAAAATTGGCCAGTTCCGAAGATGGTAGCAGAAGTGCATAGTTTCTTGGGATTGGCAAGTTATTATAGGAGGTTCGTGGCAGACTTCGCCAGGATTTCGGCACCCTTGACGCGTTTGACGCATAAGGATATAGAGTTTGTGTCACTCCCTGTTTCCAGAATACGTATTTTAATACGTGTACTGCTTGAATGTATTTATTTAATATTTATCATGCATTTGTTCTGTATTTAATTCCTTTAATTTTATGCTAATTATTTTTTTGTATTTTATTTTCTGCTTTTGCTTAGCTTTTGGTTTATTTTAACTTACGTTTGGCTTAGGTTGGTTTGTTTTGGTTTAGGTTGGTTCATCATGAACCCAACCTCCTACCTACCACCATTTCCATTTAAAGCCCAACTACTTTCTCTCTCTTCACTTATTCTCATTTACTCTCCTTCTTCTTCCTCATAACTCTCTCCACCTACTAAGAGCTTAGGCAAGTGCATCTTGCTTCCATATGAGAACCCATTTTTATCGTTCATTTATCTCCCTATCGTGATTCTAAGATAATTTAGAACTTGACATTTTATATTTTGAAGTTTTATTTTGTAGATCTAGAAATTTGTCATTTTCAGATTTTGGTGGTTTTGATCTATCAAACTTCCTTATTTTCAAGTTTTGATCGTTCCAGGTTGTTGAGATTTGTGTTATACCCCCATTTTGATCTATGGAAGTCCCATTTTTGGCTTAGATTGAAGGCTTCAAGGAATTTGGAGTTTTGGTGCAACTCTACGCCCACGTTTATACGTGCCTGCGTAGTATCAAACTCTATGCCCACGTTTATTCGTGTCAACGTAAAATCTGGATTACGCAAGTCTAGACTATTTTACGCATAAAACAAAGTCTACTCTGCCTTGGTGTATTCCTACACGCGTATTCCTTCACGCGTATTCCTTCACACGTATTCCTGCACGCGTATTCCTTCACGCGTATTCCTGCACACGTATTCCTTCACGCGTATTCCTTCATGCGTATTCCTGTACGCGTATTCCTTCACGCGTATTCCTTCACACGTATTCCTGTACGAGTATTCCTTCATGCGTATTCCTTCACGCATATTCCTGCATGAGTATTCTTTCCCGCGTATTCCTTCACGCGTATTCCTGCACGAGTATTCCTTTATGCGTATTCCTTTACGCGTACTTGCTTTACGCATACTTCCTTTACGCGTACTCCTTTGGCGTACTCCCCTACGGCACATGCAGGCTATGCGCCTATCCGTTTAAATTATGCCACTTGTTGTATGTTAATATTTTAATACATATTGTTGTGTGGAGTGTGCACTGTGTCTCGATTGGTTTATGGATACTCAGTATGATTGGAACTTACCCTGAGAGTTATAGACTCGACCATACTAAATACTAGTTTGACTTTCATGCTTTGTCACGAATTGACATTGATTGTTACCTTGACTAATGATTGATCATGCGTTCCTAGTTGGAACTAAAAGACTGGCTAGTCGTCTTGTTGAATTGAATGAAACACGTTCTTATAGTAAACATGAACCATTACAATCGACTAGCCGATCCCAAACATTGGCATATGGATACGTGCAGACTTTAACTTATTTTCTACAAAAGCAGCATGTGTACCTTACAATCAAGGCATGATTATTCTGTGGCTAGGTTTGATTATTGCATTACGCTATGTAAGACCTACAACATAACCGTACGGGCATCGTTGTAGAGTTATTCATATCGTACTCTGTACGAAAGTACTCATTCTGAATGACCATGATCCACGACATAAGATTTCAATTAACATAGGAACTATTAAGTTAAATTAAATAATGATTGCATTGAGAGAATAGATTCCCGAGTTCTTATATGGCAGCCATCTCGGGACAATTAGTTCGCCGACATGTCGGCTGGTTCCCACAGATACTGCAAACCTGCCACACGGGCAGGGAGTGGTATTTGTTTATATATTTTTATATATTAATGACGGGCATCCCGCTGGGACACGTCTAATTCATGATTGGCGCAATTGATTATTGGGTAGACTAGCCTTGCTTGTACATCGTAAGAACTGAGGAATCCCTTATTGCATATTTCTAGGACAACTTGGAACTTACAGTTAGCAAGCCGTAGTAGTTGTATTGTCGTTTAAATTGATTTGTTTGTGTGCTGTACCTACTCTGTTAACTACTGAGACGATCAGAATGTCAGCACATGACGGGTCAACTTCTGTCCTTGTTTGGTTGGAAAGTTGGCTTGAAGTGTCGTGATGTTGTGTGAACCCCAGTAGCAAGCAGAGACCTATTTACCATATTCTTAACTCTTACCACTGGTTCTAATTCTTCATATCGTGCTTCCTTTGTGGTACTTGCTATTTGAGGTCTAACCTCTCTGGTTTTGCATGGCCAGATTTAGAGCCATCTTCCGAGGACTCAGCTTACTTCCACCTCCAAGATGGTCAATACTAGAGGATGATCGCAGGAGGACACGAGTGGGTTCCGTGCTTCCCTGCTCGTTTTACTACTTACTTTACATTTTGCCGCTTGGCACCGACCTGTTAGTCGGACTGTCTTGCACTTACTTTTACATAATTGTAACTAAGTCAGACTGCAGCTGATAACGATTGTGTATACCTTGTTATATCATCTAGCTATATTTTGTAAAGCCAGATCTCAAGAATATTTTGACTGAGCGTTCGGGACGCCATACTGCTCATTCTTATATGTTCTCTACTTACTGCTTTTTATTGAATAATTGGGACAATAGATGTTGAGTAACCCTAGTGAGACTTTTATGTAGTATGCACCCTTCGTCTTTTAGACAACATTGATCATATTATACGGTATTCATCTACCCGTAATGCGTAGCTGGCTGAGTCATTCTCTCGCTCTCCGGTATTCTGATTCTGGGGCGTGACAAGGTTTTAGTGGTGGTCCAAGCAGGTCTGATTTCAGACTTGTGGGGTGTTTTAATTTATAGGATGTCTCAATCACACATGTTTCTTCTTTATCTCATGATTGGTTACTCTCGACCCGAGCTTGACATTCCGGTATCCTTTGACTTCATTGATCTTTTCTGTCTGATCGATTGATTGCTCTCTTGTCCCTTTTCTTAGGGACACCTCGTCCGCATCTGTCAGAGCTGGACAGCAACAACAAGGACAACACGAACAACATGACCATGTTGATCAGCAACAAAGGCCAGTAATACCTCAAGAGACCATCTAAGAAGAGGTGATAGTGGAACCAACAGCTGGACCGCAGTATCCGGAGGTTCCAACACTACTAACAGTTCCGCCTACCCCTATGGCAGTAGACACACCAGCCCTTCTGGAAATCATAAGAGGGATGATGGCTACTCAGCAACATCAGATGTTGGCCCAGCAACAAATGCACACTCAGCTGCAAGAGCAGAATGTATTGCTCAACCAAGGATTGTAAACGGCTTTGGAAAGGGGGTGAAGACTGACTCAGGGACATCAACCAGGTTCTGTAAGTATAACCCCTATCGTTTCGAGGGCACGAAAGATGCCATTTTCAGCAGATGCATGGCTTAAGGACATCGAGGCTATTCTGACAGCGGCTAAGGTACCAACGGAAGAACGTGTGGATCAAGTAAAGCTGTAACTTCAGGACCTCGCACATGATTGGTGGAAATCATAAGAAGTGGACATCAAACGTCCTATAGCTTGGAATGATTTTATTCGAAGGTTCAAGATGAAGTACTATGGAGTTGTGGCACCGTTCGAGCTACAACAGAAGTTTATCAACCTCAAGTAGGCCGGCAAGACAGTGGATGCTTATGCAGCAGAGTTCTGCAGACTGAGTAGGTTTGCCCCGGAGATGGTAGCAACGGAGAGCCAGAGGGCTACGAGATTTCAGCAAGGATTCCATCTTGAACTCTTGCAATTGATAGAGGGACACAACTACCAGACTTTCGATGATGTATTGACGGCAACCCGTAGGCATGAGACCACCATCCAGAGGATCACATCTAGGACTGGAGGTCAGAAGAGATCTCATAATCAGATTAAAGGAGGAGGGGGAGCAGCGCCCCGAGTTACAGAACAACCCCCTGGCATTCGTATTCACAATGTGGCAATGCGAGGGCCAGCACCACCAACAAGACAACAGCAGCCGCATCAGAGAAAGAACCAGCAACCCCCAGCGGGCTGCACCTATTGTGGGATGGCAGGGCACACAAGGGGTGTGTGTCGGGCATTGAATGGATAGTGTTTGATATGTAGAAGTCTAGATTGTAGTGCCCCAACCCGCAAGATGTCTTATGATGGATGGTTGGTTCGATGAAGCCTTGTTGGACTTGGGATTATGCGAAGGATCGCTTGGAAGGCTATGTGATCGTGGCGGGAATCGTCCTATGAATGTGAGGAGTGTTGAACCATTCAAAGATCCTTTAGCTTCACCCTTAAAATAAGGATGTGTATGCTATATTTCTTGTTGAATTGCTTAATAACACCTTGCATGGAATTTGGAAAGATAATGAAAGATAATAATCACCTGAACGTAAACTGTCGTAGCTAAATGAATTGTATGCTTGTACGATGTTGCGATGAATTACATGACATGTGAAGGCAAAGCCCCAGATATTTGGACGGTGAGTATATCGAGCTTTGGCTCGATGAATAGTTGGTAACACATATGTTAAGACCCAAGGACTGGGCAGTGAGTATGCTTGAATTACATTCATATGAATGTATGCTAAAACAGATACTAAGTCCCAAAGGATTGGGCGGTGAGTACCTTAAGTTGGTTGGAAAGATGTATGGTATCAAAGATGTGGGAAAAAAGATTGGGTAACAACATTCTATTATCCTGTCGCTAATGTAGAATGTTGATTACGCCAAGACCCTGGATTGGGCAGATAATAATGTGAGCATTGGCTCAAGGCAAGATGGCAATATGAATGAGAATGGTGGCTGAATTACTTAGTTTTCCTTATCATGCATTATATGTTTTCTTCTTAGATAAGTTGCATATAGTTGCATGGTCATGGACAACTTGTCGACAAGGTGGTTTCTCGAACGGTATTCCTGGGCCATGGAACTTGGTTCGTCCTGGAGGAAACTAATGCTGAAGTAGTAGCAGTGCTGAAGTAGTAGCACGGTATACAGGACTTGCAGTGGGGCTAGCTACCTGCACTGGCAAGGGCACTGTATACCTGTAAGTCAGTCCAAGATGGCATGTCGCCAGTGACCTTCATATAGATAGGTCCGGTGCTAATGATGTCTTATGCAGGCAGAGTAAGTTATTACTCAAATACAGGAAAGGATATTGGCTGCTGGTAAGAATCACCTGAACGGTGATATTTATATTGAATCATGATATTGTTCCTAACAATGTCTTGTGCAGGCAGAGTAAGTATTATAAATGTACAGGGATGGCTACACGACCGTGGGTAAGAATCACCAAAGGGTGATAACAGTATGCTTTAAATTATGTTGTCTACGAGATTTGCATGCTTTACTTCTTGTCGGCTATAACATGAAATTGACCCTAAGGCAACGAGAAAGACCACTGTTAATAATGTTCTGTAACATGATTACTTAGTGTTGTCTTCTTAGGTGAGTTGGGCCAGCACCGCTCGCCAGTACATTGATGATGTACTGACCCACGTTGTAGGCAATATTACGGGTGTTAGCTTGGGGGAAACCCTGTGAATAAGTGCTTGGCATCGATGAATCGGATGGGTGTGCAGAAGCTCTTCTTTCAAGACGATGTCTTCTGCTATACGGGACATAATGTATGGAATAGTGGAACTCAGTTGTACCAGTGAGATTGTAGCCAAATTGGCAAGTTCATTGTAAAGAAGTCGGTATATTCAGTTGTAGCCCAAAAGGCAAGTGTATACATTCAGTCGGCTATTCAAGAGTCTTGTAATCAGTTGTAAACTCTGTATTCTGCTGCAAGTCTTGTAATCCATAAGATTATCAATAAAGAGATACATTTCTTCATATCTTGTGTGACTTCAAATTATCTGCTTGGTTTTTGCTGTGTTATCAATGTTTTTCTGAGAAATACCAGGAACTGTAATGGTTTTGCCTTGTACAAGTACGATCTAGACTTGTACGGCATCACGCCCAGTAGCTAGTTTTCGATCCTCCGGGATCGGGACGTGACATAATGGTATCAGAGCACAGCTTTACGTCCTTGGATTCCTATTCGATTTGTTTCGAATCAATGTTGCTACTAAGATGATTCTAAGCTGCTTCCGCGATGATTCAAAGATTGCTTCCGCGATTATTCAAAGTTGCTTCCACGGTGAATCAAAGTTGCTTCCGCGAATACTCAAAGTTGCTTCCGTGGTGAAATCAAAGTTGCCTCTATGATGACTCATAGTGCTTCTGCGATTATACTATGTTGTTTCCAAACTATTCTATGTTGTTCCCTTGACTGAAAGTTCGTTGATCCTCCTAGCTGCTCACTGGGTGTTCCATACAATAAGTCTAAATATGTGGGCTGTAATATGTGTGCTTTGTTGAATTTCTAAAAGATACCAAAAAGAATAACAATGATGCGATGTAATAATAAGTTTGTGATGTATGCTGGATGTCTTATGCATGGGATTCATTGAAGTCGACTGTTATGCAGTAATCGACCGTGGGTGATGGCTTGGTATGTTGGAATAGAATATGCATGGATTTCAGTGAATGGGAATCAACAGAATCTTGAGTCGATATTTGTGGTCAGAATAACCACTGCAGGATGGATTGTCCATGTTGGACGTTGGTTTGATGCGAGAGAATATTGTGTCGGAATGGTTTGAGCTCTGAGTGGTATATTGCATATACCCTTGTTGTGATTAGATGTCCCTTGACCCTTGATGTGTTCAGATGAACCATCGCTAGACCTTGTCGGTTAGCATTATGTTGGGTAATAAGAGAATTGAGAATAGAAAATGAATGCCTTGGTTGGAAAGAAGATAAATTTTAGATTCAAGCGAAGACTTGAATCAGTTGGGTAAGGAGGATTGTAGGCTTGGTAATGATGGTGAGGTGTTGCTATCGAAAGATTTGGAAGAATAAGATGGACCGAATATAAAACGATGTCGGAATTGAGTAAAACAATTGCATGTTGGACATCGACAGAATCGATGGTGATGTTAGACGCTTATCGGAATGTTGCGAATGAATTAGAAGATGTAGAGAGTTGTACCGACGACCAAAAAGATTGAGAATGGGATTGAGGAATAGATGATCTTAGCACGTGGTACAGTGTGCTTGAGAGAAATTGATGTCCCGAATTAACAAAGTTATGACCCTTGACTATTTTGAGGCATAGAGAATGGGTACTTGTCCCTTAATGCATGAAAGAGTAGATGTTCCTTATGAGAGTCAAATGGCTGGGGTACCAATAAGTATCGAGGTACATCGATATGTAATAGACCCTGTCGGTAGATGATGTTGTCGCATGAATAACAAGTTTGGTAGAATATAGAATTGTGGGATTATGACTTAGCTAATTAAGTTATGTCATATTCAATTGGATGATCGAAGTACGAATGTTAGATGATTGGTACCATAGAGATTGGATCGATGCATGAACAGTAAATCTTCTTATGGAATCACAAGGAGATGATGCAAACGAATATTGATGGTTAACGTGAATTGCTAAGAGATGACCATGTTGGGTGCTAGAAAAATTTATAAATGATGCCTCGGAAGAAATACGATTTTATAGTTGCCTATGTTATTGGTTAAGTACAGACCGTATCGATGATATAAAAATATGGGAAATAAACATGTCGCGAAGAGACCGTAGGAAAGAGATCGTAAGTAATAAACTATTGAGATAGCAATGTCGGATAATGACTCGGAATAGTTGACCCGATTGAATAGACAATTTGAGTACGATATGAGGATACAAGTCGGATTGAACAAGTGATGCTATGTCTATGCAAGTGAAAATTGAAAGTTTGGATATTCGATTGATAAGTTTTATATGATAGCTTCGGATTGACCCATAAGAATTGTGGGATAGAATTGTGGGATAGAATTGTTGGATAGAATTGTCGGATAGATTTTGTCGGTTGCGGATAAGTCTAGAATAAGACTTCATGGGATATGGCCCGAGTATGAGCACGGGTAGAAAGACTTCACCCTAGATTGTCGGCTGGTTGTCTAGATTATTGGTTGGTTGCCTAGATTGTCGGCTGGTTGCCTAGATTGTCGGTTGGTTGCCTAGAATGTTGGTTGGTTGCTTAAATTTCAGATTGGTTAGCTATGTTCTTCAGTTGTCCGTGTTGAAAATAAGTTCATAAGATTGGGGTGGTGTCCCATGTCCCTAAGTTGGTCAGACCATAGAGTTGCCCCTATGATGAGAATTGGTTGCCTATAAGATAAGAGATAAGTATGTCTGTGATAGCTACTCATCTCACATGAGTTAGTTGAATATTTGGTTTAGCTTAGATTAGCTGACCATATAGACTTGACTGAATGCTAAGTTGACTGTTGGAAAAACCATAGGATGTCCCTATTGATGTTGCGTGAGTATAATCGGAATGAGTAAGATGCGTCGGAAGGTAAACTTCGAAATGGAATGGAGATTGGATAAATTTGATGTTATAATATTGGATGGGATGATGGATCATGTTGGTTTCGAAATTTGGTTGCCTTGTTGGAACATCGGAAATTGTTGGAACTGGTTGGATTTGGTTGATTGATATTGAGCTGTGAAAATTGATGGTAGTGCCTTGAGACAGTTGGAATAATTTCATTGATCGGATCAGAATTGAGAATAAATATAACGACGGAATTGAATAGTACAAGTAGCCGAGATCGGCAAGAGCAAAGGTGAATAGGAATGACCCTCGGGATTGATGTTGCTGGGATATTAGAGTTGCTTATGCGAGAGGATAATATGTTGGCTGGACAAATACGAGAAAATATTGGAGTACAGCGAGAATTTTCACTGAAATAGAATGATGGTACAATTTGAAGGATGGTACGAATTGGAAGATGGATCATGATCGAGAAATTTATGAGTTGCAAACAAAGTGTATGGATGCGGACGATAATGAGTACAAGATTCAATCGATGAGAATCGGGGTATTGAAATAAAATATGGCAATAGGGTTTATCAACTTTGGTGGTATGGATGACAATGAACTTGAAAGAAATAATGGATACATCTAAGTCGGAATACTTTGGAAAACGTTGGGATCGATTGTGGAAAATTTATCGAGTTGGAATTTGTAACATCTATTGTCTTATTAGTTGGTTGGAATATTGAATAAACAAGTGGGATTATACGAGATGCTAAAAAAGAATTACTGATGTTCGAAAAGGAAGGTACACCGTAGCCTGTTCGCTTTCTCTATCACTGAACTTGGCTGAAGTATATGTATTTCAGGGACACCTAAAATATGTGTATGATTCCAACTAAGTGATATGCTGAATTCAAACGAAGCCACGGGGAGGATTATCATGTGCTAAGGATTTGCACGAGTGTTGAAGAAAAAAAATCAAAGATGGTAAACTATTTTGAATCAATTGGGATACTGTAACGAGATGGTACATTACTTGAATCAATGAAGAGATTGCGGAGAAATATTAAATGGTGCAAGTTGATCATTGAGAAGTTTCATGAAAAGTTGGTTGAAGTTTTGGGGATGAGTTTGTTTTAAGTTTTGAGGACGAAACTTTTTCTGAGTAGTATATATTGTAGTACCCCGACCCGCAAGATGCCTTATGATGGATGGTTGGTTCGATAAAGCCTTTTTGGACTTGGGATTATGCGAAGGATCGCTTGGAAGGCTATGCGATCGTGGCGGAAATCGTCCTATGAATGTGAGTAGTGTTGAATCCTTCAAAGATCCTTTAGCTCCACGCTTAAAATAAGGATGAGTATGCTATGTTTCTTGTTGAGTTGCTCAATAACACCTTGCATAGAATTTAGAAAGATAATGAAAGATAATAATCACCTGAACGTAAACTGTTGTAGCTAAATGAATTGTATGCTTGTACGATGTTGCGATGAATTACATGACAGGTGAAGGCAAAGTTCCAAATACTTGGACGGTGAGTATATCGAGCTTTGGCTCGATGAATAGTTGGTATATGTTAAGACCCAAGGGCTGGGCAGTGAGTATGCTTGAATTACATTCATATAAATGTATGCTAAAACAGATGCTAAGTCCCAAAGGATTGGGCGATAAGTACCTTGAGTTGGTTGGAAAGATGTATGGTATCAAAGATGTGGCAAAAAGGATTGGGTAACAACATTCTATTATCCTGTCGCCGATGTAGAATGTTGATTACGCCAAGACCCTAGATTGGGCAGATGATAATGTGAGCATTGGCTCAAGGCAAGATGGCAATATGAATGAGAATGGTGGCTGAATTACTTAGTTTTCCTTATCATGCATTATATGTTTTCTTCTTAGATAAGTTGCATATAGTTGCATGGTCATGGACAACTTGTCGACAAGGTGGTTTCTCGAACGGTATTCCTGGGCCATGGAACCCGGTTCGTCATGGGGGAAACCGATGCTGAAGTAGTAGCAGTGCTGAAGTAGTAGCACGGTATACAGGACTTGCAGTGGGGCTAGCTACCTGCACTGGCAAGGGCGCTGTATACCTGTAAGTCGGTCCAAGATGGCGTGTCGCTAGTGACCTTCATATAGATAGGTCCGGTGCTAATGATGTCTTATGCAGGCAGAGTAAGTTATTACTCAATTACAGGGATGGATGTTGGCTATTGGTAAGAATCACCTGAACGGTGATATTTATATTGAATCATGATATTGTTCCTAACAATGTCTTGTGCAGGCAGAGTAAGTATTATAAATGTACAGGGATGGCTACACGACCGTGGGTAAGAATCACCAAAGGGTGATAACAGTATACTTTAAATTATGTTGTCTATGAGATTTGCATGCTTTACTTCTTGTCGGCTATAACATAAAATTGACCCTAAGGCAACGAGAAAGACCACTGTTAATAATGTTCTGTAACATGATTACTTAGTGTTGTCTTCTTAGGTGAGTTGGGCCAGCACCGCTCGCCAGTACATTGATGATGTACTGACCCACGTTGTGGGCAATATTACAGGTGTTTACTTGGGGAAAATCCTGTGAATTAGTGATTGGCATCGATGAATCGGATGGGTGTACAGAAGCTCTTCTTTCAAGACGATGTCTTCTGCTATACGGGACATAATGTATGGAACAGTGGAACTCAATTGTACCAGTGAGATTGTAGCCAAATTAGCAAGTTCATTGTAAAGAAGTCGGTATATTCAGTTGTAGCCCAAAGGGCAAGTGTATACATTCAGTCGGCTATTCAAGAGTCTTGTAATCAGTTGTAAACTCTGTATTTCGCTGCAAGTCTTGTAATCCATGATGATTATCAATAAAGAGATACATTTCTTCATGTCTTGTGTGACTTCAAATTATCTGCTTGGCTTTTGCTGTGTTATCAATGTTTTTCTGAGAAATACCGGGAATTGTAATGGTTTTGCCTTGTACAAGTGCAATCTAGACTTGTACGGCATCACGTCCAGTGGCTAGTTTTCGATCCTCTGGGATCGGAGCGTGACACAGATCATCGGATTTCCACCTGTCCCATGAATTCGAGGCCAGGAGGACCAGTGCAACAATTTTCTGTGCTGCCAGCACCAGGGGCAGGCCAATATCAAGGACCAGCGGTAGCGGTAAAACCGTTGGCACAACGTCCGTTGATGTCACAGGCTCAGATATTTTGACAGCAGGGACCGCCGATGCTGCAACAACAGCATAGACCACCCCAGCATCACCAAAGCAGAGGCCAGCAGCAACACCAGGCTAGGCCGCAGCATGGGAACCAACAAGGAGATCGAGGGCTGGCATTCAATCTGTCCTTGGAAGAAGCATTGGCATCGGGAGATGTTGTGGCATGTAACATTCTTGTCGCCTCATATCCTACAGTAGCATTGTTTGATTCGGGAGCATCACACTCATTTATATCTACACAATTTGTGACACGACTAGGAATAGAATTCGAGACATTGCCAGGGAGGTTGAATATACTCACTGGTTATAGGCTCGTAGGAGTTAGTAGAGTTATTCTAGCGTGTAGAGTTGTAGTGTACGGGCGTCCCTTACCCGCCAGGTTGATAGAATTTTCTGTTAATAATTTCGACGTTGTCTTAGGGATGAACTGGCTGAAAGACAGTCATACGACAATAGATTGTCATAGAGGGAGTGTATCTTTTAGGCATGGAGCGGTTCACATTAGTCAGATCAGGGGCAACTCAACAAGAAGAAGAAATAGTAGCGGCAATGGAAGAAGTTCAAGTCCCGAAGGTAGTTGAAGAGTTTATTGACGTATTTCCCAAAGAACTTCCAGGTCTACCACCGGTTAGGGATATTGAGTTCAGTATAGAATTGGCACATGGAACTAAACCGATATCAGATCGAGTTTACAGAATGGCAGATTCAGAGGAGGCCAAGGTGTATCAGCACATAGAGGAACTGAAGGCGAAAAAGTTTATTCGAGTTAGCGAATCACCATGGGCAGCACCAGTGGTACTTGTAGGGAAGAAGGATGGGTCATCAAGATTATGCATTGACTACAGAAAGCTCAATACGGCAACAGTAAAGAACAAGTATCCACTACCAAGGATCGACGAATTGTTTGATCAATTGAGTAGAGCAAGAATTTTCTCCAAGATAGATCTTCGGTCAGGGTATCATCAAGTTAGAGTTCGAGAAGAGGATATTCCCAAGACAACATTCAGGTCGAAGTACGGGCATTACAAATTCTTAGTAATGCCGTTTGGTTTGACCAATGCTCCAGCAATATTTATGGATTTGATGAACCGCATCTTTATGCCGTACTTAGATCAATTTGTCGTCGTGTTCCTCGACGACATTCTCGTATACTCAGCTAGCGATGACGAGCATGAAGATCACCTCAAGAAAGTGTTACAGGTTCTAAGAGAGAACCAGTTGTACGCCAACCTCAACAAATATGAGTTTTGGATGGATCGCATTTCATTCTTGGGGCACATCATATCAGGGGCTGGAGTAGCGGTAGATCCCAAGAAAGTAGAAGCAGTAGAGAGTTGGCCAATACCTAAGACCGTAGCAGATGTGCGAAGTTTCTTGGGATTGGCATGATATTACAGAAGGTTTGTATCAGACTTTGCAAGACTCTCAGTACCCATGACCCGCTTGACACAGAAGGATGTGCCATTCCTCTGGTCTGCAGAATGCCAGGCATCATTTGAGAATTTAAAGCAGAAGTTGATTACAGCACCTATTCTTATATTGCCTGTTAGACCCGGAGTTTTTACTGTATATTGTGATGCGTCAGAAAAGGGACTTGGGTGTGTCCTAATGCAACATAGGAAGGTGATAGCGTATGCATCTAGGCAACTTTGAGACCACGAGAAGAATTATCCGACTCATGACTTGGAGTTGGCAGCAGTAGTATTTGCTTTGAAGCTATGGAGGCATTACTTGTACGGTAATCGAGTGGACATGTACACAGACCACAGGAGTCTGAAGTACATCTTTACTCAGAAGGAACTGAACATGAGACAGAGAAGATGGTTAGAGTTGATCAAGGATTATGACGTAGAGCTTCAGTATCATCCAGGCAAGGCTAATGTGGTAGCGGATGCTCTTAGCAGGAGAGGCGGTGCATTTATGTTGACATCAAAAAAATATATCTTAGAAGATCTTCAAGAGATGGGCATCGAGGTTATACTTCCTAGTGATATCAGAATTCTGGCAAGTCTACGAGTTCAATCCGACTTGGTAGACAGGATCAAGGCAGCTCAGGCACGGGAACCAAGGATTCAGAAGCTTAGGACAGAATGTGAGTCAGGACTCAGGAAGGAGATAAAAATTCACGAAGATGGTATACTTAGATTTGGATCACGTCTATGTGTGCCAAGTGGAGATATCAGACATGAGGTTATGACAGAAGCCTACAGTTCTCAGTATTCTATATACCCAGAGGGACCAAAATGTACAAAGATATCAAGCAGCACTTCTGGTAGAACAGAATGAAAAGGGAGATAGCTAGATTCGTTTCTCGTTGCTTAATATGTCAGCAAGTGAAGACAGAACAACAGAGGCCAGCTGGATTATTACAACCACTTCCTATCCCGGAATGGAAGTGGGAGCATATCACAATAGACTTTGTGACCGGTTTACCGAGATCACCAAGTGGTAAGGATGCTATTTGGGTGATAGTGGATCAGCTTACAAAGGTGGCACATTTTCTTCCTTTTAGAGTAGGGCAATCTACCAAGAAGTTGGCAGAGTTGTATATGCAGCAGATAGTCAGCCAACATGGGGTCCCTGTCAGTATTGTATCAGATAGAGATACCCATTTTATATCTTATTTTTGGAAGAGTCTACATCATAGCCTGGGTTCCAAGTTAAGATTTAGTATGACCTACCATCCACAGACAGACGGGCAATCAGAAAGAATAATTCAGACTTTAGAAGATATGTTATGAGCTTGCACCCTAGATTTTAGAGGGTCTTGGGAGAGTCACCTGCACTATGTCAAATTTTCATACAACAACAGTCATCAAGCCAGTATCCAGATGGCGCCATTCGAAGCACTATATGGTAAGAAGTGTAGGTCGTCACTGACATAGGATGATATCGGGGAGAGGAAGATGTTAGTCCCAGAGATGATTGTTCAGACAGTTGAAGTGGTTAAGGGGATTAGAAAGCAACTTCGAGTTGTGCAAGATCGGCATCATCATTGGGCATACCAACATCGTAGGTCGCTAGAATTTTCTGTTAGGGACCACGTGTTCTTGTGGATCTCACCTACCCGTGGGGTCATTAGATTTGGCGTTCGCGAGAAGTTGAGTCCACGATACGTAGGCCCATTTCCTATCCTCGATAGGGTAGGCGATGTTGCTTATCGTTTGTCCCTTCCACCTTCGTTACGAGAGGTGCATGATGTGTTTCATGTATCTCAGTTGTGAAGGTATGTATCGAAACCAAGCCATATCCTTGATCATTCTGAGCTGGTTGTGGGTACCAACCTGTCTTACGAGGAACAACTTGTGTCCATTTTGGACCAAAGGGAGAAGATACTCAAGAACCGAACAATTAGCCTTGTCTAAGTTGCTTGGGGTCATCACTCCTTAGGAGAGTCAACGTGGAAATGTGAGGATGATATCCGATCACGATATCCGCACCTATTTGACTCACCAGGTATATTTCTTTTCGTGTACCTTGATTGTCTTGATTCCTCATGCTTATCACCCTATGAGTAGAAATTGCTTGATATCGTAGATTGATATATATATATATATATATATATATTACTTGTTATTGATATTGTATAATGACTACTTGCTCGCTAGAATTGCTTGTACTTGGATTAGTCTAGCTCTGATGTTTCTGGCCTGCTTAGATTTGAAATTTCGAGGACGAAATTTTTCTAAGGAGGGTAGAGATGTCACTCCCCGTTCCCAGAATACGTATTTTAATACGTGTACAGCTTGAATGTATTTATTTAATATTTATCATACATTTGTTCTGTATTTAATTCTTTAATTTTATGCTAATTATTTTTCTGTATTTTATTTTCTGCTTTTGCTTAGCTTTTGGTTTATTTTGACTTGGGTTCGGCTTGGGTCGGTATGTTTTGGTTTAGGGTGGTTCATCATGAACCCAACCCCCTACCACCACTATTTTTATTTAAAGTCCAACTACTTTCTCTCTCTTCACTTATTCTCATTTACTCTCCTTCTTCTTCCTCATAACTCTCTCCACCTACCAAGAACTTAGGCAAGTGCATCTTGCTTCCACATGAGAATCCATTTTTATGGTTCATTTATCTCCCTCTCGTGATTCTAAGATAATTTAGAACTTGACATTTTGTATTTTGAAGTTTTATTTTTGTAGATATAAAAATTTGCCATTTTTGGATTTTGGTGGTTTGGATCTATCAAACTTCCTTATTTTTAAGTTTTGATCATTCCAGGTTGTTGAGATTTGTGTTATTATCCCATTTTGATCTATGGAAGTCCCATTTTTGGCTTAGATTGAAGGTTTCATGGAATTTGGAGTTCTGGAGGAACTCTACGCCTACGTTTATACGTGCCTGCGCAGTATCAAACTCTACGCCCACGTTTATTCGTGTCAGCGTGAAATCTGGATTACGCAATTCAAGACTGTTTTATGCGTAAAACAAAGTCTACTCTGCCTTGGCGTATTCCTTCACGTGTATTCCTTCACGCGTATTCCTGCACGCGTATTCCTTCACGCGTATTCCTTTACTTGTATTCATGCACGCATATTCCTTCACGCGTATTCCTGCACGCGTATTCCTTCACGCGTATTCCTTCATGCGTATTCCTGCACGCGTATTCCTTCACGCGTATTCCTTCACGCATATTCCTGCACGATTATTCCTTCACGCGTATTCCTTCATACGTATTCCTGCACGAGTATTCCTTCACGCGTATTCCTTCACGCGTATTCCTGCACGAGTATTCCTTCACGCGTATTCCTTTACACGTACTTCCTTTATGCATACTTCCTTTATGCGTACTTTCTTTATGCGTACTCCTTTGACGTACTCCCCTGCGGCACATGCAGGCTATGCGCCCATCCGTTTAAATTATGCCACTTGTAGTATGTTAATATATTTTAATACATATTGTTGTGTGGAGTGTGCACTGTGTCTCGATTGGTTTATGGATACCCAATACGATTGGAACTTAACCCTGAGAGTTATTGACTCGACCATACTAAATACTAGTTTGACTTTCATGCTTTGTCACTAATTGACATTGATTGTTACATTGACTAATGATTGATCATGCATTCCTAGATGGAACCAAAAGACTGGCTATTCGTCTTGTTGAATTTAATAAGACACATTCTTATAGTAAACATGAACCATTACAATCGACTAGCCGATCCCAAACATTGGCATATGGATACGTGCAGACTTTAACTTGTTTTCTACAAAAGTAGCATGTGTACCTTACAGTCAAGGCATGATTATTCCGTGGCTAGGTTTGATTGTTGCATTACGCTATGTAAGACCTACAACCTAACCGTACAGGTATCATTGTTGAGTTATGCATATCGTACTCTGTACGAAAGTACTTATTCTAAATGACCATGATCCACGGTATAAGATTTCATAGGGACTATTAAGTTAAATAGAATAACGATTGCATGGAGAGAATGGATTTTCGAGTTCTTATATGGCATCCATCTTGAGAAAATTAGTGCCCCGACATGCCGGCTGGTTCCTACAGATACTGCAAACCTGCCACACGGGCAGGGAGTGGTATCTGTTTATATTTTTTATATATATTGATGACGGACATCCTGCTGGGATACGTCTAATTCATGATTGGCGCAATTGATTATTGGGTAGACTAGCCTTGCTTGTACATTATAAGAACTGAGGAATCCCTTATTGCATATTTCTAGGACAACTTGGAACTTACAGTTAGCAAGCCATAGTAGTTGTATTGCCGTTTAAATTGATTTGTTTGTGTGTTGTACCTACTCTGTTAACTACTGAGATGATCAGAATGTCAGGACATGGCGGGTCAACTTCTATCCTTGTTTAGTTGGGAAGTTGGCTTGAAGTGTCGTGATGTTGTGTGAACCCCAGTAGCAAGCAGAGACCTATTTACCATATTCTTAACTCTTACCACTGGTTCTAATTCTTTATGTCGTGCTTTCTTTATGGTACTTGCTATTTGAGGCCTAACCTCTCTGGTTTTACATGGCCAGATTTAGAGCCAGCTCCCGAGGACTCAGCTTACTTCCACCTCCAAGATGGTCAATACTTGAGGGATGATCGCAGGAGGACACAAGTGGGTTCCTTACTTCCCTGCTCGTTTTACTACTTACTTTACATTTTGCCGTTTGGCACCGACCTGTTAGTCGGACTATCTCGTACTTACTTTTACATAATTGTAACTAAGTCAGACTGCAGCTGATAACGATTGTGTATACCTTGTTATATCATCTGGCTATGTTTTGTAAAGCCAGATCTCAAGAACATTTTGACTGAGCGTTTGGGATGCCATACTGCTCATTCTTACATGTTCTCTACTTACTGCTTTTCATTGAATGATTGGGACAATAGATGTTGAGTAACCCTAGTGAGACTTTCATATAGTATGCACCCCGTCGTCTTTTAGACAGCATTGATTGTATTATACGGTATTCATCTACCCATAATACGTAGTTGGCTGAGTCATTCCCTCGCTCTCCGGTATTCTGATTCTGGGGCGTGACAGTTTGTTTGGTCAGCAGAGTGTCAGACATCATTTGAAGAGTTGAAGAAGAGATTGATCTCAGCCCCGATCTTGACGCTTCCAGTAGGGTTGGAAGGGTTTACAGTATATTGTGACGCATCCGGGAAGGGACTTGGGTGTGTACTGATACAGCATGGTAAGGTGATAGCGTATGCATCTTGACAACTTTGGAATTATGAGAAGAACTATCCAATCCACGATTTGGAGTTAGCAACAGTGGTATTTTTACTTAAGTTATGGAGGCATTACTTATATGGGGATCGATTGAAAATTTACACTGATCATAAGAGCTTGATGTATTCACCCAGAGGGACTTAAGTATGAGACAGAGAAGATGGTTGGAGTTACTGAAGGACTTTGATGTGAATTTACAGTATCATCCAGGCAAGACGAATATGGTAGCAGATGCCTTGAGCAGGAGGAGTAGTGCATTCATTTTAACCTCGTAGAGGCATATTTTGAACGATCTTCAGGAAATAGGAATTGAAGTGGTCTTGCCACATGATACGGGAGTTATGGCCAGTTTACAGATTCATTCTATTTTAGTAGAGAGGATCAGAGCAGCCCAAGCGGAGGATCCACGGATTTAGAAGCTTCGATCAGAATGTGAATCAGGTCTCAGAACGGAGTTAGTAATTCATGAAGATAGTACGCTTAGGTTCTAAAACCGTCTTTGTGTACCAGATGGAGACCTTAGATAGAAAGTTATGTCAGAGGCTCATAGTTTCCTTATTCCATCCATCCCGGAGGCACAAAGATATACCATGATATAAAGCAACACTTTTGGTTGAATGGCATGAAGAGGTAGATAACGAGGTTTGTTTCTAAATGTTTGGTATGTCAGCAAGTAAAGGAAGAGCAGCTGTCACGCCCCAGAACCAGAATACTAGAGAGCGGGGGAATGACTCAGCCAGCTGTATTACGGGTAGATGAATACCGTATAATACGATCAATGCTGTCTAATAAGATGAGGGGGTGCATACTACATAAAAGTCTCACTATGGTCACTTCACATCTATTGTCTCAATCATTCAAACACGAAACAGAAATAGAGAACATGTAAGATAAAGCAGTAAGGCATCCTAAACGCTCAGTCAAAATGTTCTCGATATCTGGCTTTACAAAACATAGTCAGATGATGTAGTAAGTATACACAATTGTTATCAACTGCAGCCTGACTTAGTTACAATTATGCAAAAGTAGGTACAAGACAATCCGACTAACATGTCGGTGCCAAACGACAAAGTATAAAGTATTTAACAAAATGAACGGGGAAGTAAGGAACCCAATCGAGTCCTCCTGCGATCATCCCTCTAGTATTGACCATCTTGGAGGCAGAAGTAAGCTGGATCCTCGGGGACCAGCTCTAAATCTGGCCATGCAAAACCAGAGAGGTTAGACCTCTAATAGCAAGTACCGCAAGGAAGCACGATATGAGGAATGAAGCCAGTAAGAAGAGAATATGATAATAGATCTCTGCTATCTACTAAGATTCACATAACATCACGATACTTCGAACCAACCTCCCAACCAAACAAGGACAGAAGTTGGCCCGTCATGTCCTGACATTCTGATCATCTCAGTTAGGTAACATAGTAGGTACAGTACACAAACAAATCCACTTAAACGCCCATGCAACTACTACGGCTTGCTATGGTGAGTTCCAAGTTATCCTGGAATTATGCAATAAAGGATTCCTCAGTTCTTACTATGTACAAGCAATGCTAGTCTATCCAGTCAATCAATTACGTCAATCATGTATTTAGACGAGTCCCAGCGGGACGCTCGTCGTTAGTATACCATGTACAATTAAATAATATAAACAGATACCGCTCCCTGCACATGTGGCAGATTTGCAGTACCTGTAGGAACCAGCCGGCCCGTCGGGCACTTAATAGTCCCAAGAGGGCTGCCATGTAAGAACTCGGGAATCCATTCTCTCCATACAATCATTATTTTATTTAACTTAATAGTCTCTACGTTGAGTGAAGTCCCATGCCGTGGATCATGGTCATTCAGAATGAGTACTTCCGTACGGGATACGATATGCACAACTCTACAACGATACCCGTGCGGTTAGGTTGTAGGCCTTACATAGCGTAATGCAACAATCAAAACTAACCATGGAATAATCATGCCTTGACCATAAAGTACACATGTTGTTTTTGTAAAATAAATTAAAACCTGCATGTGTCTGTATGCCAATATTCAGGATTAGCCAGTCGATTACAATAGTTCATGATATGAACGTGTCTCATTTATTTAATTCAATAAGACGACTAGCCAGCCTCTTAGTTCAAATTAGGAATGCATGATCAATTTACTAAATCAAGATAACAATCCCTGTTTATTAATGTCAAGACAATAATTAATGTTAATAAATGCCAAGTCAATCAATCAATGGTAATAAATGTCAATTAATGTTAATCAATGTTAATTTAAAACAAGAATCAGCCAAAAGGCATTATGGCTAGCATTCATGCGGCTGGAAAATTATTGATTCATGCGGCCGGGAATGAATGGGTTACATGCGGCTGGGCATGAGTGATTCCATGCGGCCGGGACGGAATAGTCTTATGCGGCCAAATTAGCAAAGCCCTATGCAGCTAGAAACTAAAGGGATCTCATGCGGCTACTGTAAGCCCCCTGAATTTCCTGAATTATTTTTCGAATTTTCTAATGAATTATTTTCAATAATTCATTTCTATATAATTAATTTTGATCTTTAAATGCCCTTTACCGTGACTTGGAATTCTAGAGCATCAGGGATGCCAGTCTCTGGGAACTTCCTTCTTGGAGTTTGTAGTAGACGAGATTACCTTCACGTTGATATATCATGTCCCATTCCAACTTGTTCTCTTGTACTCTTTTTGCTTCGCGCAAGTTCGGGTCAATTTAGACCAATTTATCGTCTGCCGTAATTCGTGATTTAATTTCCAACTTAATTTCGGGGCCCGACATCGGTCCAATCCAGACGACCCAATATATGGCCCTGGCCTGTTTTGAGTAAACTATGCAGGTGCCACTTGCGTGCCACAATTTCGATCTCCCTTGTGCTCCTATTTTATCCATGATTTAATTTGCTTAATTTATAAATTAATTAAATCTTGGCTTCGACTTTATCCAATTTGGCCCAACGTCCGACCCAGTTTGGCGTGGACCCTACCATGACTCCCCATACATCCCCCTGATGTGTCTGTATTTTTCCCTATTTAAGAACACGTTTATTTTATATAAATATCTCTTTTGCTCTCTCTTTTATATATGTATATATATATATATACATATATAATATAATATATATAAATATCCTCACATCACTCTCTCTCACTCCCATCAACCCACACATCCCTCACTCCCTTGCTGTGGCCGAACACCCCATCCCACTCTCTTTTAACTTTCTCTCTCTCTCATTAAATATCTATTCTCTCTCACTCTCTCTCTTTCTATTTAACTTATTATAACACACACACCCATACATACTCATCTCTCTCTCTCTCTTCTAACTCACACAAACACACAACCCATCACCACACCCCCTACCCGTACAGGAACAGCCCCCCTTTTTTTTCTACATCATCATCATCTCTCTCTCTAAATATCTAAACATCTCTCACTCTATATATTTAATACACACATATATTATATATATATATATATATATATATATATATATATATATATATATATATATATATATATATATATATATTAACTCTCATACTCTCTCTCCTTCCCACATACACCAGCTCCCTCTTGGCCGACCCCTTGGCCGAGCACTCCTCCTTCCTCCTCCTCCCTAGGCCGAGCACCACCTCCCTCTTCTCCTTCTCCTTCAAGCTTCATCACCATCAACACCATCTCCATCACCATTAATACCACCACCATAACCAACACCACCTTCCACCACCCCCGCACCCTCGCCGGGACTACGCCACCGCATGCCTCCACCACCCGAACGACCGCCGCCGTGCGCCACCATGTGGCCGGCGAGCTCCCCGACCAGCAGCACAGCAGCTGCAAACACAGCAGCCGCGGCAGTGGCAGCATGCATCAGCAGCAGCGCCACGTGCACGCGTGCGCGGGCCGTCGTCGTGTGCCACCGTGCCGCCGCACGGCCGCCCCCTGTCGTGCGCGCGAGCACTCCGGCGAACCCCCGGGGCAGCGCCTCCTTCTCCGGCGTGACGCACGGGCTATTCGTGCGTTTTGAACGGAATCCCGCCGTGACGCGCGAGTTTGGAACTCAGAATTTACGTCCCGTCACAGCAACTTCGTACAGATTTTCTGGGAGATCCGACCGTTGGATCGACGATCTCTTTGCTCCGTCACAATCTCGGTATATACCCCTTCATCCCTCTCAAATTTTACCCGTTAATTTCGTCGTTTGATAGATCAAAACCGGCCACCAAGTTAACACTTTAAATTGTGTTATTTTTGGACAGTTTTGTGGAGCCGACTTCGTCGACTCGTATCTCCTCCGTCGCAGCTCCGGTTGGCGCGCTACCAGTTCCTGTGCGAAGCTGGTATAACCCTCTTCCTGCCCCCTTTAGATTTTATTTCAGTTTGAGCTTGTTAGGCCGGTCGAATTCGACGCCAAAATTGGCCGTTCGAATTCTTAGTGTTGTACTTGTAAAATTCTATTTTTGAACCCGAGACTCCGGATTCAATTTCTGACACCACCAGTAGACTCGTGGCGTCGTTCTGACATATTTTCATATAAAGTTTGCTTGATTTGGAGAACGTGGGCCCTGGCACGCATTTCGGTGCAAAGCGAGTCCCACTTTCTGGGTCAACGGATCATTTTGAGTTCGGCTCATCGGAATCCAATTCCGGATATACCGTTGAGT
Organism: Iris pallida; assembly: GCA_029216955.1. Taxonomy (NCBI): domain Eukaryota; kingdom Viridiplantae; phylum Streptophyta; class Magnoliopsida; order Asparagales; family Iridaceae; genus Iris; species Iris pallida. The sequence goes on from JANAVB010020797.1 coordinate 4,277,496, forward strand.
TCGTATCGTCATTCTGGACGCGTTGACATATAATTTGCTAGATTTTAGTGGACATTGGTTCCGGCACGTATTTCGGTGCAAATCGGATACTAATATCCGGGTCAGCGGGTCATTTTGAGTTCGGCTCATCGGAATCCAATTCCGGATATATCGTTGAGTTCGTATCGTCATTCTGGACTCGTTGACATATAATTTGCTGAGTTTTGAGGACATTAGCTCCGACACGCTTTTCCGTGCAAATCGAAATTTTAATATCTTGGTCAACGGACCAATTTGAGATCGGGTCAACAGAATCCAATTCTGGATATACCGTTGGGTTCGTATCGTCATTCTGGATTCGTGGACATATAATTTGTTAGGTTTTGTGTACTTTTATTTTGGCACGTTTTTTGGTGCAAAGTTGGTCCGACACGGACACCATTTTGCCCCGAAATTACCCTTTTTGCCCCTGTGTCCAAATTGGACTTATGGACAGGCAATTCTAGCTAATTTGACCATTCTGGACACGTTGGTGATGTTAGTTTCATCATCCGACAACATCTGTAGGTTTTTACCCTATTATTATAATCCTTCTCCTTTTGTGGTATTTTGAGTTCCATCAATTCCGGTGATTTCACAATCACTGAAATTGAATGGGTTGACCCTGTAGATATTTATAGAGACTAGCTTTTACCTTGTTGACCTTGGTTGACTACTTTGACTGAACGTCGAAGTAGAGTCAACATTTGACCTAGGTTATACTAGTTTGACCTTGGTTGACCAGAGTTGACCATAGTTGACTAGAGTTGACCAGTTGACCAAAAGTCAACTGTAAGTCAACCATTGACCCAGTTTAACCTAGTTTGACTTGGTTTGACTTCTTGTGACCTAGTTTGACCAAGTGTGACTCAGTGTGACCTAGTTTGACTTCGTTGACTGAGTCTAACCTAGATTGCATAGCTTATACTATAGAATCAAGCCTAACACTGTTGAACCCTAATTAGCTTGTATGTATCTTATCTTTAGGTCTGTGGCATTACTCTGAGCATCGATCCCATTTGACAGCTCAGGACCGCAGGCGAGTACATTCACTGATAGTTTTTATTGTCTTGATATTTGCTATATCCGATTCAGTCGTAGTATCTTACTTGATTCTCAGACACGATAGTTCACGGACTAGTATTGTCGGATTCCTGTCATGAGATGTCATTCGTGATTTCTTGGGATACTGGTACTTGCTTGGTCTTGATTCTTGTACTTGTATTGACGCCGATTTCTGAAGAGGACTTGCTCCCCTCTTAGGGAATCCCGCATCATGACGTGCTATGTCCGGATCCGTATACTATTCGGGGAATGGAGAATATTATAGATAGTGTGATCAATGCCCACCTTGAGTTACTACTTGTATCATAGCTATACCCTCACCTCACGATGGGTATAGCCTGACCTGTGCTACTACTTGCTCCATAGCTTACCATTCCGGCCGGGCCGAGTCCACGTACTTGTAGCCGGTCGGCTGGAAGCCTGATTCTTGACCCATACCGATCACATTAGGCTATAATATTCGAGACACATTTTATATTTACTTCATCTTATCATATATCCTGTTCTGTTCTACATTCAATACTTTCTCACCATGCTATGATATTCCGATTACTCACATGTTCTACATGCCATTATATTGTACCTTGATTGGAGACTAAGCTCTGTTCGGGAGAAGAGTTACAACCCCGGACCTTGTTTGGTTTAAGGGTTGTAACTCAGCTTCCGAACGGTTCCCAAGTCTTCATATATCTTTGTCTTGTAGTTCATTATACTGTCTCTTATAGAATTTGTCAATTCACATGGAACTGTTGTTAGTGTTTGTACTTGCTCATTTTCCTGACAGGATACCGTTGATAATATTTTAGTAGTTGTTATACCATTAGTGGACTTCATGATGTTGCTAGCTGGGGTGGATCTCACTATTATTCTATGTGAGTTGCCTGGTAGTTATCCTTAGTTAGTCTTGTTGTTCCTTCTTTATTTTCCTGTCTTATGATTCATTCTAGTAGTTTCTAGTTGTTCTTGTGCTTTAGTTATCTTTCTTGTCTTATCATCCCTAGCTGTTGTGATGTGACTAGAGTATATTTGTAGTTATAGGCCTTCTAGACGTAGTGTATATTTATTGGGTACTAGACAGCGTTCTACCGCCGATACTGCGGCGTAGGCTGGGCATCGTCTACATATTCGTACTCGTATATCCGGGTGCGGGTCGTGACAGCTACGGGCAAGATGCGCCCATGCGGCCAGGGGAAATTCCATGCGGCTGAATAGGCACGATCCAAACCTAAGGGTACCATCTTCATGAATTTGCATCTCCTTTCTGAGTCCTGACTCACATTCTGCTCTAAGTTTCTGAAACCTTGGGTCCTGTGCCTGAGCTGCCTTGATCCTGTCTACCAAGTCGGATTGAACTTGTAGACTTGTTAGAACCCCTACATCACTAGGAAGTATAACTTCGATGCCCATCTCCTGAAGGTCTTCTAAGATATGCCTCTGTGTTGTCAACATAAATGCGCCGCCTCTCCTGCTGAGAGCGTCTGCTACCACATTAGCCTTGCCTGGATGATACTGAAGCTCTACGTCGTAATCCTTGATCAACTCCAACCATCTTCTCTGCCTCATGTTCAGCTCCTTCTGAGTAAAGATGTACTTCAGACTTTTATGGTCTGTGTACATGTCCACTCGATCACCATATAAGTAATGCCTCCATAGCTTCAAAGCAAATACTACTGCTGCCAGCTCCAAATCATGAGTTGGGTAATTTTTATCGTGGTCTCGAAGTTGCCTAGATGCATATGCTATTACCTTCCCATGTTGTATAAGGACACACCCAAGTACTTTATCTGACGCATCACAATATACAATAAAACCTCCGGGTCCAACTGGCAATGTAAGAATGGGCACTGATATCAACTTCTGCTTCAGATTCTCAAATGATGCCTGACATTCTGTCGACCAAACGAATGGCACATCCTTCCGTGTCAAGCGGGTCATGGGTGCTGAAAGTCTTGCAAAGTCTGATACGAATCTCCTGTAATATCCTGCCAATCCCAAGAAACTCCGTACATCAGCTACGGTCTTGGGTACTGGCCAACTCTCTACTGCTTCTATATTTTTGGGATCTACTGCTACTCCAGCTCCGGATATGATGTGACCCAAAAATAAAATATGACCCGACCAAAACTCACACTTGCTGAGCTTGGCATACAACTGGTTCTCTCTCAGAACCTGCAATACTTTCCTGAGGTGGTCTTCATGCTCCTTTTTACTGGCAGAGTATACAAAAATGTCGTCAAGAAATACAATGACAAACTGATCTAAGTATGGCATAAAGATGCGGTTCATCAAATCCATAAATATTGCTGGAGCATTGGTCAAACCAAACGGCATTACCAAGAATTCATAATGCCCATTCTTCGACCTGAATGCTGTCTTGGGAATATCCTCCTTTCGAACCCTTACTTGGTGATACCCTGAACGAAGATCTATCTTGGAGAAAACTCTAGCTCTGCTCAACTGATCAAACAAGTCGTCGATCCTGGGTAGTGGGTACTTGTTCATTACTGTCGTCGCGTTAAGCTTTCTGTAATCGATGCACAATCTGGATGACCTATCCTTTTTTTCCATAAGTACCACTGGTGCTGCCCATGGTGATATGCTAGCTTGGATGAACTTCTTCTTCTTCAGTTCCTCTATGTGCTGATATACCTTGACCTGCTCTGAATCCGCCATTCTGTAAACTCGATATGATATCAGTTTAGTTACAGGTGCCAACTCTATACTGAACTTAATATCTCTAACCGGTGGTAGACCGAGAAGTTCTTCGGGAAATACGTCTAGAAATTCTTCAACTACCTTCGAAACCTGAACTTCTTCCATTGCCATTATTACTCTCTGCTCTTACTGAGTTGCCTCTGATCTGACTAAGGTGAATCTCTTCATGCCTGAAATATCAAAAGATACACTCCTACTACGACAATCTATTGTCGCATGACTATCTTTCAGCCAGTCCATGCCTAAGATAACGTCAAAATTTCCAACAGAAAATTCAATCAACTGGACGGGTAAGGAATGCTCGCAAACTACAACGCTACACGCTAGAATAACTCTACTAACTCCTACGAGCCTATTGCCAGTGAGTATATTCAATCTCCCTGGCAATGCCTCGAACTCCATTCCTAGCCGTGTCGTAAATTATGCAGATATAAATGAGTGTGATGCTCCCGAATCAAACAATGCTACTGCGGGATATGAGGCGACGAGAATGTTACCTGCCACAACATCTTCCGATGCTAATGCCTCCTCCAAGGACAGTGTGAATGCCTGCCCTCGACATCCTTGCTGGTTCCCATGCTGTGGCCTAGCCTGGTGCTGCTGCTGGCCCCTCCCTTGATGATGCTGGGGTGGTCTATGCTGGTGTTGCTGCATCGGCGGTCCCTGCTGCCGAAACATCTGAGCCTGTGGCATCAACGGACGCTGGGCCAATGGTCTCACTGCCACTGCTGGTCCTCGATACTGGCCTGTCCCTGGTGCTGACAGAGCAAGAAACTGTTGTATGGGTCTTCCTGACCTCGAATTCATGGGACAGGAGGTAACCCGATGATCTGGATTTCCATATATCAAACACAGTTCGTTCAATGTCCGACACACATCTCTAGTGTGCCCTACCTTTCCACAATGAGTGCAGCCCGCTGGGGGTTGCTGATTCTTCCTCTGTTGCTGCTGTAGCTGCCTGGGTGGTGGTGCTGGCCCTCGCATTGCCACATCATGAATGCGAATGCCAAGGGATGGTGCTGTTGTTCGGGGTGCTGCTCCCCCTCCTCCTTCAATCTGACTGTGGGATCTCTTCTGACCTCCAGTCCTTGCTGTGATCCTCTGAATGGTGATCTCATGACTTCGGGTTGCCGTCAGTACCTCATCAAAAGTCTGGTAATTGTGCCCCTCTATCAATTGCAAGAGCTCAAGGTGAAACCCTTGCTGAAATCTCATAGCCCTCTGGCTCTCCATTGCTACCATCTCTGGGGCGAACCTACTCAATCTGGAGAACTCTGCTGTATAAGCATCTACTGTCTTGCCGGCCTGCATGAGGTTGATAAATTTCTATTGTAGCTCAAACTGCGCCACAACTCCATAGTACTTTGTTTTAAACCTTGCTGTGAAATCGTCCCAAGCAACAGGACGTCTGATACCTACTTCCTCTGATTCCCACCAATCACGTGCGAGATCCTGAAGTAGCAACTTCACCTGATCCACACGTTCTTCTGCCGGTACCTTAGCCGCTGTCAACATAGCCTCAATATCCTTAAGCCGTGCATCTGCTGAGATGGCATCCTCCGTGCCCTCGAAACGATGGGGGTTAAACTTGCAAAATCTGGTTGATGCTCCTGAATCTGGCCTTGTCCCTCCTTCCAAAGCCGTCTGCAATCCTTGGTTGAGTAGTATGTTCTGCTCCTGCAACTGAGCGTGCATGCACTGCTGGGCTAACATCTGGTGTTGCTGAGTGGCCATCATCCCTCTCATGATCTCCAGAAGGGCCGGTAAGTCCACTTCCACGGGGGTAGGTGGAACTGTTGGTGGTGGTAGAACCTCTGAATACTGTGATCCAGCTGCTGCTTCTACTATCATTTCTTCTTGAATAGCCTCTTGGGGTAGTACTGGCCCTTGCTGCTGACCAACCTGGTCATGTTGTCCATGTTGTCCATGTTGTTGCTGTCCAGCTCTGATAGGTGCAGACGAAGTGTCCCTAAAACGGGATAAGAGAATAATCAAACGACCGGACAGGAAAGTTCAATGAAGCCGAAGGATACGGGAATGTCAAGCTAGGGTTGAGAATAACGAATCATGAGATCAAGGGGAACATGTGTGATTGAGACATCCTATAAATCAAAATACCCCACAAGTCTGAAATGAGACCTGCATGGGCCACCACTAAAACCTTGTCATGCCCCAGAACCAGAATACTGGAGAGTGGGAGAATGACTCAGCCAGCTACGTATTACGGGTAGATGAATACCGTATAATACGATTAATGCTGTCTAATAAGACGAGGGGGTGCATACTACATAAAAGTCTCACTATGGTCACTTCATATCTATTGTCTCAATCATTCAAACACGAAACAAAAATAGAGAACATGTAAGATAAAGCAGTAAGGCGTCCCAAATGCTCAGTCAAAATGTTCTCGATATCTGGCTTTACAAAACATAGCCAGATGATGTAGTAAATATACACAATTGTTATCAGCTGCAGCCTGACTTAGTTACAATTATGCAAAAGTAGGTACAAGACAATCCAACTAACATGTAGGTGCCAAACGACAAAGTATAAAGTATTTAACAAAATGAGCGGGGAAGTAAGGAACCCACTCGAGTCCTCCTGCGATCATCCCTCTAGTATTGACCATCTTGGAGGTAGAAGTAAGCTGGATCCTCGGGAACCGGCTCTAAATCTGGCCATGCAAAACCAGATAGGTTAGACCTCTATTAGTAAGTACCGCAAGGAAGCACGATATGAGGAATGAAGCCAGTAAGAAAAGAATATGATAATAGATCTCTGCTATCTACTAAGATTCACATAACATCACGACACTTCGAACCAACCTCCCAACCAAACAAGGATAGAAGTTGGCCCGTCATGTCCTGACATTCTGATCATCTCAGTTAGGTAACAGAGTAGGTACAATACACAAACAAATCCACTTAAACGGCCATACAACTACTACGGCTTGCTACGGTGAGTTCCAAGTTATCCTGGAATTATGCAATAAAGGATTCTTCAGTTCTTACTATGTGCAAGCAAGGCTAGTCTATCCAATCAATCAATTACGCCAATCATGTATTTAGGCGAGTCCCAGCGGGACGCTCATCGTTAGTATACCATGTACAATTAAATAATAGAAAAAGATACCGCTCCCTGCCCGTGTGGCAGATTTACAGTACCTGTGGAAACCAGCCGGCCCGTCGGAAACTTAATAGTCCCAAGAGGGCTGCCATATAAGAACTCGGAAATCCATTCTCTCCATACAATCATTATTTTATTTAACTTAATAGTCTCTACGTTGAGTGAAGTCCCATGCCGTGGATCATGGTCATTCAGAATGAGTACTTTCGTACGGGGTACGATATGTACAACTCTACAATGATATCCGTGCGGTTAGGTTGTAGGTCTTACAAAGCGTAATGCAACAATCAAAACTAACCACGAAATAATCATGCCTTGACCATAAAGTACACATGCTGCTTTTGTAAAATAAATTGAAACCTGTATGTGTCTGTATACCAATATTCAGGATTAGCCAGTCGATTATAATAGTTTATGATATGAACGTGTCTCATTTATTTAATTCAATAAGGCGACTAGCCAGCCTCTTAGTTCTAATTAAGAACGCATGATCAATTTACTAAATCAAGATAACAATTACTGTTTATTAATGTCAAGACAATAATTAATGTTAATAAATGCCAAGTCAATCAATCAATGGTAATAAATATCAATTAATGTCAATCAATATTAATTTGAAACAAGAATCAGCCAAAAGGCATTATGGCTAGCATTCATGTGGCTGGAAAATTATTGATTCATGCGGCCGGGAATGAATGGGTTACATGCGGCTGGGCATGGGTGATTCCATACGGCCGGGACAGAATAGTCTCATGCGGCCAAATTAGCAAAGCCCTATGCAGCTAGAAACTAAAGGGGTCTCATGTGGCTACGGACAAGATGCGCCTATGCGGCCAGGGGAAATTCCATGCGGCTGAATAGGTGCAAGCCTATATGCGGCTGAGAAGTCACGCAGAGCCATGCGGCTGAGAATGATCAGCGCCATGCGGCTGAAAGTTTACCTTATGCATTTGGAAATAATTAAGGTCCATGCGGCTGCGGGATAATGAGCGCCATGCGGTTCAGAATCACAAGCCTTATGCGGCTGCGGGTTCAGGCTCAGCCAGGCAGCTGAACAGCGCCATACAGTCGATTAAGTCCATACGGCTGACTAAGCTCATGCGGCTGAATAAGTCCATGCGACTGACTAAGCCCATGCGGCTGACTAAGCCCATGCGGCCAAGGGAGACTTGCCGCATGAAAACTCATGTGGTCAAGCACTGTTCTTCTTCTCCACTTTTCTGAGAAGGAGAACCATGGGAAGCCATTGCTTCCAAGCTCCCTAATTCCTTCATTTCAAGCCCAAAAATGGACTTCCATAGGTCAAAATGGGGTAGAACGAAATTTTCTACAACATGGAACCATCAAAACTTGAAGAATAACAAAGTTACTAGATCAAAACCTAAGAATCCGAAAATGCATTAAACTTAGATTTACAAGAAATGAGCCATGGAAATTGAAAATGCTATGTACAAAGTATCTAAAAATCTTGAAAGGAAGATAATAGAACAACAAAAATGTAGATCCATCAAGAAGTAAGTTGGCACTTGCCTAGGCGGCTGGTAGGTGGGGGTTTGTTTATGAAGAAAAAGAAGAGTAATGGTAAAGTAATGAAGAGAGAGAAAGGGAGTGGGGCTTTAAATGAAGAGGTGGTGGTAGGTGGGGTTTTGTTTCGGTTCATGATGAACCAACATACTTAATCCAATCCAAGCCGAACCCAAAGCATAGCTAAAGCAGAGTATAAAAGCAGGAAATAAAATACCAAAATAAAATTACAAGAAATTAATTAACATAAAATTAAAGGGGTTTAATTACAGAACAATACATGATAAATATTAAATAAATATATTAAAACAGTACATGTATTAAGAATACGTATTCTGGGAACGGAAAGTGACAGCAGCAAAGACCAGCAGGGTTGTTACAGCCGCTTCCTATTCCGGAATGGAAGTGGGAGCACATCATAATGGACTTTGTGACCGGTTTACCTAGATCTCTGACCGGTCGAAACACAGTTTTGGTAATTGTAGATCGGCTCACGAAGGTTGCTCGTTTTCTTTCTTTCAGAGTAGGACAGTCTACTAAGCAGTTGGCAGAAATGTATATGAAGCAGATAGTGAGGCAACATGGTGTTCCCGTCAGCATAGTATCAGATCGAGACACCCGGTTTACCTCTCAATTTTGGAATAGTTTACATCAAAGTTTAGGTACCAAGCTGAGGTTCAGTACAGCCTATCATCCGCAGACGGACGGATAGTCAGAGAGAACCATTCAGACATTGGAAGATATGTTACGAGCTTGTACCTTAGACTTCGGCAGAACTTGGGAAGATTATCTTCATTTAGTAGAGTTTTCTTACAATAATAGTTATCAGGCAAGTATACAGATGTCACCGTTTGAAGCATTATATAGAAGGAAATTGTCACCCCCCACTTTCCTGAATAGGACTAATATAGTCATTTATATTATTTTTATTATTTTAATATTATTTAAATTATTAATGTTAGTGTTTTTACATTATTAGTGATATAGATGTATATATGTTCAATAAGTTTTTATTATAAAACTTTTAATATATTAAATAAATATGGATACATAATATTTATTTTTAATTTTAGAATTTTTTGGTTTATATATATATATATATATATATATATATACTATTTATTTATAAAAGGGGTTAGTAAATACTATTTTTTATAATAAATAAATATATAATAAAATATATGTATACATGTATGTATGTATGTATGTATGTATGTATGTATGTATGTATGTATGTATGTATGTATGTATGTATGTATGTCTGTATGTATGCATGTATACATATAAATTGATATATATATATATATATATATATATATATATATATATATATATATATATATATATATATGATTAAAGTATTAAAGTAAGTACTAGAAATAAAGAAATAGATAAAAGAAAAAAGTCAAAATCAAAAAAAAAAAGTCAAAATTAAAAACAAACACACACACAGACATGAACACACAGCCAAAAGGGGGTCTAAAACCGAGCAGCAAGCCTGGGCTTCTTCAGCAAACCCGAACCCGAGCCCCCCTTTATATGTGCTTGAGAGAGAGAGAGAGAGGAAGAATTTTTTTGTAAAACCCTAATCCTAGCCGCCAACACCAGGACCCCGACCATCCCGACGACCCAGCGCCGCCACCACGACCGCCAGAGCCGCCGTCGGTGGCCGGAACACGTGCGCGCACATGTGTGTTTGACAGTAGCAGCGAGCACCGTGGAGCCGACTTCGGAGCGATGTTTTGCCGCGCACGCTCGATCAATTTTCGATCCGTTTCTTCCGGTATGATCCTAACCTATACACCTTTAATTTCCTTCAAATAGTTCATGCCAATTCGCATCTTGTGCGACGAAAAACGAGTTCCAAAATCGAGAAAAAACTTGGTTTTTTGGGTTTAGAAACTGTCCCGAAGTTCTATATTTGCGGTCGATTTGCGACCAGAATATCCCTAACTTTGGAAAACCTTCTAAAGACACTTCTAAACAACATATAGGAGATCAAAACCCTTCTTATAGATTTAATTTTCATGCATTATACAGGAAGTTATTGGTTTGTGAAGATTGAGAAAAACCTGGGTTTCAAAACTGAATTTTTAGAAAAAATTATCCCGATACGACGTCCGTTCCATCAATCCGGATGACGTGGTCGCGAACCGAAAGCATCGAAAGGTGCGTATCGACTTCGTGGACGTGTGGGCTTTGACGGAATTCAAATTGGTCGCGTGTGCGTGACGAATTTGATGTGTGTCCGTCAAAATTTATCGTATCGGCCTTTTTGCAAATTTGTCAATTACTTTGTACACGTTTATCATATCGAGACAAAACTTACGCCAACAAGACCATATCATTTTTCTGGTCCTGTATGCCAAGTTTGGTCCGAATCTGAGAAGGTCGACCGGAATACTATTTTGACGGGCCTGCGACCCGATCTAATGGACGAATTTGTGCACGGCTCACCCGAATCCAACTTTGGACATACGGTTGTGTTCTTTTCGTCAAATTAGACCTGTAGATATATAGTTTGATGACTTTAGAGATCGTAGATTCTGGCATATTTTTTGGTACAAAGTGGGTATAACGGCGGACACCGTTTGGCCCGAAATTATCGTTTTGCTCCTATATCCAGAATTGGATTTATGGGTAGGCTATTTTAGCTATTTTGACCATTCTAAGAACGTTGGTAATATTTTTTTTTAGCATTAGGAGACTGTTGTGCGATTTGACCTTTCGTGGCTCATTGAGTGGTTTGTAGTTCGATTTTTTCAGCTCAGGACAGCAGGCAATCTGATAGTTTTTATTGTTTTGATATCTACTATATCCGATTCAGTTGTAGTGTTATACTTGATTCTCGACACGAGGATACATGGACTAGTATACGTGAATCTCGTCATGAGATGTTATTCCTGGTTTACCTGGTATATGATTACATTGTTCAATATTATTTCATGTACTTGTATAGACATCGATTTGGGAGTAGGTGGCCCCCTGCTCTTCGAATCCCGTGTTATGATGTGTCATGTCTGGAATCATTATACTACTCGAGGATGGGGAGTTATTAGAGGTTATGTGATCATTACCCCTACTTGTTTATTACTTGTGCATAGCTCCACCCTCACCACACGTAGGGTGTAGCCTGACCTTATACTACTTATGCATAGCTTTCCATTTTGGTCGGCCTGATCCCTATACTATTATACTACCTGTACAGAGTCGGTCAAATGGAACAGCCTGATCTTGACCCAAGCCGATCATATAATGCTCTAATATCTCATGGCACTTACTTTATAGGTTTACATCGTACATCATATTACATTTATTGCTTATTCCAGCTTTACCTTATGTCTCACCCATGATATGTTATTCAGTTCTTTTATACAGTTTTACTTCCAGTTTTTCACATTCATCATTTATTTCATTATGATTGTCTCTTATAGTATTTATCAATTCACGTGGAACTGCTGTTGGTGTTTGTACTTGCTCATATCCTAACAGGATAACCTCCATTATTTTTCAGAGGATTTAGATGCAGATTGCCCGACCTCCTACGGGTTTGGCATAGATGGAGCCTACGACCAGGACCAGCCTGTGGACCCGGTGCTCGTAGAGTACGTACCACATGTAGTGACTTAGTTTAGCTAGATTTTGTCTGGACTATATTCCAGCTTGATATTTTGAGACTTGTAGTATTTATTTGGGATCTTGTGTTATATCTTTAATTCTGAACTTATGATTATGGCTCCGCACTATTTCAGACTATTTACTTCATCTTATCCTTATCTTTATCATCGTGCTTTTCTTCTTTAGATTTACGTGATTGAGTGGTGATTATATTCCTCCGTACGGAGATGACAGGTTATATTATTGTGTCTTAGATTCTCTATATTCTAGATGACCTTTACAGCGTTCTACCGTTGATACTGCGGCGTAGGATGGACGTACCCACGTGCTCGTGCCCCTAAACAGGGTACGTATCGTAACACATTTTTATGGTGGCCCATGCAGGCCAAAGTCGCAACTAGTACGATTTCGTAATGATGCTCGACTTAGAGTGCTAATTACGAGCCTGCTGTTAGGATATAGGTTCTAGGTTATGATAGGAGTTACTCAATCACATATTAGAAAAATTTCGATCTTTTGATTACCATGACAAACTCTTCTTGCATTTCAAAATAAATTGTCCTTCCTTGACGATATCTTATCATGTGACATATTGATCTCTTTGCTTAGGACTTTTGAGAGATTCCTGGGATGACCCTTTAGAATCTTGTTTGAGCGTCAATTTAAAATTATTTCTTTTTGTTTCTGTTCACCCTTGCTCCTTGTTATTGAATTTGATTTGAAGGATCATCGTTGGTTTTGATTTTCTTATCGAGATGAATTTTATGGCCTGGGTTACGGTATCTTCTGATAACATATGTTGACGGGAATAATAGAGAAGGTAAAACGTCTACTTGGTTATGGAACCTGGAGTTTATCGCAGCTATATTAGTCGGCGTGGCGAAAATGTAGGGACCTGACTTCGGATGTACATATCTTGGTTATGAGATTTGAGATTTCTCCAGCCATACTAGTCGGCGTGGCAAGGATCCCAGACGACATGATAATAGAGGTGCATACCCAGTTATGGAATCTACCGTTTATCGCAGCCTTGCTTACAGGCATGACGAGGATTCTGAGTATCATGATTTTGGACAGACGCGTATGAATGTCAGATTGTATCTTGATAAGGTAGTAACATATCATCTCTATCATTTCACTTCTGTTATTAAGATTCTATTACATCATCAATTAGCTTAGGAGTAGGAATAGTTTCAGTTATTTAGTCTAGGTCCTTGTAGAGTCTCATTTCATTGTAGGTTCTTCATAGTATGTTGGCTTGGTGACTTGCAATTGTTCCGTGTCCTTGAGTATTAGTGTTAATAGTTTAGAGTATGGTTAGGAAGTATTGTATATGATTGTTGATAATTGAATATAGATGAGAGACCTTAGGGTGAATAATAAGTGTTAAGGTAGGAGTTGCCCCAGGTGCCAGAATAAGAGGAGTACCCTAGTAGCAATAGCCAGAGTATTTCAAGTGTTATAGAGGTTTAGGCACCAATATTTTAAGTGACTAGTTAGATGAGGGACATGAGTAGCCTAGTATAGGAGTACCATTCAAGTATCATACAGAGGAGTTAGTGCCTTGTGTAGACATTATCAAGACTTGAGTAGACACCCTAGATAGAGTATTCTAGATAGATGAGTGTATCAATAGAGTGCATGATTAAGAAATGTTAGGTGGTAGAGGAGCTGAGGAAGACAATAGAAGATAGTACCTTATAAGGTGTGGTATATTATTCTGGATGGTGTGTGTCAGTGAGTTGAGTATGCCCATGGCCTGGAACCATAGTGTACTAGTAGTATTATAAGAGGTAAACCGCTAGGAGAGCCAGAGTTTGAGATGTCAGAGGAGAACGAGGAGAATCTACGGAATGTGCTAGAGACTCTCAGGAATAAGCAGTTGTATGGAAAGCTGTCGAAGTACAAGTTTTTCCTGGAGAAGGTAGAGTTCTTGGGTCATGTTGTGACCGAGCATGGGATCTCAGTGGACCCAAAGAAGATTTTAGCTGTTGAGTCTTGGTCCACGCCGAACTCAGTTGCAGAAATTCGAAGCTTTTTAGGTCTGGCAGGCTATTATCGAAAGTTCGTTCAGGACTTCTCTCGGATTATAGAGTCGATGAGACTCATCAAAAAAGACATAGAGTTCATCTGGACCGAGGAGTGTCAGATTGCTTTTGATGAGCTGAAGAAGAGGTTGACTACAGCTCCTATCTTGACGTTGCCATCTGGGACTGGTGGTTTCATGATCTACGCTTCTGGGAAGGGCTTGGGTTGTATTCTTCAGCAGCACGGGAAGGTGACTACCTATGCATCCAGGCAGTTATGACCTCATGAGAAGAACTACCCTACACATGATCTGGAGTTGGCAACTGTTATAGCACTACCTGTACGGAGAGCTAGTTGAGATCTTTACGGATCACAAGAGCTTGAAGTACGTGTTCACCCAGAAGGAGTTGAACATGAGGCAGAGACGATGGCTTGAGCTGATAAAGGACTTCGATATCTCTTTGCAGTACCATCCAGGGAAGGCCAACATAGTTGCAGATACCTTGAGCAGGTATCAAGTCGCTATGTATTTGACAGCAGATCGTCATCTATTGGCCGATCTGGATAGTTTGGGTATTGAGGTGATAGTTTCGGGCATGAAAGTTCAGTTGTGGGGTTTATAGATTCAGTCTGTATTGATGGACAGAGTCAGATCAGTACAGTTTGATGACGTAACCTTGAGGAGCATCAGGGAGCAGATGCAGGCCGGATTGCTAGACGATTTCTCTATAGTCAAAGATGGGTCGCTGAGGCACGGTACTAGATTGTGCATTCCGAGTGAAGAGCTACGGGAGGAGATTCTGTAGGAAGTGCATCATTCTCAGTACTCTATGCATCCTGGAGCCAACAAGATGTACAGAGACCTGAGGGAGCACGTATGGTGGTATGGCATGAAGCGAGAGGTAGCTCAGTTTATATCTCGATGCTTGGTGTGCCAGTATGTGAAAGCCGAGAGACAGAGGCCATGTGGTCTGCTTCAGCCACTATCCATTCTAGAGTAGAAATGGGAGCACATCACTATGACTTTGTGTCTGGACTTCCACGATCTCCAGGAGGAAAAGATACGATTTGTGTCATCGTTGATAGATTGACCAAATTGGCCCACTTTTTGCCTTTCAAGATGGAACTATCTACGGAGAACCTGATAGAGATGTGCGTGCATCAGATAGTCAGATTACATGGAGTTTCGGTGAGCATAATATCGGAT